>OX155697.1:2373301-3021902 GCA_944547425.1 Eupithecia centaureata
AAACTTCAAGAATGTAGAGTGCGACAAAATATTATGGAAATTTCAAACTTTTCAGCCATAAGGAATGAACTAATGTAGAAAATGTTTCTCGAGTTTTGGTTAACTTTGGCGTGAAATTACGATTCTAATTCCCTGTGGGTATCATTAAAGAAAAGGCTTATTCTGAAATTTAAGCTAAGTAAGCACTTTACCTGGAGAAGGTTAATTTTTTTTTCAGCGAGATAAACAAACTCGTACCTGATTTAGAATCACAGTTTTTTTTGTAAAATACATTTTTTGTTAAGTTTCTTACATTTATGTAAGAAAAGTTAACAAAAAATTATACCTATGAATAATAACTATAATTAAAAATTATAACAGGCAACTCCAAGTTATCACAAAGGTAACAACTAAAACCAAAACAAAACCAAAAAACAACAAAGG
This sequence comes from Eupithecia centaureata, assembly GCA_944547425.1. NCBI lineage: Eukaryota > Metazoa > Arthropoda > Insecta > Lepidoptera > Geometridae > Eupithecia > Eupithecia centaureata. The sequence continues at coordinate 2,373,725 of OX155697.1, forward strand.
ATAATTGCATAAGCTCAACTAAAATGATGTAATTCGAGTTCGAAAACGAATGAGACACTAAAATCATTAATGAAGATTAAAAAACCACGAATTGTTGGAACTTCTGCTCTTAGCTCAGATGATACGAGTGTCGTAAAATATTTAACACTAATATTTCTTTTGTTTTGACTTATGTCAGCATATTTAATCAGTTCGAAAAGAGAATAAACAAAAGAGAATCTATATAGATTCAAAAACATCTGTCTGTCTCAGTACTTGGCCGTGATGCGTATCAAAACTAAAACAAACAATGTTTAGGTATTGGAAGCAACTCCCTTTCCATCGCGTATCAAACAGGGGGCGTATCAGACGCACAAAACATCCGATAGTGTTCTTTGCGCACAGAAGAAGCTAATTTTGCTTAAGTGGGCTACTACGCTTGCAGGGGCGGGCCTCCCTAGCGCAGCCTGTGTTTGATTCAAGGGTTGATAAAATGCTGCTGTGAAAAAATCAAGCTTCTCATAGGATTTATAACAGTTTTTACGTAGATAACATTTGCTTAAAATAAAGGATTTAACCCTGAAAACCGATTTAGAAAACTATGCATTTTTTATTATGAATAGTCAGAACTTAAATTCATAAATTGCAATTGAATTCGAAGGATTTTAGGAGGTTGAGCACGGATAAAGAACCGGTTTTGTTTCTGGTATCGATATAATTCGATAAAAACAGACTTTTCTTACTGAATTTGATCTAAATCAGAGATACTTTATCTCTGATTTAGTGCTTAACGATCCATATCGAAGTCATCCTCGCGCAAAAACAGGAATCCAAAAAAAATATTTATACATTTGTGGGAAGTCAACATAACAATCTTACAGATAAATAAGGACAACCAAAACCGAATATTATATGACGAAAGGATAATTCTACTCTTAAAACATGGTCAAATTGAGAACCTCTTTTTTAGAAGTCTGTTTGCGTTTTATATAAAATTAAGTTTATACAATTTTTTTTTATCATTTAGTGTGGACGGTTAGTTTTCATACGACGCGACAGTTCTTTTGTTTTACTTTATTAATTTATTTAAATTTATAGTACGTTATAAATTAGTCTCCAACTAATTTAAAACGTTGGTGGTAGGAAACTTAAAACTAAAGTAGTTTTAAAATGGTATAATACGGAAAGGTTGTTCTAGTAAGTGTAAATATAAGCCTAAAGACGTATTCTTTTTGAGTTAACTTAGTTTAAGCCTAAAGAAATATATTTTTGGAGTTATCTTAGTGTAAACTCAGTTAAAACTGGTTGTACATTCTACCAGCGTCATATTACCGTCTTCAACACTTGAGCCGTTGCGATGACGCGTATTGTTTAGTTGTAAGCATGCATGTTGTACTACCAACATAACTCTTCAGTTGTCGGCAGCGCTAGGGTTAAGCATGCTCTATAAATCAGACTGTAATTTGGAGGTGAGAGGGTTAGTTCCAGTTTTATCCGACTGTACTCATAAGCTGGTTTGATCGCGCTTTGTTCAGTGCAATACTTATGAATTTCCTAGGGGAAGTTTTTATTGTGCTGCATGTACTCCAACAACTTCGTATATAGTACCCAATACATACGTATGGTATGGAACATAGTTTATTGATTACCTGACTGCTTTTTGTATAAAGTAGAGGTCTTAGAAACGATTTTGCATTCAAAACTTGAAAATTCCCTACGTAAAAACCTAATCACATAGCACATAAAATTACTATCATGATATCACAATTGAAATTATTATTTGTAATTTTGTGTGCCTACTAACCATTTTCAAATTTATACTGTGCTACTAACAAAATGGATGTATATCTGAATAAATAATTTTTCAATTTCAATTTCAATTTTCAATAGGAAAGTAACATTTTAACAAGAAATAGGTAATTGCGCCCCGCGGCTTCACCCGCGTGATACTTGATGAAAAAAAGCCTATGTTTTATACAAGGCCTAAAACTACGTCTAATAAATTTCAGCCCGTTGGTATTCCCCTTTGGCGTAAAGAGGTATTGTTTGTATTTTGTTATCACTACATAATTATAAAACAAAGTCACTTTTTCTGTCCCTATGTCCCTATATCCCTTTGAATGCTTAAATCTTTAAAACTACGCAACGGATTTTGAAACGGTTTTTTTTAAAGATAGAGTAATTCAAGAGGAAGGTTTATATGTATAATAAAACCGTGCAAAGCTGGGGCGGGTCGCTAGTTATTTATAACTAGATGCGCCCCGCGGCTTCGCCTGCATGGAAATTTATTGGTAAAATTTCAGAAATTTATTGCATGACTTCTAGGGGTAGTTCCGTAAAAATTAAAAAAATACTTGTCTGATTATTTACTTCGCAGTTTATTTATACCGATTTTGAGTGAATCCAACCAAGAAATAATAATTTTTCATACAAACTTTACCACTCTACTTAACCCCCTCAGAGGTTAAAATTTCAAAATTTTAATATCCTATGTCTTATTCTAAGTCCTAAATTATCTACATACGAAATTTCATTTTAATAACTTGAGTAGTTACGGAGATTACTTATAACAAACATTCACACAAACTTTCTCATTTATTATAATAGTAGGTAAGATAAGATAAGATAATAAAATCATTACATTTAGTTTCATAGTAATAAACATCCATGTATCCATCCATCCAAACTTTCGCATACTAGTGTGATTATTGAAAAAGAAATGAAACATAATATTAGTTATACAAAAACTTAAAAAAGAAAATTTTATCTTATAAATTTGAAATAAACAACGTTCAATACGGTTTTTTAATTTTATCAGTCGGTTTTTTCTGAATTTTAAAAGTTCAGACCCCGTAAATTTGTTTAGTTACCTATCCTTTAAAATCTAACATGGAGCTATGAGGGCCAGTATTTTCCGATTACCCAAATAAGTTTAGATTATCCGAGATAGTGACACTATTTAGAATTTATTACCCGGTCGCAGCGGTGCGGGTGCATCTCTGGTAATGCAGTCCTCTTGTTAAGGTCTTCTGGTTAGACGCAGTACGATACATTTTATATTAATTGGATTTTACTTGTTTAACTTACATTAATTGTCTTCATAAACTTTTAAATATATTTTCATAGTACTTAAGCATAAATAAATAATTCCGGACAGTCCACACAACATCATCTAGCCCCAAGCTAAGCACTAGCTTTGATGACATTTAAAGTTTACTTATAGATGCTTATCTCAAAACTCCGTAAGTATAAATAAACTGCAAAGTAAATAATGAAACACGTATTTTTTATTTTTATGAAATTACCCCTAGGTGGCGAGCAATACATTTCTGAAATTTAACAAATAAATTTCCATGCGGGCGAAAACGCGGGGCGCAATTAGTATTTATTAAATAAAGTTTATATTTTTTAAACACACCATGAATAAACCGTTCAAAATTCAAAGTGATTTATTATCTGAGACCACAAGACTCTTGAACACGTCATAAAATTCAAATTACAATAATAATGTCAGATTTATAATATATAAATGTAATTTGAAATGCTCTTTTTGAACAGTCATCCAAACTTTCGCATTTATAATATAGGCAAGTGTGATTCACCTACAAACTAACCGTCAAAAAGATTGTGAAAGGGCTGACAATCACCGAATCTACACGCTTTACACGCCTTTTTTTCCCAAATCACCATAGGTAACGCGAGAATGTTTGCTCATTTTTCATATCTTACTTTCGTGACCTTGTAATTATAGCAACGCGACATATATTCCGTCGGGCTGAGTCTGTCCTGACACGAAATTGATTCAGTAGGCGACGTGACCGGACTACGGTCGTTCAAATGTAAGCCAGCAACGAAAGTTTATGTTGACGTACTGTAAATTTAATTAGCTTTACGTGAGAGTGAATGACTCTTGTTGGAAACTCTTTTATTAGATTGTTCTTAATACTGGACACTTTTATACAGTATCTACCAAGCTGTAGTTATATTTTTACAGGGGTTTTTTGTGTTTTATATCGATACCTCTGGGCTCACTTGGCGTAAAGGACAAAAGGCGACTTTACAGGATACGCAAAAAACAAAAACAAAAAGTTTATTTCGACTGTAGTTTTTTTGTTTTTGATGCTATTTGGACGAAACCTAGGAAGAAAGTACTTAGAATTTCTGGTACTTTCTAAGTCTGTGTTGATAAACTATCCTAGTGTTATATTTACTGAAATAAAATTCCTATACTACCATAAAATTACAAAGAAATGACCTATACGCCCCAAAAACTAAACAGTGTATGCAAGCACCTTAAGGCGTAAAGCTACTTTTGACGTTCAAAACTGTACAAATCAAAGTTGTAATTGACAAATTTAAAAATTTTGAGGTCGTAAAGGATTAACTAGTAGGCTAATAAATTAATAAATGATGTAATTTTTGTATGTATTGTGTTTATATGGTTGCTCTTTTCTTTTAAGTTTAATGAAAGAATATTTCTCTATAAATAAAACATAGATTAAATCAAATAAAAATGGTTAATTACAATTTCTAAGGTTTGCACAAAATGTGTAGCATTCGCTACGCAAGGTGGTAGTTCCAGTACTCCACACATCTCGTCACCAGGGCAGAGTGTAAACCTGATGAAACTTTAGGAAAAAATAGGTAAATAAACGCGATAAATATCCTTGAATGTGTATTTTAAACAATTACTTTTACTTATTTATCATAAACATAACAGAACATAATCTTTATTGTTTACTAAGCTTGGGTCCAGTTTGCTCAGAACCGTTTTACAGCTGGGGAAAAATCATGTACCTAGATAGTTATTTAACTTTGCACTTTAATTACCTAATTTACTTAATTCAAAACACACAAAAAAAAAAACCTTTATCACTTATTTACCTTAATTCAAGGCATTGGCATTCAACGTCTACCTGTTTTTGGAGTCACGTTGCGATCAGGATAGAATTGCAAAGATGCAGGCGAATTTGTGGTGTAAATCAAAGTATTTTTTTTCGAAACAAGTACATAGGTTATAATAACTATTGGAATTCGATGATGCCCGGAGTAGTTTTTAGTAAAACTGCGATGGCAAATGCTGGTTATGTAATCACATTGTTTGCCCACATGATTAGGGCGGAATACGCTGGTAGCAGACCGAATGGACATTAATAAGTGACGGTATAGGAGTTGGCAATGCCTTCTAGTTAAGAAAATTCATAATTAATACATCTACCCCGGTTAATTTTGAACTTTACCAAATTACCGGGATAGATCTGTGGTGAGAAATTTCGAACTCTTAAGCTGTACTAGTGGTGAATTTTCATGATTAGAAGGAATTTTCAAAGAAACTATACTAGGTTTATTGCTGGATTTAGTAAAGTCGTAAAGAACAATTGATTTTTAAAATTTAAAATAGCAAGGTCGTAAAGGACAAATCAATTTCTTTATTTCATTTTGCAAGGTTGTATAGGACAATTGACAAATGTTTTGTCATTTACACCCTATTTTTTCCAAAAAATAGTGATTACGCGATAAAAATCCTGGGTCGTAAAGGCGTTTTTTTTGAAAATTTGAGGAAACTAAATATACAGTTCGATAGAGAATTAAAAACTGAGTAAAACTGCATTATTAACTCAATTTCGACCAAATGTCCTTTACGCCAAGTGAGCCCAGAGGTATCGATATGTATAATACAAAAATAATATCTATCTGTGTAGTATCAGTATTAAGTATGTCAGTCATCTAGTGCCCATAATAGAAGGGCTACTTAGCTTGGGGCATTATTTATTAAGTATTTTGTACCTGTTTCTGACATTTCAGACTTAATATTGCTTAAAAAATACAAGGCAATTGAATTTTCACATGACAACGTTATAAAGCATAGCCTATATTGGTTATATTATTTAAGATAAGCAAACTAGACCCAGGTTTATAAAACTAGATATACATAAAATGTAAGAATGATTCTTTCATTTAAAAACCCAACAAGGGTTTGGTAATTCTCGACAATTTATACTAAATCAACTTGATTTGGTTCATAGAGATAGTTGAAAGGATGAAGAGTAGCCTATGTTAGGCTACTTTTTATTGTGGTAAAACAGTGAATTCCTAGGGAGATAAATCATATATTATAATATATAACCAGAGGGAACAGCTGCAGCTAGAAAACAATAATATTTTTTTTATATTACCCCTCTCCAAAACTGTATGATCTGTCCCATTCTTACAAACATGAAATCATATTCCTATCCTGTTCTCTAAAATGGCTGCAAAGCACTCTCTTAAAACGTTCTGATTGGAAAAACCCTTCATAATTTTAAGTTTACTTCATTAAGCAATTCATTTTATGAATTTTATAAAAACAGACCTACTAATGGCAAAATGAAGACTTATAAAAGATAATATCTAAAAGCCAAACAAATAAATTAAATTCTGCCAATCTCCGTCTGCGAGAAAACAAAATAAGTAAGAAAGGACCGAATGACGCTTTTTCACAATTTGTTTTACGAGACATTATCTTTGCTTCGAGACACGAGACGCGGAAAAACAAAGTCTTTTAGCGAGGCTCAGATAAAGAAATACTTTTGATGTACAAAATGTTCGCGCTATTTTTCTATTCACATTTGAACAAACAAGAATACAACAATATATTAAAATACAAAGCTAGAAATCGAAAAGCAACTTATAAGACTATTCGATTTCCTAAAGCTTTCAGCAGCTCTATAAAACGTTTCATTCAAAAGAAGATTGAGATTCAGGTAGTTTTAAAACCATTGTGAATTCTCTATTGTCGTTATGCCAAATCCCTTCCTATTTTCAAAGGTATACTTCATCATTATTTCTCCTCCTGATAATATATCGACCTAACGTAAACTTCCTGTATTTTATTGTAAACGCTCTCTTTTCTTATTATACTTCTAGTTTATTTCTGTAAGTATACTTTATGTTACTTTAACCTAAAAAAGTCACCATCATCAACCTTTTGTAGTTTACTGTTGGACATAAACCTGCCCATTACGCCTTGTCTTCAGCTTGCCGCATCCAGAATCTGCCTGCAGTCTTTCGTAGATCGTCATCCCACCGGAAGGTTGTTTGAAAGAGGTTGCTGCTAACAATATGACTGCCAATTTTGCCACTCTATATAATTGGAATTAAGTTTTTGTTGCTTAACAAGTTTTGATGGTGCAATAAAGTTATAAACTCAAACTGCTTTATTTCCGGTAGACCTTGTACGACTCTGAAATTATTATCATTCATTCATTCACTCATTTAATTCTCGAGTTGAATTTATGTGAAGATCTTTTTAAAGTACACACCTAAGGTAAGTCAAATGGATAGATAAATAGATGATAGATAAAGTTTGTTTGTTTCCACAGACACACCTAAGTACAAGTAACATAGACAATTAAAAAAGTACAATACCTACAATACATAGTTCATCAAACATGCAACTTTAACAGTAAATTATTTCTTATATTTCCTTAACTTAGTTTAGGTTAGAATGGCTCTACTATAGGTAGTAGCAACCTAGTTTACTATAATAATAATAATAATAAAGTCATTTATTTCGGACAACATTAGAACAAGTAAAAAGATCTTATATAACTTATTCTACGGTCCATATCAATATATATACCTTAAAACTAAAATACATATTCAAGTATAAAAACTAATAACTAATGGACACGCGTGGTCGCCGGCGTGTCTCGGCGCGGGGTATCATGTGATAGGCGGCCCTTGAACCGCCGGAACTTCACCCCTTTCGGCCAGAAGTCAGGGCTCATGAAGGTCTTTAACATCTCCGTCGGGACCCTCACCATAAATGAGCCGAAGCTAACATTATGACGAGAGTCCAGCTTCTCGACCCTCAATTTGATTCCGGCTTTCTTTACGATGTACTCCGCTATCTCTATGGGCTTCACATCGTAATGAACTCGGGACACGTAGATCTGCGTTGTAGGTACCTCCGCTCGAAAGTGCTGGTCGTTAGGTCTTAGAGCAGTACCACACTGGTTTCGGCTAGAGGGCTTCCGTTTCTTCCTTATGACCTCGGTAAAGCCCTCTGCGTCACAGGGTCCCTTCCGTGGAGCCCTTACGGTCGCAGCGCTGTGAATTGGTTCACAGCTCTGCTTCTTCCCCTTAGTTCGAGGGGCTGCAGGGTTGCTGGCCGCTGCAGAAGCGTAGTCACGTTGTCGGGGAGTAGCCAGTGTGACCGGTGTCAGCTTCTCTGCGGGACGAGAGATGCAGGTGGCGGGCTGTGGGCACGCGTTCGGTGTAAATGCAGCGACGATCGGCGACTCTGATGAATCGACAAAATCCGATACCGAAACGTTGCACTTTGCACCTCGTTTCATGTTGACATTATTGGAGGCGGGCGATTTACTTATATCAAGTATACTATACTATAGGAAGTACCTTATTTACAAGGCTCACCATAAACAACTAGCATGTCCCCTACGTCTGAAGACAATAAGGGTGGCATAAAAGGTCGCTTAGAGCCAAGAAATAGAGACATAGTGTCTGCGAAGTTATATAAACATCATTATCGAAGAAATATCGGTTGGAAATACCATCGTCAGCTTTATATTGTTTTCTAAATCGGAAACAGTTGCGCCTGTAGCTTCCGGCATTTCAGCTTGTTTTGCGAGAAAATCCACTCGCTTTTTGATTTCTTTTGTCGTCGATAGTTGAAAATAAATGTCTAACAGAAAGCGGGGAAGGTGTTTTAATGACTGTTGTTTCCTGTCTACGAATAATTGAATACAAGCTTGATTTTTTATGGGAGCTATTTTTATAACATGTCTTATTTCTTTTATTGTATTGTAATGGTCGTAGATTTAATGTATAATAAAATGCTTTATCGTAAACTGGCGTTTATTTATAAGAGCTTCACATTCGGGACCTTACGTAGCTACTTTCATTGTAGATAACAGATACAACATTATCCAACCGGCTGCGCCATATGCTGAAATGATAAATGGCGGGATTTTTCTATTCTATTCGTCTCTTCTATGTATGTTAATTTTAAACAGTTACCTGTTTCCAAATAATTATTTATTCTATTCTATTCTTCTCTTCTATGGTCTAAGCTCAAAGTTTATTTGCAATTCATAGCGTGAAATTTCAACCCTATTCGTTGAATACGAGGGATGTGATGTTGCACACACTTGTCAAATGATTGGAGTCTCTAGGGCGAGACGGCACTTGAAGGAAATTACTCTCTGAATGAAGGCACTATCGGGTGAAATAGAGATGCACTACGGAAAACGATGGAGATGTTTTTTTAGTCAATACGAAAAGAATCTATAACGCGAGCTCTGCTTAAATTGGGGCTAGAAGATGCTGTGTGGATTGCCTAGCATTATTTATTTATTTTATTTATCATCTAGCTCCAAGCTAAGCTGAGCTTGTGTTATGGGTACTTAAACTACTATCACACTGATATTTAAATGGATGGATGTTCTTAACCTCATCACGCTAAAATCACTGATCAGATCAGACTGAAATTTTGAATAGACGCAGGTCTAAGACTGGAGTAAAACAAGCTTTTATGATATTGAAGATAGTAATATTTCCTCTTTCTTTTTACAATACGAAAATTATATTTTTGGCGGGGTTTTATATTAAAAAATTAGTAAAATAAAAATGTCAATAAACAAGGCATTCAAAACAGTTCCTTAGAGTTTATTGAGTTGTAGACCTACTAGTGAAACTAGAAACGGGATTTTTGGCGCAGTTGAGTTTAGATGTCAGTGAAAAATGCAATAAAATAACGAAAAAGAAAGACAGTCCATGCATGCACTATCGTAGATATTTAGTATCCTCGCGAAATAACTAGAAACGGTATTTTTAGAAATGGGATTTTTGGCGCAATTGATTTTAGCTGTGAGTGGAAAATGCAATAAAACATCGACAAACGAAAGATAGCGCATGCATGCATTATCGCAGATATTTTGTGTGCTCGCGACCTAACTAGAAATAGGGTTTTGACACAGTTGATTGAAGCTGTCAGTGAAATAATGCAACAAAACATCGACAAACGAAAGACAGTGCATGCATGCACTATCGCAGATATTTCGTGTGCTCGCGACCTGAGTGCAATCTAGCTCGCGACTTGGGGCGGGACGAATACAATATCTGGGTTCCAAGTCAGCTCCATAGGGAGTTTTTCGATAGCTTTCAAAGGGCTTCGCGTCAATGTGAATGAGTAATCGACGCCAGGGCTCGCTTTATGATGCTTTGTGTGATTAGGAATGGTAAATGGGGGAGATTTTGATGCGTAACGTCAGACACTTGAAATTTGAGCCTGCTATTCAAATTAGCTTGAATATTTTTTTGATGGTACAAAAGTCTAACACGCGACTTCAAATTTCACGCATTATTATCGACTACCTCGGGATTATTCTCAATACAAAGTTTTTTATTGTTAAGGATAAATCAAAAAGTAGTAGTAGTTCCTTAAAGCTGGTATGTATCTGACGCAGCGCGTCAACATTGCAATACAGCGCGGGGTGGATAGGGGAATTCAGTTTGACCAGCAGTTTTTTTAGTTATCCTTGATAATGCGTGTAATTGAACGTAACTAATTTTCTAAAGTACGTCAAATTATGTCTTTTTTACCATATGGAATGTTTCTTTGTTATGAAATAAAACTTATTTTATTATTGTTATTTATGAAAAGCTAATCTATTCGAAAACCCACAACACTTAAGCTACTTTCAACCCATAAAATCCATAAATGTAATAGATAAAGCAAATCAGGCCTCTGTAGATTCACTGAAATATATTTAAACTTAGCCACTAGGTACTGCTACCGCTACTGCTACTGGTACCGTTTCAAGATTCTCGAGACGACGATTAAAATTTGCGACATTTCTACGTGCAGAGATTTTTTTCCGGTACACTCATAATCTGGGTCAGTTAGTTTGCTGTGTAACTGAACCATATTTATTTGAACTGGAAAATATATTTTGATCACTTTTTTAAATGTTGGAATCCTGAAATTTCATTTGGTAAGTAATATTTACAGTTCAATCCCATGTATCAAATCGAATTCAAAAAGCAACCATTACGGATTGCTGATTCATCATCAACCTATATTAGTCCACTGCTGGACATAGGCTTCTCCGAATGAGCGCAATAACGCCCTGTTTTCAGCTTGCTGCCTTACTTAGTAAATAAATCAATAATTCCGGACAGTAGGTATTTTAAATATGTTTTCATGTTAATTGATATCGTTTGAATGGTGACGATTTTATTTTGAGAAACTTGATTTTTTTTAATCATTGCCAATTTAAATCATCAGTAATCATATCAGTAAATAAAAGAGTTTTAAATTGGAAAAAGCAGGTAATTATAATAATTCACAATAGGTGTATAGAATTTGTGTGGGTAGTTACCATTTCTTTTCAACTGTTTTAGCTTTAAACGCGTATAAACAAAACAATGTCCAAATAGACTTCGAAAACTGAGAACTCTAGCAGATTTCTATCCGTTCTTAGGTAAATTTGTGGAAGAACTCTGAATTCTGTACCACTTCCGCACCTTATTTTATTAATTCCGTAAGCTCATTAACTATTATAGTGTTAGGAATAAGCGCGCGTAACTCTATAAAGTTGTCTAAAGTTTCTTCCCTTATTTAGAAGAACTGGAATATGCGAAGCCATAGAGAAGTCTAGGAAACTTACAAGATATGTTTTCTTGGGAAACGTTGGTTATTGGGTAGTAAGTAACTTAAAGATACCCAATACATTATTTTTATGTGATAAACATATCTAATTCTGATAATAAAAATCATAATCCGGATGATTTCATTCACATTTTATTATTTCCACATTATCTACCAAAGTTATCTACACAGATCAAACAATTAGCAAGCTGAAGTGGCAGTGGGTTGAACATATCTCGCAAAGAACCGACAACCGTTGGGGTTAGCGTGTTCTTGACAGTGTTCAGAGCACCATGGCACTCATTAGGGGAGGCCTATGTCCAGCACTTGACTGATGATGATGATGAAGACAAATCTCAAAGTATTCGATTCCTTAGTTAATAACCTAACAATCGAAAGGTTACTCATTTTACTCAACTGATCCATTATCAATTCCAATCGGAATCGTTCCCAAGACGCTACTTGTTTACAGTTGTTAGTTCAACTGTTTCAATTTGTCATTCAGTCGGTAATACATTAAAATTTATTGTTTGTGAATCGGTTAGGTTAGGTTAGTTTTTCTTACTTCACTACATAGTTTAAAACAAAGTCGCTTTTTCTGTCCCTATGTCATTATGTCCTTTGAATGCTTAAATCTTTAAAACTACGCAACGGATTTTGATGCGTTTTTTTTTAATAGTTAGAGTGATTCAAGAGAAAGGTTTATATACTTATAATAAAACTGTGCGAAGCCGGGGCGAGTCGCTAGTACTTAATAAACGCGAAAGTTTGTACGTATGTATATAAATGGATGTTTTTTCCTCTTCCACTCAAAAACTACTGAACTAATCGGGCTGAAATTTTGAATAGACGTTCATACCCTGGAATATATAGGCTACTTTTTATCGCATATTTATCAGTTTCCATGAGATAGAAATAGCCTTGAAACGTTCCTTAGAACTAACGCGTGCGAAGCCGTGGACCAGTGCTAGTTTGAATATAAAAACGTTTCAAATACAATTCCTATCTTCTAAATTCTTTGTGTTGCTTGATTACTTAATTTAATTACCTTCATGCTTAAATTTCTTAGTACCTAAGTACAAACTTAATAAGTAGCCGTGGAACTAATGCCCGATTTTATTGATTACTAGCGACCCGCCCCGGCTTCGCACGGTTATATTATATAACGTATAAACCTTCCTCATGAATCACTCTATCTATTAAAAAAAACCGCATCAAAATCCGTTGCGTAGTTTTAAAGATTTAAGCGTTCAAAGGGGCATAATGACATAGGGACAGAGAAAGCGACTTTATTTTATACTATGTAGTGATCTAAATAGGTTTCTGTTTTCTTTCAATAAAATTATTAAGTGACTTGGAGTAGCAAAGACCGATAAATTAGGTATATAGAAACATAATTAGAGTGAGTGGGGGGAAGATGAAAAAAGGGGTAAGATAAAAACTCTTCAATAACACCAGATTTATAGTACTTATTGCAGTGCTGGCAACATCATCGGGGCCACCAATTTGTTACATAACACATCTCAGTCAGCGGTTGGGGCTGAGAACGCCTGGTTGTGTGTAAAGTGCAATTTTCTAAGACAGTGTACTTTTCAGGAAAAACAAAAGTGATTTCATCTTGCCCCGTGTCTTGTACATTCAGTTACAAGGTAGTTACGAGAGTTTATGTGAAACGCCTGCTTATTATTTTTTGTAGATATTTATGTAATTACCTCTAAATCTATCTATTTCCCGTATTTTGGAATTTATTTCAACTTTTCGTCTTTCCCCGTTTTCATTTAACGGGGTAAGACAAACATAAAAAAGTTTTAATCTTGACCCTTTTTCAGATTTCATACTAAAAGCCAGATGTTCTCAAACTGTATCTTTGTGTTTGTGGAAGGCAGGTCACATTTTTTAAAATATACCCTGTGACTGATTATCGAAATTCACTTTTTTTTAAAGGAAATAATTATTAACGAAGTTAATTTTTGTGTTTACTTAATTTCGATATTAATATATTTAATGCAGTCAATTTGGCATTTTAAATGAATAAATTAACTGTTTTGAATAAGTAGTTAGTAAGTACATGGGTAGAAACTGTCTGTGAAATAATTAATAAAAATAAAATATTATTGATTTGTTCCAGCGATTAAAAAACATTACTCATATACCATTACCCATATACCCAATACCACTGCCAAAGCTACGATAAAATTTCAGCAAGAAAAATAAGAAAATAAATAAAAAATTGCTGAAAGTAAAAAAGAAACAAGAAATAGGCATGCTAAGAAATATGAAATAAAAAAGAAGGCCAACATAAACGAAAACACCTTAAATATTTACTACAAAAGAAAAAAAACAATTATTTTATGGTGATGAAAAAGAATATTTAAAAAGATTTCACGTGAAATAAAAACAGATTTTGATTGATAGATAATGATTTTTTGTTCAGTCAAAACTAAAGCAAATTGGCGGAAAAGTTTGAGAACCTCTGCTTCAATCTTCCCCCAGTGGGGTAAGTTCGGAATACAAGTTTCTAAAAATCTGTTTTATCTCTGTTAAAAACAGGTATTTTGGCACTACAGTCAGTTAAAACTTTTTTAATTTCTTAACACTATAGACTAAGGACCATAAACGTTGCCTAAGACTCGTTTTAACGATTTTAGATTTTTTTTCGATCTTACCCCGTCACCTTTTCATCTTCCCCCTGTTTCAGTTTAGTGAAAATCATATTTTTAATTACAGTTTTCTACTTTTAGGAAAGCTTTATCAGGCTGTTATTAACATATTATAAAAATCTAGTCTTTGCCCTTTAATTATTTCTAATTTACGTTTAAATAAAGTTAATATCTATTCTTCTACAAGGATTCAAAAACAACACTGACCATCTCATCAAAAAACCGTTCGATCTTGCCCCCACTCACTCTATGTAAATAGCACATCAAGTCACGAAAGTAATGTCTGCATCGTCAGAAAAGTTTCATATACATTTATATTGTATTGTTGTAGCATCGCTAAAATAAAATCACCATGCGTCCATGTTTTCAATATGCAATGAGTCGAGTGGAATTTGTTATTCCGATACAACAATTATGTATAGCATGAGATTCTATCGTTAACGAATCGACGGACATAAATGTGTCTTAATTATTTGCTTCTGACTACTTTGATTACTTTATTGACATTATATTTATTGTTTGTACTTATAGTTTGAGGTTCAGTTTTATGCATCCTTTTTATTTTTTATTAATATATTTATCTACTTACTTATTTATTTAAAACACTGGACTGTATATTTAAATTTTGTACAGTCTGAAATAAATGAATAAATTTCTTTTTTATTTGAAAATATTTTATGTCATTGTTATTCTCTATATACCTAGTTCAAGGATTGATTTTTATATAATAAATATGCTAAATATATTTTATAAATCTTGTTTGAAGAAAAAAACGGTTTGCACAGCAAACGAAGGTTAACATACTATTTATAAGGAAAACATCCCAGAACCAGAACCCAACAAGTCAAATGCTACGAAAACAGCATCAACAAATCGAATCTTATATGTAACTATGAAAACTCATGCCAATGACACATCGCAGTTTATGAATATGTAAGCAACGAAGTATCACGAAGGTTATTTTAAGTACTGGATTGATATACTCCATTTAAATGGTTAAATTATTGGCAGAAATGCCACTATAGTGCATTACGATGTCACGGAACAAACTTCAAAAGCAAATTGCAAGCATGGCACATTTATCTCGAAGCTTCCATTAGCTACGTACCTACGTACTGCCATACCGAAATGGATAAATGCACTTAGGTTCGTCACATCGAACACTTTCAGTTATTGCACCAGCAAAAATGACGGGAAAACCTTTATGTATTCTTTGCAAATGTTTGTTCCGGGGTTCTCCGGGGTTTTCTATTATATTATACTAGCGACCCGCCCCGGCTTCACACGGTTTTATAATACATATAAACCTTCCTCTTGAATCACTCTATCTAGTTATTAAAAAAAACGCATTAAAATCCGATGCGTAGTTTTAAAGATTTAAGCGTAAAAAGGGACAGGGATATAGGGATAGAGAAAGCGACTTTGTTTTATACCATGATAATAGTGATTATATTCTGTATTTTAGGCCGCATCTTCACCTACAGTACCAGATAGTGCCAATGGTATTTAAATCATCATTAACTTATTATATACTAGCGACCCGCCCCGGCTTCGCACGGTTGTATTATAAGTATATAAACCTTCCTCTTGAATCACTCTATCTATTAAAAAAAGCATCAAAATCCGTTGCGAAGTTTTAAAGATTTAAGCATTCAAACGGACCTAAGGACATAGGGACAGAAACAGCGACTTTGTTTTATACTATGTAGTGATTCAGTCCTCTACTGGAAATTGGCCTTCCCCTTATAAGCGCCGTAACGCCCTGTCTTCAGTTTGTTGCATCCAGCATCTGCTTGCAGTCTTCCGCAGATCGTCTTACCACCTGGCTTGAAGGCGTGCTACACTACGTTTGCTGAGTCTCAGACACATGAACACGTCATACAAGAACACGTTCAGGATTTGTCGGCTTTTCGCGATTTATAGACGCCCCACTGCCACTTTATTCTACTAACTCTTTGAGCTTTGTGCCTACGCTCGAAATAATGCATACTTACTTAACTTTTCAAAATAAAAATAATTATTAGGTTTTTAAAGGTATAAACATTATTAATCTAGCGTTTGGTCGATTCATCGCGTTTCCCAAGAGCTTGTGATCCGAGCCAGATAATAGATTTTTACAAAGAATAAAAACTATTCTTTGTAAAAAGGCCTATGAAAGAATAGTTTTGACCACGTTTCAATTTATTTAGGTACTGATAAGTTTTACATCTTATTGGGAGTTTATTTGTAGAGGTACATACACAGATATTAGGTAAAAACCTTTAAAAATAAGTCTTTATTTAAACAATCTACTCAAATAATACCTTAGTAAATAATTTGGCACTTAGATGTGGAACTAATGAAAATGCCTCGAGCACATACAGGGTGTTAGTTTATCAAAGTTAATTTTCGAGTTTGCTGATTGAGTTTACTTCGTCAATCAGGGTTCAAAAGTTTCGTCCATTTAAATCACATTTACACAGAAACCCTAGTCTAGAAAGTTTGCAAATACATATTTTTTTCTTGATGGACCTAAATAAAATATATGAATTCTTTATTAACAACGAAAATTACAAGCAAAGGAATAGAAAAATTACAACTAGTATTTACAATTGAAACCATTGAGCTAACTGCAGACGGTTGCAAACAGTCTAAAGGTAGCTCAATTGATCCATGTCAATACCAGTCGGAAGCGTCCCCAAGACACTGGCTGCATTACCACGCTGTATGGCAATGCTGATGCGCTGAGCCAGATATTCACCAGCTCTCGGGTCACGCGTCGCATCGACCAGACGCTCAGATAATTTTTTAAAAACCCGGAGAGCCTCGGTACCCCACGGACCTAGGGTCTCGAATCCAAGGGGAGCAAATGCGTAGGTTCTGTCGAGACCTGCATATTTGCGCCTCTTGAGATCCTCGGCCAGATCTGCCGCCGCACCAGCCCTAGTGGATGTCCTTGAAAGATGGGAAGGTGCAAGTGTGTCGACGCATGTAGCGTCCCACACAATGGGCCTCCCCAACTCCCATGGGACTAGTGTCATACCGTCGGGCCTCTTGCCATCGTCACGGAACAGACCATTCGGTTCGAGAATAGCTGGTACGTTAGCGCTGACAAAGGCCCGCCGGATGATGTCATTAAGGCTGGCATGACGAGATATCCGACCAGCGGCCCTAGTACACGATAATCCGTGATGACCAAGCTGTTCGACTGCAGTACCGCACTGGCATTGATGAGGCGCACAACACCTTGCACCCAACCGAATACATGTTGCAATACGGAAAGTAGCGGGATCCAATAAAGTGCCAGTGTTATAAGAAGGAAGTGCTTGCAGCCAATGTCCTGACTCCCATTTAGAAACGGCTAGGAGACGGGCACGATCTGCTGAGCTGGAGCACGTTTGTAACAAACAATTCCGTGTCAACTCACACAAAGGCCCGTCCCATTGCCGTTGGGACGAAAGAGATTTTGGAGGAGCAGCATCGGGGCAAGCACTATGCCAAGCCGTTCTAGCTTCGTCTAAATATGAAATTTTGAAAGAAATTTGTGATCGGACCAAATCAGACGTGTTTAAAATTTTTTCAACTAAAGAACTAGTGCTGTAGACGGAAGATAGGAACGCTGGTAGGGCTACACTGGAAATTTTGCGAATACCTAAGCCTCCCAATTTGACAGGCAGGGAGGCCTGCGACCACGCCTTGTCATCCAAATCAATATTCAAAACCGATGATAAAGTATTCTTTATTATGTTGTCTAAGCTTTCCAATAGCTCGCTGTGTTTCCACAGGTGACTACATCTTAAAGAATACGTAAATTTAGGTACAAACAGGCAAAACCGAATAATAGTAAAAGCCATATGGCTGTTAATTTTGAGAAGTCTGTCTGAAGTTTTGTTGAAATTTTGAATTTTCTCATCTACAAATGGCCGAAAAGACTCATCAAGAATTGGTGAACCTAGGAGACGAAGTGAACATTTATCTATAACTGTAATGTTAGGGGCCAAACTGTTAAATTTTGTAATGATATTGTTTTTGTCTACACAAGAGTCCGAAATAAAAAGCTCGCACTTTGAAAAATTCAATTCTAAACCTATTTGTCGAAATTCATCTGTGATGATTTTTAAATCATTAAAAACGGTGTCCACTTCTCCACCTAAAGTTCCGTCATCCAAATACCAAACATTGAGCTTGGATTGAAGACGTTGAATTATTGGATGAATGGCAAGGCTGAATATGGCCGGACCAAGAGGGTCGCCCTGCTGACAGCCAACGGCAGACGAAATAATGTTATTCCGGTAAATTAATTTTGAGGGTGAACCATAGCACTGCCAGAGAAAAGGGTAAATTTCAGGAATTTTATTTTTAATTTCGTTTAGCAGGGCGCCCCTATCTACGGAATTGAAGGCATTTTTGACGTCTACCTTCAGAACTACCTCCCCATAATTTTGATCCAAAAATGTACGAAGGGAATGTACTGCGGCCTCACAGCCGCCTCGCGAACCAAAGCCTAGCTGAATTGGTCGGAAATAGTCGCCTAAATAGTCGGCTTCTTTCCGACAGCAGACTTTAGCTGCAAGGCGGCGGTAGGTAGTGCCCACGGCTATGGGTCTTATACCGCCATCCTTCTTTTTGAGTGCACAAAGGTTTGCACCATACAAGAGTTCCGTGATCTCGCTGTTGACTCGGCCTGACAACATCAGGTTGATCAAAGACGTCAAGTCTTCCAGAAGGACTTCACCTGCATGGCCAGACCCACCAGATAGTAGATCTTTTAGATGCTGTGGAGACACAGCATCCAGGCCACCGGCAGAGCCACTCTGGAAAGAGAAGACGGCTTTGAGCACATCCTGGCTGGTCGTGCCTACAGCGTCATCACTCTCTTGTGGTGGATCGGGGAGTTGGAGATTGGGCCCTGCGGGTGGATGCTTACTCTCAAGAGAAATGAGAGTCTCATCGTTATTTGGCGCCATCGTGTCATTTGAAAACATTAAACGTGAGGCTCCTTTAATATCACCATCATTGAGTTTACTTTCTACAAGTCTGTAGATAGTAGACTCTGCCAGTGATGTATATGATTTTGAATTTTTGTGTGAGTCCTGATCATCAAAATCAATAGGATGCCCTGCACGTGCAGTGTACCTAACACAATTTTCTTTTATCCTAACAGTGATTGAACTTTTATTCGAAATATCTTTCTTTACATGTAATATTTTGTAAGGAAAAATTAATAGATGCTCCCAAGCTTGCTTAGTGTTTTTTAAAACAGCGTTCCTAATAGCCTCCGAGAGAGAGGAAGCGACAGAGATGCGGGCACCTCGAGGAATGCGTTTAAAAATAGGGGTAGTAGCTTTGTACTCACTCAGAACTTTCCAAAAAGGTGGGGAATCACTCGTGTGATCCGAATTTCGAATAGAAATATCTACCGCTCCTGCAACCGGAGCAGACAGCGGGATTATTGGATCCTTATGGACTCGTTTTTGGTGAATTTTGAGGCCTCTCTGTCCCTTGAAAAAGCGAGCTTGGGGACATTGCGTGCACTCTACAAGAGGCTGCGTAGACACGATGGAATGGATCGCCGTCACATTCCTAAATGTATTTCTCGGTTGAGTGCATTGTGTCATCACAAAAAATTAAACTTACGAATCTAAATAAAATTCTTACAAATGTAAATAAACTATACAGATGACAGTTCGCGCAAGCGTCGTCGCCCGGCTGCGCCGGGCTCCGCGACAACGAAGCTCCTTACTGTAGACAGAAAAATTGAAAAGGCTTAGCTTCTGTCAAAACCAACGTAAACAAACTACAAAGAGAGAATTCACCTTTTCTGAGCTATCCCCGGCCTGGAAAACAATACCTGACGCGCCCGAGGTGGTGAACCACGGGCCCCAGAGCTCCAAAGCTCCCCAAAGACGGTAGAAAAATTCTTTCTGAAAAAATGCAAGAAAATATGAGTTGACAAATTGGCAGTTTTTTTTTTTTTTTTTTTTTATTATTTATATATTTTTAATAATGATTGTAATATGAAACCGATTTTGAGGGTTTGTAAAATAATCACAGTTTTTAAAACACGCCATTTTAGTGAAAAGAATTGGGCGTTATTCTATGTCAAAAAAAATCTAAGTAATAAAAGTTTTGGTATCAAAGTTATAATATCAGGCATCTAGTACCCATTAAACCAGCTCTGCTTTGCTTGATGTGGATTTTTAAGCATCATTTATTATTTATTCACCAACGTAGATATATAGTTTTTCCGGTATTCTGCAAAAAGTTGGTCTTTTATTAAGTCTTATCTCGATTACAAGAATTCGAGCCAAATTCCACTCGTTATCGTAAAGTCTCTTTGTGACGAATTGAATTAATAAACTAATTATGAATTTTATTTAAGGTACCTACGTTCCAAGTAAAGTAAAGTGAATTTAAAGGGACCAATCTCAATGTTTCTAAGCCTGAACCTTTGAGATTTGTAATTAGAAAGGACCGTGATTATAAATTAATATTTTGATGTTTTCGTACTAATAAACAGGTGCTTTAAATAATAAAAATCGGCCAATTGCGAGTCGGACTCCGAAAGACGGCTGTAAGTAGATCCTGTGCACGACGGAATAGAATAAGCTTAGAATTAGTAATGTAACAAATGTAGATAAAAGATCATAAAGAGTATGTATATAGAAATTAAGAAAAATGATTAAAGTTTTGCTCGCCGCTGCGTATGTCGGGGCGGGGCGGAGTTTTGACTAAATATAGGGAAGTTTTGAGCGAAAATTGTCGTCGCAGTCACAGTCAAGAAAAGTAATCTCAAGAAGCCACAAGTAGTCAGAACTCTCAAGCCACCCTTCCTGCCAGCCGATAGCCTGTTCCAAGTGATCTGGTGTTTTCATTCAGCGCCAATCCCTACACCCCTAGAAGAAATACAGTCCACTTAACATCGTCAGGAACATTGGTCGCATTCGAGCCGGATTGAAGATGCCGATCACAAGGAGCCGTCACGGAAAGGAAGAATCATCGCAGGCCAGCACCGGAGAGGCGGCGCAGACCAGCAACAAGGAGTCAAGCGGACAGCAACCCCCAACGAGTGAAAGGGAGGGCTCCGCTTCTACATCCGCGACCGAGTCAACATGGACGCAAGAGTCTGGTGGCACCGTCGAGACGACGAGTGACAGCGAGGCGACCAGCAAGACCACCGCGAGGCCAGCGGCGGTGCAGGCGCGGTCAACCAAGGCGACCGCGCGGAAGAGGGCTGTGCTGCAGGCGCAGCTCAAACTGGCGGAGTTGCGCTCCGCAGAGCTACAGATCAAGGCGGACGCAGCGAAGGCGGCCCGTGAGCTCGCGGAGGCGCAGCTGAAGCAGGTCGAAGACGATTCTTCAGAGGAGGAGCAGGACGAGATGGCATCAGTACGAGTGACATCCTGGCTACAGCAGCGGCGGGAGGAGCCGCTGCCGCCCAAGGCCACAGCGGAGGTTCCAGAGGCACCGGAAGAGGACCAAGGAGTACGGGAGGACCAGGCGACGGAGAAGCCTGGGCGGGCTACGAACCAGCCCACCGTGCAGGGGTCAACCGTCGGCGTAGAGGCGCTGGCGGCGGCGCTGTCGCAGATCGCGGCGAGGAGGGAACCACCGAGGTACGCGCAGGAGCTACCCACTTTCGGAGGACAGGTTAGTGGTTGGTTAGTGTATCGGGCCGCGTACAGAGACAGTGAGGCGTCATTCTCAAAGATCGAGAACGTCATGAGAATACGACGCAGTCTCAAGGGTGTAGCGTACGAGTCCGTGAGCAGTCTCCTCATAAGCCAGCCTGAACCTAGGGCCATCATGGAGGCTCTGGAAAGGAGGTTCGGGCGACCGGAGGCACTGGTGATTGCAGAGATGGAGAAGCTACGGGCGTTGACCAAGGTGAGCGATAATGCTAGGGACTTGTGCATATTCGCCGGGAAGGTGGCCAACATAGTGGCCACCGTGGAGGCCCTTGGTCGGAAAGAGTACCTACACAACCCCGAGATGGTACGCAGCGTCCTGGACAAGCTGACCCCTATCCTGCGCAGTAAATGGTACGATTATTTCGCCATTAAATCTAAAGATAAACCAGAGATGGTAAGATTAGCTACCTTTTTAAACGAGGAGGCGGACAAGTGCGGGGCCTACGCACTGCCTGAAGTCGTTGAAGAGGGACAGCGAGCGAAGAAAAAGGTAGAGAGAACTTATGCGGCAATCGAAACGAGAAATGACAGCTGTCAACACTGCCGTAAGTTTCATAAGCTACGAGATTGTCCGGACTTCGTGGAGGCGGACGTGTCGACTAGATGGGCCATGACTAAGAAGTACGGCGTTTGTTTCTTGTGTCTCAAGGAGAAACATCGTCGCTTCAAGTGCCAAGCGAAGGCGTGCGCTAAGGAAGGCTGCGGTAAGAAACATCACACATTACTACACAGTGAACCAGTACAAGAACAGCCAATCACAGAGGAGCGCCGCGCAGAGATATCCGCTTGTGTCACGGGGAAAGATGATACCCGCCCAGGCCGCCTACGTCGAGCGTACCTTAAGATAGCGCCGATAGAGCTAATCGGACCTAGAGCTAAGATAAGTACATACGCTTTACTCGACGATGGAAGTACGTGCACGTTCGTAGAGGAATCTATCACCGAGCTTCTGGGCGTTGACGGTCCGACGGACACACTCTGGATCAAGGATGCGAACGGTGGTGAAGTCAAGCACGAGAACAGCAAGACAGTGAGCGTACGCATTCGAGGAAAAAATCAAAGACAAGAACATGTACTTCGCAACGCTCAGACGGTAAAGAAACTCGACTTTACTACACAGGCTATCACGAGACACGAGATCGAAGATTGTCCGCACTTGCTAGATATAGCTGAAGATTTAATCTACACGAGAGCTCACCCTAAGGTAGTTATAGGCCAAAACAACTGGGACTTGATAATCTCAAGAGAGGTGCGAGAGGGACGGAGAGACCAACCGGTCGCCTCGCTCACACAACTGGGATGGGTACTACACGGTTGCCGCTTAGAGGGGCGAACACAAAAGAACTTTTGTGGATACGTCGGAGCGGTAATGCACCCAGAGAACATTGAAGAAGCAATGAAGAACTTTTTCAAGCTGGAATCGCTAGGAATAGAGCCGCGAAAACAGGCGAGCGATCCGGAACAAAGAGCCCTACGAATACTGGAAGAGAAAAGTCGACGCCTACCTAACGGCAGGTATGAAACCGGGCTTCTATGGAAAGAAAGTGAGGTACATTTGCATAACAATTACAGAGATACACTGAAGCGGCTGCACAGCTTAGAACGGAAGCTGGACCGAGACGTGGAACTGAAGGCCAAGTACGAAGAACGGATGCAGAACCTGCTGACTTCCGGCTACGCAGAGAGAGCAGAAGAGCCAGGCATAGAAAACAAGACGTGGTACCTACCGCATTTCGCCGTCGTATCGCCAGCTAAAGCAAAGATAAGGATGGTACATGACGCGGCGGCCAAGTCAGCAGGTAAGAGTCTGAACGACATGCTACTAGCCGGTCCAGATCTGCTGCAATCACTGCCGGGAGTGGTGATGCGCTTTCGTCAGCACGCATACGCCGTTTCGGCCGACATAAAAGAAATGTTCATGCAGATAAAAATAAATCCCGCCGACAGGGACGCACTCAGGTTCCTGTGGAGGGGCGACAAGCGAGGCGAGGCACCGCCGGACGAGTACCGCATGTCTTCGGTGGTCTTCGGAGCCTCATCATCACCATGCACGGCGCTCTTCATCAAGAATAAGAACGCACAGGATCATCAGAACGAGTTTCCGGCCGCCGCTAAAGCTATTATTCGCAATATGTACATGGACGACTATCTTAACAGCTATCCAACTATTACAGAAGCAGAAAGCGTCAACACACAGGTGGATCACGTGAATCGTCAAGCGCACTTCGAACTGCGGGGATGGACATCGAACGAGCCGCAGACCATCCAGAGCCTCGCGGCGCGCGCCGAAGACACCGCGGCGGCGGTCGCCATCGGCGGGAGCGAGGTGGAGAAGGCGCTGGGACTATACTGGGACGTGCGCAGCGATCACATATGCTTTCGGGTAAATGAGCGGAAGGCTCCGCCCGCCCTGATGAACGGAGGTAAGCCACCTACCAAGCGAGAGGCGCTCAGCGTGATCATGTCGCTATTTGACCCGCTGGGACTCATCTCACCACTCACCACACCGGCGAAGAGACTGATGCAGGACACCTGGAAGTTCGGCACGGGTTGGGACGACCCCCTGCCCGAGACACTGCAACAGAAGTGGTGCGAGTGGACCGAGACGCTTCGAAGTCTCGACAAGGTACAGATTCCTAGGTGCTACGAGACCGAACCTGCCGCCACGAGACAACTACACACGTTCGTCGACGCCAGCGAGGAGGCTTACGCCGCAGCCGTGTATTGGAGAACCACGAGAGCGAACGGCGAAGTGAGCGTAGCACTGGCGGCAGCTAAGAGTAGGGTAAACCCCTTAAAACCTATTTCGATCCCGCGTCTAGAGCTACAGGCGGCATTACTTGGCGCTCGCCTCGCCGACACAGTGGCGCGCGAGCACGACTTCGAGGCCGAGAAAAAGGTATACTGGAGCGACTCGAGGACAGCCCTAGCATGGATACGGGCCGAGCCGCGAACCTTTAAAACCTTTGTAGCTCACAGACTGGCCGAAATCGAGGACACGACTAAGAAAAACGAGTGGAGATGGCTGCCGTCAGCAGAAAACGTAGCCGACGACGCCACAAGATCGACACCGGTAAACTTTGATAATAAACACAGATGGTACAAAGGACCGGCTTTCCTATACCGCCCGGAGGAGGACTGGCCGACAGAGACGCCGGCGCCGGCCGAGATCACCGGCGAGGAAAAACAAAAATGTTTCACGGCTGCAGTCACTCAGGTCAGTACATCGGGCCACCTGCCAGATATATCTCGATTCTCACGGTGGCTCCGATTGATAAGAGTGACGGCGCGAGTACTGCAGTTCGTGGACCTGTGTAGAGCGAAGAGGCGCGAGACCGTAGCCGCGCTACACAAACGTACGATAAAAAACGCAGAACGAGATCCGGACTGGCGGAAAACACAAAAGAAGTGTAACAAGAAATCCACACAACGTCGGAGCGAGACAACGACAAAGTACATTGGTCTCGAGGCTCACTATCTCATCAAGGCTGAGCAGCTGTGGGTGCTGAGCAGCCAAAGAGAGAGCTTCGGCGAAGAGATCAATCGCATAAAAGCGCACAAAGGTACGTCCAAAGGAGGCAAGCTGTACGCGCTGAGCGTCGCCGTGGGGGCGGACCAGACGCTACGGCTGCGCGGACGTATCGACGAAACGCCCGACCTCGCACCGGAAACCGCCAGCCCTATCATACTAGACGGTAGACATGCATATACAAAACTATACGTACAGCATGTTCATGAGAAGCTGCACCACGGCGGCGTGGAGACCGTCGTAAACGAGCTACGCCAGAGACTGTGGGTAGTGAGAATAAGACCTACAGTGAAGGGCGTCCTCAAAAAATGTATGTACTGTCGGATCCAAAAAGCAAAGCCGGGAAGCCCGGCCACAGGAAACCTTCCGGAAGCACGCCTAGCACACCATGAGCGAGCCTTCACATTCACGGGATTAGACTACTTCGGTCCACTCGAGGTCACAGTGGGCCGACATAGGGAGAAACGATACGTAGCACTTTTCACGTGTATGAGTTCCAGGGCAATACATCTTGAGGTCGTGCCTAACTTGAGCGCGGACGCAGCTATCAACGCGCTGCGGCGGTTCATATCGAGGCGCGGGTGTCCGCGCGAGATACATAGCGACAACGCGACGTGCTTCAAGGCGGCGGAGCGCGAGCTGAGGGCGGCCGCCCTGGAAGGCGTCGCTGACGCCGCTACCAACAAGCAAATCCGATGGCGCTACATACCCCCCGCGTCTCCCTTCATGGGGGGTGCTTGGGAGCGCATGGTGCGCTCCGTCAAGGAGGCGCTCCACACCACGCTGCGCGAGAAGTGCCCGAGTGACGACACGCTCGCCACCCTGTTGACTGAGGTGGAGTACTCAGTTAACTCACGACCGCTGACGTATGTCGCGGTCACGCCGGAGGCGCCTGAGGCGCTCACGCCCAACCATCTACTGTTGGGCCCGAACAGCAGTGTCCCCACCCCGGGGACATTCACCGAGAAGGACGAGCATGCGCGCGCCCTGTGGCGGCGCGCGCAGTACCTAGCTGAGGAGTTCTGGCGCCGGTGGATGCTGGAGTATCTACCCTTACTCCAGCACCGGCGGGAGCCCCACACCGTCGGCGAGGCCCCCCAGCCCGGGGACCTCGTACTCCTGTGCGACGAGGCGCAGCCGCGCAATACATGGCCTAGGGCAAAGGTCATTGCCCTACACCCGGGGCGCGATGGAGAGACGCGCGTCGTGGACGTCGTCACCAGCAGCGGACGGGTCCTGCGGCGGCCTACGAAGAAGGTCGTCGTGCTACCGGTGTCATCGCGCGACGGCGGCGTAGGCGCCGACGACGGCGACGGCGGGAGAATGTGCACGACGGAATAGAATAAGCTTAGAATTAGTAATGTAACAAATGTAGATAAAAGATCATAAAGAGTATGTATATAGAAATTAAGAAAAATGATTAAAGTTTTGCTCGCCGCTGCGTATGTCGGGGCGGGGCGGAGTTTTGACTAAATATAGGGAAGTTTTGAGCGAAAATTGTCGTCGCAGTCACAGTCAAGAAAAGTAATCTCAAGAAGCCACAAGTAGTCAGAACTCTCAAGCCACCCTTCCTGCCAGCCGATAGCCTGTTCCAAGTGATCTGGTGTTTTCATTCAGCGCCAATCCCTACACCCCTAGAAGAAATACAGTCCACTTAACATCGTCAGGAACAGATCCTATTTATAAAAATTAATTACATAAATATTTTATTAAACATTGAAAGCACCAAAACATCGGATTTTCTGTTTTGTATAGTATTTTTTGTCCTAAATAAAGATCTAAAAAAAAAATTTTATTCACGCGTCAATCTCTCTCTTTTTTCATTATATTTAAACAAAAATATTTTTTCAAAATAAGATTTCTGTACAGCCTTGTACCTTAGCGCAACGTAAATATTTAAAAATCACAATCTATTAGCAACTTATAGGATTCGAATAATCACGTCGAATGTTCGAAACGTTACAGGTTATTGGACAGTTGGCAATACCAATTCCAGTCAAAATGGAAATCGAGTTACAATCGAAGGGTAATCAAATTTTTAATCTGCAATAACCCAATTAATGTCGGAACGGATTAAATATATGCCGAGGAAAAATCGCGAGCAGGGTAGGAACAGAGATGATTTTTGTAACGAGGTCTTCGGAAATTAGGTCGAGGCTAGGGCTTGACTACACATTTTTTTATCCGGCTTTTTAATTCAAATATCGAATAAATAAACGATTAACTCAAAGCCTCATTTCTTAATTTAGGAGGGAAGAGATCGAGCCAAGTGTCTCCAAATCTCACGTGAGGGAGAGTGATGCATTTAGGGGAAAGAGGTTGAGTCAGATCTCTCTCTATCTTACATGGGAGAGTGTGAAGCGTTTAGGGGAGAGAAGGTAGAGCCAAACCTCAACCTCGTTCATCATGGATCTGTCTAATGAGATTAATCCAATTTTATCCAGTTCCATCCGACTTTTCGATTGAAATCCCTAGTCAGTTGGTGACGAGTTCACTTGATGACAACATGGAGGGCTCAGAACCTCTTCATGGGTATTATATAAGTGGGTATAAGAAAGGGCACTCCGTGAAAAGAGGTAGTTAAGGCTTATGAAGCTTATACTCAACTTTTTCTTAGATGTTTCTACGGCATGTCTTAGTGGCACGTTTTGAAATGTTTTTCCTTGCCTTTTGGCTAAAAGGTTGCACGTGTTTAGCAAAAATGGAGATACAGTTTGCACGCCATTTTATGTAAAAAAGCTCTCTCTACCTTTAACACTAATATAGTTATATAATTACATATTAAATTGCCACGGATTGCCATCAGCTTAATTAATTACTGTATAGATTTTAAAGTAAACACCGAAAGCTTATAAAAAGCATTCACTAACAAAATCGACAACCGATGTGGCGCGGCGGGCGAAGGTCCGCCTAAAAAGGAGGAGGTTGCGGGTTCGATTCCCGCCATGGGACAAATGTTGGATGATCTGCAAATATTTTTTCCGGGGTTAGGGATGTTTTCTATGTCTACGAAAGAAGAGGAGATTGATCTATGATTCAAGAAGAAGGTTTATTGGTATGTACATCAGTGCGAAGCCGGGGCGGGCCGCTAGGTTGTTTAACAGTTAAACATGGTTTTGTATAATGACTTTGGCTAAACAACTGTTAAACACGTGTCTAAGTCGTGATTTTGTTTTTTGTGGTAAGGCTGCATTATTTTTGCTAGATTTCGAGACTTCTGTCTTGTCACAGAATACTTAACTGCTCGGTGCCTAGATTACAGCAAAAAAGAACTCTTAGGGGAAATAACCTGTAATCTGAACAATCTTCAGTCTGATTTAAAGATTTCAATCTTTTATGTATATTTACTCCGGCGAATTCTAGATCTAAGCAGTTTAAATAAAACGATAAGAATATGGGTGAGAACATCATAGAGTTTATTTATTTAATTACTATCACTACATAGTATAAAACAAAGTCGCTTTCTCTGTCCCTATTTCCCTATGTATGCTTAAATCTTTAAAACTACGCAACGGATTTTGATGCAGTTTTTTTAATAGATAAAGTGATTCAAGAGCAAGGTTTATACGTACCTATAATAGAACCGTGCGAAGCCGGGGCGGGTCGCTTGTATAAAAAAAGACGCTTTTTCTGTCCCTATATCCCTTTCTATGTTTAAATCTTTAAAACTACGCAAGGGATTTTGATGCGGTTTTTTTTAATAGATATAGTGATTCAAGAGGAAGCTTTATACGTATAATAAAATCGTGCGAAACCGGGGCGGATCGCTAGTTAGGTATATAATAAGATGGTAAAATCAATCAATTCCATAAACTTACTAGTTGCCTGAAAGAGCACTCTTAGCGGAAAGGCCGCCGACCGTACCACTGCACTTGAGGTCTTGTTTAATATGTTGCAATAGTTTTTTCCATCTACTAAGCATTTGATTTTTTATTTGCGCTGTTTATGTTTCTGAACTAAATAAATTATTTATCTATCCATCTAACATACATACATCTTAAATGTTTGATATTTACGATACGTTAGGTAATACCAACTTGGCAAGAGATCTTTTTATAGAAAGTTTTAATATATTCGTCTACAAAGTTTTGTTTGAGTTTATCACAAAAATTTGCAAAACTCCACAGCAAAGAAAAACAACAAGTTTGCTCAATATTCAAACGACAACGGGATATTATTATTAAAGTTGAAGAATCTCTTTATTATTTTGCTAGGAGTATCAAAAAGTGATTCTTGATGGTTGGGTATATATCACTACATAGTATAAAACAAAGTAGCTTTCTCTGTCCCTATGTAGCATACATACTACTTTGTTTCCAACATCTCATCTTCAAAAGTACGCAACGGATTATGATGCGTTTTTTTTAATAAATAGAGTGATTCAAGAGGAAGTTTTATACGTTTAATTAAACCGTGCGAAGCCGGGCGGGTCGCTAGTTTTTATTAAAGTTGAAGAATCTTTATATTGTTTTGCTAGGAGTAGATTCTTGATGCTGACGCTTGATGGCTGACTTTTACATTATTATACTAGCGACCCGCCCCGGCCCCGGTTTATTAGACGTATAAACCTTCCTCTTAAACCACTCTATCTATTAAAAAAACCGCATCAAAATCCATTGCGTAGTTTTAAAGATTTAAGCATACATAGGGACAGAGAAAGCGACTTTGTTTTATACTATGTAGTGATAAGTAAATACATAGACAGGTACTTAACGAAGTAAATCTTCGAATATTAGCCTGATTTAGCTTTGGTTTCTTCACCACTTACAGTTAATACATTATCTTTTATAAAAATGCTTTTTCACAAATGTCCATACTAGCAGCTGTAATGAGAGCGTTCTATTTAATTAAAAGTTGCTCCTTCGGGTGCAAGAACTGCTTTGTCCCAAATGATGAATGGCATAAGCATTCTGCATTTATTGTGCGCATACTAAATTGTCCAAGTTGGTCCCTGCACGTATTTAATGTAAATTGCATTGTGGCAATAAATTTTTGAAACAACAGAGGTTGAATTTGTTTTATTTTTTTATATTTTCAAGGTTTGCTCAATTGTGTTACCTGTAGATTGCAACAGTGTGTAGGTAGATATCTTAGCTGTTTCAATTGCAAACCCTTACTAATATTATAAACGCAAAAATTTGTATGGATGGTTTATTGTTCCCCTTTCACGCAAAAAGTACTGAACAGATCGGTCTGAAATTTTGAATACACGTAGTTCTAGCCCTGGAATAACACACTACTTTTCATTCCATAAGTCAGTTGTCATGGGATAGAAATAGCTATTAAACGATTCCATAGAAAGAACTCAAGCTAAGCCCCGGGCATATACTAGTATTTACATAATTTACACACACATGATCGACATAGATGTCCAAATGTTGTTAATTATGGTAAAATTAAATAATTTAGGTAACAAGCAAAACAAAATTTAAATATCTTTAACGTTTCATAATTAACAATGACAGATTTAGAACTATATTTAAATTAAATCTTCCTACTTAAATAAGCAAGGCAATTGCAACTTGAAACTAAAGTTTCTGGTATGAAGGTGTATTTGCGTGTACGCGAGTGTATTGTGTGATAGTCTAGTGTATTTGTGTGTATATGTATTTTAAGTAAATTAAGTAAATTACTTCGGTTAAGAAAAAGGCCTTACTGAGTATAGTGCTATTAAAATTTTGTTTTGTTGTTCAGATATTATTGTTGAAATATTACCAAGTAAAACTTTACAAACAACGAAAATTACAAGCAAGGAATAGAAATAATACAAATAGTATTTACAATTGAAACCATTGAGCTAACTGCAGACGGTTGCAAACAGTCTAAAGGTAGCTCAATTGATCCATGTCAATACCAGTCGGAAGCGTCCCCAAGACACTGGCTGCATTACCACGCTGTATGGCAATGCTGATGCGCTGAGCCAGATATTCACCAGCTCTCGGGTCACGCGTCGCATCGACCAGACGCTCAGATAATTTTAAAAAACCCAAGTTACCAAGTTGGTTTCTGCCTACATCCAAAATCTAC
This sequence comes from Eupithecia centaureata, assembly GCA_944547425.1. Lineage (NCBI taxonomy): Eukaryota > Metazoa > Arthropoda > Insecta > Lepidoptera > Geometridae > Eupithecia > Eupithecia centaureata. The sequence continues at coordinate 2,405,243 of OX155697.1, forward strand.
CTACCAACTGAACACATAAGACCTTATGTGTATTTCTCCGTAGTAATATGGGAGTTGAACGATCCAAGGATATCACTTCCAAGGCATTTGATACGTTATTGCGCTATAAACGAGCGTTTTACCCTTCCCTTCTAGTCGAATCCACAGAGTTGCACGAATTTCTACTGTTGTATTGTAAATTTTAATAAAAACTCTCGAACTATTTCGCAAACTAAGATTTAAATTATCTAGAATAATCAATAACGCGAAGTAGGGACTGTCTCGAAAATTTGTCTTGTAAAAAAACAATACACTCGTGATTTGGTAGAGTCATTTGGGCAAAAAAAAGTTAATATTTTTTCCTTGTTTGATTGTCTAACAGCCATTAATTAATAATTATAATGTACGATATCAACTCATAACAAATTATCAGAAAGTTTTAATAAACCTTATGTAACTATATCCTAATCATCAAAACAAATAGTCCGGTCAATTTAGACCAAAAAATGGGAGTGAAGTTACATAAAGTCCGAACAAGCTGAAAAGCAGTGACGTTGTTCAAAACATAATTATAAACAATGTTTAAAAGTTCCCCATCATTCCCGTGTATGGAATTTTTATATTCAAGGTTAAAGGTAAAAAAAATGAGTTATTCGCGATTTTCAGCAAAACGGTGGTTTACAAAAAATGTTTCAATACTTTTTCGATGATTGTAGATAATTTTACGATTTACAATTTTGTTTAAGGTATTTTTATGATAAAACTTACCAAACCAAACAATTTGTAATATATTGATAAAAACTTCACTAAGTGAAACAAAGACATTGCAAAAATATAAGTAATATTTTAAAGCATCAATGTAAAACCTTACTACCTAATAATATCTCTATCGGAAAGTATCATCAAATAGGTTTACGACGTGTTTTAGTGTTTTAAAGTAGCTGACTATAGCTATTCCTTCCGAGACAGATCACTTTATGACGGTTTGTCTTGTCTATGGCCGCACTTTATTACCATAGATGGTTGTAATGGAGGGTGTAGAAAATACGTACAATGTAGCTATTTCTATTGAAGATTCGTTAAACTTTTGGGTACCTATATTTAGGTTTAAAAATGTTTATAACTCAAATCAAATTTCTTTTATGGTTAGATATACACAATGCTTATAAAATAATGCTTAGTCTTACTGTCAGTAAGTTTACTTACTGTAGTAATATAACGTATGAATCCATCACATGTTAGTTATCTAGTTAGTTTATCCTTTACTACCCTATACTTGAAAATAATAACTTGTTGGTTTATATAGTAAAGTTTCAGGTATTTTTGCTTGAAGCTCAAAAATTCAATTCAAAGTAAACTTCGAAAAGCCATAAATTCAAATTACGAACGGAAGTAAATAGTTTGAGGAGCATCGCGTCAAAGAACGTACCCCAAAGTATATTATGAGGCACTACGTTCTACGAGATTGCTGAATTGCCTTCAATTACCGTTCCCAAGTGCCCTTGAGATCCTGATGGTAGTTATCTAGTTCAGTTATCTTATAAATAACCAGGTACTTACTTGAAACTCAAAAATTCAATTCGAAATTAGAAAACAAACTTCAAAAAGCCATAAATTCAAATTACGAACGGAAGTAAACAGTTTGAGGAGCATCGCGTCAAAGAACGAACCCCAAAGTATACTAAAAGGCACTACGTTCTACGAGATTGCTGAATTGCCTTCAATTACCGTTCCCAAGTGCTCTTGAGATCCTGATGCTAGTTATCTAGTTTATTTATCTTATAAATAACAAGGTACTGACTTGAAACTCAAAAATTCAATTCGAAATTAGAAAGCAAACTTCAAAAAGCCATAAATTCAAATTACGAACGGAAGTAAACAGTTTGAGGAGCATCGCGTCAAAGAACGAACCCCAAAGTATATTATGAGGCACTACGTTCTACGAGATTGCTGAATTGCATTCAATTACCGTTCCCAAGTGCTCTTGAGATCCTGATGTTAGTTATCTAGTTCATTTATCTTTTAATAACCAGGTACTAACTTGAAACTCAAAAATTCAATTTGAAATTAGAAAGCAAACTTCGAAAAGCCATAAATTCAAATAACGAACGGAAGCAAACAGTTTGAGGAGCATCGCCTCAAAGAACGAACCCCAAAGTATATTATGAGGCACTACGTTCTACGAGATTGCTGAATTGCCTTCAATTTCCGTTCCCAAGTGCCCCTGAGATCCCTTCAATAATGTCATGCACGCATTATGCGATGGGAAGAGTGCACCAATGAGTGGGGAAGGGAAAATTGTTGGAAATTCTAATGCATTATGTCAGTGGATTCGAAAAGTGCTTTGTTTATGAGTTTTTTATGGGATTGTTATCTGGAGTTGGTTTAAGGGGAGAAAATATGGTTAGTAAATTTTTGATTTATGTATCATAGCTTTCGATTATTATATTCTATAGTGGTAGAATATTATATGCAAAATATTATAGTCAACGTGGTCGCTCAGTGAAAAAGCCTTTCATGTGATAAGAAATAAAAAAGTATTTATGTCTCAAATCTCGGGAAAACTCGTTAACTAGCTCAATGAGTTTACTCTCCTCAGCTTCACTGAAAATGATCAAAAGTAGCCTAAATTATATTTCAGGCCTATAACTAGATCTATTCAATTCAACCCGATCCACTTACTAGTTTTTGGTATGAAGAGGTAACAAAAATCCATCCATCCAATTTGTCGCATTTATAATTTTAGTGTGATAAGGAATTGTATGGCGTTCTATGTCCATCAGTGGACTAATATAGGTTGTTGATGATGAATTAATTGTATAGGATTTAATTGAGCACCGAGCTACTAATAAATAAATATGTAATGTAATTGGACAATCCACACAGCACCATCTAGCCCCAAAGTAAGCTGTGGCGTACCTACGCGCCACTCGACACTGGTCCAAATTAGGCGTTCAAAATATTCTAAAATAATTAATATTATTTCGCACAGTTCTTACAACTTGGGCCATACCCCAAATGAACTGAACGTCTACTTCGGACCGGTTTCACTCACTCACTCGCGCTCAGCCATTCATGCTTGCTTGTCATCCCGCGTCTAACCTGCTAGCTACATTGCATTGTTTACTTTATTTTCTTCCGTAATTTTAGTTTCTTTCTTCTTGTACATAAATCTAGTTTAATCTATCATTAAAATCCTTCATCTATCATTAAATCATCATTCATTTCTTTCAACTCGCCTTCATCAATCTTCATTCTTCATCTACCAAACCATCCGGAATGCCCAGGATTATTTACTAAAGGTAGGGGTTCAGGAATACCTACGCTTCGCGCCCCTACCTATATTGGTGACCTCCGACGTGCCAACATACATTGGTGAGTCTTTCAATTGTGTTGGACAACCTTGGAAGACATTCTGGAACGTTTGATAATTCTCGTCGAACAAGCAAATTTTGGTGTGTGGTACAAGAAAAGAGCGGTGAGCGAATTTTATTTTCCTTATAATATTGGAAGATGTCTTCAGACGAATTTGATGATGCCCGTGCACAGCCTGCCTTTGGTGCTGGTGCTGAAGTTCTCCGAGTTGGCGTGAGAGTCCCACCATTCTGGCCCGAGGAACCGGCTGTATGGTTCGCGCAGGTAGAAAGCCAGTTCGTTCTATCTAAAATAACGACGGACGAGACAAAATTCTGTTACCTCGTTTCCCAGCTCGACAACCGATATGCTGCCGAGGTCAAGGACATCATCACAAATCCACCTGCTACTGACAAGTATCCAAAATTAAAACAGGAACTAATCAAACGCCTGTCAGCATCAAAGGAGAAGCGTGTCAAGCAGCTGTTAATACACGAAGAGCTTGGTGATAGGACTCCCTCTCAGTTCCTTCGCCACTTGCAAGGTCTCGCTGGTCCAGCTGTTCCCATGGATTTCCTGACCACCATTTGGTCGAGCCGATTACCCTCTAATATCCAGACGGTGATCGCAACTCAGGTAGACTTACCTCTAGAGAATTTGGCAGATTTAGCAGACAAGGTGTACGAAATTGCTCCTACTACTCCCCAGGTGGCTACAACTTCTAAAGCGGAAACTTCATCTACTCACAATGATCTGGCCAGGCAAGTTTGCGAACTAACGAAACAAGTCGCGATGTTAGCCCAGCAAGTTTCCAGCGGTGGACGATCGCGATCGCAGCAGCAGAATCGGCGTAACAACTACAAGTCACGCTCACGCTCTCGCTCTCGCCCACACTTCCAGCAACCACCTGCAGACTGTCCTCACTGCTTCTACCATTTTAACTACGGAGCACAGGCCAAGAAGTGCAAGGAGCCCTGCACTTTCAAGTCGGCGGAAAACGGCCAGGGCGGTCGCAAGTAGCGGCCAACGACTGCCCTTCTTCTACAACAGGCCGTATCTTTGTCACTGATCGCGCTTCGAAAATGCAGTTCCTTGTGGACACTGGTTCCGACTTGTGTGTTTTCCCGCGGTTGGCTGTCAAAACGCCCTGTACTAAATCAAAATTTACTTTGACAGCTGCAAACAACTCTGTAATTCATACCTATGGACTCAAGCAGATGCAGCTGGATTTAGGTCTTCGCCGTGCCTTCACCTGGAGCTTTACGATCGCTGATATCTCCAAACCGATCATAGGAATAGACTTCCTGAAGTTCTATGGTTTGCTGGTGGATTGCAAGAACCAGCGTCTCATTGATGGCATCACCTCATTCTCTGTAAGTGCCCTTTCCTCCCGTTTACCTGACGACACAGCATCAATTAAGGTTGTGACAGGTGAATCGGAGTTCCACATGCTGTTACAAGAATTCCCAGAGATTACCAGACCTGCAGGTATACCATCATCTCCTAAGCACAACACTCTACACCATATCAGGACTACACCTGGACCTCCTGTTGCTTGCAATCCTCGACGTCTTGATCCTGTCCGACTTCAAGCTGCGAAGAAGGAGTTCGAGAACATGGTAGCTAGTGGAGTAGCTCGACGATCCGAGAGCCCTTGGTCTTCTGCCTTACACCTGGTGAGGAAGAAAGACGATGGATGGAGACCCTGTGGTGACTACCGTTCACTCAACGCTAGAACCATACCTGATAGGAATCCTATACGTCACATCCAAGACTTTGCGCAACAACTTTCAGGATGTACCATTTTCTCAACAGTGGACCTCGTGAAAGCTTATAATCAGATCAAGGTGAACCCTGATGACGTCCAGAAGACGGCCCTGACGACTCCATTCGGTCTCTTTGAATTTGAGTATATGGCGTTTGGACTTAGAAATGCTGCTCAAACCTTTCAGAGATTCATAGACGAAGTTCTCCTAGGTCTGGATTTCTGCTACGGCTACATCGACGACATCTTAATCTTTTCTACTAACCCCGCTGAGCACAAAGAGCACCTACGTCAACTCTTTAATCGCCTGAAGCAGTATGGAGTGCTGATCAACACCTCTAAGTGCGTTTTGGGTGAGTCGAAGGTAACTTTCTTGGGATACCACGTTTCAGCAGAAGGAACTAAACCGCTAGATGTCAAGGTTGAGGCTATCCAGAATTTTCCTGCTCCCAAGACCATAAAGGACCTACGACGCTTTCTGGGAATGCTCAATTTCTATCGTCGTTTTATTCCCAACGCTGCTAAGCTTCATGCGCCGTTAAATGCTTTACTAGCTGGCCCTAAGGTGAAAGGTTCACACCCAGTGGAGATGACAGAAGATCTGATGCGTGCTTTTGAAGACTGTAAAACCTCACTTTCACAGGCTACCCTTTTAGCTCATCCTGATGCTTCAGCAGATCTCGCAATCGTCACAGACGCATCTGACTCCTCCATTGGCGCCGTACTCCAGCAACGTAAGAGAAACACCTCTGACTGGGAACCTCTTGGATTCTTCTCACATAAACTTTCCAGCTCCCAGGTCAAATACAGTCCTTACGATCGAGAACTACTCGCCGTGTACGAAGCCGTCAAATACTTCCGACATATGATCGAAGCGAGGACTTTTGCTATCTTCACCGATCATAAGCCTTTGGTTTTCGCTTTCTCACGCTGCAAAGACAAATGTTCTCCGCGTCAGTTTCGCCATCTAGACTTCATAGCACAATTCTCCACTGACATCAGATACATACCGGGTAAAGACAATGTTGTTGCCGACGCACTATCTCGTGTTAACGAAGTCACAGGTATTGACTATCAAGCTCTTGCACGATATCAGGAATCCGATCCAGAACTGCAGGACTTGATCAAGAATGGCTCCAGCTTAAGACTCCAGAAGGTAAAATCTGCACTCTGCGACGAACCTATCTTCTGTGATATATCTAGTGGACAACCACGACCATACATTACTCCACAGCTACGAAAACAAGTCTTTGCTATGATACACGAACTTCATCATCCCGGAAACGCAGCTACAGTGCGACTGGTCACGCAAAGGTTTGTATGGCCAGGGATTCGCAGTGATTGTAGAGAGTGGTCTAGGCAATGCTTGCAATGCCAACAATCAAAAGTTACCCGTCACACTAAATCTCCTCTTTCCTCTTTCCTTACCCCGTCCGCGAGGTTTTCCCACATCCACTTGGACCTCGTGGGCCCCCTTCCTCTGTCTTCTGATTACAGGTACTGCCTTACCGTCATCGACCGATTCACTCGATGGCCTGAGGCGGTCCCACTCAAAGACACCAGGTATCAACCTGGATCTCCAGATTTGGTTGCCCTGCACGCGTGACTACAGACCGTGGTCGCCAGTTCGAGAGCCAGCTCTTCAAATCCCTCGCCGCGTTGGTTGGTGCGCGCCACTTCCGCACCACTGCTTACCATCCTGCAGCGAATGGCATCGTCGAACGTCTTCACAGACAACTCAAGGCAGCGATCATGTGTCATACTACCTCGCAGTGGACAGAAGCCCTCCCGCTTGTGCTACTTGGCATGCGCAGCGCCTGGAAGGATGATCTTCAGACTTCAGCAGCCGAACTAGTCTACGGTGAACCCCTACGTTTACCTGGACAGTTCCTTTCCCCGTCAGATACCTTCAATTCTGATGACATCACTCAATACTCAACCCGTCTCCGAGCTCATGTCCAAAAGCTCGCTCCTCGTCCCACTTCATGGCATACTAATTCGCCATTTTACTTCCCACGTGATATCCATACGTCTTCTCACGTGTTCCTACGTCAAGATCACGTGCGCCGTTCCCTTGAACCTCCTTATGCTGGTCCCTACCTCGTCATCGAGAGGCAGCCGAAGTTCTTCACCATCGACGTAAAAGGCAAGAAGATGAACGTCAGTGTCGACCGACTGAAACCAGCGTACACAACGAGAGACGCCCGAGTACCAGCGTATCCTACCTCAGAAAACGCTGATGAAACTACACCCATTGCTGTATTCACTCCTGCCGAGCCCGTTCCCGTTGCAGAGCCATCTGTTGAGAGGAGGACCCGTAGCGGCAGAAGAGTCCGCTTTCCCGATTTTTATCGACCGTAGTCACGGTCTAGCCGGGGGGAATATGTGGCGTACCTACGCGCCACTCGACACTGGTCCAAATTAGGCGTTCAAAATATTCTAAAATAATTAATATTATTTCGCACAGTTCTTACAACTTGGGCCATACCCCAAATGAACTGAACGTCTACTTCGGACCGGTTTCACTCACTCACTCGCGCTCAGCCATTCATGCTTGCTTGTCATCCCGCGTCTAACCTGCTAGCTACATTGCATTGTTTACTTTATTTTCTTCCGTAATTTTAGTTTCTTTCTTCTTGTACATAAATCTAGTTTAATCTATCATTAAAATCCTTCATCTATCATTAAATCATCATTCATTTCTTTCAACTCGCCTTCATCAATCTTCATTCTTCATCTACCAAACCATCCGGAATGCCCAGGATTATTTACTAAAGGTAGGGGTTCAGGAATACCTACGCTTCGCGCCCCTACCTATAAAGCTACTCAAAGCTTGTGTTTTGGTTACAAGATAACTGATATGTTTAATACATTATATAAATAGGCAGATATTTTTACATTACATATTAAACACCCAGACCAACGGAACAAATTTCTGTGGATCGTACACAAATTTGTTACGAGGCGGGAATGAAACCCGCAACCTCCTGCGTCACAGGCGGACCTTCGCCCACGCCACATCGGTCGTCTCAATTCTCAAACAACTCTCATGTCTTTTAATTAGAGAGGTATATACGAGTGAAACAGCGGGTTCGTGTTAACATATTATTATAGAGTGTTAAAAATGATGATTATGAAATCTAATTCTGACTACTCAAATAAAGTTATAATATAGCCCGAAGCTATATATTAATTAAGACAGGGTGCTACGGCGCTCATTAGGAGAGGCCTATGTCCAGCTGTGGACTAATATAGGCTGATGATGATGATGATATATTAATATACCTGAAAATTAACTAAAAACTGAAATAAAAATTCCCCAAATAAAAATTCCCTATTTCATTAACGACGAAAAATAACCTGGACTCTCATTGTTTGAGCGTAAAAGGATAGATAAGAAAATTATACGCCTGACAAGCCCATTTTCCTCAGGACTCGACTGTTTGATTCGATTTTCTTGAATGGTTTGTCTACCTACCTACTTTCAGTTGATTTGATCAAAGACTTTGATCAGGTACCGATCAGGTGGAAGGAACATTGCTACAACATTAGAATGATTTAAGATCTTTAAGTACCTACTACATACAATGGATTCCCCTTAGTCTTTGTTTTCTGCTTTTATAGAACGTCTGACGACGTGAAAATAAATAGGCAAGTATACAAAAAAAAATCTTTTCCAGTTAGATTTTCAAAAAATATTGGACATGTATTTTTTCTTTTGTGAATCATTGAAAACATTGTGAAGATATCCTACTTAGTTCCGCGTGACGTCACGCAATGTTATATTTTATACCATGGCGTGACGTCACAAGCCCCCACTTCTCAACTTTAAGGCTGCCTTGTCTTGGTCATTGTTTGGTTTACAAAACAAAAATACGTGTCCAATATCTCGTTAGAATATAACTCATTGACTAAATTGACTCATATTTGACCCGCTATGCGACATCTGTGTGGCCGCTTCGTCGTCAAGTTTTCTGCTGTAATTTGAAAATAGTAAAAGAATGATGTAAAAATATATAAAAAAATTACCCAGGAAACTAACCTCTAAAAAATTCTCACCAATCTTTCTCAGATTTTAACAGAAACGTCAATGGGCTTGTGTAATTGCCAAATCAAACTGAAACGTACGAAGTACTAGCCGCAATTTATTCCTCTCACAAACATAGACCGCGCTGATTCAATATTGACATTGGCTCAGCTCAGCAGGATATTCCCAGTGCGAGTCTAGCTTCCAAGATACGGTGCTTTTTGAGTTTAGAACTAGATAGGGTCGAGACTTGGAAGCTACACTGAAACACGAGTAAATAAGTGCGTTGGAACGATACTGGAATTTTGTTACAAGGATGTATATTTTTTTAAAGAAAAGGTTTTGTTCTGGAGATATTGATGGATGTGATGAGCATCATTTTTTATAGGCTAGACTCTAGCCTACAGCTAAACAGAGCTTGTGTTATGGGTACTAAATTACTGAAATACGTAATGCAATACATATACATAGATAGATATTATTTTATACACAGAAAACATCCAAAGCCCCGGAACAAATATTATTAGATCGTAAAACCATTTTGTCCTAAGGCGGGAATCGAACCCACAACCTCCTGCGTCGCAGGCAGACCTTCGCCCACCGCGTCACATCGGTCGTCATGAATTAATGTTTTTTTTTCGATAGTGAGTCAATTCTGAAATTTTTGTTAGTGGTTGGTTACAATACTAAAAAAGATTATTTACGACAAACTTTACGTTTTGCCAATCTCTCTTCAGACAAATTAATTTAAAACAAGCTCTATAATTATAAACATGGAGTTCTGATTGCGTGTATGTAGCATGTAAAAGTGAAACTCGGATTAAGCTCAAGGAAAAGCCATGCTATTATTTTCCAAGTTTACCAAGTAGGAGGAACAAGTACCTACACGCGGAACACATTATTAGAAGTCAATTACCAGGCTAACATGAAGCGCAAGGTAGAGAATCCTTAACATTGCGCAAAGAACAAAAGCTAAGAAAACAGAACATGACATCCTACATACATACATAGCTCGGGGCTAGATGATGCTGTATGGACTGTCCGGAATTATTATTATCATATTATACATCCTTATTACCTAGAAATTTTTAATGGATGATTGTATGAATTGTTCCTCTTTCATGCAAAAACTTCTGAACGGAACGGGCTCAAATTTTTAATTATTCAAGACTTGGAATAACACAAAGGTTTTTTTTAATGCCATAAATTAGTTCCCATGGATAGAAATAGCCTTGAAACGTTTCCATAGAAATAACGCGTGTGACGCCACGGGCAGATCTAAATTTTTTGCTTATATCTCCACTTTTTCAATGAATGGCAAAATAAGTTCACTAGTAAAAAGTTTAACTATGAAAAAAGTTCGATAGACTTTAATTACCATCTCGCCTACACGTATAAAAAAGAACGAGACAATTACTTACAATATTCCGTGAAAATAGCCTACGTAACAACAATACACAAAACCATTCGCACACTAACATCGAAATCAAAATCCGTCGTAAAATCGTCTAGTAGCCTACTAGCATGAAACTATTCAACCGCTGTATAACAACGAAAATGAATTCTTTCTACCCAGTAGATGCTTTTCACTTACGTGAGATAGTGGCCAAACGCACGACCATTTCCTATAAAAAAATGCGTTATTAGGCTCAAAATAATAAAATAATTTGGAAAGATACGATACCTTTTTCGTCATCGTAAATTAATGCACCTACTAAGTTCGCACAAGTTTTCCCCTAAAGTTCTACCCTACTGATTGTTACACTGGAACCCGTACCTACTGTAATCCCCACAACTGCTTTTGAACTCATTAACTGAGGATTACCGTTGACTTTGAGCGATGCCTTCCATTCGTTGGGACAAGCCCTAATCAATTCGCATTCCTTTAAAGCGTGTAATTTGTAATTGCGACCAATCGAAATTCTCTACTGTCTTTTCTTGATGACTGTCCTCGTATATGTTACTAAAATAATAAATAAAGTTATTTATAATAATAAAAAGTTTTTATTTCAGACAGTCGTATCGTATCGTAGTCCATAGTTTACGACAAGCTAAAGATACAAAAGAAACCGGCCAGAAAAGTCGGACTCGCGCACGAAAGGTTCCGTATCTATAAACACGGAAAAATATTATGTTTTTTGTATGGGAACCCCAATTATTATGTTTTGTTTTTATTATTTATTGTTATAGCAGCAACAGAAATAAAGTGAAAGTTTTAACCATCTAGCTATCGCGGATCTTGAGATACAGCTTGGTGACAGACAGACTAATTATTAACGGATATCTCGATCAAATTATGTGCGAAACAGCACTTTCATGATTATTTTTATCATTTTTGTGTCTCACTTTCGATGCACCTAAGAAATAATCTTTAAAATTATTATTTATTTTTTACCAGGGGGTGCCGTAAGTTTCGATATTTCCGATATATTGGTTTAATTTGATTAACAAGACTAACACCGGCCAAGCAGCATTCTTCACTACATAGTTTAGAACAAAGTCGCTTTCTATGTCCCTATGTATTTTTTTTTTTTTAGTAGCCCGTAGGGCTATGTATATCATCTTTAAAACTAGGTAACGGATTTTGATGTGGTTTTTTTTAATAGATAGAATGATTCAAGAGAAAGGTTTATCCGTATAATAAAACCGTGCGAAGCCGGGGCTGGTCGCTAGTAATTTAATAAGAAATTTCTCAAAACAAAAACTTTTAAAAAATTTGCATTCAGGTTGAAGAAATTCCGCATAATCCAGTTTATTTTAACTTGTAAATAGGGTGACAGAAGCTGAGTTGTCACCGAAACGTGGTCGAGCCCGTCGTCGCCACGCGAGCTCAGCATTAATCATTTCAGAAGGAAGACAGGACAATGGTTTTTTATGGACCCACATCCGTGGCAAGCCGTCTGCATAGCCCCATTTTTTCAGATCATTTTCAGACCACTAAACGTACGTATTTGGCTTAAATTTGCAGATTGTGGTCGATAATGGTATGGTTATTGCAGCTTTTTCCGACAACATGGGTGAAAAGTGCTTCGAATTCCCGTGCACTTAGGGAAAATGGACGATAAAATACACATAGACTTATTTTATTAACGCCTTGTGTTGTTATTTCTTGAGCCTGTACATTAGATTGGGTTTTAGCTGATCGGTATAAAGTATGGTAAATTTTATTGATAGAAATTCGGGAAGTTCGTCCTCAAAAATGGTCTTAAGAAGTTTTTTGTAATTTCGCAAGCAGCTGAGTAAATACACATCTGAGAAAGCTCAGAATTTGGTAATAAAATTATTACGTAACGGTAGGAAAAATGTGAAAGTTTTTCCCCATGCTATTAAATTCTTCCTAACAAGTAACTTCGCGAATAAAACAAAGCCTACCATAACATAAAAGAAACAAAAAGTCATGCTGGCTTTGTAGGGTTATCTGTTCTTACATTGTTTATCGCAACTCTTGAGGGACAGTTGAAAGATAGAGGGAAATCCCTGAACAAAGTCACTGGGATTTAACAACCCTACCTGACGTAAATCTTTGATATTGTGTAAACATGAGAATTTGAGAAAAGCTTTACTATTAAATTTTACCTACCAGCTAAGCAAAATTATGTTACATATGAGAATACTTTAGAAGAAAATAATAGCTGTTATGATTCTTTTTTTAAGTTCTTAAAACAATTTAAAATTTTTGGTTCGATTCCCGCCTCGAAACAAATTTGTGTACGATCTGCAGAAATTTGTTCCGTTGGTCTGGGTGTTTTTTTGTATAATAAAAAATATCTTTCTATGTAATGTATTGTATTAAGTATAAAGTATAATATTAAGTATATCAGTAAGTATAGTATTAAGTATATCAGTCATCTAGTACCCATAACACAAGCTCTGCTAAGCTTGGGGCTAGATGATGTTGTGTGGACTGTCCGGAATTATTATTATTATTATTTATAGTGAAAAAAACTACTTTAGTGTATTGTAGACTCTGTGCTTACTAACCTAGATATAATCTATGTTTACAAATTAAAGATGCAAAATGCTAGAATAACATTTAACTAGCTATAAGTAATACATATTTTATTATGTAATACTTTTGTAACAACGGAACAAACAATTCGAAATGATAATGCATTGAATAAAGTTGTTGGACTAAAAACTCAACGGACATTTATTTAGTTGAAAGCGATAAATTGCAAGAGTTACCCAACGCAGTTTTCAGGATAGGAGTGATAGAACTCGACTGAGTAGTTGTTGATTCGACAAGAGTGGTTTAGTGGGAAAGTTCTGCTCTCGATACTTGTAAAAACACAGGCTCTTGATTGATTAGAGCGAACTCAGGTTGAAAATTTTGTAGGAACAGAAGAGAACGATAAAAGGAAACATAATCGGGGTACGATGTGAGTGCATTTTAACTGGGGAAAGCTAACGAGTCGACTTTACTCTGGATATTTTACTATAAAAGCTTTTATAGTTTGATGAATTTATTTATGAATCCAAACCCAACTCGCATGATAATCTTTATGTTTTAAAGACGATCAATGTGGCGCGGTGGGCGAAGGTCCGCCTGCGATGCATGAGATAGCGGGTTCGATCCCCGCCTTAGCCTATAATCCTATTTTTATTTATACCTATCATTATTTTTGCATGTAATTAATAAGGAGCTATACACTAGCCAAACTCGATGTAGAATGTTTGTAAACAAACCACGACACAAAAAACTAAAATTCACTTGCTTGGCGTCGAAATTTAGATATGACTGTACGAAATATTTATTGAAGGAAGGATCTTAAATCGACAAGTAATGTAAATTGCGTATAAAAAGGCGCGGCAACAGAGTGTATTTTAGGTTAAGTATGGGTGGTTTGTTTACAAACATTCTACATCGAGTTTGGCTGATGTATAGGTCCTAGTAGGTAATAATTAGGTTCTCATTTTACTGTAAATTTGACTGAGGATGTCAAGAGGCGCAAGCAATTATGCAAGTATCGATAGAGCCTACGCATTTGCCCGCTTCCGACTGGTATTAATATGAATCAGTAGACTGTTTGAATCAGTTGAGATTCCTCTAGACAACAGTCTAAACTAGCTACAATTTGCAGTTAGTTCAATAATTTCTATCATCAATACTACTTTTAATTTGTTTCCATTCCTTTACTATACTTATATATTTATTTATGGATATATGTATTCTTCGTTAGTGAAATATGTACCTAATTGATTTAATATAATGCTTTTTACCTAGCCCGTATCAAAGTCACTTTGTTACTTCACTGGGGGTTAGTTAGGAGCAAAAGTTTGACATTAGATCTACAAAATTCAGATGAAATCAGCCGATTTTGATTGTTTAAAACCCAGAGTTTGAATCGACAAGTGTCGCCTAGTTTATTGCGAAAGTTTATTTCGCTTCGAATTCACGCTGCAGTAAATAATGCCAAGTCTAGAGTTATTCGAATACCGTGATCGCTTTTCCGATTTCCGAATACGTTTCAGACAATAAAGATCTTTGACATGCATTCACAGATGGATAGGAATTGTTTTTTATTTTTAAAACTTAATTGCATTGAAGTCCAAGGTTTGACTTAATGCCGAGCATTTTCTACCTGCCAACAAATGTTTCAAAACGGGGTTTGCGTGCTTATTAGTTTTACAAATCATTAATAATAGGTATATTATAGTAATCAACTAAAAACCTGCAATACCTATCGTTCGAAGTTCGACAACATCTTGGAAACCATGCAGTGTCTGAAAAAGAAAATATCTGCAAGAATTTATCACATTTCCTAAACAAGTAGGTATGGTTTTTTACAGAAATTCCGATCGGATTGCATGGTTTCGTTTGAGCTGAAAGGAAATATTTGAGAGCATTCGCTCTGCTGCTGGTATATTCCAGTAGAATATTCATGCAGTTATCAGGTCACTTGCCTGTGTTTGAGAAATTCTTGCTCGACCGTTTTTATGCAAGCATCACTATGAGTCTTGCCTGCGATGGAGGAGGTTGCGAGTTCGATTCCCGCCTTGGGGTTTGTTTGTTTTGTATCATCCAAAAATATTTATTCAGGGGTTCTGGGTGTTTTCTATGTCAGGATAATAAAAACGTTACTACTCTGCCAGTGTCTGAGTGAGATTCATAAAGTTCGTAAATAGTGTATGTTTACGAAACTAGAATAAGTAAATTTAGTATTAAATTACCAGATATTGACAGCAGTGGTTTTGAACAACTGGAATTTACTATATTTTACAAAACGAACGAATTTGTCATGTGTATGGTCGTTCTCATTTGCATCGCGAAAATGGCGGCGACATGCGACCGAGACAGTCATGAAAAAGAGCCTTACTCAGGCTGTCTCGATGTTTCGTCGTGTCGACGTAAGAATATTTATTTTGAGCGGCTCCACGGAGTGCCAGGGAGAAGTACATATGGTAATTAAAACATTCACAAAACGATAAATTACAACTAATGACACTTATATAAAATTTCTTAATAAAAATCTAAGCTGTCACCAGAAGGCAAAGTATGCTGGCAGAATTGCCACGTTGAATGGCAATGCTTATTTTTTGATAGAAATAGAAACCAGTAATCCGATCACCTGTGAATTTTAAGAGAAGTTTGATAAGATCTTTTTAAATTGAGTATGCTCCAGGACCCAGAAATCTATGGGTTTCCACCCCGAATAGATCAAATAGGAGACCTTAGTCAAGATTAGCGTATTTTTGCCTTATGAGGGACTCCCTTGATGATAATCTACAAAACATATTTTGTAAGCTGATTAGTTTAGTTGAAAATATCCCATGTAGTGACTACTTAAAGTTCCTAGTTCGAACGAGAACTGAGCTGGAGTCTTCAGCCAAACATCTGCAATCTGCATCAAGTTTCACAAGAGGGGTCAATCGTCTATGGAATTGGGCAGCCACGCCAAGATTCACAGCTAATATACTTCTCGGCGGATCGATTATACAAATACACTGGGCTTGTGTGGAGCTTGCATGAAACTTGCAGTGAGACGCCACAGATGAAGTTGTAAGAGCATTTTCTCTCTCGTCTTTTCATATTTGGAGTCTGATTTCCATGTCTTCGTAGTAACTGAATATTAACCAAGAAAATGAACTCTACATCATGCTCTATTCTTCTATACGTGTGGTAGCCTATTTTGTATTTAAATTTTCAAAAAAGGAAGAGATTCTGATTTCAACTGTATTTTTAATTTACATAGGTATATTAATTATCTCAAAACTTTTTTCAGGTACCGATTTCATAAAAAAAAATTGAGAGCCGGTGTTTATTATGTTGTCTCACTATTAGCTTATTCAAAATCTGACAAGTAGTTTTTGAGTTATCCCTATTAATATTATGTAGAAACTAAGATCGGTTTAAAGATTTTTATTAATAATTTAAAAAGTGTGTAAATAATTTAAACACACAGTAGCTCATTTAAAGTTATTAACTAAAATTTTAAGTATTTTTTTTATTTTTTATAGCTCATTTAAATGAGAAATACAAAGTTTTACTTATATGTGTACTTAAGCAGGTTGCTACGGAAATTACATCAGCATCTTATATTTAAGATTAGATAACTAGTTGAAGACTTTCATTGTTTGTAACAGTCTGCAGTTTCTATTTGTTTTTATTCTATTATTGTAATAATTTTTGTAAAAACAACTTAGTACGAGAAAAATAATAATATAAAGAAAGTTGATAATACTTGTTTTGATTTGTTTCTATTCCTTGATTGTACATAATTTTCGCTGTTTATAAAGTTTAATTTTTTTAGAAAGACGAACTTTTCTTCTGAAATATTTCTCGTTCATGAAGACAATATTAAAGTTAAATCCAACAATTCATGCAAATTAGTCAAGTGGGCCTTGTTTCGCAACGCTTCCGTGCCATCAAGCGATTTCCCAAAGGCATGTTTAGGGAACGGATCCATAATAGTAGGTTCATTACTGATATATATACGGAATCTACAAATAAACAACCTGATCTTTACAGGTCAAAAATAATGTAAGTAGATCAAACTTTTAAAATGTTTTTTGCCCATCCTAATATTTGGTTAGTTCTGTTTTATCATTAATGTAGTAAAGCTTTGGATCATAATAAAATTCTTCATCATGAAGTTGATATTCTCATTTTAAGTGAACTTTAATAGTTTTTATGATGAATGAATTTTCTTTAAAAATACGCGTGGCAATTCACGCGTATGCAAGTCACGCGATATTTTTTAAACATTTTTTTTTTGCAAAGGTCCTACAAGTTTGCTCGCTAGGCTTATGGCTAATATACGGTTTGAGTTCGCAGTACTTGAAGATTATGTGGAATGCGTTTAGAACCGGACTCACCCTGAAGGTCTATCATTAAGGGGTGAAACATCGGAGTTCTCCCAACACAAACTAGGTTCTTTGTTAACCCTCATGAGATAACTACTATTTTTCTGTTATGTTTTACAGGGATGTGCAATAAAGATTATTTGCATTGTAATGTATTGCCATGTGTTTATACTCGAATGGAATGCAAGCAGAAGCTGGTACTGGCAAGCTTTAAAGCTTCTACACACAGAAGCCGTGGCCGGGTTGGAGGCGAAGGCATGCAGGTGTATCCTATTGGTACGGGCCGCCACCGCCTCCGGTATATGTGTAGTCAATAATATAATTCAAAAAGATACAGCTCGCACGCCTTCGCCTCTGGTTCGTCACGGATTCTGTGTGTGACGGCTTTAAGACTAAGCTATGGCGCTTATAAGGGGAGGCCTAAGATGCAGCCTTGGACTAATAAAGACCAATAGATAGCTTTGAATCATAACAAAATGCTTCATCATTGATTTGTTGGAACTAATTACTCCGCCAAACAAAACAAATATAAAACAAACACGCTGTAGATTATTTGCGTTCCATTATTGTCATGTATTTGTATTCGTTGAGTGGATATTGTTATCGTCTTACTAATTAATTACTGACTGAACCAATTGAGTCTGTTGTGAAATAGCACAATGTTATTTTAATGTTTCTACATAATTTTACGTAGGTACATAATGTTAAGACACGATAAGTGGAATATCTTTATTTACATGTGCTAAGTAAGTGAACTGTATATTGTAATGAATAGGTACTTACATACTTAAGTTCCTACCTTCATTTGTATCTGTGTGTCTGTGCCGTTTCTTAGACAAATAAATATATCTTTATCTTTATCTTTTATCTTTACATTGAAAATTACAATCTAGGAATAGAAACCAATTTAATGTATTTACAACATCTGCCCTTTGCTTCTATGGAAACGTATCAAGGCTATTTCTATCTTATGGAAATAAGATGAAAATATTCTATGTGTTATTCCAGGGCTAGAACTACGTCTAATCCAAATTTCAGTCTGATCCGTTCAGTACTTTTAAGTGTGAAAGAGGAAAAAACATCTACATATACACACAAAAATCCATATAATACTAGCAACCGTAGGGCTTTGCACGGTTTTATTATACGTATAAAACTTCCACTTGAATCACTCTATCTACTAAAAAAACCGCATCAAAATCAGTTGCGTAGTTTTAAAGATTTAAGCATACAAAGGGACATACAATACAAAAATACAATACAATACAAAAATTCTTTATTGTACACCAGAAAAAACATTACAAAAAGGAACATAACAAAATACAAGTACAATGGGCGGGACATAGGGACATAGGGATTAACAATATTGAAACAATTAAGCTAACTGCAGACGTTTGCAAACAATCTAGGGTAGCTCAAATAATCCATATCAATAGCAGTCAGAAACGTCCCCAAGACGCTGGCTGTTTTAAGTACCTAACCAGAAGGCCAAGAACAACCCGTTCGGTGTGGCGGGCGAAGGTTCGCCTGCGATGTAGGAGGTTGCGGGTTCGAATGCCGTCTTGGGACAAATATTTAATCCGTGCATATTTGTTTAGGGTTTTCTGGTTGTTTTCTTTATTGTTTACATTCTTTCTTATTTTCAAACATAATTTAAATGATAAGTACTCAAAAGTTATACAAACAGGTAATGCAAACATACAAAGACGATCGTATAATAAAAAAATATTCATTTATGTAGAATAATGTATTATCATCATCATCATCATCAGCCTATTTAAGTCCACTGCTGGACATAGGCCTCCCCTAATGTGCGCACCCTGTCTGAATAATGTATATCAGTTATCTATTACCAAACACATAACACAAGCTCTACTTAGCTTAGGTCTAGTTGATTCTATGTGTATTGTCGATCATTATTCATATATTGTAAAATCTACTCCATCCGCAAAGCTTCACGGTAGGTATAATCAAGCCTTCCAATCTATTTATTTTGGCTCTAGAAATATCCCGGTATTTACTAGTTTACCCAACAAAAACCTTCGAACATACCAAAAACATAATGGATCGCACATTATCTACAATCCAGCAGCTTTGGGAAAAACTCAACGTGTCTTCAACCGTCCATTCGGAACAAAAACTGAGGCAAAGCTTCCGACAAAAGGAAATTCAATAAGAGCGAATTTCCCTTGATTTACGACCACTATTTCCTCGTTAAGAATCGTTCGAGGTATTCCGTATACAGTAGGGTGGGCTGAAAAAATATTTTTTTGATTTTGATATAGCACTAGTACTAAAAAGTTGTGTTTAGAGATAACGATTTCTTGTGTATAAATATTTTGTTATATTAAAAGGATGTTAAGGTTCCGCAAACCATTTGAAGTACACAAAATAATACGAAATTTGTGGTGTTTCAGTCGTCGATAATAAGTAAATTAAAACATATTTTCTTATGTTATTTTATGAAAACAGTGAATTCGCGAAACACCTTTTAAATTTATAATAATAATCCTTCGGTAACGTCCCGCCCCCGCTCTCCTATTCCCCCCTCACCTGTACTGTTTTAGTGCGAAAACAACAATTGGCAGGAGCGGTCGCGCGTGCTTTACGTGTTGTAATTATGAGCAAAATCAAAACCCGACAGTTAAGTAAGTGTTTTTAAAATAACGGCGGTACACTTACAGTACTTCAAGATAATGTGTTGCCGACGTACGAAGATGTATTAAAATGTTGTGAATGGGAACGACTAGAGTGGAAGTCGATACATGGCGCCAAGGACCTTTCATTTCGAGATATTATTGAGAAGTTAACTGAAAATATTTTGAATGTGTGGGAAAAAGCTTCTTTGCCAACTGTTTCGAAAGTAAGAATCATTACAATGATTAAAGCCTACCATCTGAAATATAAAAACATGTTAAAATCTGTAAAAAATAGACAAAATTCATTATCATTTCAAGATAAAATAAGGCAGTTTAAAGAAGAAAGCTCACGACTTTTCGACATTTGTTCGTGTAAATGCAAAGACACTTGTACCTGTATAAAAACAAGAAAGGTTTTGTCTGCAGAAAAAACATTTCTGGCAGATCAACGAGGTGAGAGAAAAATGTTTATAGGAAATGTAGACATACCGACTTCGAAAAAACTACAAAGCCGAATGAAACGGCAGATTCCCATTGAAATGAAAGAACCAACTACAAAAAAAGATTTAGACTTAGTAGATACTGTATCTTCTAGTTCCGCGTCGACATCGCAAGCTTCTTCTCCTATAAAATCAAGCAGAGAATACGATCAAAGTTACTCGATTTCTTCTATAACTACTCCTTCAACCAAAAAGTCCTCGTACTCGCTAACAGCTCTCTCAAAGGTGTGTGACCGGTTCAGGATTTCAGATAGGGCTGGTGCAGCAGTTGCTTCTGCTGTTTTGAATGATTACAGGATTAACAACCCTGACTTACCCCCATATATTGGCAGACGTGACAAAAGAAGAACTCGAGGCGTGCTTGGAGTCAGACATTGGCTCAGTTCTTCTGAAATTTGAAAGATATCCTTGTCACACTCAATCCGTGGAACGTTGCGTGAAGGCTGTAACTGAAGCGGCTTCAAAAGTATGTGGAAAAAAGAACAGAGAAGGACTTATCGCTACCACCATAAACTCGAGGAAAACTATGCCAAGGATTGAAACAAAACAAGATTTTGTGCCCGAGTAATGTATGTTTTGTATAATACAAGACTACTATGTTTATATTTTTATGTTTATTTATGTTTTTAACTACACGTTTTTGCAATAAAAACCATTATAACTATTTTTGTTTTATTCATAATCTCCGGACTAACTAAGCAGAAAAATGACTTTTTTTTGAAACTTCAGTCACCTTGCGGAACCTGAAGATGATATATAAGAAGGTTTTAATTATGATATTCATTCATTAAAAAGTCATACGCAACTTTCTATTACTAGTGCTTTGTGAATTTACAACATTTTTTTTTTCCCATACTAAAACGGCCCACCCTAGTATACAGGGTCCATTGTGGATCTGAAAATTGAGATTCTAAACAAAAGAAATATAAAAAAACAAACGACTTTTCCGGGGTTTTCAACCATCTTCAAAAAAGAAGGAGGTTATTTTGTTGTGGATGTTCTCTATGTGAAATTAAAAAATATGTATGTAATGTATTGTATAAAGTATATCAGTTATATAGTACCCATAGCACAAGCTCTTGGGGCTAGATGATGCTATGGTTTTTCAAGCATTATTTATTTAATACCAAACTTTACCAAACTTAATTTCTAAAGGAACTTACAGAATTCAAAAATTAGGTCATCTCCGTCGAAGCAGAGATCTTTATTCGAAAAGTTTGAACTTTATCGACTTTTACTGTGTAGTTGGTTTGATCTTGTTTGAATTTTCCACTGGGTAATGAATGATATTCAACCCAATGGCATTGATCAGCTCAGTTTGTCCAACTATCCCCTTCTGCAGATAAGGTTTTTCGATATCACTACATAGTATAAAACAAAGTCGCTTACTCTGTCCCTATGTACCTATGTATGCTTAAATCTTTAAAACTACGCAACGGATTTTGATGCGAATTTTTAATATACAGGGTTATAGGTATTTAATGATTAACCTCTTAAAGGCGACTTGGGTGAATCAAGACTAACAAATTTTGTTCTATGACTTTTGCCAAAATGTAATACACCTCCAAATTTTATTTATTAATTTTTTATGGTGGGAATTTCTATGTACCCCCGCTCGCTTCAACGCAACCCTTTTCTTTCTTTGCTAGATATAAGTATACGACATATAGGTCAAACATAAATTCGTTATACTTTAACTTTCAATTTCGGAAAAAGTAAGAAGGTAATAAACTATCATTGTTACAGTCACTCCGAAGCTAACTACCGACCTAACCGCCTATAACCATCCACAACCGCAGCCTTGCATTTCCCCAAGCCATGTTGATCCTCATAATAACGAGCTAACGTTTTATTTATTGAGTTCCTACAGGATTCTGCACTTCGTTCCACTTAATTTCCACTCTACTTTGTATGCATCTTACATTCGAGCATTAGAATGGAGATAAGAAAAATGCGCGAGACTCAGCTCGCATAAATGCCAATGCCGAATAAAAGGATAAGTAAGAAATATTCAGTTTTATTTCAATAACATCATCATTTATTTTAGTTCACTAACCTATATTAGTCAATATATATAACTTAGTATATGAGTCATCAACCTATATTAGTTCACTTCTGCTGTGCTATTACGCTAAAACCGCCCATCCAAATTGATATTCTTGCGCCATTTCAATGGCCATCGCGCGCGTCCTTTCCATACGATTTCAAATTACGAAGGCCATTAAAAGGGCTTTCTTATGTCAGTTTTGTTTCATAGGTCATTTTTTTTTCAAAACTGACCTAAGAAAGCCCTTTTTATGGCTTTCGTTATTTGAAATTGTATGGAAAGGACGCGCGATGGCCATTGAAATGGCGCAAGAATATCAATTTGGATGGGCGGTTTTAGTGTAATAGCACAGCTGGACATAGGCCTGAAACCCATAACATGGATAAACGAAGGATTAATAAATAAATAATGCTGCATAATCCACACAGCCTCATCTAGTCCCAAGCTAGGCAGAGCTTGTATTATGTGTACCCTACTAGATGACTGATATACACGACATAGTATAATACAAAGTCCCTTTCTCTGTCTTTATGTCCCTATGTATGCTTAAATCTTCAAAACTACGCACGGATTTTGATGCGGTTTTTGTAATAGATAGAGTGGTTCAAGCGGAAGGTTTATACGTAAAATAAAACAGTGCGAAGGGAGGACAGGTCGCTAGTTAAAGGATAAGTAAGCTACCTTTAGACTGTTTGCAACCGTCTGCAGTTAGCTCAATGGTTTCAATTGTAAATACTAGTTGTAATTTTTCTATTCCTTTGCTTGTAATTTTCGTTGTTAATAAAGTTTAAATATATTTAGTAAGTAAGAAACATTCAGTTTAATTTCATTTACGTCATCATCAACCTATATTAGTTCATAGCTAGAAACCTATATTAGTTCATAGCTAGAAACTGATGACATGGATAAACAAAGGATTAATAAATTAATAATGCTGGACAATCCACACATTGCACCATCATATATTCCCTAGCTTGGCAGAGCTTGGGTACAACAAACTTTTATGGGTACCTACAAGATGACTGATATACTTAATACAGTATTGTATTGTATCAACGATTGATTTTATTGCAATGGGGGTTCGATTCCCGCCTCGGAAGAACTTTGTGAACGATCTGCAGAAATTTGTTCCGTTGGTCTGGGTGTTTTCTATGTATGTATGAATATCTATTTAAGTAATGTAATTTTTATTTTTATTCATAGTTCCTTTATTAACAACGAAAATTACAAGCAAGGAATAGAAAATCTACAACTAGTATTTACAATTGAAACCATTGAGCTAACTGCAGACGGTTGCAAACAGTCTAAAGGTAGCTCAATTGATCCATGTCAATACCAGTCGGAAGCGTCCCCAAGACACTGGCTGCATTACCACGCTGTATGGCAATACTGATGCGCTGAGCCAGATATTCACCAGCTCTCGGGTCACGCTTCGCAAAAGTAATTGTATTATGTTTATCAGTCATCTAGTACCCATAACACAAGCTCTACTTACCTTGGGGCTAGATGATGCTGTGTGGACTGTCCGGAATTATTTATTTATTTATTTGATTCAATTCTTTGCTTTAATGCCATCGTTAATATTTACTAATTGGTTCACGAAAGCTCTATCTAGATAACTTAGATTTTCGTATCTCGAACAAAAACTGTTGAAAACAAAGTTTATCAAAGTTGAAAGCTGGTACAGTCTTCTGAGGATGGGACTAATTACATTCCTGTTACCGAAGTTTTATCTCTATAATTTTTTACGAGTTTGCTTGCAAGTGGTGTGATTATATCTTTATAGCTTTTCTCCTACAAGCTTAAATATTCTTTTCATTATCATTATCAGTACTCTATAATGTGTATAATCTGTATAAAAGCTGCATATAGCTCTCATATTGTCGTCGGATTGCCCCTCCAGCATCTGCCTGCAGTCTTTCGTAGATTGTCATCCCATATACTGTGTAATTACGCGAAAACCACCCATCAAAAATTGACATTCGAATCCCATTTAAAAGGCCATCGCGCGCGTCCTATATAAATAATTGCACACTACGAAGATTTTTTTGTGCTAATTCCGGACAGTTCACACATCATCATCTAGCCCCAAATGAAATGGCTTATAATGTTAATTTTGGATGGGTGGTTTTTGCGTAATTACACAGCCGGTCGGATGGCGTTCGACACTACGTTTTTCTAAACACGGTTTCCACCCAAGAAAACTAGTACCACATTGGTGTAAGTTCTTCGTAATAATGGCCGGCCCAACGTCATTTCAGCTTGCTAGTTTTTTGACCAGAGTCGATAATATTTTCTTTTATTAAAATAAATTAAAATTAAAATTCTTAATTTAGTGTTTCATTTCCTTTACACTTAACGGAGTCTTGGACTAAAATTAACCTACTTTTTAATGAGTGCGCTATATTTATATTAATAGTAAAAACAATAATATTTAACAGTAAAAATAATAATATTTAAGCCAGTTTGCACAGCATTAAATTTGTCAAATGACTGATCTAAATTTAAATTCTATTCCATGTTCTTTTCGATTTGATTAAATTATTAGACTCATTACATTTTTAAATGGACAATTATAATATTAATAACGTAATTATACTGAGATAAATTATCAAACACTATCATAGCTTTATCTTTTATTACATTTTTACTATAATTCATATTTGATTGATAGATTTCATAAACTATTTATATACCTATTTGCATAAACTAAACAAGCAACAGCAGTGCTAGAACGATGCGGCTTATGTATGCTTCAACCTTTACTCTACAGCTTTTCAAAACGACCTTGCATCACTTTTAAAATGAATAACCACCGTTGAAATAACTTTAAACTTTTGGTAAAAACGTTTTCATATATCATACATTTACTTGAGTGATTAAACCGCACTGCAACGTTACTTTTAAACTCTTTAGCCTGCAAAGAGAACTCAAAAGTGTATAAACCTTAAAGGCTTCCACCAACTCTTAATTGCACGTAAGGTACGAAATGTTTACACTTCTTAGTTTTAAAATTTTCTCTTACATTTAAATATTTTTTTTCATTACTCTTACTCGGAAAGTAGGTCTGAAGTTGCCTGAAGAGCGGGTTGAAAGTGATACTTTTCAGCCCTAGGGAGAATCGTTTTCAACTGACAGCTATCACGTTTCTATTGAACTATGATAATGGAAGAATTAGACAAAGATAGATAGATAATACTTTTATTGCATCACTTATAAAACAGGAAATACTTATTTAAATATTCTAACAGAGATAAGCAATGGATTTGGCGACAAACGCTGAAGCCAAAAAATAAATCCGGTTAGCGGCAATTCAATGAAGTCAAAAAGTACGAAAGACAAGGCAGTGTGGCTTTATAGCTTTCGCCTGTCCTAGATGGAATAATATATAAAATTGCGGCTATTTGACTTATTTTGTTTTCTCTTGTTTTTTATTTATATTTATTTAAGGTGACAATGTACTATAGTTCTAGCCTTGACGTAATTCTAGCCCTGAAATAACACAGGCTACTTTTCATCTCATAAAACAGTTCTTATAGTTCATTGGAAAATATTAAAAGGTAATTTATATCCCATACGTATGCGAATCCACGGGCAGATACTAGTATATATTCACTTTCAATCGAATAGTTTTTTACCTCTTCCACAGCCTCGAAAGGGCGTTCCGGTAAGGTATGTTTCCTATCGGTAGTTCTAAATAACTTTCCCAAGCAAAATAAGGAAAAATTCGCTCGTTACGAATCACCATTTGCTTATACGATGCCTACAACATTTTATTGAAAAACCAACGCGAATGTTCCTAGTAATGCCTGGTTTAAACTTACCTAAGTATAGAGTGAAAACTTTCTCAAGGCAAGTCACTATGAGGAAGAAGGACTACTACCCACAAACCATTGCAACTGGAAGAAAAACACATCTTACTATTCTTTTACTATTATAATAAATGGGAAAGTCTGTGTGAATGTTTGTTATACGTAATCTCCGTAATTACTTAGCCCAGAATAGGACATAGGCTTTTAAAACTTTGAAATTTTAACCTCTGAGGGGATTAAATAGGGTGGTAAAGTTTGTATGGAAAATAATTTTTCCTTGTTTCGATTCACTCCAAACTCGATATAAATAAACTATGGAGTGAATAATTAAACACGTATTGTTTATTTTTACACAATAACCCCTAGGGGATGTTTAATAAATTTCTGAAAGTTGAAGGAAAAAAAACTCTAGTTCGCGGGCGAAGCCGCGGGGTGCATCTAGTATTATATATATAGCAACATATAACACACTAACACTAAGTAATAAATGAATAAGGTTGGAAAGCAAGATATAGAACAAAGTAGAAGAGGTAAGAGGAGGCATTTGCCAATAGAGGGCTACCAGAAGAGTGTCTGTGTCTTAGCAATAGTATAGAGTATAAGTAACAAATTGTAAATATTTTTCTGAATAAGTGAAGTATCGAGTTCGAATGACAAGTGCAAGTGATATTATGATTTCCGATAATTGTTCACTGAACATTTTGAACTGAGACGCATGCCATCTTTCACACAGTTGCGTCTTGAGTTTTGCTATTACGTGGGCGCGGGGTCTAGAAATAGCGTTTACAAGTCGCAGGTGTCACTTGTCACTCGCACTCGATACATAACAAAGTGTAAACCAGGCATTACGATACCACGAAGGTTACTCGCTGAGTTACGAGTTTTGCAGTAAAGTGGTGGAATTTTTCTCTGAATAGGGCCCGGTTAGAGTCGAAACTAAATAATGAGGCGACGCGTGAATTTACTCAAATAGTCCGAGGCGCAGCAGAAATAGTTGCAATGGAGTGGATTAAGGGAATATTTTAAAACCAATACCTACGTTTTGTGCTTTGGAAAAATTATCATCTCCCTTGTAGTTTTGCAGATAGTAAACAACTTACACAGATTGCCAACATTTTGATTGCCACAGAAAGCCAATTGTTACTTCGTCTAAGTAATTTATTGTACTTATATTGTTATTTTTTATTAAGTGTGCAATACAGTATTTTCTATCTATCTATCTACAAATTCATTTAAAAAAAAAAAACCCGCTATTGGAGACGCATGTATCCCTCGTCTAAGACCGGTGGTTTAAAAATTCAGACAAATGAAGTTAGATTCGCGCATGAAGGGTTCTGGACGAAATCACTATCACCACATAGTATATAACAAAGTCGCTTTCTCTGTCCCTATCTCCCTTTGTCCCTTTGTATGTTCAAATCTTTAGAGCTACGCAACGTATTTTGATTCGGTTTTTTTAATACATAGAGTGATTCAAGAGGAAGTTTTATAGATTGTAATAATGAAACCGTGCAAAGCCGGGACGGTTCGCTAGTCACTACATAGTATAAAACAAAGTCGCTTTTTCTGTCCCTATATCCCTTTATCCTTTTGTCCCTTTGAATGCTTAAATCTTTAAAACTACGCAACGGAAGCAGTTTTTTTTAATAGATAGAGTGATTCAAGAGAAAGGTTTATAGGTATAATGAAACCGTGCAAAGCCGGGATGGGTCGCTTGTTATCTATGAAACAAAATGAAATCATATTTGTTTCAGAGCCCCTTAAAATATTTATCCTGTTTTGTTAAAGCCGCTTTTACTGTGTGAGTGAATCACCTGTGAAAATTTCAATTGTCTTTAACTGTCATGGTTCATGAGATAGGTACAGCATGAGCACGCTTTTCCCAAAAAAAACTTATTTCTCTGAATTTGAAGACTCCAAGATGGAATTTCAACGGCAAAACATTATTGCTATAAATAAATAAAACTGGATAATTCACACAACATTTTCTATTCCCAAGCTAAGCAGAGCTTGTGTCATGGGTACTAGAGGTAGATAACTGATATAGGTACATAATAAACTGTACTAGTTTTTATATAGATATTTGTTAAGAATAAATGAATTACGCCTAAATACATCCCTGCCTTGGTCTGCTTTTGCGTCCATCCACTCGACCGTGATTCAGGAGTTGAGCTGAAAATGTTATGATACACTCACCTCTGCAAAAAGCGAATAGGCACGGAAGTGCCGACATGCAAACTTTTAGAAATTTAAATGAGCATCTGTTAGTTCCTGGCGGGTCCTATGGCAGAAAATTTAACTGTGTTTTAAGCAATAGTTTGTGTGAACAAGTAAAAGTGCGCAGGTTTGCGTTTTTCATAATTTGCAGGTTAGTAATATGCCAATCTACAATAGTACATTGTTACCCACGAGGGCGCTGATAGTTCAAGGGATCATAAGTCACTTTCACCCGTGGTAAACACTGTGCTTTTCATTACGAATACAAGGAAATAAAAATAAAAAACATGAGAAAACAAATTATCTAATCAAATTGCCGCAATTTTATATGTTAGTCCATCTAGGACAGACGAAAGCCATAAAGCCATTACTTGCGCCTGGCAGTTTATTATAATAATAAGATGAAAAGGCACAACTACGACAGAACCGTCTTTTCTTCTTATTATATGTCAGAAATGTCTTTTCTATTTAGTAAATAATATAACTGGTATCAAATGCGCCTTTTTTAATAAGAAGATTTGCATGGTTCTGGTTGAAAAAGCCAAAAGATAAAAATACTGGCAGATGCGCAATTTTTTTCTGATTCCGAATATGTATGTAACTCAAAAATGATAAAAATGTTAGATGCGTCCTTTTTTCTTATGACGGCAGCATACTGCCTTGTCATTCTTATTTTTTGAAAACAGTGAATTATCGCCACTATCATGGTTCAATAGTAACGTTATAGCTGTCAGTTGAAAACGGTTCTTCCTAGGGCGGAAAATTATCACTTTCAACCCGCTCTTCAGGCATGTTCAGACCTACTTTCCGAGTATGAGTAGGTAATGAAAAATGAATGTTTACGAACTGCATCTAATGGAGCATTTTAGACTAACTTTGGTCCTGATATCTATGTTGTGAATTATTTATTTTATGACTAATAAGCACCCAAATATAGCTAGCTGGCTAAAATTTATCACTAAGATTACTAATATTCTACCTATAGTATGGTATAATGAATTAAGAATATCAAATATCTAGTACCCATAACACATTCATGCTCTGCTTAGCTTCGATTAGATGATGCTGTATAGTTGTATGTACTTAGTAGTGTAGCAATTTTTTTTTGCTTCCAATCCGATAACAGTGAAACGAACCAGTACTCTGACAAAATAATCAAACCAAGAACGTATTTGAGATGAGAATCACACTACGTTTGGATGTATGGATAGATAGATAGATGGATGGACGATTGTTACCTCTCCCCGCCAAAACTTCTGAACGGATCGGGTTTTAAATAAAGGTACTCGTATTTCTAATCCTGAATCACTACATAGTATAAAACAAAGTCGCTTTTTCTGTCCCTATGTCCGTATATCCCTATGTCCATTTGAATGCCTACGCAACGGATTTTGACGCGGTTTCTTTTTAACAGATAGAGTGATTCAAGAGGAAGGTTTATACATCTATCTATACTTATAATAAAACTGTAACAGGTCCAATTCTGTACATTGAAGATATATTGAAAATTTTTTTTGGAGGGCACTCTATTATCGATACTCAAGCCAAAACTGTAATTTTTTTCATTCATGTCTGTCTGTCTGTCTGTCTGTCTGTCTGTCTGTCTGTCTGTCTGTCTGTATCGTAAACGCGCATCACGCCGAAACTACTTGATGGATTTAAATGAAACTCGGCATGATTATAGGTCATACTACGAGGAAGGACATAGGATACTTTTTATCCCGGAATTCAGTAAGGTTCTCATGGGAGAGGGTATGAAAGTAAAATTCCTTTACCGCGCATCACGCCGAAACTGCTGAATGAGTTGGAATGAAACTCGGGACGATTTGAGTTCATACTACAAGAAAGGACATGGGATACTTTTTATCCCGGAATTCGGTAAGGTTCCCGTGGGAGAGAGGGTGAAAGAATTCTTTAACCACGCATCACGACGGAAGTGAATGAATTCGAATGGAACTCGGGACGATTGGACACGGGATACATTTTATCCCGGAATTCAGTTTGGTTCCCCTGGGCTATACGGGTTTTCAAAAATTTTTCACAGCATCTGAACGACGCGTACACACGCATCGTTCAGATGCTGTGAGAAATTTTTGAAAACCCGTATAGCCCAAGGGAACCAAACTGAATTGAACTGATAAACGCGTAAGTTTGTAAGTATGAGTGGATAGATGGATGGATAGATTGATAGATGGATGGAAGTTTATTACTCTTTCACGACAAAACAAAAAAAGGCTTATTTTTTTATATATTTTATAAATGAATAATGAAGGTGAGAAGAGCTTTGGAATATTCAAATCTTTGTTTCAAAACTGCTGAACGGATCTGGATGAAATTTGGCACAGAGATAGATTATAAGCTGGAATAACACATAGGCTTTATTTTATCCCGAAAATCCCACGAGAAAGGGAATTACGCAAGTAAAATAGCGAGTACTCGAAATACTAATCATGCGCAGACGAAGTCGCGGGCACCAGCTAGTACTTATAATAAAACTGTAACAGGTCCAATTCTGTACATTGAAGATATTTTGAAAATTTTTTTTGTAGGGCACTCTATTATCGATACTGAAGCCAAAACTGTAATTTTTTTCATTCATGTCTGTCTGTCTGTCTGTCTGTCTGTCTGTCTGTCTGTATCGTAAACGCGCATCACGCAGAAACTACTTGATGGATTGAAATGAAACTCGGCATAATTATAGGTCATACTACGAGGAAGGACATAGGATACTTTTTATCCCGGAATTCAGTAAGGTTCTCATGGGAGAGGGTATGAAAGTAAAATTCCTTTACCGCGCATCACGCCGAAACTGCTGAATGAGTTGGAATGAAACTCGGGACGATTTGAGTTCATAGTACAAGGAAGGACATGGGATACTTTTTATCCCGGAATTCGGTAAGGTTCCCTTGGGAGAGAGGGTGAAAGAAAAATTCTTTAACCACGCATCACGACGGAATTGAATGAATTCGAATGGAACTCGGGACGATTGGACATGGGATATATTTTATCCCGGAATTCAGTTTGGTTCCCCTGGGCTATACGGGTTTTCAAAAAATTCTCTCAGCATCACTGAACGACGCGTGTGTACGCGTCGTTCAAATGCTGTGAGAATTTTTTGAAAACCCGTATAACCCAGGGGAACCAAACTGAATTGAACTGAACTGAAATGAACGCGAAAGTTTGTAAGTATGAATGGATAGATGTATGAATAGATTGATAGATGGATGGATGTTTGTTACTCTTTCACACAAAAACTGCTGAACGGATCTGGATGAAATTTTGGCATAGAGATAGGTTATAAGCTGGAATAAGAAATGGGCTTTATTTTATCCCGAAAATCCCACGGGAAAGGGAATTACGCAAGTAAAATCGCGAGTACTCCAAATACTAATCATGCGCAGACGAAGTCGCGGGCACCAGCTAGTATAATAATAAAACCGTGCGAAGCTGGGGCGGATCGTTAGTTTTAAATAAACGTTTTTCTAATCATGGAATAAAACAAAGGCTTCTTTTCATCCCATAAACCATTTCCCATGGGACAGAAATACTTGAAATGTTTCCATAAAACAAAGAAAGAAACCACAGGCAGACACTAGTAATTCATAATCCATTGGCCAAATTTATTGCGCAGTAAAGCTGATAGAGAAATTGGGCAATAGCACGAAATCTCCAAACGATTCGCCAGCGTATAAATCAGCGATCCTACTACAAATAGCTTGTAGGTTATTCAAGTCACTGTGGCAGTACAGTGTGACAGAATTTCAGCAGTAAATCGCAAGAAGCCATGAAACTCGACGCTAGGGTGTCAACGAATGCTGAAGTATTTAGAATGTGTTTCAAGTTTTCAACTTATTTTTATTTTGAAAGATGGTTCAAATTTTTGAAGAGCCAGTTTTATAGGCAGACTGGGATTATAAATGTACATAGTACTTATTTATTATTCGATGAAATAAAGTTACTTTGATGTTTGTTCATTTCAATATTTTGTAAGGTAAAGAAGCGAACAAGAAACCATTTACCTTGTACGGTTGTTAGTTATTGAGTTGAAGAAAAACTCATCTGAAGCTTTTTATCCTCTGTGTAATTTTAAATTTAGCGGTATGAACCTTTTAGCCTGGAATAGTTTTGAATATTTTTTTCATTTCGAGTTTTTTTATGAAATGTCCTACTTGGGCATTTGAATGACAAATTAAACTTTTTTAGCTTAGGTAATTTAAGGTAGTTTTATCGATTAGAGAAAACGTAAGTCTTAATTTTAGAGGCACGTAAGTGTTTGGTTTTGACAGTGGTTTAAGGACTATATCGGCAAATAAATACAGTGAAAATCTACTAAGGTTTTGGGCCTTATGTATTCCCCTTCTTCAGAAATTCTTGCAGACAGCCCTGTATAGTCTAGAACTATCTTCTTGCTATTGACAGATAAATTTAGTGTGGGAATCTACTTGGGTTTTACCCCTAAATAGGGACCTGCTCGGCTTAGCACGGATGTATTATACTCATAAACCTTCTTTTTGAATCAATTTATAAAAAAAACACGTCAAAATCCGTTGCTTACTTTATAGATCTATGAATACATAGAAACAGACAGACAGTGGAAGCGACTTTGTTTTATACTTTGTATTGATGTTTTCCCCTTCTTCAGAAATATTTGTAGGCATCCCTGTAAAGTCTACCGCTATCTATTAACTATATCTACAGATATATTTCCAGTGGAAACCTACTAAGGTTGTATACTTAATGTTTTCTTCTTCGGAATTTCTTGCAGGCAACCCTGTAAAGTCTAGCGCTATCTGCACCGACATATTTGGCAAGAGCGTTGGACCCCCAGCCAACTGTGACAATGCCTCGCAGAACGGCTCTTATCTGATCGGCTGGCTTTAGGTTAATATGTACTTACGATACTGCTTTATATTTTTTTGCTGTAATGCCTAAGTACTCTGCGTTTTATAAAAGTTCTCAAGTTGTTTTATGAAAATGCTGTGGTAATGCTAAGTGCGGTATATTTTACTACGTTTTCTAGATTATGTTTTATGTAAAAGCGTTCTCTATTTTATTCAAGAATATCAAAAAGGTGAAACGGGCTTTTTCTAGAACTCTCCATTATTTTCATTTAACATGTCTTTTTAGGCATCTCAGAAGAAAATTACTATTACCTACATGTTTCTTTTCTGAAATTTTTATGCACACTGATACAAAACAATATAATTACTCTACACTGAAAAAACTAATTAGTTAAACTAGTTTTGTAAGATGAACTTTGATAACTAGCAAACAAAGTTTGATTAAACATAACCATATACTTCAATTAAATCGTACATAACTGATTTTGCCAAATTGTGTTTAGTTAATATTTAGCATATTTTATGTTAATGGCAACACAAAGCTTGTTTGGTTACTGCAGCCAACCTGAGTGTAATTATCAATAACAAAACTATTAGTTACGGTTTTGATAGACTGTTTATTTATTACTATCAAAGAGGGTTTATTTAAATACTAACAATTATAATTTAAAGGACTAAAACATTTATAACTAGAGTTTGAGTAAAATTACAAAACCATTTGTTTAAATTGATTCAAAGGTTTTGTTGCGTGTAACGTTACAACTATATAACAAAGAACGCAATAAAGAAACGACAATGGCGTCCATCGAAGCAGCAGCTGACAAAAAAACTAGGAAACAATTTCTGCAAACGGTTAGGTAGGTACATAACTTTTTAATAGTAAAATATATATTGTTGCTAACTAAATGATCGTTTTGGTTTAATTTTTACACATTAGCAGACCATGCGAAAACATTGTCTAACGGTAAAGTGTTGACTAAAAAATTAACTAGATGTCGCTAGTAAAAATGGCCCAGAGCTAGATCGCGCTGACGAGAACGCAGGGTTCTGAAAGACGTTCGAATCCTGCTTTGGTTTTTCATTCACATTCTCAACATTGTACAAATGTGTGCTTAATAATCAATTCCAAGTGTTTCGAGAGTGTTTCAATTTTGTAAAACCTGCTGATCCTACCTACCGAGGCAGGTCAGCGCCGACCCTAAAAAACCCCAAAACTAGGTAAAAGTAGTTAACAAACTGAGAATCTGCAATACGTTTAATTAGTAGTGCCAGCATAGCTCTGTTATTATTAACCAAACAACTATTGAGTTGATATCAAGTAGTAATCAAAAAGTTTGATTAGATTTTACAAAACTATTATGCTACTAACAAACTGTCAGTTATCTATTTGCCAATAAAGGTTTGCTTAATTGTATCTAATTGTTTGTTAATTTTTAATAAAAACAATAGATTACATAGTACCTAACTGTAAGTGGCTTGGTAAATATTAATCCAAATGCTTTAGTAATATTAGATAAGCACTTTGTTTAATTATAATAAACATCAGAAGTCAATTAGTAACATAACTTATTTTACAAAACTAGGTTATGTTGCTTGTAGCTACTAGTTATGTAGACACTTTTTTTAGGTTGCTAGTTACCAAAGTTTATGTTACGAATAACAAAAAACTTTTTTCAGTGTATATTGCACCAATCCATATTACATACATACCCCAAAAAAATATAAAACAGGACATAAAAAATCAACAAATATTTTATATCCTAAACGTAGAATCGGGTAGATTTACACATTTACGTGTTTAAGTTTTTGTGTCGCTTTGACAATATTTTAAGAACATATTAGACCAAAAGTACTAAGAACTTAATCATTTTTCTTTGTATAAAAATCATACTACTATGTATATTTTTTGGTCGTTGTAACCGTCGCCATGGTCATCGTCAGTCTGGACTCAAATGAAAAGCTTTGAATATTTAATTTTGACTCCGAAAACATTCCAGCATAAACAGACGATTTTAAGAAGTGAAGATGTACGAATGAACGGATAATGTAAGCAAATGGTGCAATAAGCATGTTAGATGACAAACTAGAGAGCAAATAAACCGATTTGTATTCTTTAACACTGGTTGTCAGAAAAGAAATGAGTGAAAATGTGACAAGAATTATTATTTTTCTAAAATCAGATCTACGACTTGAAGCCAGACATATTGGCTTAGATGATTAGGAGGCAAATACCAAATTGTCTCTGTGGATGAAAGTATAAAGACAATCTTAGGTCAAAGAAGGTGAATAGGGTAAATAAATAAAGCAACCTTAGGTCAAAGAAAATTATAATCAAGGAATATAAAAAATTAAAACTAGTAAGTGTATACAATTGAAACCATTGAGCTAACTGCAAACGGTTACAAACAGTCTAAAGGTAGCTCAATTGATCCATGTCAATAACAGTCGTCGCGTCCCCATGACACTGGCTACATTACCACGCTGTATGGCAACGCTGAGCCAGATACTCACCAGCTCTCGGTCAAAGAAGGGTGAATAGGGAAAATAAATAAAGCAACAGATGAGAAAAGTATCAAATAGAAACTCCAGACAAAGATGAGTTAATAAATGCATAATTATATAACTGAAAGGGTCAGAAGTTCTATAGAATAATGATTATGATCAAAGTTTCAAAGATAAACAGATAAACAAGAACTGGTGAAAGACACAGAAGATAAAATATCATTATTGGACAGAAGTGTCACTGCTAATTACATACTGTTACAACAAAAACCATGTTTAATCTAAAATTGAATTAATTTCATAGAAATTCGGGTCCAAGTGAAGATTCTCACCTATACATAAAATAGTAAGAAATTCTGGACAATCTACACAGCATCATCTAGCACCAAGCTAAGCACTGCTTGTGTTATGGGTATAGATGACTGATGTACACTTAAGTATTATACTTAACCTAGACTTTCATTTTTTTATTACACATAGAAAACACCCAGAACCTTGAAACAAATATTTGCAGATCTTAAAAATATTTTTCCCAAGGAACCCACAACCACAAGGTGTTGCAATCGAACCTTCGCCCGTCGCGCCACATCGATCGTCATAAACATTGAGCTAACTTATGATTCTTCAGGTATCTTGGGACTAACGAGTTCAATACCAATCGTGTCGTCATCAAGTTCTAGAACGTTCTTGAATCCAAATCTGAGACTACTACGACACTTACTTAGACAGATAAAGTCACAGAAAGCCCACTAAATGAAATTGCAAATATCACAATGACAAAGTTTCTAGCTTTAGTGCTTTTCTCACTGTTTTAATAAACAAACAAACGGGCAAAGTTCTCGTTGCCGCTACTTATTGTTAGCTTGACCTCGATTAAGGAAAATGAGACTTGTATTTTCAGGGCGAAATTCATAATTGTTTAACTTTCACTTTATTTATTCTACGAAGTTGCTCTCCGCAGCTTGACCTCTCGGGTTATGAAGATTCATTCACCGAGTATAATGAAAACAATATTATTTTACGACTAATATCTGCCCGTGGTTTCGCAAATGAAATGCCTATGTGTTTGTTTAAAATTTCAGCCCAATCCGATCAGTAGTTATTGCGTACAAGAGGAACAAACATCCATCCATCCAAACATTTATAATATCCATACATGCAAACAAACTTTTTTTACACAACTTAACATTCAACTAACAATAACGATAATAGAAAAAAAAAATCTGTTGATCACGTGACATGTCAATAATGTCAATATCAATTACCTATCTATCTATTACCCATCTAGATCAGTGATAGACAATGTATTTATATACATATCGAAGCCATGAAGCTTGAATCGATAACATCGAGCGATTTTACTTCGGTGTAAATGCCTAGCCAAGTGGCACTTATAACAAACGATTCGCTAAGTCACTTGTCTATCTATCAAACTTCGCTATCGTTTGAGCGATGACGAATGTAGACATAGAATCGATCCGTAGCGAATACTGGTTGGCTAAATATTCTGCCACTCTAAAATGCTATTTTTATTAATAAAGTATTGTATTCTTGTATTCACCCTACAATTTGCCCTTAATTACACGTCGCTACAATGTGCCTAACGTGTACAATTTCTATTATTTACACAAAACAAATTATTATCCGTCGAATAACTATTTAAAATCTATTTGGTATTTTTGTATAAGGATAACTAGTTTGTATTAATTTAGAATAAGCTCCATCATCTAATGATCTTCTCCTTACACCTTGGTTGAAAGAAATATCACTAAGCGATAAAGCCGCCAATTTCATTGCCTTTATAAAGAACTAGCGACCTGCCCCAGCTTCGCACGGTTTTATTATACGTATAAACCTACCTCTTGAATCATTCTATCTATTAAAAAAAACGCATCAAAATCCGTTGCGTACTTTTAAAGATTTAAGCGTTCAAAGGGACATAATGAATGACATAGGGACAGAGAAAGCGACTTTATTTTATACTATGTAGTGATAAGTAAGTTTACTTAAGAACTAAATTCTTAATAAGACTTAGTAATAAAGGATTATCTTACTAACTATCCTTATAACATTTGGTTTCATGACAAAAAAATATTTATTATGGTTTCTCAGTATAATCTTGGTCTTTCCAAACATACCAATAAAATTGGGGAAATAATTAAAGGCCACTTATCGTGTTTTCGTATTAGACCAGAGCTTTCGATTAGTTGCATTCACAGTCATGTAGGGCGATGATTACAGGTTCGCGTGATCAGCTGAGGGTTTGTTCGGTTTACGGTCGAAATTATTTGGCCGCCTGCCGCGTAGGAGTGTGTCGTTATTTCACTAGATGGTTAAATAAACCGTTAACAGGATTCCACAACGATAACGTTATGCCTCGATTCAATAACTATCTATAAACTCCTTAACGATCTTCACGCACGACGACGATAACGAATTTCAACGAAATGGCGACGTGCGTGCACCGCAACGTTCGCGAAGACGCTAAACGGATCGTGAAATCAAAACCAGTGAAATAGCGAGTGAGTGAATATAAGCTATCGTTAAATTTTGGTTTGTGAGCGAATGAGTAAGTGAACCAAACACGTGAATTTAGTTTAGTTTGTAAACCATTGTTGATTCGTTGATTGACTTTGAATTTGATTGTTGAGTGAAAAATAAATACCTGCCTAAAAATGTAAAAACAGGACAGGAAAAAACAAATAATAAGTTGTACAATGGGTG
The DNA here is from genome assembly GCA_944547425.1 of Eupithecia centaureata. Taxonomy (NCBI): domain Eukaryota; kingdom Metazoa; phylum Arthropoda; class Insecta; order Lepidoptera; family Geometridae; genus Eupithecia; species Eupithecia centaureata. The sequence goes on from OX155697.1 coordinate 2,443,954, forward strand.
GCCTTATCGCTATGAGCGATTTCTTCCAGGCAACCTTTGGATGGACATGGAGTGGAAGTGTAAAGTGAATGTTAACGTTAGCTTATCGTCAAAATCTCGTTTTATAAAGTTTTTTAACGTTGCCTTAACGTCAACATTCTCGCGTTCAGCTACATCTCTCGTGAAATTCTCAACATCCTAGTTTTTAACGATTCTTAACGATAGATAGTTATTTTAACGGTTATCGTTGACCATTAGATAGTTTCGTTAAGTGAATGGAATATCTATTAACGACCCACTCCTACTGCCGCGAGGTAGACTGGAAATTTGCTAAAACCAACACTGGTTGTGGTTTTTGAGGGTTCCGTACTCAAAAGGTAAAACGCTACTTTTTACTAAGACTGCTGTCCGTCTTTCTGTCTGTCCGTTTGTCACTAGGCTTTATCTCATGACCTCCTAATAGTAAAACCTATTCAATATTGCGAATAGCAATTTGACTTCATAATATTAGTTTTTTTAGCATTTTTTTAAATTTACTTTTAGTTTTCATTTTAATACGATTGAAATGTTCTATTTTATTTTTTGTTGTTCTTTATTAGTTTAACCTTTTTAAATTGATTGATACTCGTACAAATTTTGATTGCCCTTTGCGGGGTAGGTACAAGTACCTAAAAACTACTTACTACACGGTATTTATAAGATTACCTACATGATATCACTACATAGTATATAACAAAGTCGCTTTTTCTGTCCCTATATCATCATGTCCCTTTGACTGCTTAAATCTTTAAAACTACGAAACGGATTTTGATGCGGTTTTTTTAAAAGATAGAGTAATTCAAGAGGAAGGTTTTTATGTATAATAACATCCATAAAATAGTGGAGAACTACTGTTATTTTTGAGGTTTCTAATGTGTGGTCGTAAATAGTTAAATTTTATCAGCTTACATTGCAAACGCAGGCTAAACCCTACGAGATTTATCAAAATAATGTACTAAGTATTGTACACATTGAAAAGGTCTACAGAAAATTCCGCGATGGTATATGTCTATCTCTTATGGATATCCCACAATAATTTTTTTTTGTCATTTACTTTTTACGACAAATAATGGCTCATTTTCGAAGCGATTTTAACCAATACAGCATTAATCCTTATCCAGTTAAGTACCATAAATAAATTATGGATTTATTATAGATCTATATGGCCCTTTACAATGAATATTTTCAAAGATATTATAGATAAAAAAATTGCGGGGCGTAGCGTTTGCGGCGGTACCGGCCGGCCGCCGGCCGGGGCGGCCCGAAAGTTTGTTTCCCTAAATCTTTAAAACAACGCAACAGATTTTGATGCGGTTTTTTATAATAGATAGAGTGATTCAAGAGGAAGGTTTATGCGTATAATAAAACCGTGCGAAGCCGGGTCGGGTCGCTAGTATAATATATAATCGAGTGTCCAATAACGTAGATTGGTTTGCACCTTCGTTTGCACCAATATCAAACACTGTGCTGTGTCCGTTTTATAGGTAAGTATACATAGAGAAAATAGTAACTTTCCCGGTTCAAATAAAACGTAGGTCGATGTCAGTGTTTGTGAAGGGGAAGGGACGGCTCAGAATGTTATTTCATTACTTGTTAAACTAGTGTTCCTGAGTCAATATTTTTATGAAATGGTGTTGGGGGAAGCGTAGTTATAGGAGCATCGTTTTGAGCTTGGTTTTATATACTAGGCTTACGCATTAGAATAAATAGTCTGTTCTTATTCTTATGGCTTACGCTAGGTTTGATCTTTTCGCTTTTGCAAGCATCAAGCATCCTGTGAATTTAGTATTTCGAACGCCTTTTATCTGCCGTACATTTCGCTTCAATCTAGATTTAGCATACAATTTATTTGTTTATTGTAATTTGTTTACTCTTCAAAAATATATTACCTAGATGTATATACCTATTAGATAATTATCAAATACAGCATAATTTTAATGATGCTGTACAGAAAACCGATGTGGCACGGCGGGCAATAAATAATAAATGAATAATCTATATATAATAATCATAAATAAGGTCATTTTTTTATTTTTCGAATGGATTAAGAAGAAAGAATCATGACAAACAGCATTGAAAGTGTTCTGATCTGCGGATATTTTGTTCTGGGCTTTTTCTATTTTAATTTACATAATATTGTATGAAGTATATCAGTTATCTAGTACCTACAAATAGCACTGCTTAGCTTGAACATTCTGAGTGTATTGTCCAGCATTCCACTTAGGGAATAAAAAAAATCAATGCACACCTTAATTTCTTAGTGAATGTCTAAGTGCTTATATAGTAAATTAACGAAATACCTAAAGTTTTTTCTTTCTGTTTTCTGATTAAGTTAAGTATTTATTTCAAGTATATCTATTTAGGCATTTTACTATCCTATTGCGTAACATCAGTAGTGTTAACATCTCACACGTTAAGCAAATATAATTTAACCCTTCAAAGATCATCTCCAAACTACTTTCTATTCAGAACCTTTTTGGGGTAAAGCTGACAGTATGTTGCTCATATTTACCTATAGACAGGGCAATAAAGCAATTTAGCTGACGTTGGGCTGAGTGGCAGGTCCGTGGCCGCTATGAATATCAACAAGGAGGCCACGTCCCTGGCCTTTATGACGCGGACTCGAGCGGCGTCCGTGCTGACACCGGACAGAATGTAAGCGATAGGCGAGTTTTGAAACATGTAAGAAATGAAATAATATCGCGAAAAAATTCGAATGTGCGGGACTTTAACCCTTCCTACGAAAAGAAAATAAGAATCGAAAGAGAATAAGATCTAAGAAATTTTATTTCATTTCTTAGCCCGATCTGTTCACTAGTTTTTGAGTCAAAGAGGAACATACATCCATACCTACATTCACACATCTAGAGGTATACAACCCTACAAACTTTCACGTTTATAATCTTAGTTACGATAAGGATTATTCATTTATGATAATATATTTAAACCATATTATACATTTAAAACCAACAGCGTAGCTTTACGATTATTATCCGATCAAAATCTAACACGCTACATCTTTTGCCTTGTCATGTTACGAGTAGTCGAACTGATTTCAATATTGGTAACTAATTTTATTAATTTTAATAAAGCGACTCATTTTGTAATAGTAGGTAATAAAATTAAAGATAATTAAATTAAGCTAATTTGCCTTAGAAAAGAAAGCAGCCAAGTTCATAAAAGCCATTTAAACCATTCATATCCGGTTATCTAAGAAACCAGCTGTTTTTAATGGTATTTTGCGTAGAAATCATGAGGTGCTTCAAAGAAATTATTTATTCATTTTGAATGTAAATAAAAACATTTTAAAATTCTTCGTCTACTAAAAGCTCATGAAAGCTGGAACGTTCTTCGAAAATTTCTATGCAAATTTCCAGTTAATTCCCAACCTGACTATATTTAAGTTAACTTCTGAATCGACAAAAGTCGTCATAAAGAACTTTTAAGTATAAAATACTTTACTGAACTTAATATCAGTAATACTAACCAACACAGAAGCTTATAAGACAAGTTTGTTCCACCTCTACGGTCAGAAAGGTAGCGACGATTTAATTTTAGTTTAGTATCCCAGGTAGCTTATCTTTAGTTGTAAAATTGTTAGTGTTCCTAAGAAAACTTACAGATACCGCAGCTATCAACTAAGTAGTAAACTTAAAGGTATTGCTTGGTTCTACTAAGAATCGGATTGTTAAAGTCAATTTAGTTTCTTGTTTACGAGTGTGGTGCAGTTGGGAATGAACCAACCTCAAAGGACGTCTTCGTACGAAGTTTATTCCACTGCATTCTTGTTTTCCATCTAATGACTGGTCTAAACCTACTAAGTTACGAGTTTTCCAGTAACATTATAGGCAAGGCAATACTGTATATACATGGTGTCCAATATCATCTAATCGAGATTAAAAAGATACCTATTTGATGCTATTAATCAATGCAACAATTCTGTCTTTGATCATAAATCATATTGATTGATTTTTCGTAAATCTGTTATAATTTTTATTTCAATTATTAATAAGATAATAATATACTTATGTAAAATATGAAAGTAAAATTATTAACGGCCGTTCTTATTTTATTAATAAATTTAAACTGTTTAAACTCTAAATAATATTACTCAATTTTTTTGTAAATTTTGCATATAACATTTTATGTACGGAGAATTATAGATATATTTATAAGTCCTGGATTTATAAGTAGCAACCCGTTTGATAAAAACTAAGCAGAATTCTTGAATAAGTGTTTCTAGCACGAATTCTAGCAACAATTTTACTTCTCATACACCCTGTATAATAGACTAGACGATCCAATGAGGTGATTAGTTTTAGCACCTTATACATGCTGGTTATCGTTACAAGTGTGAAATACAGTGTGTTCAGAATAATTTATGCAATCTGATATAGGTAGTCACTGATAAGTTAACATATATTAAAAGGACTATAAACTGTGTGGCAGAAAATTGCTATCTGTTCATTTGCGTATAGTATTAATAGGTTTAAGTTAAGTTAAAGCAATTCTTATTTATAGAGTAATCTTTGTTTAAGGGGCCAGTGGATGGTGACAATCATGACAAACGGAATACAAAAATGATTTGTCAAAATTTTGGTGTATTTTGTATTTGAATAGTATTATTCTATGCTTCTAAGTATTTTTATTGTGAAAAAATTCAATTAAATTACAATAAAATTACTTTTCGACATAGCTTAAATTGTCTAGTTACAAATTAACAACACTTTGTCCTAAATTATAAAAGTTTTCAGTCATGATTTTTGGTATTACGGAACATCGGAATGCCTCGAATTAGAGTTTTGTGCAGCCATCACCGGCCCCTTAAGTGTTTGAGACCACTGATTCGTCCTTAAATACAAAATAGGTAGATGGATATTATTTTTATTTTATTTATTTATTTTATATTAAACTTTATTGCACTAAAGTACAAAGGGTGGGCTTAATGCCGAGGCATTTTCTACCTGCCAACCAAAAACACAGGGTTGGCGTATTCTTATTGATAAGTAATCTTTAGGAGTAAATGTGATAGAGATTCATCTTAAAATACAAAAAAAGGTAGATAGATGGATAGGTACTGATCATTTCAAATAAAAAGTTACTTAGAATCTAGTCCGTTAACTTTATAAGATTTACTAACTTCACTTCTTTACTAATAAGATAAGCGCGAAAGTTTATATGTATGGATATTTGTAACTCGTTCAGGAAATACTGAAAGAATCGGGCTGAAATAAAAGAAATTTAAAAACACGTAGTTCTAATTCTGGAATAAAACATACAACTTTTCATCCCATATAACAGTTCCCTTGGAATATAAATAGCATTGAGACGTTTCCATAGAAACGTGTGCCGCGGACATATATAAGTAATAATACAATTTTGTTAATAGAATGACTAATAAATTAGATTACTACCTCAATTGACCCGAGAGCTGGTGAGTATCTGGCTCAGCGCATCAGCATTGCCATACAACGTGGTAATGCAGGCAGTGTCTTTGGGACCCGACGACTGGTATTGACATGGATCAATTGAGCTACCTTTAGACTGTTTGCAACCGTCTGCAGTTAGCTCAATGGTTTCAATTGTATATATACTAAGTTGTAATTTTTTCTATTCCTTAATTGAGAGATAGATCAATCCACACAAAGAACACCCTGAACAAATCTGCATATATTTGTCCCGAGGTGGGAATCGAACCCGCAACCTCCTGCGTCGCAGGCGGACCTTCGCCCACTGCGCCAAAGTGGTCGTGAATCATCGTAGCAGCATTAGGTATTTCGCCATTAACGCAAAAAGGTTTATCTACCATTACTACATAGTATAAAAAAACTCGCTTTCTCTGTCCCTATGTCCCTTATGCTTAAATCGTTAAAACTACGCAACGGATTTTGATGCGGTTTTTTTAATAGATAGTGGTGATTCAAGAGAAAGGTTTATACGTATAATAACACCGTGCGAAGCCGGGGCGACCCAAATTAGATTATTACCTAGATTGAAAGATAGATAAAAATGTAAATAATCTGGGGCAATCCACACAAAGAATACTCTGAAAATCTGGAGATATTTGTCCCGAGGTGGGACTTGAATCCGCAACCTTCTGCGTGGCAGGCGGATCTTCGCCCACCGCGCTAAAGTGGTCGTGAATCACGATAGCAACATTAGGTATCTCGCCATTAACGCAAAAGGGATTATCTACCATCTTCTATAAAGATGACTTATCTCGAATCTTTCGATGAAATGGAAATAAAAAGGTTCGTCGGTTGAAAGCGACTGTATTCAGCTTTTAATGGCATTTTGTTTACGTGCTAGCTTCGGCGACGATCAACTAAAATACTTGGAAAATTTAGAGAAAGAAGATTGTGGATAAACCTTTACATTTTTTAACTTGATAATGTTAAAACGTATATCATAACTTTAAGCTTTTGCCTGTGGATTTATGTGTATCATATTTCCACGAAATCAATAGTTTACTTTTTGATAATATCAAATATAATCAATTGATTTAGTGTCAACGATGACAAAAAAGCTTTTGCCGGGTCTCGCTTGAAATCGAAAACTAACAACCAAACGAGGTCTTGTCTTATTAACTTTAGTGTAAAAAGATCAGTGATAATTTTATTTCCTAGTTTCACTTATATTTTACTAGCGACCCGCCCCGGCTTTGCTAGTAAAATATAAGTACAGCACGGTTTTATTAAACGCATAAACCTTCCTCTTGAATCATTCTATCTATTCAAAAAACCGTATTAAAATCCGTTGCGTCGTTTTAAAGATCTAAGCATACAGAGGGACATAGGGACATAGGGACAGAGAAAGCGACTTTGTTTTATACTATGTAGTGATGACTTTCTGTCATGTCCTGTAAATATCTGAAGGCGAAGAAAGGAGGTACACTAACGCCACCCACCACTTATTTTATCATTATTATGACATTAAACAAAGGAATTACATAAGCTTTTTTTATTCAAATGTACAATCTGTAGTAGTTTCATTTTGTCTATTATAGGAAGAGATACGAAAACAGAGTTTGGTGGCCACCAAAGTCAACTTCGTATCTCTTCCTAAGCTCGGCAAAATAAAACTACTATAGATTTATTAAAAAAGCTTATGTTTAGTTTTGTAGTTCGAGTTTATAACGTCATGTTGAAAAATAGAAAACTAAGTATAAATGATACAAATTGACCCCTAAATAGTGCATCAGCTAATAAATCAGAATCACACTCAGATCACAGCAATAAGTTAAAGTGACCCAATTATAAACAGAGATAGAAATACAATTGATAGGGTTATCGTTACTGCTATTATGTCACAATCACAACACTGTTTATGAGACAATTGCTGTCCTGGACACGACGAATCATCATAGATTGTACATAGTTTTAGGAAATTGTTTGTAAGAAAGAATTGCTAGAACTCTGTGAATATTGTTCAGGACAACGTCTAGATAAGTCTAGTAGTTTTAAGATTACTAGTATATTTCTTTAGATATAGTTATAGTGTTTAAAATCGTACATAATTTGCACTTAAACATAGGTAGAATAAGTACCTACTTGTCTACGTCCGACAACAATGGGCCATAGATTAAATGATAGTTGTTGGACACCGATCTAAGTACCTACTATTGTTCTCGAACGAATCGAAAGGAAAGACAGAGACAAGTAGGTACGACAGAGATAGATATAGCTTCTAGAAAATAGTGGAAATGTAAGACACGGACGGCGTTATTAAATGAAAGGGATAGAGTTATTTCTAGATATTTGTCGAGTATTCTGGAATGTTTTACGGAGATATAAAAGGCCGTCCTTGTGCGTGGAAATTCATTCAGTTTTTAGACACAGCGAAGTAATGATTCAGTCTTAAGTTGTGAACAGTGGTTCCAGTGACAGTGAGAAATAAATAAGTGAAGAAGAAAAGAAGTCTTTGGAAATCCTGAGAATCCTGAAGAATCCTGAAAACACCAATACAGTCCACAACAGTTCCTGGTCCTTCGAGCCGGATTGAACAAAGAAGAATCAAGCGCTCGTGCACGTTTCTTGGAACATTTGAGACGGGTCTGAGTGAAGAGAACCTGAGCTCAACGGATTGAAGAACGAAGAATCAAGCGCTCGCGCAGTATGGTTGTAACCAGAAGCCAGGCTGATGCGTCCGAACGACGCGAAGCTGAGGATGGGGCTGGTCAGCATGCCGCTGAACTGGAAGCAATCGCGCACGAACGAAGACGAAGACTGTCACTCGAACCACCTGCATCACCCACTACGCATCAAGTAGCCAGACGTCGCGAGCACGACCCAGCCATAGGGTCCGCGACTCACGCCGACACGACAATGGAACGCCACAGGAGTGAACGATCTCCTGCCCGAACTGCGCGCTCTCTACGATCGAACGGGAGCATAGCGGCCAGGGCGCGGATGGCGGAGCTGGAGGCGGAGGAAAAGCTGGCCGAACTTAAGCGTAAAGAACTGCAAATAGAAGCGGACCTCGTCAAGAAGAGACTGGCTGCCGACCTAGCAGCACTGGAAGACGAGGAAAGAAGTGTACATGAAGAAGACCTTCCGGAACACAACGAGAGAGTCGAGGAGTGGCTGCAGACAACTGGAGGGGAGAAAAGCGACATCATTCCGAGAACCGAGAAGAACATCCGATTCAACGTCAGGGACGTATCGACTACGCCAGTCAAGACCAAGAGTTCTGCCAACATCGATGCATTAGCTGACGCAATAGAGAAGCTAGCAAGACCAAGGATGAGGTGCCCAGACTTGCACGCCTTTTCCGGTTCACCGAACGAGTGGTTACCCTTCAAAGCTGCTTTCAAGGACTCGACGAAAACCTACAGGCTGACACCGGCTGAAAACATCCAGCGACTGAGAAGCAGCCTCAAAGGGGAAGCAAGAGAACTGGTTGCTTCACTTTTGTACACCGCAAGCGATCCAGAAATAATCATGAAGACCCTGGAACAGTGCTTCGGAAGACCGGAAATCATCATCGACAGAGCCATTGATGAACTCCGAAGACTGCCGAAACCAGGACCTTCTGCAATAGAACTCAACTCATTCGCCGTCAAACTTCAGAACGTGGTCTGCGTGTTGAGTAACATCGGGAACAGAGGCTACCTGTACAATCCGACGCTGGCCAGAGACACTTTGGACAAGCTGAGCCCACACATTCGCTCACGCTGGTGTGACTACGCAAGTGAGCAAGGATCGATCGAGCCAGAGATCGTTTTGCTTTCACACTTCCTTATGCGCGAAGCGGACCGAGCCCTGAGGTACAGCTATGCACCACCGACCAGCAAGAAGGAGTACACGCCGAAACCGAACACAGCATTCAAGAAGAAGTCGAACGCCGTGTACAACACCACTGAAGAAACTGAAGCTGAAGAAAAATGTTCATACTGCGAGAAGGGGCACAAACTGACAGACTGCCCCCAATATAAAGCAATGACAACTAACGAGCGATGGGAACACGTGAAGAAGAACAAGTTGTGCTTCAAATGTGTAGTGAAGAAACATCGACGCATCAACTGCAAGGCAAAATCGTGTGGTGTTAACCAATATTCGCGTTTGCATCATCGGAGTTTACATCAAGAGGGAAAAGAAGAAAGTTCAAATTCGAGATCAACCGAAGCGGTTATGACAGTGACCAACGCTGCCCCGAGCAACAAGGCAGTATTGCTGAAGATGTGTCCAGTCACCGTTGTCGGTCCACGGGGGGAGATCGAAACTGCCTCAGAGCTACAACATGGCATTTCGTCGTCTTCAAAGCATCGAAAGGAAGATGGATGCTGACCCAGTCTTCGCCGAAGAATATACGAAGCAAGTCGAAAACCTGCTGCAGAAGCGATATGCGGAACCCTGTGAAAGATCGGAGGAGTCTAGCACCGTCTGCTGGTACTTACCTCACTTCGCAGTACGCAACCCCAACAAGCCCGGGAAGATAAGGCTTGTCTGAGCAAAGAGCAATGGAGTCTGCCTGAACGACCACTTGCTGGAGGGACCCGATCTGCTGATGTCCCTACCTGGAATCCTGTACAGATTCAGAGAGAAGCAAGTCGCGATCACGGCCGATATACAAGAGATGTTTCTACAGATCAAGATTCGTCAAGAGGACCAGCCAGCGCAACAGTTCTTGTGGAGAGGCGAAGAGAGAGAGAAGACACCTCAACGATTCAAGATGACAAGCATGATATTTGGCGCTGCGAGTTCTCCATTCATGGCGCATTTTGTTCGAGACCACAACGCGAGGATATACGCTCACACGCACCCTCTTGCCTGCGAAGCCATCACCAGAAGCCACTACATGGATGATTTGGTAGCGAGCTACGATGACGTCGTGGAAGCCCATCAGGCTGTCACAGAACTGCGCACAGTGCATGCGGTTGCCGGCTTCACACTGCGAGGATGGAACAGCAACGAGGATTGCGTGCTGAGAGATGTACCGGCTGAACAACGAGCTACAACGCCGACGCAATTCGACGGAAGGGGATCGGAGAACAAAATCCTTGGACTCTACTGGAACGCCGAACGAGATGAACTTGCATTCAACACCTCCATGAACAGAGTTCCCGCCAAAGTACGTGCACAAGTCCGCGCGCCCACGAAGAGAGAGGCACTCAGCGCGGTAATGTCCATCTACGATCCGCTCGGACTGCTGAGCCACTACACAATACGAGCGAAAATCGTGCTGCAGAATTTATGGCGAATCAAGATGTCCTGGGATGAACCGATTCCAGAAGAAGAGAACAAGCTGTTCGCCGCATGGTTGGAACAACTGAACGACTTGACTTGTCTACGGCTGGAGCGACACTACGCGATTCAAGACCACACCGACCTGGAGCTACACATATTGTGCGACGCCAGTTAACAAGCCTACGCGACCGTGGCATACTGGAGAAGCAGGAGACCTGATGGAAGCTTCAGCGTTCGCCTCGTCGCTGCCAAGTCCAAGGTTGCTCCAAAGCGAACACAAACCATCCCACGCCTGGAACTTCAAGCAGCTGTTATCGGAGCAAAATTGGCCGACAACATCAGGAAGGAACATCGTGTCGAAGTCAAGAGAACATTTTACTGGAGCGATTCAATGACAGTCATACATTGGATACGACACGATGAAAGAAGATATACGCCCTACGTCGCGCATCGTCTGGGGGAGCTATCGGAACTCACTCAGAAAGAAGACTGGAAGTGGATACCGACGAGCGAGAATACGGCAGACGACGCGACGAGACTAACGAACACTCGCATCACGGTAGAAGATCGATGGTTCCGAGGGCCAGACTTCCTTTACCGCCCAGAACATCAGTGGCCGAAGGAGACGTCGGACAGCAACCACGACGAAGTAGTTCTGCACACGCGAGTGGAAGAAGATACGACGGATGGATGGCTGCCAGATCCATCACGCTTCTCCAAGTACGAGACATTAGTAAGAGCCGCTGCACGAGTACTCTTCTTCATCGAGAGGTGTCGACGACGCGCCACGAACATGGAAACCCGGCACATCGAAGACGCGGAGCGTGCGCTTATTCGCCGCGCACAAAGAGAGAGTTTCTCGGACGAGCTGCAACGAATGAAAACGTCTCGGCCAATCACTAAATCGAGTCGTCTATTCCGATTGGACCCGGTTTTAGAAGACGGAATTCTTCGAGTACGAGGACGCATTGGAGCCGCCGACGCACCGATTGAGATGAAGCGGCCTATAATACTCGACGGCCGTCACCACATCACACGCCTGATCGTTCTGCGAGAGCACTGCGCAGCGGGTCACGCCAACAGGGAGCGCGTGACTAACGATCTCAGACAGAAATATTGGGTGATTCATCTGCGACCGACAGTACGTGGCATCGAGAAGGAATGCAGACTCTGTCATGTACGTAAGTTGAAGCCTCAACCACCAGCACTACGAGATGAAGGTCAACTGCATCGAATGGAATGGCGCTTTATACCTCCGGGCGCACCGAACCAGGGGGGAGCCTGGGAACGACTAGTGCGTTCTTCAGCTTCGAGAGTACCTCCCTACAACGAGCAACAGACGACCACTGCAAGAGGGAGACATCGTTGTCGTCGTGGACCACACTCTACCTCGAAACGTGTGGCCAATGGGAGTCGTCGAGCGCACCTACCAGGGACCAGACGGAGGCGTTCCAGTAGCAGACGTCCGGACGAAGAGTGGCGTCTTCAAGCGGCCGACCAGCAAACTCGTCGTGTTGGTGAAAGAAGAGGCTACGCGAGCTACGCCGGGGGGAGGATGTCCTGGACACGACGAATCATCATAGATTGTACATAGTTTTAGGAAATTGTTTGTAAGAAAGAATTGCTAGAACTCTGTGAATATTGTTCAGGACAACGTCTAGTAGTTTTAAGATTACTAGTATATTTCTTTAGATATAGTTATAGTGTTTAAAATCGTACATAATTTGCACTTAAACATAGGTAGAATAAGTACCTACTTGTCTACGTCCGACAACAATGGGCCATAGATTAAATGATAGTTGTTGGACACCGATCTAAGTACCTACTATTGTTCTCGAACGAATCGAAAGGAAAGACAGAGACAAGTAGGTACGACAGAGATAGATATAGCTTCTAGAAAATAGTGGAAATGTAAGACACGGACGGCGTTATTAAATGAAAGGGATAGAGTTATTTCTAGATATTTGTCGAGTATTCTGGAATGTTTTACGGAGATATAAAAGGCCGTCCTTGTGCGTGGAAATTCATTCAGTTTTTAGACACAGCGAAGTAATGATTCAGTCTTAAGTTGTGAACAGTGGTTCCAGTGACAGTGAGAAATAAATAAGTGAAGAAGAAAAGAAGTCTTTGGAAATCCTGAGAATCCTGAAGAATCCTGAAAACACCAATACAGTCCACAACAATTGCCATTTAGATAACGAGTGTCTTGATTATAATAAAAAATGTTAGATAGTAGTTTAGTTTAAACTCTATAATAACCAACTAGTGCATCCAAAATTTTTATTTTCGAGGAAACAGTATTCAGTTACCCTTACTTATATCATAAATGGGAAAGTTTGTATGAATGTATGGATTTTTGGTCTTCTTTCACGCAAAAAGTACTGAACGGATGGGGCTGAAATTTTAAAAAGACATAGTTCTATAATAAATAAGTGTAATAAGTGTAAGGCTTCTTTTTATCTCATAAATAAGAATAGAATAGAATAGAATAGAATAGAATAGAATAGAATAGAATAGAATAGAATAGAATAGAATAGAATAGAATAGAATAGAATAGAATAGAATAGAATAGAATAGAATAGAATAGAATAGAATAGAATAGAATAGAATAGAATAGAATAGAATAGAATAGAATAGAATAGAATAGAATAGAATAGAATAGAATAGAATAGAATAGAATAGAATAGAATAGAATAGAATAGAATAGAATAGAATAGAATAGAATAGAATAGAATAGAATAGAATAGAATAGAATAGAATAGAATAGAATAGAATAGAATAGAATAGAATAGAATAGAATAGAATAGAATAGAATAGAATAGAATAGAATAGAATAGAATAGAATAGAATAGAATAGAATAGAATAGAATAGAATAGAATAGAATAGAATAGAATAGAATAGAATAGAATAGAATAGAACAGCACAGAACAGAATAGAATAGAATAGAATAGAACAGCACAGAACAGAACAGAACAGAATAGAATAGAACAGAACAGCACAGAACAGCACAGAACAGAACAGCACAGAACAGAACAGAACAGAATAGAACAGAACAGAACAGAAGATTTTTTGAAATAGCCTTGAGACGTTTCCATACAAACAACGCGTGCGAAGCCGTGAGCAGATGCTAGTCAATACATGTATAAAACAAAGTAGCTTTCTCTGTCCCTATGTCCCTATATCCCTATGTCTCTTTGTATGTTTAAATCTTTAAAACTACGTAACGGATTTTTATGCGTTTTTTTTTAATAGATAGAATGATTCAAGAGGAAGGTTTATACGTATAATAAAACCGTGCGAAGCCGGGGTGGGTCGCTAGTTTTAGTTTATCCACACTAAGTTGTAGACACTAGATTGCGCTTTTAGTTATCAAGTCGGCACGCGATCCCATAATCAGTGAGCAATGAATGCATCGAAACTCGGATTTAGCACCTTTACAATACACTAATACCACGGCATCCGTTTCCTGGTAACCTACGTGGGTATTTATTGTTGAAGAAGTCATTAAAATAAAGTTTTACAAGTAGAAACCTTAAAGATCTTTATTAACAACTAAATTACAATCAAGGAGTAGAAAAAAATACAATTATACAATTGAAACCATTGAGCTAACTGCAGACGGTTGCAAACAGTGTAAAGGTAGCTCATTTGATCCATGTCAATACCAGTCGGAAGCGTCCCCAAGACACTGGCTGCATTACCACGTTGTTTGGCAATGCTGATGCGCTGAGCCAAATACTCACCAGCTCTCGGGTCACGCGTCGCGTCGACCAGACGCTCAGATATTTTTTAAAAACCCGGAGAGCCGTAGACACTAAATCAATCTTATATTCATTGACCTACTCGTAGTTTGACAGTGAAAATCGTTTATGCAATTCACAAACTTAGTTTCATATTCCGGTTTACACAATGGGAGCATTCTATGGAATGATCCCGGAACAATGTGACAAAGTCCAGCTTGGTTGGTATAAGATGAATAAATAAGTTCTGAGCTCAGTTGACGATATGGTCAAAGTTGCTGAATGCAACTGAATACATAATGAAATTGTGTAAAGAGATTGACTGTAGACGATGTATAAGAAGATAAAAATTACGACGAAAATTAATAAATAAAACCCAATTAGGACTACAAAGTACGCTCAAAGGTCGGGTATTTTTTTCGTATTCAATTCATGAATCAATTTATCCTTTCCACTTACAAACCTAACTCGATTTCGTCCCCATTTAAAGTTACACACAGAGTCAAAATTGGTGAAACAGGATAAAAGAAAGTGCGCTAAAGGATCAGACCCTTTGACAGCTCGCATGGGAACAACTGTATGCTAATTCTTACACGTTTTTGCACGAAATATACATAGAGGCAGAGTCGAAGCTTTATACAGTTGCACGTTGCCATCAGAGTCAAAGGTCAAGTAGACACGAGAAGATAATAAATACATAAATAACAAAATAATAAAAGCAAGTGAAAAAAAATTAAAACATAAGATGGATATAAGATTTAGAAGTCTCTACGTCGAGACGATCACGAGATATCACGAGAAGTCTACCCTTTTATTGAACACGTTTAGAAATTTTAAGAATAATGTTAATAAAGGAGCAAAATAATGTTGACAAGAAGGAGTTGACACTCTGTTTATGAACATGGGTTTTTGCCAACCATTTCGGTTCAGTTCCTGTCAACCAGTTTGGACGGCGGCATTTTGTGCACAAAAACGTGGAAATTCAGTGGAACAAAGCTTTGCATATACGTTGATGGACAGTGCAAAAAGTCTGTGTTTGAGGAAGCTATAAATATATCTGTTTATGCAATGATCAAGTACTGTCTTATTATTATGCAGTGAATTTATGCTAAGAGCCAAGCGAGTTACAGAAAAAGGGATCGTATAATAAGTCGTTTGTAAAGCAAGACCCAAAGGAACATGGGATTTAAATGTTTTATTTATGTTTTTTTGGTTAAATTGATAGCTAAGCTCAGCGATTTAACATCTTTTTATAAGTAGTCTAACAAGGTTTTTTAGAATTTGGCGTGGTTTAAAAATGTATAAGTCAACCTCAAATTGCATAACTTAAAACTATTCGACAAATTTAAATGGGACCGCATGTGAATCACTAGTTTTAAAATAAAAATAGAATCGTCAAAGTCGGATCTAGAAAAAGGTCTGAATTAACATTTTGACCGATGTAAGTTTAAGAAGAAGCAAATTTTACATTAAAGGAATAGAAAAAAAATATGATTAGTATTTACAATATAAATAATTGAGCTAATTGCAGACGGTTGTAAGAATTCTAGATTTAGCTCAACTATATCAATACCAGTGGAAAGCGTCTTAATTAACACATAAAAAGAGTATATCGAATTGAGAATC
Organism: Eupithecia centaureata; assembly: GCA_944547425.1. NCBI lineage: Eukaryota > Metazoa > Arthropoda > Insecta > Lepidoptera > Geometridae > Eupithecia > Eupithecia centaureata. The sequence goes on from OX155697.1 coordinate 2,460,024, forward strand.
TTCCCTTTTTTGAAGTCAGTTGAAAAGACCCTAAAGTATCGAAAGACACAGAAAACGTATTTATAGATACAAATTGGAATACGGAAGCTCCAATCCCTTGTCGATTCAAAACAAATGTATTAGCCCCACTAATGGAAGTCCAAGTCGGGGGTCATAAATAATTTATGCGCCATTCTCGGATTCGTTTTAAATTAAAGAATTAAAAGCTTTACGCCGATAAAACTGACTTATAAATCCGAGGAACATTATTTAAGGTCTTCGAATATCGGGCACTAAATTATAATTTTACTTTGTAATATTATGGTGTCCTATAACTATAGCTAGTCCAGCAGTGGACTAATATAGGCTGATGATGATGATAACTATAGCTAGTTTAGTACTTAAACTAAAGAGTAGGAAATATAGTAAAATTTTATAAAGTATATAAATCCTATTCTTCAGTTTTAAAAATACTTACTGTACACCATAATAAATAAAAATAAAAATTTCTACTAAAACCAATTTGGTAAATACAGAAAATAATTTATTAAACCCAATAAAAACTATTTGTATCATCTTTACCCAATAATAATGCTGGCCCAAGCCAAGTAGAGCTTGTTAGCCACAAGCTCTACTTGGCTTGGGAGAAAACTGATATGAAGAGAAAGACTGAGATTAGAGAGTAAAACATTATTGAAATACATCATCATCATCATCATCATCAGCCTATATTAGTCCACTGCTGGACATAGGTAGGCCTCCCCTAATGAGCATTGAAATACATACATCTGTAGTTTTATTTTGTCTATTATAGGAAGAGATACGAAATCAGAGTTTGTTGGCCACCAAACAGCAACTTCGTTTTTCTTGTAAGCTCTATCTTGTGTATCTTTAGATAGCGCTTTAAAAGTATATATTGAAGTATTCCCGTTTCAGCACCTATTTTTTGGGCACCTATGCATTGAGCACCAAAGGTATTCCCATTTGAGCACCAATCAATTTTTTAACGTGGTGCTCAAATATACTATGTAGTGACTACACACAAAGCCGACACGGAAAGGGTATTAAAACAGTTGTTTCAATAAGGCCCAATAATGTTCAGTTTATACCTATCATAAGCCTTTGCATCTATAATAGTTTTATTTTGTCTATTAAGTACAGGGAGAGATACGAAAACAGAGTTTGGTAGCCACCAAGAGTAACTTCATATCTCTTGTACTTACTCCTAGTGTAAATCTGGATAGTGTCTACAAGAATTGATATTCCTGTAGAGGAAGCTACACACAAAGCCGACACCAAAGGGTATTAAAACAGTAGCTTCAATAAACGGCCCAATAAGTTATGTAAAGTGCGGGTGCATCGCGTTACATTACAATTTACAACCCCTACACTGTGGGGACGCATGCGCGTGCATCGTCCACCGGCATATGCGGAATATTAAAGGAGGAAAGAGAAAAAAATTAACTTGTGATGTGAAGCCATTTTCGTCTATCGGCCTCGACGCCCGCCCGTTCGGTTTCTCCCTTGCAGAGAGAGACGCGCCGCCGCGCTGAGCGTACGACACCGTATCGCTCCTTCTTTGCGTCATTTAATACACGATAAAACTGTACGCTATTTTGACTGAGAACTTTGTGCCAGAAAAAATACAGGAGATTTTTGAGTGAAGTGAAGTTCGAAAAGTTATTTTTTAACGCCAGTGTAAAGTTGTAAAGTGAACTTTATCGTGATTGTGATTTGAGTGCAACTTGTTTGTTTGACAGCTTTGATGTGATGTTTGGATAGTATATCAGTGGAATACTGACTTTTCTGATATCTTGCGAAGTACCTACTGTAATTTTTTGGACACCTTATCGCCACATGGTCAGAATTTTGAAGGTCAGTAATTAGTTAGTTTATTTTTACTTCATTTTATTAGTGTACGGTAATTACTTTCCTACTCTATCAATGCAGTAAATTAAGTGAAATTCTTAAGAATTTATAGCAAGAGCTTTATTAAAATTTCACCTGCTTTTAACCAACAGCTGCACCGAATGACAGAACCGGTAGTATTATCAAATAACACTAATAAAAGTGGACTAAAAGATTTCAAATAAGATAACTTTTGACAGCAACGATAAAGGAACATAAGACTTCCTTTTATAAAGCTTAATAAATGGGTAGATTACTTTTACAATCTAAAAATTACTTAAATTTGATTAGGTACTTGATTTAAAAAAGACATTTAGACAGCGGACAGTCTGTTAAACAGTTTCAATTGGGGATGTCAATTTTGAGACTGGGAATTGGAATAAAAAACTGATAGATTAAATTGTAAGTAGATTCTTATCTTAAAATTTTGCCATTATCTATGTGTAGCTTGTTCGGCATATAATAAAATTGTCACTACTAATTTGAACAAATAACAAACAAATGAATAATCCAATTTCATAACCGATGAAAAACGACACTTAAGGTAACTAACAGAATTTACGTTACAGTATCGTACGTACTCTATAAGTACTAAAATAGTTCCTATCTATACTCATAAAACTTCTCATACCTACAACTTTTAACGTACCGAAGACACATTAAATCAAATCTTCAACTTACAAACTACTAAATAAAGAGCGTTTTAAAATAGACGAAGGTATAATAAAAATCCATATTCCAATAAATTTATCGGAAGACGTTCTTTTTATTGGAGTAACGAATGGTGAGATGAGTAATGGAGCAAGTTTTACCAATAAATCTTGCGTACGGAGGGGCTTTAGACGCAGGGGTAGTATTTGGCAGACCTCCCTTACATGTTAGTTTTAGATACACTCGACGCGATCGATAGAGCACAAAAATAAGAACTAAAGAATAAAAGTCTAAGGAAGATGTAACAGCTGATATACATTCTAATAAGTTTTACAGGCCTTGGGGCTTTCTTATCTCGTAACTGAGTGATAAGGGCTAATAAATGAGTCTATACTACGTATTGAAGAGAAAAAAGGAAGATAAAGAAAGAAGTTTACGCGTATAGGTAATATACCTTATTTTATTGAAATATCATGATTTTTATCCTAATTTCCAGTAATGTTACAGAGTTAGATACTTCTATCGCTAGCTCAGATAGATATGTAATATATTATGTCTATCGCAGAACTTTTTGTATTTTACTAAAAATAACCTGAAATATAATAAAATTGTGACTATTATATTTCTCATTAGGTATTCTGTACAGCGAAGGGAAGGAATATAGAATTGTTTATCAAAGTAGAGGTTGATGTAGCATGAAAAGCTGTTTGTATTTGACGAACTATTGTTCAGGTATTTAGTATTGTTAGCGTTGAATTTGTCGCGGGTAGACTTTCGATAAACAAGGCGACAATGGGTCTCGCAATTCAACGTAGAGGAATTCCTTGTTATTCAAGCGTTACCTCATGTTTATTAGGCGATAAAAGTGATTGTATTAAGCGAACAGAACCTAACCTATTCCAACTAGTTTCCCGAGGGTTTGCACTCTTTATATAATTTTATGTTTTTACTATCCCATTAGAACTCTATGCAACATTTATAGAACGACAGCATGTCATATTAATAATTTTAGACTTATAGTTTTATCTATCTTCAAGCTGACTAGCAGAGCAAAATTTCAGACAGCCCCGTGCAGTAGTTTTGGCGTGAAGAAATAACAAAGTAGAGAGAACCCTTATTATTATTGTACGCCTAAAGAAATAAAGATATTGATTGGCTTACTAAACAAAGGCTATTTGGTATGTCTATAGTTTTCATATCACGTAATATGATTTTACATCACACTCTATGACTCAATTCTTGTTTCTTTTTTCAAGATGACAATTGTACAGCATTATGTCATATCGTGACAATATCAATTGATACGGATCGCAATGATTAGGATAATGGGACAAGATGATTGTTGATTTATTCTGTCAATACAGATAATTTAGGCAGACTCATATGGTATCTTTGTCATCATGGACAGACATATAATTTTATAAAGTGTCATGCCAAAGTTCTAAAATCAAACCATGGTATTTTAGACGGACTGGTTGTATGTGTATAGGTTATACCGATATTTTTTGTGAGTCTAATAGTTACAACAAATATTTGGTTGGAGCTATTAGAACCGTAACTAAAAACCCTTTCGAGAGGTCGTCGGGTGGTATTTCTGAATATCGAATATCGACAAAGAAATCATCGATAGCAATAAAAAGGCGTTCTCACGATACCGGAAGCAGGCACTGGATAGCCACGCTCCGGTACTTGCTCTTTCACCATTGTCCCTTTGTCCGTAGTTAGGGCTACGCCCGTCAAAAGAACGTCGGCTCTCATAGCATCGATCTAGTTTACCGCACTTAATTCCTATTGCAGCATTCGTTCCACACCATTTTGTTTTTTACACCGATCGCTCCGATAGGAGCCGCGATAGCGTGTCAGGCATTTGTACACGATTCGATACAAGCGCCGCGAAAACCGCCGTATCACGCTCCCCATCATGTTTTCACCCGCCAATAAATTCCATAACGGGTTCCGTAATTAATAAATTTTCGAGTTCACCTTACCGTTAATAGCCTCCATCTTGTCGTTACGAAGTTCAAGACACAGGGGCTAAAGACACCGGCAAAATTTGCATTCCCGCTTTGCTTCAATAGCTAACAGTGTAAAGACCACCCGCGTAGACGAGCCTTCAATTCAATACCAGCTTTATAGCTTCGAGATAGAATTTCAAATCAAAGGCCTTGCGCACGCTACCTATCGTTTGCAATAAGGCGCTCTACAATCAACTCACATCTTCCCCGCAAATTTCAATATGCATACGAACAAAATAAACTATATTCGCTCCCGGTCTCTTCTCATTTAGAAAATTACAATAACCGCAAAGAAACAAGCAAAATCCAGGGTTTTAATTTGCGGCTAACATATTTTCGTTGATGCTGCCGTAAATATGGAAAAGAATCGGCCAGATTTTTAAGTCTTCGTTCAAAATCACAAAATATAAAACAGCTGCAGCATTCGAATCTCATTAGCAACTGAAACAAGAGAAAAAAACTTGGAGTAATAAATTTTAGCAAGGCTCAAGTCGAAACATTTACGGTTCCTTTTAATTTGGTTGCCATTGTTGGGATATCCCGCTGAGCGCCGCCGCCCGTAAGATTTCTTTCTAGAATTCCAGCTGTTTAAAACATTACTTCTAATTTGTTGATTTTGAGAACAAATTAAATGTTACGATCGATTTCAGAGAAATACTGCTAATATAATAAATGTGAAAGACTGTGTGAATGTTTGTTATAACTTAACTCAGTTATAACTTTATTTATTATAAAAATTTGTTATAGGTATAGTGATAGTTTATATGGGCTGATTTTGATTAACCGCTGAAGGAATTAAAAGGGGTAGTAAATTTTAATACACCTTTAAACAATTATCAGTACATTGTATTTGTAGTCTAGAAATATATTTTCTATGAATCTAATCACCATTTTGCAGTATGTTCCATTGAAAGTACGTATAACAACTTTGTAAGCATTTAGCCACTGTGCCTACCGCGATAAAATTGAATAGCCCCAAACAATCCCCAAATAAAATCGGCAGGTGTTAGGGACAGAATATGTCGAAAGGTATCATAAATCAGACGGGATTTTGAGATACAGCCAATAGCTACTCTTTACATTTCGAAGAACCGGTGTTTATTTTAAATGATTGAAGTAATTCCAAGGGTTCAGCTGAGGTCTACAGAGGCGGGTGAGAGACGGATGACGTTGCATTTCTCCGACGCGCTGAGACCCAAGCCTTCACAGATAAAATTAATAGTGGTCCCACTATCGATTGCAACGAACCGACGATAAACTCATTTGAGTGCTTGTACTCTCACATCAATCATCCCACGTAATTGAAAAATAGCTGCTTTTCAATTAAAACAATGAATTATATTTACGACAACCAAAAGAACATTTCCCAGATGGCTTTTAAAATGACGTTGTGCCGGAATTTTATGGTTGAACACGTGTTTTGCGAAGAATTGACACCAACTGCACACCAGCTGTGGAGATAGAACGTGCCGTTTTAGGCATTAAAATTCCCACACATAAAATTGAATGATAAAAAAAGGTTTTGCGCCCGACGGCCCTTTCCACTCACAACAAACAAGCAGGTAAGCGAATCTTTACGATCCTTACAAAATGAAATATGCACAATCCAGTGTAGGGATTTTACATCTTATTACTGTTGCGTAAAGATCCAGTTTATAACAATGGAGTTTCACAGCGGTCTTCTCACAATATTTTGGTGGAATAAAAACTGGGTTTTCTTTTCTACGCTCGTTCGGTCAAATGTGATTTCTATGCAAGGGGTAGAGGGTTGGATATCCTAATGTAACGCTTTCAAAGCTAAAACCGTCTGGAGATTGTCCACTACGACCCGCTTGTTTGTTCAGGCTTGGGTGTATACTATATTAGGGTTTGTTTCTTCAATCAAGTCACAGTAAAATATGCGCCTCATAAGAAACCCAAAATATTTATAAACGACAACCAAACACCATTTTCATCAAAATTACGAAGACTTAGCTCTACTAGTTTGTGGTTTATCATGTCAAGCCAACATACCTAAAAGGTTTGTATTATTTTAACCTACTTACATGATAACCATACGTATATGAATATGTACAGAACTTCAAACGTGACTTCATGATTATAATATAGGAACCAAAAGCCTATTATTATAATATCCATCCTTGTCAAACGTGAGTCGTGACCGCGTTTCGGCTAATCATTGTATGGTCTGTTACTCTGTTATATTACCATGTATATGTATGACAGCGATGTCGAAGGCTTTGGTACAATCAATTACGTTCTTAATGATAATGTGGTGTCGCTCAGGGTCTATCACTTTTTTATATTCTTTGATTCCTTAACATGTTTATTAGTAGGTACGAGTATACATATATGTTTTTATTAGTGAATGCCTATTACTAGCTTTCTGTATCATTCTATTGTAATTAGTTAAGCAGATGGCAATCTGAATTAAATAAATAAATTCTTGATTCTTATTAAAATGGCAAACATGAACAACAAACAAATAGAAAAATTTGTTTGATTCGCTGATGTCGTATTTGTTAGAATGAAGATTACGATGATCACTGTGATATGACGCATCCACTGTTTGAATTTAAATACAAATATTGAGCTCACATCACCTAATATTTATAAAGGGCCTAATACATTCCATTGTCACATAGAAAGCCGCCTCCGCTTATAAGTAGGTGGTCGGTCAAATCAAAACACGGCTATTTGAAAGCGTTATGAATTGATCGAATTAACCTATGGGAAGTTGAATAATATGACGATCAAAATACTGGTTCCTGGTAAGCTAATAGATTGAAATAAGTTTTGTTGATTTATAGTTTTGAGATAAAGTTCAAACGGTTGGAATGGATAAATACCGATTAGTTAAATTTAATGCAAGAGTATTTACTTATACTTGACTCATTCGTGAAAAGTACTTGATTAATGAAACAAATCTAACTCATACCCAGTGTTACAAAACTTAAAGAATATTTCAATAAGAATAAAAGAAGATACAAAACAGCCGTGTTATGTTTTGATACGAAGTTCTTCATATTTCTAGTTAAAGTATATGTTCTGTTATTTCTAGCTATACTTACTCAGACTTTATTTTATCACATCTTTCAAAAGAGAATATAAGTTACCTCCGTTATATAAGTTATTTGAATTCATAACATCATTATTATGATAGTAACTTGTATTTTGTTTATTTTAAACATTCGACCGTGGCTTTTGAAGACTACGTTCTCTGGAATCGAATATCCACTGTATAGTAAGACAGCTCGGATGTCTCAAATAAGTATAATCATGGAAACCATCTACAAGACTAACATACCTACCTATTTGTTCGGGAATGATATTAGTTGCAGCTGAACACTTGTTAAAGACAAAAGTAATGATCATTTAAAAGTCATGAACATTAAATTTGAACAAAAATTGATTTATTTGTTGTCACAAATAAATTTATATAACAGATTTTTTTGGAAACCACATAGTTATGATCGTCAAATTACTATCTCCCTATGTATTGATCTACCAATTAGTATTATCTAGTTTGAAATTAAATACTTTCTTAGATTTTCTAACCTATCCCTTTTTATTTGCCTATTCCTATCTTTTATCCTTCAATGGCAAAGAGACTTTGCTATGTTTATACTTCAAATGTGTAACTTAAATCTTTTCACTAACTAGTGCAGGTTCATCATAAATTATAAAAACACATTCCTATAAAAGGATAGGGAAGAGCACAGTTATTTTATTTATTTTAATAGTTAGATAAGTATTTAATATTAAGCTTGATAGTTACGTAAATCGTTTACGGCGTCGCTTCAATAATTATTCTGTTTTTTTATAAACTGTTAGATATTTTATTGCTATCTTGACAAGCATTATTGATGTTAGCTCTATCAAACCGTAAACTATACGTGTTAATAGCGTTACGCATAGTTTCCGAGTTCCAACAAGAAAATCAACTTTATCGAAGAGATTTAAATAATCGATTCAAGTGTCTGCATGAGTGTAAATACGAAAAGCTTTTATCAAATTGAGGTGGACTCTGATATGCTTTTAAATGAAGCTCAAGCTCATGTACAGGAATATCAAGTACGAGAAATCTATACCTATGAACGGTTTCACAACAATTTCTGCGATGTAACCTGTGACTTCGACCAATCTTATCGGGGTAATGGCATTTCAAAGGTAGTTGAAACTGTTTAGAGCACTTAAAGAGTCTGTAATAAAACGGGTATGATAGCAATACAATATCTACCTATAGTGGAAATATGAAGGTACCTTGCTAGCTCATTGGCGCTTTGTGAAGAAGCCCATAATATTGGGTCAAGTGGAAAGTAAACGCGCTTGCGGAAGTTACCTCCATTTGAAGCAGTCAACACTACAGAGACTCATTGTTTAGAAATAGACGAGTGATCATGAGGTCAAGATATGATTGCTGCTTTCTAGAACCTCAAGTCAAAAATACAAGCTCCAGTGAAAGCAGATCTTTACATCTGAAATGCTTTTCCATATTTTGTATACTCTAGGGTAAGGACGTGTGACCAGATCGAAGTTTACTGCCTATAAAGTCTTTATAGCCCATTGTGACGATTATTGCTTAACCCTCGTGACTTATGAAGTAATAAATTCGATCTTTTCATACCGCTGCTCGTAGAATCCAACTCGTGCGAGCTCACTGAGTAAATAACCAACTTCGAACTGAATTTTGTAAGGTAAGAGAAAATTAAGGAGTTAACTTCCAACAATGATTAATGTCGTGCCTCTGGCTTGTCTGGAGCGAAATTGGATTTCATTTCGGCTAAAGAGCGTTTAAGTCGGCCGGTCTTGTGTGCGCTGATCAATAGATTAGACAAAAATGGACTGAAAGTATCTTTGGTCTGGTACAAATAACTTATTAGCGATTGCATTGCAGCGATTGTCTGGTTGGGTCGGTGTTTGATTGCAATCTCACCCGTGCCTGGCTCCAGTACGTACCTTTTGCGTATTTGCTACCATTTCGGTGGCCAATATTTTAAATTAATGGCTGCATTATATTCCAAAACGGAATAGCACGATACAATGTGAAATTTCATAGAATAACATTGCATTATTGCACAAAGGATACGAACAACGGGATGAATACATCTCTCTTAGATCGGCCATTTGGTTTATTGAAAGCTCTGGTTGCTCTGTCCCCGCCTTCTGAGGCATAAAGTTATTTTCACAACAAAGCACGCGGGGTCTCTGAGCTCCTTATATTGGACCTCTCTTGAGCCGACCCATTGTAATCTTAATGCCGTATTATATTAATGCGATAAACATCTCCGAGATCTGTGCTCTTTTTTGTGAATCATCTTGGTTTAATATTGGCATGAACGCGGTCTTAGGCGGAAAACGTTTCTCTGGTTACGAGTATCTCCCCGATCGATCGGCGGGTCGTATCCAATTCTATTAATGAGATCTTTTCAAATTTCATGGGGTATTCAAAGCTTTTTATTCGAGTTGTCGCTGGGAAAGTTTGATTGAAATTGTAAACACCTATGATCTGAGATCTAAATTGGTGATAGATGTGTGTCATCTTGTCAATGTCACATGCTATTATATTTATAATAGAGGGACCGTATTAAAAACACTTATGTGGGATGACAGGGCATGAAAATCCAAATTTAGTGAGCATTAAAGAAGTGAGATTGTCAGACGAAGCACACACAATGAGGCTTGCCGTGCTTGAATAATTGCCGTATTTAACTGAGTCTTGTCACATTCTAAACTGAAATAGCTGTGTTACTCACATCACCTTTAAAATCATTACAATACGGGTAGACACATAGATGGAAATACAAATGTAATCTCTTACTTACTCTACATCTAAAAGGTAAGAAAAAATTACCTTCCTTTACAATCGTGTTGGTTACTTGTGTTAAGCTGTTCTATTTTCACTTTGGTGTGACGAAGTAAGTCGAGATTTTGTGGCTGAGGTTGCATCACAACACAATAGATGTATTTAGTCCGTGAAAGGAACTTAAAAAACCTATTGTTAGTCACGCCCTATAAACCAAAGATGTGTGGAATTAATATGTGGTTTTATACGTTTGCGGTTTCATTCTTGTTCATATAGAGATTCTATGTGTTTGATATCTCTAGTTACTAATAATAATAAAACATATGACAATGATTAAGAAATACAAAGAACTAACACAAAATCAATGCATGTTTAAAAATGGATTTTGATTATTTTACCCTCAATACTGAGTGTTAAGGCAATAAAATAATTTAGGTTAGTTTTAAATTTAATTTAGCTGCGGTGTATAAGTTAAATAAGATAACTTAAGGGAGTGACATGGTCATTGAATATCCTCATAGCCCTAAAATATAAAGAATAAAAATAGACTGGTAAACCTACTCCACTTGAAAACATAAAAGCAACAACATCAATTCATAAAACCAAAGTTCTCTAGAACACTATACCAAAGTACTCTAGAAAACTATTTAAAGGAACAAAATGATGGAATCAAAAACTTGCAAATGCTTTTCGAACAATAACCAAACTACTATAGAACTCAAGGTAGCATAATGGATTTTACTAAGAAGGCTGGTAGTTCGGTACTTCACTTCATTTCATAGCAAGAGTACATTGTGTTGTGACCGAGCCCTGCGGAGTAATTGTCACAACTTAGCTTTTGAAATATCCCATTCCTGTTTTATTCATAATGGAATGAGAAACTTTGTCTGGCTGTATTTTAGGTTGCGACGTGTGAATTATATTTTTATGATAATAGTATAGTGAAATTGTTCATTCGAGTTTGTCTGTAAGGTGATAAATGTGATCTTTACGATTCTTTTAAAATGCGGGTACATGAAGGTCGGTTTGGTATACCGCAAGGTATTTAATTATTCTACTTTATTAACAAAGAAAAATACAATAAAGGAATCGATTTTTTTTAAATAATTCTAGATGTACAATTTAAACAATTGAGCTAACTGCGGACGGTTGCATTCAATCTAGAGTCTAGAGGTAGCTCAAATAATCGATATTGTAAATATTCAATACCAGTCAGAAACGTCTCCAAGATGCGGCTGCATTACTACGCTGTATGACGATGCTGATCAGCTTTTAATCACGCGTCGTCGCATCGATCAGACACTCAGATATTTTTTTACAAACCCGGAGTTTCAGTACCCCATGTCTTAGTTCTTATATCTATCATATATATTTATTGCAATTATTGTGTACATGTGGGTAAATCTAAGTAATTTCATGAAACATAATGGTACGCAAGTAAGGCGTGGCAACAGGAAGTACTAAGAGTGAATAAAACAAATCTAACTCTTACCCAGTGTTGTACAAAACATAAAGAATATTTCAATAACTGAGGAAGATACAAAACAGCCGTGTTATGTTTTGATACGAAGTTCTTCATATTTCAAGTTAAAGTATCTGTTCTGTTATTTCTAGCTATACTTACTCAGACTTTATTTACTCACATCTTTCAAAAGAGCATATAAGTTACCTCCGTTATATAAGTTATTTGAATTCATAACATCATTGTTATGATAGTAACTTGTATTTTGTTTATTTTAAACATTCGACCGTGGCTGTTGAAGACTACGTTCTCTGGAATCGAATATCCACTGTAAAGTAGACAGCTCGGATGTCTTAAATAAGTATAATCATGGACACCATCGACAAGACTAACATACCTACCTGTTTGTTCGGGAATTATATTAGTAGCACCTGAACACTTGTTAGAGACAAAAGTAATGATCATGCAAAAGTCATGAACATTAAATTTGAACAAAAATTGATTTATTTGATGTCACAAATAAATTTATATAACAGATTTTTTTGGAAACCACATAGTTATGATCGTCAAATTACTATCTCCCTATGTATTGATCTACCAATTAGTATTATCTGGTTTGAAATTAAATATTTTCTTAGATTTTCTAACCTATCCCTTTTTATTTGCCTATTCCTATCTTTTATACTTGAATGGCAAAGAGACTTTTGCTATGTTTATACTTCAAATGTGTAACTTAAATCTTTTCACTAACTAGTACAGGTTCATCATAAATTATAAAAACACATTCCTATAAAAGGATCTGGAAGAGCACAGTTATTTTATTTATTTTAATAGTTAGATAGGTATTTTATGTTAAGCTTGATAGTTACGTAAATCGTTTATGGCGTCGCTTCAATAATTATTCTGTTTTTTATATAAACTGTTAGATATTTTATTGCTATCTTGACAAGCATTATTGATGTGAGCTCTATCAAACCGTAAACTATACGTGTTAATAGCGTTACGCATAGTTTCCGAGTTCCAACAAGAAAATCAACTTTATCGAAGAGATTTAAATAATCGATTCAAGTGTCTACACGAGTGTAAATACGAAAAGCTTTTATCAAATTGAGGTGGACTCTGATATGCTTTTAAATGAAGCTCAAGCACATGTACAGGAATATCAAGTACGAGAAATCTATACCTACGAACGGTTTCACAACAATTTCTGCGATGTAACCTGTGACTTCGACCAATCTTATCGGGGTAATGGCATTTCTAAGGTAGTTGAAACTGTTTCGAGCACTTAAAGAGTCTGTAATAAAACGGGTATGATAGCAATACAATATCTACCTATAGTGGAAATATGAAGGTACCTTGCTAGCTCATTGGCGCTTTGTGAAGAAGCCCATAATATTGGGTCAAGTGGAAAGTAAACGCGCTTGCGGAAGTTACCTCCATTTGAAGCAGTCAACACTACAGAGACTCATTGTTTAGAAATAGACGAGTGATCATGAGGTCAAGATATGATTGCTACTTCCTAGAACCTCAAGTCAAAAATACAAGCTCCAGTGAAAGCAGATCTTTACATCTGAAATGCTATTCCATATTTTGTATACTCTAGGGTAAGGACGTGTGACCAGATCGAAGTTTACTGCCTATAAAGTCTTTATAGCCCATTGTGACGATTATTGCTTAACCCTCGTGACTTATGAAGTAATAAATTCGATCTTTTTATATCGCTGCTCGTAGAATCCAACTCGTGCGAGCTCACTGAGTAAATAACCAACTTCGAACTGAATTTTGTAAGGTAAGAGAAAATTAAGGAGTTAACTTCCAACAATGATTAATGTCGTGCCTCTGGCTTGTCTGGAGCGAAATTGGATTTCATTTCGGCTAAAAAGCGTTTAAGCCGGCCGGTCTTGTGTGCGCTGATCAATAGATTAGACAAAAATGGACTGAAAGTATCTTTGGTCTGGTACAAATAACTTATTAGCGATTGTATTGCAGCGATTGTCTGGTTGGGTCGGCGTTTGATTGCAATCTCACCCGTGCCTGGCTCCAGTACCTACCTTTTGCGTATTTGCTACCATTTCGGTGGCTAATATTTTAAATTAATGGCTGCATTATTTTCCAAAACGGAATAGCACGATACAATGTGAAATTTCATAGAATAACATTGCATTATTGCACAAAGGATACGAACAACGGGATGAATACATCTCTCTTAGATCGGCCATTTGGTTTATTGAAAGCTCTGGTTGCTCTGTCTCCGCCTTCTGAGGCATAAAGTTATTTTCACAACAAAGCACGCGGGGTCTCTGAGCTCCTTATATTGGACCTCTCTTGAGCCGACCCATTGTAATCTTAATGCCGTATTATATTAATGCGATAAACATCTCCGAGATCTGTGCTCTTTTTTGTGAATCATCTTGGTTTAATATTGGCATGAACGCGGTCTTAGGCGGAAAACGTTTCTCTGGTTACGAGTATCTTCCCGATCGATCGGCGGGTCGTATCCAATTCTATTAATGAGATCTTTTCAAATTTCATGGGGTATTCAAAGCTTTTTATTCGAGTTGTCGTTGGGAAAGTTTGATTGAAATTGTAAACACCTATGATCTGAGATCTAAATTGGTGATAGATGTGTGTCATCTTGTCAATGTCACATGCTATTATATTTATAATAGAGGGACCGTATTAAAACACTTATGTGGGATGACAGGGCATGAAAATCCAAATTTAGTGAGCATTAAAGAAGTGAGATTGTCAGACGAAGCACACACAATGAGGCTTGCCGTGCTTGAATAATTGCCGTATTTAACTGAGTCTTGTCACAACCTAAACTGAAATAGCTGTGTAACTCACATCACCTTTAAAATCATTACAATACGGGTAGACACATAGATGGAAATACAAATGTAATTTCTTACTTACTCTACATCTAAAAGGTAAGAAAACATTTCCTTCCATTACAATCAAGTTGGATACTTGTGTTAAGCTGTTCTATTTTCACTTTGGTGTGACGAAGTAAGTCGAGATTTTGTGGCTGAGGTTGCATCACAACACAATAGATGTATTTAGTCCGTGAAAGGAACTTAAAAAACCTATTGTTAGTCACGCCCTATAAACCAAAGATGTGTGGAATTAATATGTGGTTTTATACGTTTGCGGTTTCATTCTTGTTCATATAGAGATTCTATGTGTTTGATATCTCTAGTTACTAATTATAATAAAACATATGACAATGATTAAGAAATACAAAGAACTAACACAAAATCAATGCATGTTTAAAAATGGATTTTGATTATTTTACCCTCAATACTGAGTGATATGGCAATAAAATAATTTAGGTTAGTTTTAAATTTAATTTAGTTGCGGTGTATAAGTTAAATAAGATAACTTAAGGGAGTGACATGGTCATTGAATATCCTCATAGCCCTAAAATATAAAGAATAAAAATAGACTGGTAAACCTACTCCACTTGAAAACATAAAAGCAACAACATCAATTCATAAAACCAAAGTTCTCTAGAACACTATACCAAAGTACTCAGAAAACTATTAAAAGGAACAAAATGATGGAATCAAAAACTTGCAAATGCTTTTCGAACAATAACCAAACTACTATAGAACTCAAGGTAGCGTAATGGATTTTACTAAGAAGGCTGGTAGTTCGGTACTTCACTTCATTTCATAGCAAGAGTACATTGTGACCGAGCCCTGCGGAGTAATTGTCACAACTTAGCTTTTGAAATATCCCATTCCTGTTTTATTCATAATGGAATGAGAAACTTTGTCTGGCTGTATTTTAGGTTGCGACGTGTGAATTATATTTTTATGATAATAGTATAGTGAAATTGTTCATTCGAGTTTGTCTGTAAGGTGATAAATGTGATCTTTACGATTCTTTTAAAATGCGGGTACATGAAGGTCGGTTTGGTATACCGCAAGGTATTTAATTATTCTACTTTATTAACAAAGAAAAATACAATAAAGGAATCGATTTTTTTTAAATAATTCTAGATGTACAATTTAAACAATTGAGCTAACTGCGGACGGTTGCATTCAATCTAGAGTCTAGAGGTAGCTCAAATAATCGATATTGTAAATATTCAATACCAGTCAGAAACGTCTCCAAGATGCTGGCTGCATTACTACGCTGTATGACGATGCTGATGAGCTTTTGGTCACGCGTCGCATCGACCAGACGCTCAGATATATTTTATTATTGTTTAAATTATGTGGGTAAATCTAGGAAATTTTTATGAAACACAATGGTACGCAAGTAGGGCGTGGCAACAGGAAGTACTAAGAGTGAAAGTAGAGCGGGATTCTCGAAAGTTCTCCAGTTAGGTTTTAATAGAAAAATATAATTCAGGAACATACTTAGTTTTTACTAACAGTAGGTGTTTATAAAAATAATAGGTAGAAAGCAATATAGCTACTAATCATTATTACTTTATAGAATCGTTTATGTAAAAGTACTGATTTAAATTGGTTCCAAATATATGAATTTTTGTTCAGCATCGATTACATGCCAATTTTTGAACATTTAAGGATAAAATTGACAATAGTGTGTCAATTTTTACAACCAGTAGGGGATAGGTGTACAAAATGATCCCCCTAAGGGAAAAGCTTGATTATGTCCAAAGTATGAAGGTTATTGAAAATGTTGAAGGAGATCAAGATGAATAATTTCAGTGCTAACGTTTTAGAATACCCTTATTTTGCGTTCTTTAACTTTTACAAGATTTATTTCAGATTTTCAAAATCATTACTAAAGGATCATTTTGGACACCTAGGTGTATAAAATGATCCCTGGGGTAGGGTCAAAATGATCCCCTATTATTATAGTTAGAATAAAAGATAAGAGTACATAATCACGATTATGTTTATTTTCAACACAAATAATAATCAAAAATAGTTTACTTAAATTCTTATAGTAGGTACCTTATGAACACTGTGTCTAAATACCAAGGTAGAAAGTAGAGAACCTAAACAATCATTAAACATCTTTCTTTTTCTTGAGATCAGAAATATTTAATAACACAGTAATAACTCATCAACTATCCTTTTTTCACAGCTTCTAAAGCTTTTTTCATGGAATTTTCACTCCAGTTTTGACGTGTAGTTTTCCTTTCGTACTTGCTCGTATGATAATCTGTAAAAATATAAGCACCATGTGTATAAAATCATTTATATATTTATATAATTGGGACGGAAAGGTAAAAAGCAATCGTACACAGGTATATAAAAACAAACTTAAAAACATTAATTTAAGTTCTATGATTCCAGGGATCATTTTGTACCTGCAAAAAGGGATCGTTTGACCCCAAGAGCACATTTTTCATAACATGTCTAAAAATAACCTCGAAACATAAACTTATTGATATCGTAGCATGCTTGAGAGTAAATTGAATATTGATAGGAACAGCCAGTAAAACATTCATTCGGTAAAATGCAACCAAATTTCAACAATGAAACATTATTTTTATGCTTACCTTAGATTAAACACACCAATTTTCTTTTTTCCGAAATATTTCGACGCACAACACTCACACCGCCATGACACCTTGTGAGATCACTGATCGGGGAACGGGAAAGGCGTTTGCTTATAAATCAGATAGATGGCATTAGTAGTTTGCTGGGAACCATAGGGGATCATTTTACCTCGAGGGATCATTTTGTACACCTATCCCCTACGTGTGTCTTCAATTTACATGTTTACACTTCGGCGAGCGCTTTAAAACCCGTGGCAAAAGCGTATGATATTTTGTACCTTTTTCACGGTTATACAAAATTATTTCTCGGTTCATAAAATAATAATGAAACCTCTTTGTGTTTTTGTGCTGTAAAACAATCCAGTTGTCATAAAAATTACTAACATAGTAATTTGGTAAGGTATTCGGTTGATTCATTAAGTTTAAAATAATAATTATTTTGTTATAAATATAGTGCTATATTTTCCAATTAAATTTAAGTTTAAAGTTTGAAACAACTGAAAATGACTTACTACAGACAGATTGATTGATTAGCGAAGATGTCAAGAATAAAAAAAATCGGTAGTGTGAGTCGACTCGCGCACGAAGTGTTTCGTACCATTATTATCTATACAAACGGTAAAAAGTCATGTAATATCAGTTGTACGGAAACCGCCTAAAATATTTAATAAATATTTTAATTTGTTAGTTTTTTTTTTAGTTTTCAAACTTGTGTTTTGTTAGGGTATCAGAAGTGTAACTGACGACCGATGTGGCGCGGTGGGCGAAGGTCCGCCTGCGCCGCAGGAGGTTGCGGGTTCGATTCCCGCCTCGGAACAAATTTGTGTACGTTCTGCAGAAATTTGTTCCGTTGGTCTGGGTGTTTTCTATGCATAATAAAAAATATCTATCTATGTAATGTATTATTGTATTCAGTATATCAGTCATCTAGTACCTATAACACAATCTCTGCTTAGCTTGGGGCTAGATGATGCTGTGTGGACTGTCTGGAAATATTTATTATTCATTATTAAGTCGACGGACATTATTTTACACTGTTTTTTTTGTTTGCGGCAACATAAATACATCGTCTGTGAAAATTTCAATTGGCACGTTCGTTAGATACAGTCTGGTGACAAAGGGATAGCGGAGTCTTAGTTATCTCTTCCCATTTTACCCTTTGGGAACGGAACCCTAAAAAATAAGTATGTTGTCGTATTTTATACAAGTCAAACTAATGAAGTAAAGAGTAACACAGAACCTTGAGCTACAAAAAGATATTTCCAAGACACAAAAGAATTTTATATTATGTTTTCTAACTTCAACAATTCCACGACCATTTTATAAAGTCTCGACATAAAACTTCCGTTTTATAAATCCGTGCAAAAGTAGTCTGACTCGTTGCATTTACTTCCATTAAACGATAGTGTGAAGTTCCCTTACGTGAGATACCGCAATAGTACCGAGGTTTCTCCCTGAATAAATAATGACAGAGTCAGGTAAGTACCAAGTTTGGTACGACAAAGTTTTCGTAGACCACTTGTCTATTCGCAAGTTGGGACTTCCTGAATTAAATTAATATTTTGAACGCTTATTTTTGGAATTGGAACAACTTTGGAGTATTTATTTCTGGAGTTTGAACTGAATGGTTCCTTTCTGGATTTGCGAAGTTTACGAGCAGAGTAGGTTATCGTCTTTGGAATGTTTTGAAGCATTAGGTACTTATTTTGGTTAAGTTATGATCTGCTATAGATAGATAACTTTATCTTGCTATCAAAACATGTTATAGAGGAAAAACTTAATACCAACTAAATCTAGAGTGGCATAATCGGCAGCCTTGTAGCGAACAGCTGTTTCCTGGCAACCTTTGGATGGACCGGATCGGGTAATTTATGAAACAGACAATGCCATAATTGATATGAAAAAAAGATAATTCGCTGAATTAACAAACTTCTTCATCAGAAATTAAACATAATATTTATATTTTGAGACTCTCCGGCCAGTTGGGATGACCAGGTGGCGTGGATGCGGCAAGCTGAAGACAGGGCGCTATGGCGCTCATTAGGGGAGGCATGTGCCCAGCAGTGGACATTTATTATATGTGATGTGATGATGAAATTTTTGAGTGTCTGATAAATTAAATTTTATTTATGTAGTATAGACGTCAGGAAATTTATTTAAGATAATTTACCATTGATACCCTTAGGACGTCAGATAGGTATAGATTACAGATATTACAGAATATACTTTAATGCACAAAATTTGTACATGGGCGAGCATAGTGCTAGATAGCATTCTCTACTTAACTAGGTACTAGATATAGACATAGATATACATCTATATTACTAGATATACGTGTATAATGTTAATAAGCAAATAAGGATAGTGGCCGGAAGGGAGGTACTAACAATGATTGTAAAACTGTAGTTCATTTGATGGATTTATGAGAAAGGCCTCTTGCGTGAAGACACGACAACTGACTTACCAACGGTCACGGCTGATGGGTTTATTATTAGGGCTCTTTTTACTGCTAAGGGCCTTTCATATACTTTTATGCGATGTGTTAAAATATAACAAAGGATGGACTCGTTTTGCACGTGTAATAAAATTTTTAATAACATATAACAGTAGCTGCTTAGTTGTGTAAGTTGAGATGAGAAGCGTATTGTATTTACAAAAGAGGTTATAGAAGAAACAAAGGTTGTGTAACTTGTACTGAAATATGAAGATGAAACAAATGAAGTATAAAAGAAAATTGTTGTCAAAAGAAACAAAACAGACTTCCAAAATAACAACCTAACAACCCAAAGACATTGCGTTAACGTATATTATAAATTATGTTGTGTTTGTGATATATTTCATTTGATATTATGATAAAAGCTTACGATAAACATAGTTTTTTTAAATTTTTGTATAACGTATAGGTTAAGATAACATACAAGCGTAAAGTATGCAAATTTATACCTATTGCTGAAAGCTAATTGTAAGTTTCCACTTATATTCATAGATTTGGATTCTAGTACGGTGTTCTTATAAATCTAATATTTCTAAAACATACACATAGTCCAACACAAAATGCGACGTCTTCAAGTGCTGTTCGCCATTTTGTCACAGTGTTGTTCTTAGTCCTGTTAAATCATGATATTCTTCAGATCTCCTACCTTTATTATTTTCTCGTGGTCTCTATCAACATAAAGATATTACAGTACTAAAATAGAGTCCAGCAATTGCATTTGAAACATCTCTCCCTCGCGTGGTATGTCAGAAGCTAACTAGTCATTCTTTAAGCCCCCGAGGTAAACCCTGAGCTAAGCCCATTTAATTGGCTAGGCACGGCGTGTCGCCACGGCGTAAAGATAACCCGTATAGGGCCCGTAATTTATACTTGATTGTGAATTCACAGTTGAGTTGGATTTATTTATACGGCTGGAGAAAATTCAAACGAACACGCGGGTACTTTTATAATTGTTAAAACTTATACTTGTGAACTCCTAACCTAAATGAAATGAAATTCTTTATTAAAAAAGAACAGCATATATATAAACTTTTAACTTTATTGTCTTGTAATATGGCATTACGACTAGGCGTGTTGATGGTGCCGCTTCCGAATGGTTTTGCTTTTAATCATACTTAGTTTAGCTATCTCTAGCTAGATTGTGCGAAACAGTCTGTAGGTACCAAGTTAAGAGTTGGTTTGAGTAAGCCGTTTTTGAAGTTTTAATTTTTTTTTGGAATAAACTGAAAAGGCTTTATGCGTGGGGCCGCTTAATTAAAGTGGCTTAAACCGTGTTCTTTTAGACATGACATTTCTTTTGTTAACCTTTCGAAAAAAACCCTATTAAACATCGCACTTACTTCAGAACTAATAGTTTGACGTAAATTTGTAACAAAGGGAACGTTAAATATTTACGCCGTCGTTTCTAAGATAAGGTGTCAAATAGGGTTTAAATATAGTTCTTTCTTTTTCGGAAAACGCCTGATTGCAAATACTAAAAATACAGTAAAAATACAAATAACTTGTTAACAAAACGAATACCTACATTATACTAGTAGTTCCTAGGTGATTATGTGTCTATTTATTATATTTTTTTCTTTTGATGGAACAGTCTACAATTAGTGTTACGGATAGTCAAGACTGTTTTAATTGGACCACTGGTATTAATATGGATCAGTTGAGCTACCTCAAGACTGTTTGCAACCATCAACAGTTAGCTTAATTGTTTCAACTGTGTATGTGTTCCTACTAATTTAAATTGCTTTCTATTCCTTGTAACGTTCTTTAATAAAGAATAAGATGAAGCTCACGTTAATTCTAATTTGTTTCTGTCTAAATGGTTGAAAGTATGTATAATTGATTATTATATAAAAAAAAATATTTTTCACTTGGCGGAAGTAAACAAAGAGTAAAGATCCCTATTCTTGTGCAATGCAGATTATTGAATGCGGTGAAACAAACAAGAGAAGACAACTAAATGATAAGCACAAGTATAGGTGCTTATCCTTCAGCGGAAAACCATTCTTCAATAGGTTTTGAAGAATATTCAAAATCATTCTAGCGTTTCCAAAGGCTTCATACTTATCCGCAACGTTTTATCATGTCATATTCTCAAAGAATATTTTTACCTTGAGAACCAAATAGTTTGAAAATGTTGAGGGAAAATCATAAAATATGGTTCTATTTGAGCAAGCAGGCAAATTTTGTAGATAATTTTGTTTTTATAGAAAATAAATATTGCTTTACAGGCTAAACCAGAAACTCTGATTACCTAATAGCGAAAGTCGTAAAAAGTTCCCAAGTCCATCACAAGTGCAAATTATTATGACGATAAATATAAAAGTCAAAACAAAATAACTTATCTGCGATGACCTATTTTGTATAATGTGTAGGTATTAGGATCATAGCTGTGTTGCTAGTTAGCTGCTGTGTTAGCTAGTTATGCATAAGTATATAGGTATTAATCTATTTTATGTACTAGGATAATTTAATTTTATGTACTAGGATAATTTAATTTAATTTTTTAATTTTAGGATAGTTTGTAATAATTTAGAATAAGCACCGCCATCCTATGATCTTGTCCTTACACTTTGGTTGCCTGGAAGAAATCATTATTAGCGATAAGGCCGCCAATTCCATTGCCTGTCTATAGGATAAGTTTACTAAAAGACTAATGTTTAATAAGGCATTGTAATAAAGGATTACCTATCTATCTAACAAACTCGTCAACTCCAAAACTAATCACTTTGAAAAAGCAAAAGCATCAGTGATCCTGTTTCAAATCTGAAATATTTCAAAATAGCGTCCGTTTTTAGTGCAGGATTTTGAGGATTACGGCTTCGCTGCCTGTCAGCAGCAAAAGCATAAATTTTGATTTTCGTCACGTACAGTCTGATACGAAACCTGGGTTAACTTCAAAAGCAGCATTTTCCAAATGTATTCCTGTTAAAGCCGGATATTCACTTGGATATACTCGAAATATACTAAACTAACCGAATGATAACAACGAAAATTACAAGCAAGGAATAAAAAAATTACAACTAGTATTTACAATTAAAACCATTGAGCTTACTGCAGACGGTTGCAAACAGTCTAAAGGTAGCTCAATTGATCCATGTTAATACCAGTCGGAAGCGTCCCCAAGACACTGGCTGCATTACCACGCTGTATGGCAATGCTGATGCGCTGATCCAGATATTCACCAGCTCTCGGGTCACCGAATGATGTCTACAAATGTGCGTGCGTACCGTTGAATAAAACGTTAAGTACTTATAGCTACTAAATCGTGAAGAGCAATATAAAATTACTTTATCGTACCTGAGAGGTATAAAAACTAAGGAAATAATTGGAGGTATAATATTCATATGAGCGAATTAATGAATGCATTAAATATGTATGAATTTCGGAGTCGAAGTTATTACTAGGCCTCAAATGATTTTAAACTTAAACAATCTAGAATAGTATTACAAAGATATATTCCTATATAAACTTTGGAGCATTGAGCCAAGAGTTGCAATTGTGTAGCTTTGGCATTAGTTAGATTTAGTCAATACTGTCTGAGCCCATTTAGGAGACAGCAAGATATATGTATAACTAAACAACCTTCAGGGAACTGGGAATTACAAGACAAATTGTTTGCTGTTGTTTCGAAGTGTCTGTATTAAAGCGTTTACGGTTTTGGCAAGGAAATTGATCGAAATGAAAGTAACTTAACAATTCTAGCAGATTGTTTTGCGAAGTTAGAAGTTAAATATTGCAAATAACTTTTGTTATCGAGGAACTTTAGTAAAGTGGGCGGAAGAGCCTATTCTAAAACGAGTTTCAAAGAAAAACCTGTCGTTTGCTAAACTGTACTTCTAGTTGTTTAGCTAGATCACTTATAAATATTTCACCCGCATAATTACCGTTCCCGTGGGAATTCCGTGAGAAAATATAGCCTGCCTATGTGTTATTCCAGACTATAATCTATCTCTGTGTCAAATTTTATCCATTATCCGTTCAATAGTTTTTGCGTAAAGAGTAACAAACATCCATCCATACTTACAAACTTTCACTTTTATAATATATATTATTAGTAGGTTAAATCGTGTTCACGAATCGAAACTGAAGAAACGAATAGTTTTTTCAACATTTCCAGCACTCACGTTCGTGTCACACCTCTTTTGCTTACACCAAGTTCGAACCACGCCTTAGCTACTATGTTGTGCAAAAGCATAACAAAGGTATAAGATGTGGTTGAATTTTGAAGAGTGAGTGGCACGTCTGGATTGCCAGCTCGCGTGCCACAATGTGCTGCCAAACAAATTGCTTGCGAACGTGTAACTTGTGTCGTTCCTACAAAACAAATGAACAAAGCTATAGGCACTTCCCCAAACATATATTCCGTAGCATAGAATGGAGTGCTAGGATTTATCAGAACCGATACCTGAGATCGAAGGTTTCTAAAATAGTTTTCTGAAAATCAGAGTTTAGAGTCACAATTATCTCAGATATGAACTAAATTTGGTTACCTATTACCTACCTACCCTGGAGCGCACTCAATTTTTAAAGATCTTACCAAGCTTCTGATAGAGTCCACAAGAGATCGGAATGCTGGCTTCTATTTCAGTCAACGAATTAGCATTGCCATTCAACGTGGCAATGCTGCCAGCATTCTGTGTACTCTGCCTTATGGTGACGGCTTAAATTTTTAAGAGTTTGTTATAATTGTGTACTAGTTTGTTTGAGTTTGTTTAGTTTGTTTGTTTGTTCGAGTTTGTTATAATTGTAATCAAATTCAAAAATGTTAAAAAGAAGATAAATCTAAAAACAGATAACTAGACCTGTCTAGTATTATTAAAAGTACCTCTGTTAACTCTAAGTGTCTGTATGTAAAATCGTCCTGAACTCATGAGTATAGAGTTGAAATATAACAAAGCGATGCAGATGTGGTATATGCAGTACGAAGTGGCACGTCTGGATTGTCTAGTCGCGTGCGAGGCTCAGATCCATTAATGTAGTCAGCCGTGTACCGCCGCCAAACAAATTACTGATGCAAACACGTACCAACACGCGAGCAGCCAAGCCTTTTGCTTCACAGAAATGTATTATGTTAACGCTGGAGGAGAGTATTCATTTTGGGTTGGATAAAATGTAACGGGACGTGGCAAGAATTTGGTTTTGAATTGAGAAGTAAAAGTAACTGTGATTTGGGGGAAATGAAATACAGGTACATTACTCGTGATTCGAATTAATAACTTTAAAATGAACAACAAAGCTCAAGAATTTTTATAAGTAGGTATCAACAAAATTCAAAAGCAATGCAGAAATCAAGTGACAGATTTTGTGAATTGAAACTTTTTAAATGAATCAGTAGTATTTTCAAAATATATATTTCAGTTTAAAACAGAATAACACCTGAAACTAGACTGATCCAGTTGTTTAATTACATAACGGACGTCGCAGCTTATTTGCACTCAACATTCTAAATGAGACAACGGATATCAATTACACCTTTATTAACTTTCTCATATTGTGGAGCTTCAGTTCTAAATTCGATTACTTCTGCATCTGTCAATTTGTTTTTCTTGTTGCGCCTTGGGTTCTATTTAGTAAGTAAGCAGACAGCTACCTGCTTGCCGATACAAATCGAATCAGGGCTTGCAAAGCAATTTATCAGAACACGTTGTTTCTTGTTCTTTTCAACAGCTGTTGCGTGCTTTTCTGTCACTTTCGAACACATGTTTTACTTCTGATATTTGTCTAGTCCCTCTTGAGGCTTCGTTTAATTCAGAATTTGAAGTTCAGGCATCGTCTATGATTTAAATTTGGAAATTGCTACTTCTGCATTGCATTTCTACAAGAGCATAATGGCAAAAAAACTAATATTTCTGTCTGTTTCTGCTCATATGAATAGTTTCTGTTTAGAAAGATATAAGCCGTATAGATTAAGAGTGCCATTGAGTATTTTTCAATTTGATCTGAGTGGGACAGCAAAACATTCAATCTACACGACCGATGTGACGCGGCGGGCGAAGTTGACAGTAGGTTGCGGGATCAATTCCCGCCTTCGAAAAAATATGCTGTGTGGATTATCCAGGATTATTTGTTTATCTACTAAAGCATGGATATACAATATGGATGGATACGCCATGGATATTACCGTAACTGGTTTCATACCTCAATGCGCCTCGAAGTCGTCCCGAATAATTTGATAAACGTTATTGTTATTGGCAGGGCCAACAAAGGTAAATTGTTTCCGCACGCTATGCGTGGGTGCTAGTCTACACAATAAACAAAGCGGCAATTCCATCAAGTTTACTTACCTTTTACGTTAAAGGGACGGCTTTAAAGCCTAAGGGATGTTTGGTTTATTGATTAAAGGACATGAATATAAATAAAGCCAGACGATTTACGCAAAGTCATCTAATCTAGTCCGAAGCTAAGCAGAGCTGGACACTAAAATCGCATTATTACAAACAGAAGTATTTTTTTTAATACATAGAAAACATAAATAAAGAACACACCTATTATTATTTATTTTAATTTGCGCAAGGCTGTCTTATCACTGCAGCCATGGGAACCCTATTGTGATCGCCACTTGGTGGGTTCATCCTTGAAGTTCATAAATTCGCCTCTTAAAGTCTCCACACACTGAAGCCAGAGGCGGAGCGGAGGCGAAGGCGTGTCGGTTTTTCCTGTGACGTTGCGCCGCCGCCACCGCCTGCGGTGTGTGTGTAGGCTTTCATATGATTCAATAGAATACAACTTGCACACCTTCGCCTCCGCTCCGCCTCCGGCTTCAGTGTGTAGACCTTTTCCCTTGCAGCTGCTAGCACTGCTAGGAACTGTAGGATTGTCTTCGAGGTGATTTCTCTTAGCTAGGGCTCAGTAAGTGTTTGTCCAGATGAATGCTTTAGAACACACGTAACAAATATTAAAATTTGTCCTGATCCGGGCATTGATCCCGCAACCGCCTGCAAGCTGATCTTCGGCCGCTGCGTCACTAAAGTCATCTTATTCAAATTATGTTACACGTAGATATTCTAACTTTACTTTTATACTTTCATTTCAGTATTTTTATAACTGTTCCTCAATATATTTTTTTTAATTCCAGGTAATATGATCGATCAAATACCGTTATGGCGTTCGTGGAAATAATAGAATTCAGAGAAATAAACCTGGCAGACAGGTAATGTACAAAAAAACATACATTTTATCTAAACGATAAGTTACCTGACAGGAGTTATAATGAATCTCTTTCGTACCTACCTCTTTCACTCAATGTGAACATTTTCACAAAATCATAATTTTATGTTAGATCTGTGTGAAATAAAAGTATTCAGAACATTTCTAGTTAATTATAAAAAACATATATTTTATATAATACCTAAGTTACTTGACAGACGGAGTTATAACAAATCTCTTACGTAGGTACTTTGTCTTTTCCTTCACTCCATGTGAACATGTTCACAAAATGATTTTCCAAATTTTATGTAATACCTGTGTGGTGCCAGAATTACATAATTTTCTGGATATTATCAACAGAAGCAACATTCTCGAGCACTACGATTGTTGGCAGTCGTGCCAAATAGACGTATAATTTTACTAGCTTCCGCTGGTGGCTTTGTTTTCATGATAACTACATTGTATATGTCGGCTTATATGGCACTGGTTAGTATATCCTAACTAATCCTTACTAATATTATAAACGCGGCTGTTTGCACGTATGATTGTTTGTTTCTCTTTCACGCAAAAAAACTAAACTAATCGAGCTGAAATTTTGAAAATACGTAGTTGTAAACCTGGAATAAATCATAGGCAAGTTCAGCACAGGCTACTAAATTTGCCTTGTCTAAGTGCTTATTTTGTTAGCCTAAAGAAATGAATATATTGATTTACTTACTTGATTTACTTTTTATCCCATAAATCAGTTCCTAGGTATAGAAATAGCCTTGACACGTTTCCATAGACACAACGCGTGCAAAGCCAGGTACTTAACAAAACATAAACCTTCAGCAAAAGTAATGTCTAAGTGTCTAACCAAGCTGTTTTGTTCCTGCCATAACACCTCCGTTCTAGATAGCTCATTTGTCACATTTGTTCCTAGGAAGTGCCTATGTCTTAGGCTGTGTCCCCAGTAGGCAAACTGTGAGCAGCCGACTGAGTTTGCAGCGTATCAGTTTAGTACGCCCTTCCATATATTTTAAATTGAGTGTCCACAAATTGCGAGTTTGCGCTCACAGTACGCAGTTTGCAGCGTAACGTGCGCCGACTGTCTCAGCTAGCAGCCGACTCGCAGGTTTCAGTGCCCGCGATACGCATGCGAACTGATCTGAGTTTGTAGCTGTTCGCCACAAATTTGCGGTTCACTCAGTCGGCCGCTCACAGTTTGCCTACTGGGGACACAGCCTACTACGTTCAAGCGACGCTCTTTGTAGCTAGGCTCACGTGCAGAGATCTATTACGTCACCCAGGGGAGGTGGGGTAACATGGCTCTACTAATTTCGCAGTCTCTAGTCACCTGGCTCAAGCCGTCACTGTGCATTTGCCCGCCTGTTGCCACAATCCTATTACTCAAAGGATTAGTCCTCTATGCTTATAATAAAGAAACCAAATTTTCAAACTTGGAACGGATACGGATGTTATTACAGCTAGTATTTTTACGAAGTTGTTTTTGTGCTTGGAAATGTTGATAAACGGTTTTGCTAATTTTTTCTAAGCGCTCTGTTGTCTTCCTGTTTTAGACTAAAACTAGCCTAAACTATAAATTTATCACTTACTAGCTGGTGCCCGCGACTTCGTCTGCGCATGATTAGAATTTCGAGTACTCGCTATTTTACTTGCGTAATTCCCTTTCTCGTGGGATTTTCGGGATAAAATAAAGCCTATGTGTTATTCCAGCTTATAATCTATCTCTGTGCCAAATTTCATCCAGATCCGTTTTTCAGTTCAGTAGTAGATCAGTTTTTGCGTGAAAGAGTAACAAACATCCATCCATCTATCAATCTATCTATCCATCTATCCATTCATACTTACAAACTTACGCGTTTATCAGTTCAATTCAGTTTGGTTTCCCTGGGCTATACGGGTTTCTAAAAATTTCTCACAGCATCTGAACGACGCGTGTGTACGCGTCGTTCAGATGCTGTGAGAAGTTTTTGAATTCCGGGATAAAATGTATCCTATGTCCAATCGTCCCGAGTTCCATTCGAATTCATTCACTTCCGTCGTGATGCGTGGTTAAAGAATTTTCTTTCACCCTCTCTCCCAGGGGAACCTTACCGAATTCCGGGATAAAAAGTATCCCATGTCCTTCCTTGTAGTATGAACTCAAACTGTCCCGAGTTTCATTCCAACTCATTCAGCAGTTTCGGCGTGATGCGCGGTAAAGGATTTTTACTTTCATACCCTCTCCCATGAGAACCTTACTGAATTCCGGGATAAAAAGTATCCTATGTCCTTCCTCGTAGTATGAACTCGTTATATATAATCATGCCGAGTTTCATTTCAATCTATCAAGTAGTTTCGGCGTGATGCGCGTTTACGATACAGACAGACATATAGACAGACAGACATGAATGAAAAAAAATACAGTTTTGGCTTGAGTATCGATAATAGAGAGCCCTCCAAAAAAAATTTTCAAAATATCTTCAATGTACAGATTTGGACCTATTACAGTTTTATTATAAGTATAGATACCAAAAGGCCAAAAGGATTAGTGCTGTAAGATTATGATAAAGACATTCAATATGTCTGTATGGTAGAGGCATATTATTCCCGAAATTTTACAACATGAAAAATGACAAAGCGTCGACTACATAAAACTCGACACATATAAATTGATGACAAAGCTCATAATTTACCACATTTTAGTTTTATTTATGTCATCCAAAATAACCACTGAACTCTTTCATTAGTACTAATTAAATTACTAAACAAGACCATTATAGTCGGACAGAACCAGTTGATAAATAATAAACTTTTCACACTGACTAAAAATAGAAACAGAAATAGTCTGTACAAATCTGTTAAGCTCGGAATGTGCTTTCGTGTCGCCCGCTGAGTGTAGCTGTCAATTAGCCGCTCGCTGCCGAGACAGCCCTAGGTACTAGGTACTAGGGCTGTCACATAGCGAAGATAATATTTTATGTCCGCTTTTCAACGGGTTAGCATTTTTCACACCACTCTGTGCTAGAATATTAGGTACGGAGAATGTAGATCTTGTTTCATATGATGATATTGTTGCTGTTTGATGATCGAGTTTTTCAAATTATTAATTCTTTTGAATTATGAATATTGTTTTTATTTTAGAACAAGTACTTGTCATCTCCAGTACTTAAAAATAGGTGTTTATGCTGCTAATGAAAAATAAATTGGAAAAAGTTGTTTATTTTTAATTTTTCTTTTTGTCTTTTACGAACGATGTCGCACGGCGCGCGAAGGTGTTAAATTTTCTCTTTATGACGACGTTTGTACGATCTCCAAATATTTGTTCCATTTGATTTCTATAAATAGTAAAAAAAAATCTATATTTTGTATTGTTTTAAGTAAATCAGTCATCTAGTACCCATAACACAAGCTCTGTTTAGCTTGGATCTAAATGTTGCTGTGTGGATTTTCCAGCATTATTTATTTATTACAATCTTTGCAATGTCCCTTGCGGCTATTGCACGAAAACTATGTATCATCCCGTTAAAATGTTAAATGAAAAAAAAGTCGGACCTAACTACCTCTTTGAGTCAGTTACAGGGTGATTTTATGTGTACATTTTATCTCTACCATAAAATGCATCTGTAAATGGAACTAAAGCGCTGTAAATTTAGTATAGAAGTAGAAATACGTTTTCATTTCGTTCCCTGAGTGCCACTAGCTGTCAATTAGCTAAACACTGCAAGCAAAAGACAGCTTTGCACTCAGGGTTGTCACCTGAAGATATTTACCGCAAACTGCGCATTTAATCCTTATTATACTTACTAATATTATAAACGCGAAGGTTTGTATTGATGTAAGGATGTTTGTTTCTCTTTCACACAAAAACAAGTGATTACTACACTTTATTTATTTTAATACTCGTTATAAAATACATTTTTTACTATAGAAAATACAAAAATGTTATAAAACTTATCTACAGTAAAAAATATATCAAAACGGTGGATCACCGGCCGCGAAGCTAGGCTCAAGCAGCCGGTGACTAGGGTTGCAGACAGAGGAACTTCCTGGCGATACGCGCCGAATCCAGGAGAACCGCTTTTTGGATCTGACCCTTGATCCAACTTCCTAGCGAGAGTCTCTTGAGATGTTTATCGATATTTACACTACTATTATTACTACAACTACTAATTACCAAACGTTCGCATATATGACATTAGTGTAACAGGCAACCCTAAACCGGTAATGTTACGTCGTGCCTATTAAAATTAGTTTCAGAAAATCAGAAATTGTAGGTTAAATTAGGTAAATTAATGATAGGGTTGTGCAAAAAGTTTTGCTAAGCAAATTCACGGTAAACTTTTCAAATTGAGGTAAAATTATAGCTTTAGACTGATTCTATAAGTAAAAGTTTAGTTACTTTGACGATTTATTCATAATGAGTTTGTTAAATCACGAAAGTTTTTTGATGTTTATGGTGTTACAACCGCATATACAAACACTCTCCCCTTAAAGGACACAAAAATATGCACCACCACTAACTAATACCGTAATACTTCTTTTTGGATTTGCGGAATTCAATAGAAACCGGCCAAGTTCGAGGCGGATTTGCACACGAAGGGTACCATCACTACATAGTATAAAACAAAGTCGCTTTCTCTGTCCCTATGCATGCTTAAATCTTTAAAATACGCAATTGATTTTGATGCGTTTTTTTATAGATAGAGTGATTCAAGAGGAATGTTTATACGTATAATAAAACCGTGCGAAGCCAGGGCGGGTGGCTAGTGATCAATAAAAACGACAAAATAATCATCTTTGTTGATTAAGTATTTCTTTTATTCTGTTTTTAGTATTTGTTACTTTAGCAACATAATTAGAGTATCTATGAAAATTTCAAATGTCTATACTATCACGGATTTTGAGGTACAGTCTGATGACAGACAGACAGAAAGACAAACGGACAGCAGAGTCTTAGGTCCCATTTTACCCTTTGTGTACGAAACTCTTTGCTCGTGATACACAAAACTCAAAAAAATGTCCCTCATCAGCATTTCAAGATTGAAAATCACAAGCGGAAAAAGAACTCCGAAAATAAACGCCATTTCGTATTCGCAGTCACCACATGCAAGCGCATCTCGGCGAAAAGTTTATCTTTGAAAAGACCAAATTTCAGACCACGTTTGAGTTGGATCAAGCTTGCACCTAGTACTTTTAACTAAATTGAAGTTTAGAGGTAGAAGGTAGAAGGTACGTACCCCTACTACGGGACCCTTTTTTATTTTTTTTACGCTTCTCCCCCTCTCTTTGACTACCCGTAATCAAATTCAGATTCTAATTGTCTTATTTCCTCCAGCGAGGAACCCCCTCATAGTTATCACGTACCTAGTAACAATAGATAGACATAAAGTAAAAAAAATAAAAAACTAACGCTTGAATTAATGTTTTATTTTTGTTTCGATATAAATCTATATCGTCCGTAGAATATCGACGACTGACGTTAAAATACTATACTAAAGTATAGATTACATGTTAGCCGTAATGTAATACGGCGGATTATACAATACGACTGCGACATAGATACTACTAGACTACTTACAGACTACTATCCAGACTACAAATAGATACGTTTAGACTACGTATAGAAATAGAATCTGTGACAAAAACCTTAACCCTTCCCCCGCTCTTTTGACCAAGTTTGGTATTTTGAATCCCCCCCTCTAAATGATTCACATAGTATGGGAACGTTCCCTTACGGGCAAAGAGTGCGCAGTGCACATGGCGTACCTAAGGCTGTGTCCCCAGTAGGCAAACTGTGAGCGGCCGACTGAGTGAGCCGCAAATTTGTGGCGAACAGCTACAAACTCAGATCAGTTTGCGCGCGTGTCGCAAGTACTCGGCCGCTAACTGAGACAGTCGGCGCACGTATCGCTGCAAACTGCGTGCAAACTGCGTACAGTAAGCGCAAACTAGCAAACTGTGAACACTCAATTTAAAATATATGGAAGGGCGTACTGAACTGATACGCGAACTCAGTCGGCTGGTCACCGTTTGCCTACTGGGGACACAGCCTTACCGACTCTCCGTCTGTTAGTTTATACGTGAGTAGATTGCGTTGGACTCCTTTATTCAATGGTGCGGATGCATTTTTGAGGATGTTTACGGAGTCACAGTTGATTGGAATGACAAGTGTTTAGCTTTGTGTTTGCGGTTAGGAACGAGCCACGATACTTAGTTTGTGGTCGAGCGTAGCTTTTCTGTATTTAGCTGTTCTTTTTAACCCTTGTTAGTGCAGTAAACACAGTGTTATATACCTGTCTAAAAGAAGGTCTTCGGATTTTCTACTGCCAAATCCTTACTAAAGTTATAAACGCGAATGTTTGTATGGATGTTGGTTGTTCGTTCACGCCAAAACTACTTAACAAATCGGGCTGAAATTTGCTGAAATGTGGTTATAGCACTGGAATAATACGCAACTTTTCATCTCGTAAATCAGAAAGAGACGACGCGAAGACGTGGGCAAATAATTGTAAAAAATACATTGACATCGGAAATTTCGACGATGAAAATTTGTCCCCAAGTATAAATAAATAAATAAAGAATGCTAGACAATCCACAGCATCATCTTGGGTTATTTTTGTATACTTAATAAAAATATAAGTGGGAACGAGCTCTCAGTAATTTGATATCGATAACACAGCTCTGCTTTGCTTGGGGCTAGTTGATGATGTGTTCATTGCATTATTTAATTATGTTCTAACTAGTATCAGCAGGATACCATATGCTTTTGAAAACAAACATTACATTACAACCTCCCCTATCGTTCCCCAATCGGCAATTTTTGTCTATTCCCATTTGTCAGACAGATAACTAAATTCAAAATTTGAATATCGAACAGGAAGTGTCCTATCATAATAAACGGCCCACAGATAATATCAGTGGTAACTGACAAGTTTTAACCTATAACAGTAGACGAACAATCGACATGTGTTTCGTCAGTTGTAACAGAATTTACATCTATTTACTGGCTAAAGACTTGCATAGGGATGGACTGAGCATTCATATATGATAATGGGTTCGGCTTGCTTACCGCTGTCGAGTTAAGAAGTCCAACTGTTTTAGGTGTCTTGAAAGGTTAGATAGGTATTTAGGAAATTTACCTTTTAGGTTAAAGTCTCCGAAAAATAATCGAACAATAATTGGTTTTGCCAGTTAGGTTTAAGGTTAAATACTACGAACTTTTTTAACAAAAATTTAAATTAAAATGTTGGGCCGAATATCGAATGTTACGAAATTATATTTTGTTTTACTTTGGGGGCTGTGTGCTGTTGTATTGTGTAGCATTTGATTATTATTTATCTTATACGGTAAGCTTTTAAATTAAAACATAATAAATCTTTGTAAATATACATATAAGAGGGTGTATGAAGTGGATCTATTGATTCGTAGGTACTAATATTGTGTACTTTTTTTGTAATATTTAATAGTTTAAATTTTTGACGCATATACCTTTCCAAATACCTAAGCTCTATCTCGCTCCTACAAAAGCAAAATCACTATTCCTTTCCTTTACACAAAAATGGCTCCCACACAATTACATCCAGAGTTACAAGACTCTACGCAGGTAGATACTTCGATCCAAAACACGACAATTTCGTTCCATTTCACCGAACAAAACATTCTTGCTTGGTAAAACGAAAACGAAAAACGATGTTCAGCGCGTCACTAAAGCCATTTTAGTCAAAGCTGTGACATGACAATAACGCGTTAACATTCTGACAATGCCCCGTTAAAGTTAGAATGGGAAGTGAATACCATTTAAGCTCATATTAAAGATGGGAATGGTCACAATGGGAGCATAGACCCTATAATTAAATGGGCCTTATCTTCGTGTTGTAATAGTTTAGTTAATACAGGTTCTCATAGAAGAAAGCAAGATGTTTTTGTGGTTAAGATTTAACTAGCGACCCGCCCGGCTTCGCACGCTTTTATTATACGTATAAACCTTCCTCTTGAATCACTCTATTTATAAAAAAGCGCATCAAAATCCGTTACGTAGTGTTAAAGGTATAGGGACATAGGAACAGAGAAAGCGACTTTGTACTATGTAGTGATAACTTAAAGAGATTTTAACTATTGAAACCTCATCGAAACGTCTGTACCTAAAATTTCCTAAGTTCTAAAAAAGTTGACGACAAAAAGTTTTTGTCTCTTTCATATTTAGCGCCTTGCAGTGCCTTTACCGGTTGGAGAAAACCTTATTTTCAAGTTTTGACAGCGCGGCGGTTGAATTTTTATATGGTCGTAGGCGTAATCATTGTTTCGTTTTGATTTTAGTTTTCGAATAATTTTCGGTCTAATGCTTTTGACGTATTTCCTTGTGTCTCATTCTTTTACTTAACATGTAAGCGAGATAGAAGTTAAAGTCTATAGACCTTTTGTTAGCAAACTGTGTAGGTACACTAAAAATGTCGTAAAGTACCTATATAATTATTGTTTGTTATATAAGTCGTTGAAAAATTGCAGGTTCCTCACTAAACACAACTTTGAATTGCGTCTAAATTTTTTCTCCTAACTGTAAAAGACCTATGCTCTTACATAAACAACTCGGACTCAAATTCTCTTGAAATGTTGTAGTGTAAGAATAATTATCATTCCTTACCGAATTTTTTTTTTTTTTTTTTTTTTTTGGTAAAAGTTTCAGAATAACGCAACTTTCGTTGTAAAAAGCAAAACGTTCAATTTGTACCGTCATTATTATTAATGCTCGTAGTTTTACCAGCCATGAAATTACCCTAAAATATGACTTATTTCACCTAATTTCATCCAACTAATGGGGCATTACGCAAACCCGGTTAGAACCCAACAAATATCCTCTAATAGACCGCGACTACATTGCACGCAACGGAACCCTAAAAGTACCACAGATCATTAATAAAAATTTCGTTAAGGCAACAAGTTCCGCTGACGAAGCAGTTTAATAAACTCCAACCTTATTCCGGGGGTTTAAGGCTTATGATGAAGCAGTTTTGTCTTCATCAGCTGATGCTAAACGCAATTTATTCACTGCTTTAGTAGCAATAAGGTTGGTATTGTCAAAGCAGGACGTAATTGTAAGTTTGTTAGGAACAAAGGTTTTTGGGTAACGAAATGATTCTTCAGATATCGATTTGGACCAAATAAGCTTGGGACCAAAGTACCAGCTTTGGAAAATTCTTATTTTACGTTTCATCATCATTTCTTTTGCATCTTATAGGTGGCTTATACTGGATTAGCGTTCTTTTTCAAATTATAATCCATTTCTTCCATTATTGAAAATACATTTAAAAAAAAATCCGTCTTTTTGCTAATAATTTTAATTTATTAGGTATGCCTAGTGAAATAAAAATATTGGATTCTGAGATCTTAATACAATAAGAGTCTTACTCTAGTGTCTTGGAGACGCTTTCGAGTTTTATTGACATGGATATGCAATGACCATTCTTACTTCATCATCATCATCATCATCAGTCTGTATCAGTCTTCTGCATACTTACTTAATCTCTACTAATTAAATCTTCAACTCTTTCTTAATTTTAGTTGTCACACTAATAAAAGTTTGGATGGATAGATGCATAGGACGTTTGTTACCTTATTACGCCAAAACTACTGAACGGATCGTGTTGTAATTCGAATAGGCATAGTTCTAGGCCTGGAATAAAAGTCTATTTTTATTCCATAAGTTTCCACGGGACAAAAATAAAGAAAAAAATTTTTTATATCAACTCAAACTTATTTCTGTCAGCATACGATATACAGAAGGTGTCCAAACTATATAATGTATAACTTTATTACTTAGTAATTTATGCCTGTTCTTACTACTAAAAATCCTTGAATCGTATCCATAGAAACACCGCGTGCAAAGGCGCGGGCAGTTCCTAGTATGAAATAAAATATAAGAATATTAAATCAGTTTTATCTTACAATGGCTAAAGGTTTTAATAACTGCTTCTCTGATATCAATACTCTTTCAAAGTTTATGATAAATTCCTCCGAACATTACGATA
This sequence comes from Eupithecia centaureata, assembly GCA_944547425.1. Taxonomy (NCBI): domain Eukaryota; kingdom Metazoa; phylum Arthropoda; class Insecta; order Lepidoptera; family Geometridae; genus Eupithecia; species Eupithecia centaureata. The sequence goes on from OX155697.1 coordinate 2,496,977, forward strand.
AAAATCGATTATCGATCGATTCTCACGATAACCTGTCGAACCTCTCAATAAATAGTGTCATTATATATTTTGTCACGGAGGTTTTATGAAGAGAGAAACCTCAAACCTTTATGTTTATGATTTTAATTCTCGTTTCATGACGCCTACGCTTTAGCTATGAATAACGACCGTCTAGTCGAACTGCACGTGCTTGTAGGCAAGAAAATCTAACTAGAAATATTCTACTTTTTATTAATCTTACTATTATAATAAATGCAAAATTCTGTGTGAATTTTTGTTATAAGTAATCTTCGTAATTACTTGAGTTATTTGCTGATATTTGGTACGTAGATAGTTTGGGACCTAGAATAAGACATAGGCTTATAAAATTATCAAAAATTAACCTCTGAGGGGGTTTAATAGGGTGGTAAAGTTTGTATGGAAAATTATTTTTCCTTAGTTCGATTTGCTTAAAACTCGGTATAAATTGAGCTAACTGCAGACGGCTGCAATCAGTCTAAATGTTGATCCATGTCAATACCAGTCGGAAGCGTCCACAACACACTGGCTGCATTAGCACGCTGTATAGCAATGCTGAAATTGTTTCCGAGTATACTTACCTTGGGCAGATTGTACAGCTTGGTAAAAACAATTTTGAGAAGGAGGCCAAGAGGAGGATCCAGCTAGGCTGGGCAGCATTTGGAAAACTACGTCAAGTCTTCTCGTCATCCATACCGCAATGTTTGAAAACGAAAGTTTTCAATCAGTGCGTCCTACCCGTAATGACCTACGGAGCAGAGACGTGGACACTCACGGTAGGGCTGGTCCACCAGTTCAAAGTCGCCCAGCGAGCTATGGAAAGAGCTATGCTCGGAGTCTCTCCGAATACATCCGACAGAGAACCAAAGTTATCGACATAGCTCAAAGAATTAGCAAGCTGAAGTGGCAATGGGCCGGCCATATCTCGCGAAGAACCGACAACCGTTGGGGTAAACGTGTTCTTGAGTGGAGACCGCGACTCGGTAAACGTAGCTTAGGACGCCCTCCGGCCAGGTGGGATGACGATCTGCGAAAGACTGCTGGCAGATGCTGGATGCGTCAAGCTGAAGACAGGGCGCTATGGCGCTCATTGGGGGAGGCCTATGTCCAGCAGTGGACTAATATAGGTTGATGATGATGATGATGGCAATGCTGATGCGCTGCGCCAGATACTCACCAGCTCTCGGGTCAAGCGTCGCATCGACCAGACGCTCAGATAATTTTTAATAAACCCGAAGAGCCTCGGTACCTACCCCACGGAAATAAATAATAAAACATGTATTTTTTAACAAAATAGGAGTCTCCTAGAAGAATTCCAAGGAGTTGTGTAATATATTTCTGAAATTTGTATTTAAAAAAAACTCTGGTTCGCGGGCGAAGCCACGGGGCGCATCTAGTTATAAATAAATACAACAACAAAAATAAATAAATACATTAAAGCGACAAAGATCACACAATCCACGAACATTTTCATGTCTGAAAACGGATAGTTTTAACACGTTTTTGAAACCTAACCTCTCCAATAATCTAGGAACTTGTTTGACCGAATATTATGTAGATATAAAAATAGACACTGATAAAGTGAAAAAAGAACCGAGCTGTGTTTCATTAAAGGAATAAACAGGCAGGTAAACACAAGATTTTCAATCAATTTAAATTTATCTAAAGTAATTCTCCTTTCCTCTGATCACCTTTTCCTTAGCAACAAATAATAAAAAAGGGAGACAAAAAATCATTTATTAGCCTCCAAAACAATATTTTGACGTCCACAAAAGCAGCTGTCTCTTTGCATCCGTTATAATGATTATTGATACCTCGGCCAGACTATTAATTTGATGCTTCGACCGGGCTCAGACGAAGCGCATTCGAAACACATTGAAGGTTTACAATATAGTTAACATTAACTGCTCGTATATCGAGTATCAAAGACGAAACCAAAAATACAAAAAAAAATATTGAAATGGAGTTAGAACACTGTCTCCCGTGGTAGCTACAATTTAGCTGTGTTACAAAAAACTGCGTTAGAGGCTGTTTTATATTAAAACTAGTATACATTCATTGGAAAAATTGAGCTAAAAGCAGATGGTTGCAAACGGTTAAGAGGTTGCACACTGACCAAGTCCGTCAGATACAATTTTTTTACCTAGATGTAAATTGAAACTTTATTTCTCGTATCAAAAAAAAATTATATGTCAATTAGTTATCTAGTATCTACCCATAATACAAGGGTTTAGCTTGGGACTAGACGTTGCTGTGTGCAGTTATAGTCTTGTAAGGTCTGAAGGAAATTAAGCGCTTTGAGTTTGAGTGGATTTGTCCAGCATTTATATTTATCTATTAGCAAACGTTTGTTATAATTGTACACACTATTCGTAAAACTAGTTAAGTTTATTTAATCATTAACACTTTATTTATTACTAGTTACCCACCCCGGCGTCGCACGGTTTTATTATAAATTAATCTTCCTCTTGAATCACTCTATTAAAAAAAACCGCATCAAAATCCGTTGCGTAGTTTTAAAGACTTAAGCATTCAAAGGGACATAGGGACAGAAAAAGCGACTTTTTTTCTATGTAGTGAAAGTGATATTATTGTAATATTTATTTTTAACTTGACTTGTGTTAAATTGGCTTAATAGCAAATAGCAAGGGGTTCACGTTATGTGCTAAATATATGAAATATTTTCCCATTAGCAAACAAAATGAAATTAATCTTACGAGTATATACCGAGATGTGATTTATACTAGCTGTTGTGTATTTTGGTACCAAGGAACAGATGTAATATTCAATAACACCGCTTTTACAGTATGCTTCCTGTAAACCTTATGAACGATCGTCAATCAATATTACGACTTAAGTCTCTTCCCGTACCACTTGATAGATTTATGGTATGTGTATTTCAAATTCTTGAAAATATTATTGCAGACAAGGAAACGTAGGTAGAGACCCTAGGTCCCTGGGGTACCGAGGCTTTCCGGGTTTTTAAAATATTATCTGAGCGTCTGGTCGATGCGACGCGTGACCCGAGACCTGGTGAGTATCTGGCGCAGCGCATCAGCATTGCCATACAGCGTGGTAATGCAGCCATTAGTGTCTTGGGGACAACATTGTACAACATACTCACACGGGATCTCTGGATCAAAAGTGACATAAAGTAGTATCAATCTAGTATACAATGTGATTTTTCGAACCTTGATCAAAAGAAATGTGCGGATACACGACACATATTTATCGGTAAAAATCGGGATAAAAAAAATTATATGTTATTTATCTCAAAAACAAAGCAGTTTTAATATTTTTTAAAATGAAGACTACTTCATCTGGTTTTTTCTTCGTTTCTTTTTGAGTAAATGGTGTATTTTATTCGAAGTAGTCTCATTTGAAAGCTAGATAGTTTACCTAGCTAATAAATAAATAAAAAATACGATACATAAGCGTAGTAAAAACAGTACTTTTTTAGAAATAAGACAAAAAAAAACGATTTTTATTTTATTTTTTCTCTGTAACTTTAAAACTGGGTAATTAAGGTGTACTTTTTTGCATGTTGTATTAAACTTCATAATTTATTCTACAAATCCTTCAAAAACAAGGGGTCTATCTCTTTCCGTTGTCATGTTATTCACCATTTAAATAAGGTACTTTCTGCCATTTAGATTAAATCAGTTGAGATTCCTGTTGATCTGTACTTGACTTGTGTTTAAAAAAAATAACATGATTTTTTTTTTATCTCGGTTTTTATCGATTAATATGTGTCGTGTATCCGCACATTTCGTTTGATCAAGGTTCGAAAAATCACATTGTATAAGCTATTCTGGTACGAAATTACATCCAAATATTTTGTTACGTTTATTTATAGGAGCAACAAACATGTACTTCTATTTTCTTTTTCTCTTTCGCCTGTTTAATGTTTTCGTGATTATGCATCAATATATAATCCAATTTATAAAAGTGCCAGCCAATTAAAACAGCTGCGGGTAATTATTGAAATAAAAAATACTTTAGCGCGGAAAATTATTTTAAAGGTGGCTATAAATTTTATGGACATTACAATTAACACCTAAGGCGTTATCTTGGGTCAATCTTCATTTGTTTGTAACACGCCAGTTTCAAAATTAGGCTTTGATCAGGTACATAAAACTTATAATGTCTTTAAGCACGTAAAACTTTATTAGCTACTATCAAATTAATTACTTAATTTATTAACTTAAATTGATTAGAATTTTAGAGCCTCGTTTGGCTAGAAAATGTACGACATTATTGAGTTGTCCAGTTTTAATGGCGAAATTAAATGTCTCTTACAATAAAACTTAAGTTGTTTTTTTTTCATTGACCTAATACTTCTTTAGTTCATCATCATCATCAAATATTAGTCCACTGCTAGACATAGGCCTCCCCTAATGAGCGCCATAGCGCCCTGTCTTCAGCTTGACGCTTCTTTACTTCATCATCATCAGCCCATATTAGTCCACTGCTGGGCATAGGCCTCCCCTAATGAGTGCCATAGCTTCTTTAATTACCTAGTTGTAATAACTCAGGGGTTCGATTCCCGCCTCGGGACAAATGTTTATACGATCTGAAAATATTTGTAGGTACCTACTTTATTTATCTATGTAGGTATTGTAATGTATTAAGTATATCAGTCATCTAGTACCCATAACACAAGCTTTGCTTAGCTTAGGGCTAGATGATGCTTTGTGGATTTTCCAGCATTAATTATTATGATTATCTCCAAATAAATGTACCATCAGCATTATCTATAGATTGTTTAATATCGATAGAGCAAACAGATTTCATTTCACATTTCCAATTATTCTTGTTTACCTACTATGATATAATTAACTATCGAAACCACTTTTTCCAGGCATCGCTTAATGATATCCGTTCAATGACTAATATACATTTTTGAGAACAAATGACGTATTATGTAAGTACTATTTATATTAGCCTCAATAATAATTATATTAACCTCAATAATATTATATTGCCCTCAATACTATGTATATTACCCTCAATAACATATTAGCCTCAACAATAATAGAAGATCTGATCCACAAGTCCAGTTTGTAAAAGATTTGGATAGTTCTCTTCCGCGGAATAAAGACGCTAAATACCATAGGACAAAAAGAGACATTTGCCGATAGTTTCGACACGTAATCGTGACGATGACGTTTCGAAACTATCGTTATTCGTACTCAGGGCTCAGATCATTGACTCCACCTCATAAGTTTTTTATTACACCTACCTACCTCGAAATGTTGTTTTAAAATCCATTAGAATATAACTACGAGAGGCTCTTAGAAAGGTCAGCGATTAAATACATACCACCTGTAGTTTCTGTGGGCATATAATTATGTACCTACAGTGAATTTAAAAGTAATAGCCCAATTTCTTTCAAATTTATCGTTAAAACTATTTATCTGAATCAAAATGTTCTTTATATGGCATAAACCTGTTCAGATATAGAATCAATTTGAATATATATTAGCCGGTTTATTTACTTAAATAATGAAATTAAGAAGAGATGCAATAAAACATGGATTTAACGGGCGCAATTACAGTTAATTATTTAAAGTTAATATGGATTGGGATACATTTCCTATTGTCCGTGGGTTGATAATCTGATTCTAGAGAAATTCTTTTTTTGAAAATCTTGCCTTCTTTCTATTTCAAATATCTATATATGTAAAAGAAAGTCGTGTTTGTTACAACACTTGAAAATTCAGCACATCAACAATCAAACGAAAAGTAGAATTATGGATTCTGCTTTGCTCGAAAAAAATAAAAACGCTTTTATAATGCATTTGCTCAACATCTCGCACAATTTGAGTTTTTTCAGTTTCAGTATTTATTACAGCGTTCGTAGAAACACACACATGCTACACTTGATGTCGTCTTAGTATGATTTACAGTTATGATTAGCTACCTAACCAATTCTAGATTTCATTACGCACATTCACAATGAAAAAGGAAGCATCATAAGGGATTGTAGACAGAAAAACAAACGGATAATTACTTGCATGCATTAACCTTCTGATCCATATGGATCATGTTGAAGACTTAAAATCGACATGGATACGCAAAAAACTGTAAACTGTCGAAGGTTAAAAACTGAAATCACAACATTTGTCAAAATAAAATATGAACATTGAAAGGATATAAAAATATATTTTATGCTGCTCTTTAAGGGCATATTTTTTTAATATACTTAACTAAAATCTTCACATATCTACCTCAAAATATAATAGTTTTGTACAATCCTGACCAAACGACTAGATATAAATTTTAATGTTCTGTAACCTTTAATTATTGTAACTTATGATATTTTAATAAGAATCCATTTTCACTTATCTTTATTGAATATTCATTAAATAAAAGTGTGTTTTATGTAAATATACGCTATCCTAGGTGGTCATTATTGTATCAGAATTTAATATCGAAAGTTAATAGCAGCTTGCCGCTGTAAGTACAGCTCAAAGCCGGTTGGCTAGATTACTTTTGGTACTTAATCATACTTTATTTGCGAGAACGTTTTAATGGTTAAGATTTATATGCGAGAACATTTTAATGGTTAAGAGATATTTTTTAAGCTCAATTACTCCTGTTTGTACAACTGTTTGATTTCCAAATAAACCAAAATAAAATAAAATATTATAAACGAGAAAGTTTGTAAGTATGGATCGATGGATGGATGTTTGTTACTCTTTCACCCAAAACTCCTGAACGGATATGAAATTTGACACAGAGATAGATTATAGTCTGAAAAACACATAGGCTATATTTAATATCGGAATTTCCACGGGAAAGGGAATTATGCGGGTGAAACTGCGAGGCGCTGCTAGTACTTTATACTCTTAATATTATACTTTGAGTATATTGAGAGTATTATACCTCTAGTATTTAATTTACCTATAAATAGGTTTAACTAACCATCCTAACTAACTTCTATGATAAAAATTTGGCAAATACAGCCACTGTCTTTGACATGAATCAGTTGAGTTACCTTTAGACAGTTTTCAACCATCTGCAGTTAGTTTAATTGTTTCAATAATTGTACCTAAACTAGTTTGATTTTTTATTATTCTTTGATTGTATTTTTCGTTGTGAATAAGGCTTAAGATTTTGTATTAAGGAAAAAATCAAATTGAATGCAAATACTATGAGCCCCATCTAAGTTTTACATTAGAAACATCAGTTACCTTGTTGCAATCAACTAAACCAAAAGAAAGGGATTCTTAAATCGACTTTGTATTTTTAGACTTGTATATTGTCTTCGCAAATCAATTTCGAATTTTGCCTGATTTCGATGCTTCTTTTGCTTTTGAGGATGGTTTCTAGATGGTCCATTCCAAAGGAGTATCAGTTTGTTTTTAGTTTTACACGTACCTACGCATCTTTAAAGGAATATGTTTGATCTAGCTGTCGCCATTTTGGACTGTGGTTGCTTGTCGGCTCTAGGAAATTAATTTAAAGTGCATTGGCGTTGTTATTGCATACAAGTAGCCATTAAAAAGATAAACAAGTGATTCATCCTACTATTTGCATGGTAATGCAAAGCACTTATCTTTATAATTCAGTTTATTAAAATCAGCGAGCATATGGTGTAGCAATTTAATTCATACCAATTACCAACTGTGCTTTTAAGTTGGCGGAAGTTAAAATATTATTTAATTAGGATATTACAATCTCTTTTTTGCTGGACAATTCACATAGCGTTTTCTAGTCACAAGCTAAGCTAAGAGCTATTCATTATAGGTAGGTAATAGATAAATCATTCTGTGTAGTCGATATTATTATGTAATTGATACCCACTTACTATATACTACAAAGAACAATATTTATTTTTATACAACGTGTAGTCTACAAGTTAAATATTATACTTGTTAAAAAAACATCCATAGCTTTTACATCTATTATTTAATTTATATGAATTTGATAAATTCTCAGTAACTAGTCTAGGTTTAAAAATTATCAAATCGTTCTTCATAATCTTATAACTCTTTATTATTCTACAGCTGGACAAAGACCCTCCCTAACTCACTCTCCTATGAGCTTCCTAATTCGTACATACATACAGTAAAACTAGCTTCTACCCGTGGTTTCACCCTTGTTTTCCGGGATAAAAGTTATTATCTATGTAGTTTATTTCAGTTTGAAAACTACACCTAGGTACGCACAATTTCTTCACTTCGATCCAATCAGTTATTTTGGCGTTAAGGGGTTACATACATCTTCATACCTATCTAAGCATCCGAACTTTCAAATTCATAAAACAAGTGTGGTGAATCTAAGAAGATTTATAAGCTATTCTCGTCTTCGTACTATAACCACTATCTTAGTTTTAGTTCAAAAAGCTTATAATTTATTATTAAAAGTTTGCTTAAAATTTATCACCGATTTATTTTACAACATCAAAAACTTTCGCTCTCTTAAATTCTTTCACAGCCATAAAGGCCTTAACATCCGAAACCGCGTCTCATTCATTGCTTTAATTATTATTATTTCATTCTTTTGCAATTTATAAAGGTATAATAAAAAGCTTTGTTCGTGCGAAGATTAAAGTACACGCCACGCCCTACTCTGATTGCCGTCGTCGATTGGTTGTTCTCGCTCTTTGTATCACCGCTTTGTTTTACCTTGAATTAGCGATTACGAATATTCTTTTCAAACGAGAGCTAGGGCTCGAAAGTAAACGGGGGAACGTTGAGTACCTACTTTTATCAGTATAAAGCATGTGCATATACCCGCTACACGAACATCGTTAGGTAGTGACTTGTATGCGGGTAGTCGGGAAAATTGGCATGACATCCTTGGAACTTGATAATTCCCCTGCTACCCCGCGTGGTGTTCCGCCGAAGTCAGTAACAATAGTGTCACAGAAACCGTTGTACGTGTCTTCGCGCTAACTTCAAATTATCTTGCTTTATTATATTTTTTTATTAAAACAAATCGTAACTATTAAACCTTATTTAGGTATATGCTTTTATTGCTTGCTCTCCCTTTCCTTCCCTTATTGTCTGATTGGAATAATCGCAAAATGTAGTTCTTATTTCAAGATTAAAATCTCGAACGGAGAAACAAGTTTTCTAAAAAGGTAAAGGAAAAGCTTCAATATCCCTCATCATTTATCATGCATCCATTGTTTGCATTTATCATGTTATTGTTTCTCCGGAGGATATAGGATACGAGAGCATAAGCAATATGATTTGAAAAATTCAATGTTAGTTGTTTGAGAACAGGTTGCTCTGGCAAATTTATTTTCTGAATAGGTCTTAAACTCAGGAATTTTATCACTGCATCAGGAATTTTATCCTCCAAGTATTTGCAAATTATACAAAACTAGCGACCTGCCCCGGCTTCGCACGGTTTTATTATACGTTTAAATCTTTCTCTTTAATCACTATATATATTAAAAAAAACGCATCAAAATCTGTTGAGTAGTTTTAAAGATTTTAGCATACAAAGGGACATAGGGACATAGGTACAGAGAAAGCGACTTTGTTTTATACTATGTAATGATAAAGTACGTACCTAATACAAATTTAATAATTAGAAAGAAACATTTTTTTTATTTTCATCATTATAATGTTTTTCAATATTTTCATTGTTTGTCTATTTCTTATTTCCATCGAATCTTTGGTCTGCCGCAGTCGTTTCCTGTACTATTTACATTATTTTTTAAATAAAAAGTTCATAATTAAAGAAACAATATCCAAAACAAAAACACGTAATGTTACTGTCACTAAATAATAAATAATCTATCTACGAAAGCCCGTGAAAAGTCCAGAACAAAAGCTTCCTACCAAATATCCAACAGGAAAATCACCATCAATCCACATTCTAAGTAGCGAATAAACTTAGGACAATTAAGTTGCTTTGCGTGCGGCACGCATGTGACTCAATGCGACCCACATCATGAGGATGCTAAGGAAATATTACTATGTTATATTGAGGGTAGGCTATCTCTGATTGTTTATAATCGTCCCTTTCCTGTAATTTGGCTATATTTGGTTTTCACAGAAATGATAAGTCGTTGCGAGAAGAATTTGCAAGCACAAACAAAAGAAACTGATAAGGATTTTTTTTTCTCTGTTATTTAATTAAAAGTAGATAAGTTCCACTCTCTACCTGCCTAGTTACCGGCCCTTTGAGCTTAGCTTTTGGGCCGGTGATCCGACGTTTTGACATATTTTTTACAGTACCAGTCGGAAGCGTCCCCAAGACACTGGCTGCATTACCACGCTGTATGGCATTGCTGATGCGCTGAGCCAGATATTCACCAGCTCTCGGGTCACGCGTCGCATCGACCAGACGCTCAGATAATTTTTTAAAAACCCGGAGAGCCTCGGTACCCCACGGACCTAGGGTCTCGAATCCAAGGGGAGCAAATGCGTAGGTTCTGTCGAGACCTGCATATTTGTCTTGGGGACGCTTCCGACTGGTATTGACATGGATCAATTGAGCTACCTTTAGACTGTTTGCAACCGTCTGCAGTTAGCTCAATGGTTTCAATTGTAAATACTAGTTGTAATTTTTCTATTCCTTTTTTTTACAGTAGAATAGTTTTTTTATGTTAGAAAATGTATTTTGCCTATGTAATAGATAATATAAAAGTAAAGTGAATTATTAGATATAAAAATGCTCTACAATTCACACAGGATCATCTAGCCGCAAGCTTTGCCAGCTTGTGTTATGGGTAATAGAAAACTGACATTTTATTTAATAATTTATACTATGTACTTACCTAAATGTATATTTTTACTATTCATAGAAAACACCCAAAACACCCTGAAAGTTTCCTGCAAATCTTACAAACATTTTGTCCAGAGGTTGTCAATCTTTAAATCATTTTACAAGTAAGTTTTATGTGATTATATTTTTAACTGTCGGTTATCGTAGTACCTGGCTTTCATAATAAGCATTACTATTTGAAAATAACGTAACCAGTATGAATTACCAAGAAAGTCGTAAACTAAACTCTTTACACCCACGCCCGTTAATTGTAACCAAGCAAGTTAAATTTTTTAACGTGCTTTTTATATTCACTCTTAAAGCCAGTAAGTAAGCTGTTCAATTTATTTGCCTTAGTCTTTAAGGAATGTTCTTCCACCTCGAGCTAAAGAATGTAGAAATAATTTTATCTCTATCTACAGAATTTGGAAAGGGTTAGTAATTCCTATTGTTTACTGGCATAGCAGTTCCCGTGACTTTATCCAAGTGGACTTAGATTTTTAGCGTCCCCAGTGTCTTGGGGACGCTTCCGACTGGTAATGACATAGATCAATTGAGCTACCTTTAGACTGTTTGCAACAGTCTGCAGTTAGCTCAATGATTTTAGTTGTAAATATAAGGTCTTATTTATTTTGTACTAACTGGTGCTCGCGACTTGGTCTGCGCAGGTAGTATTCCGAGTAAACTCGCGTTTTCACACGCGTAGTTCCCGTTCCAATGGGAATTCCAGGATAAAATAAAGCTTATGTGTTATTCCAGAGTATAATCTATATCTATGCCAAATTTCATACAGATCCGTTCATTAGTTTTTGCGTGAAAGAATAACAAACATCCATCTATCCATCCATACATCCATGTATCCATCCATACTTACAAACTTGCGCGTTTATAATATTAGTAGGATTCCTTGATTGTAATTTTATTTGTTAATAAATTTACCTATATAGGTAAATTAGTGATGGTTTGTTCGTAACCTTTAAAAGTAATATACCATGAAAATATGTTCATTTAATACTCGTATTATAAATATTGGTCTGGTGATTGATCTATCAAAGATTAACTAATACATTTCTATCACGCAAGGAAGCGTTATCAACATTTAATAAATTAACACGCCACACGATCGTTGACGACAGTCACTGTCGTAAACGTGGTTTATTATATAAACTAGCTACTCCCTCGGCTTCGCACGGTTTTATTATACGTATCAACCTCTTGAATCACTCTATCTATTAAAAAAACTGCATTAAAATAAAAGTTTTTAAGATATAAGCATTCATAGGAATAAAGGGACAGAGAAAGCGACTTTGTTTTATACTATGTAGTGATAAGTATTTGCCCGCGGCTTCGGACGCACTGTTTCTATGGAAACGTTTCATGGCTAATTCTATCCTAGGGTAATTAATGATTTAATTTTTCTTTAGTTTGTTACTTTCATACAAAAAATACTGAAACTTTATTAACAACAAAAATTACAAGCAAAGGAATAGAAAAATTACAACTAGTATTTACAATTGAAACCATTGAGCTAACTGCAGACGGTTGCAAACAGTCTAAAGGTAGCTCAATTGATCCATGTCAATACCAGTCGGAAGCGTCCCCAAGACACTGGCTGCATTACCACGCTGTATGGCCCTGAGCCAGATATTCACCAGCTCTCGGGTCACGCGTCGCAATAATAATGAACGAATCAGGCTGAAATTGTGTATAGACGTATTACTAACCCTGGTTTAAAACATAGGCTACTTTTACATCCCAGAAATCAGCTCCCGTGTGATAGAAATAGCATTGAAACGTTAGCTTAGAAACACGCGTACGCACTGAAAAAACTAATTAGCTAAACTAGTTTTGTAAGATGAACTTTGATAACTAGCAAACAAAGTTTGATTAAACATAACCATCTACTTCAATTAAATCGTACATAACTGATTTTGCCAAATTGTGTTAAGTTATTATTTAGCATATTTTATGATAATGGCAACACAAAGCTTGTTTGGTTACTGCAGCCAACCTGAGTGTAATTATCAATAACAAAACTATTTAGTTATGGCTTTGATGAGTTTGAGTGAAATTACAAAACCATTTGTTTAAATCGAATCAAAGGTTTTGTTGCGTGTAACGTTACGACTATTTCAAATGACACTTCAACAAAGAACGCAATAAAAACGACAATGGCGTCCATCGAAGCAGCAGTGTTTGTTGACAAAAAACTTGGAAACAATTTCTGCAAACAGGTACATAATTTTTTAATATTAAAATATATATTGTTGCTAACTAAATGATCGTTTTTGTTTAATTTTGACACATTAGCAGACCATGCAAAAACATTGTCTAACGGTAAAGTATTGACTAAAAAGTTAACTAGATGTCGCTAGTAAAAATGGCCCAGCGCTAGATCGCGCTGACGAGAACGCAGGGTTCTGAAAGACGTTCGAACCCTGCTTTGGCTTTACATTCACAGTGTGAATGTAAAGCCAAAGCAGGGTTCGAACACTCAACCTTGTTCAAATGTTTGCCTAATAAACGATTCCAAGTGTTTCGAGAGTGTTATAATTTTGAGACCTACCGAGTCGGGTCAGCGTCGACCCTAAAAAGCCGAGAACTCGCTAAAATTACAAGCTAGAAGAAACCAAACAGAGAAGCTGCAATCAGTTTAGTTAGAAGTAACAGCATAGCTCTGTTATTATTAACCAAAAACTATTGAGTTGATGTCTAGTAGTGACCAAAAAGTTTGATTAGAATTTACAAAACTAATATGCTACTCACAAACTGTAACCAAAAAGTTTGATTAGAATTTACAAAACTAATATGCTACTCACAAACTGTAACCAAAAAGTTTGATTAGAATTTACAAAACTAATATGCTACTCACAAACTGTAAACAAAAAGTTTGATTAGAATTTACAAAACTAATATGCTACTCACAAACTGTAAACAAAAAGTTTGATTAGAATTTACAAAACTAATATGCTACTCACAAACTGTAACCAAAAAGTTTGATTAGAATTTACAAAACTAATATGCTACTCACAAACTGTAACCAAAAAGTTTGATTAGAATTTACAAAACTAATATGCTACTCACAAACTGTAAACAAAAAGTTTGATTAGAATTTACAAAACTAATATGCTACTCACAAACTGTCAGTTATCTATTTGCCAATAAAGGTTTTCTTATTTGTATCTAATTTGTTTGTTAATTTTTAATAAAAACAGAAGTTTACATGGTACATAACTATGAGTGGCTTGGTACATAATATCCAAATTGTTTAGTAATAATTAGATAAGCACTTTGTTTATTAATAACAAACATCAGAAGCCAACTAGTAACATAACTTATTTTACAAAACTAGGTTATGTTACTTGTAGCACTTAGTTATGTAGTCACTTTTTTTAGGTTGCTAGTTACCAAAGTTTGTGTTACGAATAACAAAAATTTTTTTTCAGTGCGAAGCCGACGACAGATACCAGTGTGAACATTCACTACAACCATACTATTAAGTATTGCGTTGTTCCGATCATATCGGTATATCTGCTTTCCTAATATCAATAATTTGAATATCAATTCAATATCTGAATGTATCAAATTTGCATACAAAGCCATCTAAAAATGCAAAAACGCTGGCTCATTCCTTGCGAAGGCTTGAAGCGAGTGGTACCTACTAATAGCTTACAAGAAAATATAGGTATACCAGTATTGCAGGAAAGGATTTGCTTACAGCATCTTAGGGAAAACTCAAACCTAGTCCAAAGCATGTCTGATGATAAAACCTTGAGCCTAATTCTGCAAACCAATCGCTTAAAGGCACAGAATCACCCATATAGCTGGAAGAAATACATATACATATATAATAGAGATTGATAGAAAGATACAAACTTACCACTTATTAGAACTCAGTAGCTAAAAACTCAGTACATTTGGAAGAGCCATAGATAGAGATATTTTAATTCAAGGCAAACCAATACTAAAAACCCTAGGGAACCATCAAACAACAACACCAAATCGTTCCGTGACCTGACAAAATACTGACGAGGTAAAATAAATTTTCGTTTCTCAACGGTATCATCGCAATTACTCGAATCAATGAACGCAAATCGATTCAATACTTTACAATGCCCGTTTGTTGTTCTGAACCATCTTTATAAACAGGATTTTCCTATATTTTTTGTGTTGCCGAGTAAATCGACAACAATGGATCTGCTTAGCAATGTTGTGCAATTATGCCTCTTGAGACAACCACATTGAATACCCTAACAAACATTCCGATTTTCTCTTCTTTTCGAATCGATACGATGAGGAACGAATGTTTTTGTTCACTGTATTGACGTTTTGTCGAATTTCCAATCGTTGGAACTTCGACAAAAATCGTTGAATAAATTATTCACAACTGTTTCTTTTCATCTACGAATCTGCGCCTATTTTCATAATAGCTTGTTGGTCTTGCTGGTGTACTTTACAGATACCTATTAATAACTGTTCTAGTTTTTAGATCTGGAACAGTTATTCAATACGTAATATCTTCTAAGTTTAACTGACATCAGATATGTAGGTATTAAAAGTTTTTCTGATAAGGTAATCCAATACATTACAAACGCCTACAAATAACTTTACTAATTTCTAGATCTAGGAGAGTGATTCATACCTAATATCTAATAGGTTTAACTGACATCACATAGGTATGTATTAACAGTTTGATGATAGGATAATCCAATACATTGCAAATCCTTTTAAATAACTGTTACAGTTTCTAGATCTGGAAGAGTTATTCATACGTAATATGTACAAGGTTTAACTGCAGATGTATTCTTGAACAAATTACAGCAACACAGTAGTCTCGCTTAAGCCCAGTCCAGTTCAAAATGACCGTCTGTCGTCAGATAATGAGATTGACGGGCTTCGTGAATAATGGGTAATTTGTTTAGAACAAAAAACCTGCAAATGGGCTCAAGGCGTATAATAAAACGGAGATATAGCCCGGGTGGGTCGGATCGAGAAATGAATTTAGATTACAGGTTAACGCCGACTAAGTGTGGGTTCAACTCCACCTGTACTTCAAAAAAACTCGGTAAAAAAGCGTTCTTGAATTCGGAGCGGATGGGTTTTTGGGCGTTGTAAAGGCAAACAAGTATTACATATATGGCTGGCTGAGTTTTAAAACATTGTTTAGTATGACTTGAGGTTGAACGATTTATAATAAAACTGTAACAGGTCCAATTCTGTACATTGAAGATATTTTGAAAATTTTTTTTTGGAGGGCACTCTATTATCGATACTCAAGCCAAAACTGTATTTTTTTTCATTCATGTCTGTCTGTCTGTCTGTCTGTCTGTCTGTCTGTCTGTCTGTCTGTATCGTAAACGCGCATCACGCCGAAACTACTTAATGGATTTAAATGAAACTCGGCATGATTATAGGTCATACTACGAGGAAGGACATAGGATACTTTTTATCCCGGAATTCAGTAAGGTTCTCATGGGAGAGGGTATGAAAGTAAAATTCCTTTACCGCGCATCACGCCGAAACTGCTGAATGAGTTGGAATGAAACTCGGGACGATTTGAGTTCATACTACAAGGAAGGACATGGGATACTTTTTATCCCGGAATTCGGAAAGGTTCCCCTGGGAGAGAGGGTAAAAGAAGAATTCTTTAACCACGCATCACGACGGAAGTGAATGAATTCGAATGGAACTCGGGACGATTGGACATGGGATACATTTTATCCTGGAATTCAGTTTGGTTTCCCTGGGCTATACGGGTTTTCAAAAATTTCTCACAGCATCTGAACGACGCGTGTGCACGCGTCGTTCAGATGCTGTGAGAAATTTTTGAAAACCCGTATAGCCTAGGTGAACCAAACTGAATTGAACTGATAGACGCGAAATTTTGTAAGTATGAATGGATAGATTGATAGATGGATGGATGTTTGTTATTCTTTCACGCAAAAACTGCTAAATGAATCTGGATGAAATTTGGCACAGAGATAGATTATAAGCTGGATTATCACATATATTTATTTTATCCCGAAAATCCCACGGAACAGGGAATAACGCAAGTAAAATCGCGAGTACTCGAAATACTAATCATGCGCAGACGAAGTCGCGGGCACAGCTAGTTATAAATAAATAATAACAATGGACGATCCATATAGCATCATCTAGCTCCAAGCTAAGTAGAGCTATATCTAGATAGATAGATTATAACTTTTTGGATTATCAAAACATGTTAAAAATTTATACTAATTATATCGAACAATCGGTGGCCTTATTTATGTTTACACCTACTTACCTATTCTTTATGAGAGCAAGAGTTTAATAGATCCTAGTGCTAGAGTTTAAATATTTAAAATGATAAAAGGAGTAATATCAGCGGAGTTCCTCAAATGGCGAGAATGCTCTAATCTAAACCGAGGTAACCTATTTGAGTTTACGTTAAAAACTATTGGTCCTTGGGGTCCTAGGACACACTCAATCTATAAAGATCTCATCAAACTTTTCATAGAATCCACAGGCTATCGAAATACTAGCTTCTATTTTGGTCAACGAATTAGCACACACATTAGAACCACTCTGCTATTGATGGCTTTTTTTTAGTCGGAGCTTTTTTGATATAGTCAATACTAATAATTCGTCGTTTTTTTGTTTTACAACAACAATTAAATGGTATTCTGATAAAAAAGGTCAATATTCCATTTCTTTTTGCGTTCAAACATGTAAGTAATCAAAGTCAAGTCACTTGACTGTATGTGTGCGTGAGTATAAAGCTGCCAGAGGTGAACAACTGCATAATAGAAGCACTCTGTAACGGATGGGCCTGCTCTTCAGCTTGTGACGTGAGGACGAACCATTTTAGCCAGACAACTGACATTCTACCGCTTATTAAGAATGTTTTTCTCCCACAAAAACTCAGAGTATTTTCAAGTTTGTAACTGTTTATGTTTTTATAGCCGCCGAAGCACCGGTATGAGAAAAGTTTTAGTTATAAGGCTTCCAAAGTTTGACAATGGCATTCAACTTGCTTTTAAAAAGCTAAAATATATTTCTGTTATATTTTTATGGCTTCAAACGGCACGAACCAGTTCATGTGATCGTTTTGATGTCGCCGAACTTTCTTGCTCTTAAAAACGTGTCATAAAATAGTAATCTGTAACCCAATGGTTATGTGTATTAATACTCTTTATGGTGTCAACTTTACTGTCATCTTAATGCTCTTAGACAAAAGGGTTGTTCTGTATGTTCATAGCTTTAGCGGAACTTTTTACCACTACCTCATATAGCAATCTTTGATTTGCGTTGTAGGCTGCATTATTATCTAGGTTTATCTTAGTAATCTAGTTATTTACAACTATATATTTTGGAGCCGTTTGCTTTTCCTGAATAAATAAATAAAAGGGTTTTCAAAGGAACGTCTTTATTCTTTTATTCTTTATCTTTTATTAAACTCGTGTTATTAGATTTTAGTATGTACTATCATCAGATAAGCAACAGATTTTTAAACCGTTATCTTCAAATGATCAAGCTTTTAAGGACATGAAAGTTAGGTGACAACGCAATGTTATGATACTATCGAGCAAGATGATAGAAAAAATAGAATTAGTCTTCCTTCACTTTGGTCTCAGATCATGATCAGGGCATAAAATGTCTTCCCAAGCACTTTGGTCTTAGATCATGACCATGTTTCTGGTGATGGAGTCGGAGGCAAGTCATGAGAACTTCTTGATAATACGACATAACCTCATCTAGTTTAAGCTCGTCGGATATCTTCTGAAGCTCTTCACTACATAGTATAAAACAAAGTCGCTTTTTCTGTCCCTATGTCCCCATATACCTTTGAATGCTTAAGGGCCGATTTTTCAATCGTCAGATAAACAACCAGATAGCCTTTATTCGTCGAATAGCAATATTCATGGTTTTTCAATGGTCAGATAGTAGTTAACTGTCGAATAAGTTCCCTAACAGAAGAATAAACTTATCTGCTACTTGAAGGGCCAGATAAGGTTTTATCTCCGCGATAAGTTTGACGTCTAGGTTAAGTTTGGCAGTTTCGTTCGTTTTATTTTTGCTTGCATAGATTTGTTTGGTAAAACGACATACCTACCGTGATTTGTTATAAATGGAGCGGTCAGTAAACGTACTTCCGAACTACTAAAAATTGTAGCACGTTCACGTTTCTTGGATTCCATTTTGTGATTCATTCACAAAAGAACACAAATCGTATACTGATTTTGTTAGGAAGATAATTATCACGGTTTGAACTGACTGAACTGTAAACAAGCAAGAGACAGACAACAGGTTATGTTTTGTATTGCAATCAACGTCAAATGTCAAATACATTTTTGTTGCTATTCTTCTCTAACACGTTCAATACAGTATCTGTGCATCTCGCTTGCACACAGATGGTGTGAAGTTGGCTAGGATAAACCACTAATAGTTATTCTCTAGATAATAAACGATTGAAAAATTTAAAATATTTATTCGCCCGATAAACAGACGGATAATTTTATAGGCTAGGTAGCTATTCGACGACTTAACTGAGGATTGAAAAATCGGCCCTTAATCTTTAAAACTACGCAACGGATTTCGATTCGATTTTTTTAAAACACATTTATCATTTCATTATCATTTTAAAAACACTAGCGGGTCACTAGCGACCCGCTAGTGTTTTTAAAATGATAATGTTTTTAAAAAGTTTTTATAAAATTAAATTTTATGACAACATCTTTGATTTCTTCCAGCTTTCATTACTTGATAATAAATATACAAGAATAGTCCAATCCTTTTTTATTTTGCTCGCAGGTAATTATATTTTTTAAATGACCACTCGTAGATAAAGGGCAACATAATAAGCTTAACCGCCGGTCGCATTTAACAACCAAAAATAAAAGCTTTAACCTGATGTTAATAAATTTTAATTGCATGAAGTACAGGTTGCCGCCGGCTTAAGTGGTTACGATCTACAACCACGTACACAGGGTAATTGAAACAGCTAGTTTCCTTTACAAGACGATACATGAAACCCGTCACACAGAGCTACAGAGACTGGATCTGTCCTATTCTCTGTGGATATGAGAGCAGGGGAATAAACAGAATGGAAGTGACAGAGCTTTATAGTTCTTTCCCTGTGTTTGTGTTCATATGAACTCGGTTGAGCATTGAATGGTATACCAGTTAAGATGATAGATGCTACACAAATTATGATTTATAATGGAATTAAAGTTTCGGATCATGATGGAGTAGCCGGTAAATTGGAATATGGGGTCAGCGCGTGAGTTATTGAAATCAAGTGGGGAAGGTTGAAAAACAAAAGAAGTTACATACGAAGAGCTTGTTCATAATTTGATGAAACAAAAAAAGACAATCCTGAGTTATTGATATGAGGAAAAGATTCTTAGTTGTTTCTTTGTAGTTTATGTAGGTATGATCAAACGTATCTCATTGAAAGATTAATAAGAAATATTTTATTTCATTTATATCACTACATAGTAAAAAACAAAGTAGTTTTCTCTGTCCCTGTGTATGCTTAAATCTTTAAAACTACGCAACAGATTTTGATGAGGTTTTTTATAATAGATAGAATGATTCAAGAGGAAGGTTTATACGTATAAGAAAACCGTGCGAAGCCGGGCGGGTTGCTAGTTATACTATAGCTAAATTTCTTTAAATACATTGGTACTTTACCATTAGTCATAAAACGTAGCCTAATTTTCCCAAACTCAAAGCCCAATAGTTTGTCCTGCAAAAAGGAAGCTTCTGGGGTGTAAATCAAAAGGTTAAATCGTTTCATTAGACCCCAATGGAGAGCGGACAATTGGACTACTACGGTAGTCCGTAGGTACTCATTTGAGTGGACTGGCTCCAATAGAATCGCTATTTTCACAGTATTATCCATTTTTCTTTGTCACCTTGTACCTATCTCCCTTAATTAGATAGATATACATAGATTTGATTATTTATTCAGGAAAATAACATAACATTACATAACATTTTGTTAAGCCTAGTAATAATATTTATACTACTATTTTGCGACAAATTATCCATATGATACAGATTTAATTATAAAAAAATAACATTATACACAATGAAATGATTAAACATTAAAACATACATAATAGTATGTACCTATATAAAATTAGGATGCTATCGTTTGTTTATGTATGTTTGGATCAATCACTCTACCAGACTAGATTTATAATACTTATATAACCTATTTTTACACCTGTCAAACCGGTTGGCTATGAAATTTAGCTATCTTAGATTTTTGAGACAAAGTTCTCACCTGGTTTCATAACAGGTATGCAGGTAAATTAATTACAATAGATAACAGGCTCTCAACTTATACCTAAGTTCAGAGATATCTACACTCAAATCTAATGAATCTCGGCCGCTCATTGTGAGAAACTAACTTTTGACAAAGTTTATCTCATGAGCTAGCAAATCTCTAACTCGATTGGACTCGTCGATTGCATTAAAATACCGTTGTCTAAAAAGGATTCAACAAATCTACTCAATTGCATTAACCCGAAATGGTAACGTCTGTAGAATACGATATAACGAGAGTTACAAGCTTTTAGCTCGGCTGACGATTCTTGTCGTAAAGAACGTGAAAGAAATAAAGGTACGTACTTACTTGAGTGTGTACTTGTGACGTGTATACCGATGGAACTTGACAAAGAACAGATGTATAGGCAGCGGATATGCTAGCAAACTGAGCGGAAAAATATGTTAAAATTTGTTGCAGTAGAATAGAATAGACATTTGTTTGGACACAGGTATACTAATAAGTATAAAATAAACACACAGAGTGCAACAAAAAGAGTAGTTGGTAGTAAATATAATATGTATGGTAACAGTTTGTCCATGACCCTGAGCCGAAATAGGAATAAACTCGACGATTGCTCTACACATTTCATGCTCAAGATCTTCAGCGAATATCAAAGACCTAAAATACTATTCACATTAGAGAAGGCAATATGTGGACTAAAATAAATAAAAAATAAATTAAATAAAAGAGAAGCGCGTCAAACGTTGAAAACTAGTAAAGTATCTCAGTATATAAAATTATACAAATAAATAGAATATTAAAATCTCGCGTTGTAAATAGAAATATCATATTCTATAATCATTTTTGATAAATGCATTATTGAAGAATATGAGAAAAAATCCTATCAACGGACGTTAAAACTTTGTACAGTATCTCTACTGTACAAGGAAGTACCTAGCTATTTCCATTTACCTCCTATATCTAGCGGATGTTCCGCTAAAAGACGTCCGCAAGATAAACATAGTGCCTAAGTGTTCGGGCTAGAGTGGCTTCGCTCTCTGTATCAAAACCGGTTATACGAGAGGAATAGTTTCCAGTGTGAACTCTTTACAGTCTTCCCAACTGAGTATAAAGTTTCACGCTTCTGCCTTTGGAATAAAGGTGTGTTTTGAACAGATGAACTGGGATGATTGTACTTTTATTAAACATCTATAGTTACGGTGAGATGGTTCATGCCCGTGACTAAATATGTGCCCACGCGCATCTCAACTCATACCTTTGAATAATACCTTTACAGCAGGTATATTCGGAAGCGTAATTTTGTAATTTAGTTTAAACGCACGGTTTACTCTGACGCCACATAATGTAATTTTAATTGAGTTTTGATCATGTTCTATCAACTCTGTGTGGGGGTTCATAAAGCGAGATTTGATTGTGGAAGTTGTTTTATTGCTTTGTAAAGTGACAATGACGATAATGATGCTGAAAGCTGTTGAGCATTTTATGATTCAACATTTGACACTTTACTTTTTTGCTTGCATTATTTTTGTATTAAACCATATTTTTTTCGTTTCAGGTATGTCACCAAACTTTTCCATTTCAATGTGGAATATGTAAGAGTATCAAAGTCTCTACTTTAGAACTACAGGTAACTAAAGTTCAGAAGAACTTCAGGTTCAAACTCTTTAGTATTCATGGTAATTATTTTTAGGAAGCGTAAAGGTAATATAAATATGTACGTATAACGTATATTTATGATTCTACTGATACATACAGTGTCTTCGCAACCATAAAATCAACGGAAAATATAAGCCTCATCTATAGATTAAGGTTGACTTTGATCTGATATTAAAAAAAACCTGCTCATCGAATCGTAATATCACTTGGTATTCATTAGTTTATGAAAAATACCGCTCAGATAAAAGCTCGTTTTTCTACTCCGAGAATATTTATCATTTCGCGAAGAACGGAAATAGAGTGCTAAATTTAGAATTCCTTTATACGATGTTGATTTGCTTTTATGGCCAATCAATGGAATTTGTTTTTGTTTGCTTGTTCATTGTTTATTGTGTGGGGTTTACTGCGAGCAAGAAACGTTTGAAAAATTTTCATTGTTTATTTCTAATTTATTTATAATATATAGCTTTTCTCCGCTGATTCATACTTGTTTTCCTGGGATATTAGTATTTCCAAGTCAACGTCATTTCTTAAATATAGATAGACCCTTACTGTACCTATCTAGTTTTGGCGGGCTTTTTTATCACTACATAGTATAAAATAAAGTCGCTTTCTCTGTCCCTATGTCATTATGTCCCTTTGAACGCTTAAATCTTTAAAACTACGCAACGGATTTTGATGCTTTTTTTTTGAATAGATAGAGTGATTCAAGAGGAAGGTTTTTACGTATTATAAAACCGTGCGAAGCCGGGGCGGGTCGCTAGTCAATCTTAATCAATCAGTCATCATCTTCTAAAACTGTGTCCTCCTTAATACCGGTTGTGCATACGTTTACGATAACAGTTTTAGTCTCTTTCGTAAGTTTATTAGTAAAATTAATTAAATTTACTCGTGTTACTAGAATCTTTGTTTCATACGCTCATACTCTTGATTTTAGTTTTGTGAAAGATTCAACACAAGCTTTTTTCACGGAATATTATATTTGTCTCATATTTTTTTGTACATATAAGCGAGAAGATAAAGTCTATCGAGCTCTGGAAAACTTTCTTCGTCATCAATACTTGCTAATCGCACTGATATAATAATAAGAGGTAGGTTCGTAGAAGGTTTGTGGCATGTTCTATCTTGATCGAATCTCCTCTGATTGGAGGTCAAGAGTCGTGAGGTCAGTTATGATATATTTGTACGGTCTTGCTCTCAATATTATGATCTGGGACGTTAGATAAGAACATGACAAGCCAATCAACGCTTTTATTTAATTTTTATACGCATTTCTTTCTCATATGAGTATCGGTTATTATTTAAAGAATCGAAAGAAAAATAATAAGGTATGAAATGTTATTTTATTTTTATTTAGGAAAGACTTTAAAATACAACAATAGGTAGATAATGTCGATGATAATATCACAAAATATAATTAATGCCAATATCCAGCAATTCAAATTTAGTTGAATTTTCTAAAAGTAACGTATAATTTCATTTAACAAATCTTATAAACTCTACCAAAACCTACTTGGAGTAATTTCGGCACCCGTGCGTCACCTTAAAATTAAGGTGTTGTGAACATTTTAGACATTGTAAGTATGAATGAATTTAATCATTTTCTAATACAAGGAAGTATCCCATAGCCGATAGTCAGGTGGGTGGAAGATAACTGACGCTGTCAGGAAAACATGTGGATGTTCGCAACACAAGAGAAACACGGTGAAGGAAGCACCAATATTGACAAGATTATAGACAGGCGGACAGGAAAATTTACGATAAAACATGAAAGAAACAAAGAAGTTTACTTTTAGCAGACGACGTTAGGCCACAAACACACTGAGTCAGTGAAATGAATAATAATAATTCAGTATAATGAAGATACGCAAACGCAAAAGACGCTTATTATGGCTATAGTCGCTTATAATGTTATCTGGGGGGAAAGAGATGACTCTCAAATTAAGCAATATACGCAGCTGTGCTCAAGCATGCTTAGAGATGTAGATTTCCCTCCTCTATTCAGAAAATGTGCTGATTACGTTTGTAACAACATAGATCATAGAAAGATAATTGATTCGATGTACAAAAAAATAGTAGATATACTGGGTTTTGCTGCAAACAATAGTACTAGCGCTAAATATAGGAAAAAGAGGCCGCATGTAATAGGCTGGAATCATCATGTAAAAAAGGCTCATGGTGAGGCTCGACTTTGGTTTAGGGAATGGGTTGTACATGGGAAGCCATACTATGGCTCTATTTATGATAAAATGCGTGACTCACGGAGAGAATTTAAAACAAAGCTTAGATGGTGTCAGGATAATCAAGCCCAAATAAAAATGGACATTCTTGCGACTCATCACTCAGCTAAAAACTTTAGTAAGTTCTGGACGAAAACTAATAAATTAAATCCAAAGTCGTGCGCCCCCATGAGTGTAGAGGGTAATAGCGATCCTGTTCAGATAGCCAACCTATTTAGAGATACTTTCAGAGTGCAGTCTCCACTAGGTTCTGGTAGTTCAAACTCTGACATAAGGTTAGCACTCGCTGGTAATGAAATTGTGAGAGTATCAGCCAAAGAAGTGGCAAGAGTGGTGAAGGGCATGAAACGGGGTAAATCTCCTGGTCATGATTCTTTAAGTATTGAACACTTGAAACATGCAGGCCCTCACTTACCTAGCGTACTCGCCATGCTTTTCACCTTCTGTATAGGACATTCTTACCTTCCTGAAGAGATGATGCGAACTTTAGTAGTACCCATAATCAAAAATAAAACCGGAGACGCCTCTAGCTTGGGCAACTATAGACCTATATCACTGGCAACAATAGTAGCCAAAGTGCTGGATGGTGTGATTGATAATCATCTCAGTCATAATTTGAGCCTACACGATGCCCCGTTCGGCTTTAGAGCCGGACTTTCTACTGAATCGGCAATATTGAGTCTCAAGCACACCATCAAGTACTATACCAGCAGAAACACTCCTGTCTACGCCTGTTCCTTAGATTTATCGAAAGCTTTTGATCTTGTGGCGTACGACAGGTTGTGGCCGAAGCTGTCCAGTGATACAGGGCTGCCACCTGAACTAATAATGCCTCTCAAATATTGGTATGGTAATCAACGGAACTTTGTAAAATGGGCAGGATCGTTATCGACTGAGTACAGGTTGGAATGTGGCGTGAGGCAGGGCGGAATATCTTCTCCGCGAATTTTCAACCTGTACATGGATCGCCTGATCCGTGAGCTCAGCAGCACCGGTATAGGCTGTTCAATTGATGGAATGACAGTTAACAACATAAGCTACGCCGATGACATGGTGCTGCTGAGCCCATCGATCAGTGCCCTCCGGAAGCTGTTGAGAATCTGTGAGAGTTATGCGGAGGCTCATGGGCTCAGATACAACGCCAGCAAAAGTGAGCTGATGGTTTTTAAAGCTGGATCGAAAACATACACCACGGTCCCACTAGTCTCGCTGGCAGGCACTGAACTGAAGATAGTAGCTCAGTTCAAGTATCTGGGCCACTGGGTCTCCGAGACTCTCTCGGATGACCTAGACATAGAGAGGGAGCGCAGGGCATTATCAGTTAGAGCAAATATGTTAGCCGGCAGATTCGCGCGATGCAGTACAGATGTTAAAATAAGTTTGTTTAGAGCGTACTGCCAATCTTTTTATACGTGCAGTCTGTGGGTTAACTACACGCAAAAATGCTGGAATGCCCTGCGCGTCCAGTACAATAATGGGTTTAGAGTGCTGCTGGGACTGCCTCGCTTCTGTAGCGCCTCGGGGATGTTTGCAGAGTCCCGCGTTGATGACTTTTACGCAATCATCCGCAACAGAACAGCATCCCTGATGCGCCGGGTGAGGGGCGGCACCAGTAGCTATCTCAAACTTATAGCTGGAAGGCTGGACACAGACTGCGCTTTCATGAAGCACTGGACGAGCACACATGGCGTCAAGCGTTTTTAAAAATTAAGTTAAGATGTTTCTTTTTATATAATATATGGCTGAAATATGTACTTATCTATTAAGCTGAAATAAACTAATTGAATTGAATTGAATTGAATTGAATTATAATACGACCAAATATAAATGACGAGTATCTGCGGCCTCACACGCATAGTTTCTATGGAAACGTTTCAAAGCTATTGCTATCCCATGGGAAGTGAATATTATTCACTCTGGATTTGACGACTCTGAGATCGTTGTTTCCTCAGTGTGTTTTGGCCTAAGTGAGTTGATGAGTGACAGTGAATTTAAGATCTTGTTCGATTTAACTTTTAAACGAAAGACAGGTAGAATATATGGCCAGTACATCAAACTTTATGATCTTTACTGCAAATATAAATGACAATACACCGATGGATCAGTTGAAATACCTCTAGAATGTTTGTGACTGTAATTAATTAGCTCATTTGTAAATCCCAGTTTTTTTTAATTCTTTTTTTTGGTCATATTCGTTGTAGTATTCTATCAGTGAAATTCACCGATGGATATATTTTTGAAATGACATATTCCACCGTTCGTTCATCCTCAAATCCGGAAGAGTTTATTTCTGTATCAAACTGGTCAACCCAATATTGAGTTATGAGATGAATACTGAATCGAATGACCTAAATAATCCCATTCAATGAATAGAGCGGGCAGTTCCATATCAAATTACAAATATATGTTACAAATTGAAAATGCGGATAGAGTTTCGAAAGATATCATATACACACGATATAATATAGTAACTAACTTAAACGCATATATTTTAATAATAACATTCAGCAACTTGTTCTGGCTGTAATCATATGTTTTATACTTTATACTTCCTGTGTAACGATTACCTACTGTCACTTATTAACAATGACAGTTTCTATCGAAACTGTCATTTTCTATCGAACTGTCAACTGTCAGTTTCTATCGAAACTGTCATTTTGAAAGCTGTCATTAAAAATTAATCTTTCTATTTTATCGCTAAATGTAGAGGTATACATGGATCAAATTAGAAATCTCCACGGACCTAGCCAAAAAAAATATCGGTGAGTTTTGCAGAAATTTGAATTTGGATTTGACAATTATTGTTATTTAAGATTTTATTTAGACCCTCATTCTTTTGCAAACACGATTCTGCACCTTTTTTGTTACATATTGTGTACAATTATGCGATTTTAAAGCATTTATTATTTAAGTGTAGTTTGCTACTACCTGCTTATTTCCTTTATTCTTATCGGTTTTTTTAAGGTTACATTCATACATATTACTATCCATTATCTGGTTAAACTCTGCTTGCTACAAACAATATTAAAACTACAAAAATAAGGATAAGTAATTTATAACTACAATAAAAATGACACTCAAAAATAACAATTATTACCCCAAATAAATTTACAATAAAATAACGAATAACTATTATCGTTCAAGATCGATCTCTATAACAACCTACTACTACTAAGACAACCTTGACAACAGGTAGTCATGTAGGTAAAGATGATAATTTATCTAGTTGGTACATAAATCGCCACCATTACCGCCTTACGCCTTCTTATTCTCCAGAATTTATAAAAGCATACCCACTTTACCATCCACGAAGAACATAAATAATTTCAGCACCAAAGAAACCAGCAGTGCCCATAAATATCCCGTTAATGGCAAAAAGTGCAATATTTCCTCTTTCATCTACATTACTTCTGCTAAAATAACAAAATAATGTTCCTAGATCGCCGTGCCTTGATATCAAAACTGCATAGCTCAGACTATAATAGAGCTTCATTCGAAAACCAATCGTGAATAGTTTGGTTAGAAGTTAGTTTGGTGTGGAGTTTATCCGGTTGTTTCAGTAAGTTCTGATTTGTTGTCGAGATAGTCGAATGATTCTCTTGACTGTAAGGACGTGGTAAAATAAAACTACGCATCCTTTAAGTTATCTATGAGCACATCCGCTGGTAATAGGCACTTTACTGTCATAAAACACAAGACGACATGTGTTTCTTGTTAAGTTTGATGGTAGCTAAAAAAACACAAAATTTTAAGACAATCATATTCTTTTGAGATAAATTCTTATGTTTGATAGATAGGGGGGGGGGGGGGGGGGAGGGGTTATATCAATTGGCGAATTTGATTTAAGATGGGAGTTTTCGTAAATCTAATCCACTAAATGGTATCCAGATTTTTAAGCTAGATCCAGTTATCCTAAAATTATACCACCGTCCCATGATTTTATCACAAACTTAATATCAAATACAAAACAAACATGTAGAGACCAACAAGTTTTACCGATTACGTGCACAAATAGTGAGAAATGGCATGCAGTCGCGATAATAATCGAGTTATTACAAGTAATTTCAAAAACTAATCTCGGTAAGTAATAACGATAGTAAATTCCAATAATAATCCTATACATTTTCATTATTTTTATAATGTTACTGGGTTTCTGAAGCCAGGATGAGCCCAAGATAAAATATAAGAGCTTTAGAACTTATTCAATACTATCCTACACAGTGAAAGAACTCCTAAGGCATAGAATGGAAGGTTGGTAATACTCTTTTTTTTCAGAAATGTTATTAAATATTCCTATGTAACTACAGACATATCACATAATTATACTAAAAATAAAACAAAATGTCCACCGGTATAATAGGTTCAAGTGCTTTTTAGACTTCAATGTCTGTGATTAAAACAACTAGGTTAGGTAAATTAAAACTTAATGACATCAGACGATCTGACATATATATGATCATACAAATTTTCAAGCAATACAAAATGGCGACTATTTTAACCTTTACCGCGCGCTTATCTCTATTCTATGCAAAGCAATAGCGTGAGCATTATCACCATTCAGATTACGGTGGTTTCAGCTGGTCACTTGTTCCTTTTTCGTGGCCGTAATTGTCTGAGCATGTGCCATTACCATAAAACGAAGCAAAACATCGTTGTTTTTTTGGTTTTAAAGTGCACGGACTTGGGAATAAAATTTTTGCTGTTCAGCGAATACCTCAATAATAAATTAGGAAAACACATTTGCGATAGCCTTTTGTTTAGATAAAATGAAAATAATTTGGTGTGATTTAAAAAACTATAAACTGACTACAAGTTCAGTAATGAAGCAAAAATGAGAAAACATCATCGATGTTGTCGAACTCAATTATATACTCAATAAAGGATAAAAGATCATCACAATCATCATCACAAATAATATAATATTATTATGATCATTAATGTGAAATTGAAAATTTGAAATTGAAGTATAACTCAAAACCTACAGAAGGGACTCAATATGGGACCAAATGTAAAGCACCAGCTTTCAAATGAAATATAATCATCAAAATCGGTTCACACAAAAAAAGGTCATAAACTCTACCACTCATAATAATTATTATAATACTTTTTTTAATAATATAATAATTATAATACTTTTTTTTTCTAGCTTACTTTGGGGCTAGATGTTCCTTAGTGTCAGATTATAAGTTAAGCCGATGGCAATCCATATCAAATAAATAAATAGGTACCTAAAGTTTTTTTTAACAAATCGTGAAAGTTAGTACCTAAGCAAGTTTTGTTATAAAATCGTGTATGTGTTTGTCACTTTTAAGGAATTCCATAGACGCTAAGAAAACTACCAATTCAAATTTTCAAAGTTTATTTTTATGTTTCGCCTCAATAATTATTTATGAGAGCCGTTCAGCCGCAATTTTCTTGGCGACAACATAACAAGTGACTCACGGTCACGAAACAAAACAGTTCCCAAAAAAACAAACACTAAGACGAAATGCATAGTAGCGGAAATTCCAGTAAAACCAGTGAGTGAACTATAGTTATCGCTGGAAACATCTCTGGGAAGAATTATTATACCTAATATCACGCCTTCGTGGAACGAACGAGCCTCAACATTACTGAGATATTCTCAGAACATATTTTATACTGTGGTATCTCTTTGTGATTGTAATTAGATAGAGATCGCTGTGTAACAACTTGTATACAGGGTGTGATAAATGGTAAAAAAACAAAGTCGCTTTCTCAGTCCCTATATCCCTTTGAATGCTTAAATCTTTAAAACTAAGCAACGGATTTTTATGCGGTTTGTTTTATAGGTAGAGTGATTCAAGAGGAAGGTTTATATGTATAAAATGTGTGAAGCTGGGGTGGGTCGCTAGTTATAGGATGAACTCAAACTCAAAGTACTTAATTTCCTTTACACCTTACAGAGTCTTGGAAACGTCAGAAAATCCCATCTTATAAATAATTAAAAGTAGTAAATAAAGTTAACACTTTGTTTTTTCTTCTCTTCTATCTATTTGTGGTAAAAGTAAAAAAAAGCAAACAAGAAACCATTTCTAGAAATAAGATCATTTCCTTTTTATCCTCTAGATAATCTGAAATCTAATGTAAGTTTTTCTTACAGAAAATTATTTTGAAAACTTGTTTGAATTTATAGGTATCTACTGATAATTTTTGCAATCCACTTGGAGTTCTATTGTAGAAGCGCCCATAATCTTATTTAGCGAAGGCAAATTTAGCGTAGTTGTGGGCAACGCGAGTTTATTCCTACTTACATTATGTATGTATATCGATATTATTTGGGAAAAGTTTTGTATTAAATAAAATAAGTAAACAACCAAGTTACAATAAATAAATTAATTAACAGAGTACTGTTATGATGTTTAATTCTTCGAATTTATCATGATAATGATAGTTGATAATAAAAACGATAGATGAAAAACTAACTGTTCGATTAAGATATTATTAAAAAAAATCTAAAAATCTGCCTTTTTATCTACTATAAATAAAACTAATATCTATGAATACCTAAACTACTCGTAACAATAATAATTCCCAGCTTATATTAAGGGGTATTTAATTTTATGTTTCGTAAACAGCAGGTAAAATATAACAATTTCTAAAAGGACACACTCGTTGATTAGGTCTGCAGCGAATGCCACATTCCAACTTTAGAAAAGCGAGATAAAGCTAAAGTCAAAGGCGAACATTCTTAGCTTTGAAATAAGTAGGTAAAATATAGCCCGCAGGTCAAATGTGAGGTAGCTTGATAAACGATCGTGTTTTAGTTTTTAAACACACACTTGTTTTATACGGTAGGAAAAAGTTTATAAGAAGATAATTTTGAGAAAGAGATTATAAAATTCAGGTCATAAATTGATGAACAAGTTTTGTTTTGTTTTTATTAAGGAAACAAACAGTTATATTAATAAAAATTACAAAAGACTTAAAAATAATACATTAACCAATAAATGTTTCCACCTTTAAAATAGTACATAGAAAGTGTCGCAAAGACGCGTGTGAAACTAAATTATAATGTTAATGCTTATTTTAAGTATAAAAGACTATAATTTTGAGAAAGAGACTATAAAATTCAGGTCATAAATTGATGAACAAGTTTGTACCCTAAAGTCATTGAATACGGGATATTTGTATTTACCATGATTTGATTTCTTTTGAGTTTTCCGATATCAAATCATGGTAAATATCCCTTAGTCAATGACTTTAGTCTTAAAATCCATGATAGTTTTAAAAGTTAAGATTGTACCTGTTACGTACCCCTGTAGTTTTTGAACAGTTTTATTGAAGTCTGATCAGCGATTTATAACAAATGAAATAACATTAAAATTATTAGATTGTTGATAAAAATTTAGCTCATCGTTCATAATTAGCACGGCCAGAGAGTGGAATGAGCTTCCAGCGTCTGTTTTCCCGCTAGAGTACGATCTCGGAGTCTTCAAATCAAGAGTGAATAAGTTCCTTCTGGGAAAGCGTGTTCCATCTTAGGCCACATCTTCACTTACATGAGATAGTGGCCAAACGCTCGACCATTTTCAGTAAAAAAAAAAAAAAAAAACACCAAAATTATAAGCTAATTTCATCATCTCTGAAACAAGTGATTATCAACTGATAGAATGCTAACCATCAAATGATGAAAAAAAACTCATAACCTTTATTGAAATGAATCACTGTCTAATAATTCAACTGACCTTGTAGAGTTTTATATACCTCTAGCGATCAAATCTTACAAGTCACAGATCCCAGCTTCAAATCTAAATTGGTAAGATTTTATCTGCATAGATCAATACAGAATGAATAAAAACTGAGACCCTATTTTTTCCTATTATGTCAACGAAGCTACGAACTGTTCGAGATTTTTTACTGGAACATTGTCCTGAATACAGCTCTTTGTTTAAGCAGCAAGTAGATGCGAGTGTGATGATGGGAAATAGGGTCATCATCTCAAATGAGGTCCGATTTAGACAGATAGATAAATAGAAATAGCCTTTATTCGCTGACAAAATACATCCTATTATCCAACTAATATTATATTCGCGAAAGTTTGTAAGTATAGATGGATGGATGTTTGTTACTCTTTCACGCAAAAACTACTGAACGGATATGGATTAAATTTGGCACAGAGATTGATTTTTTATTTTTTTTAACAACTATAGACCTTCGTTTGACCACAATCTCACCTGATGGTAAGTGACGACGTGGCCGAAGATGTATCACGAAAGTCTAGAAGACACCTATTCACTCTCGTCTTGAAGAGACTCGGGTTGTAGTTGTCCGGGAAAACTGAAAGATTATAGTCTGGATTAACTAGTCTGGATTATAGTCTGATTATTGACTATATTTTATCCCGGAATTTCCACGGGAACGAGAATTACGTGGTTTAAGCCGCGAGGCACTGCTAGTACATTTAAACAATGAAAATTACAATCAAGGAATATAAAAAATAAATCTAGCAGTGGCGAAGGGTCCCTATAACACGATTCCTGTCGGCTTAATTTTCAAAATTTCCATTCGGGCACCTACCTACCTTTAGCCCCGGCTTCCCTTGTATGAATTTTCACCCTTCGCTACTGAAAACTATTATTCAATTGAAACAATTGAGCTAATTGCGGGCCCTTGCAAACAGTCTAAAGTTAGCTCAACTGATCCATGTCAATACCAGTCAGAGCGTCCCCAAAACGCTGGCTGTATTCTTCTTGAATAAAACATTGGCTAATTTTCATCAATGTTCACGCGGGTGAAACCGCGGTGTGCAGCTATCAAGAAATAAATTATTAATTGGTGAACAGTCTGTTAAAACAACCGTCAAAAACTTCATCTGTAATGGTAGGGGTTTAAATATAAAATTGTCGTTTTAACAGACTGGCCATTTTGAATTGCAATTTAACCTGCATGGTGTTAAATTACAGAGTCAACCTTTTTTCACTCTATTACATTCTAAACTTGAAAAACAAATTGATGTTTCAGCTTTCAATTGTTTTCACATTCAGCTTTTCGATTAGAGTATTTTTCAATAAAAATTCCCAGAAACTGCACGTAATATCAATGAAGAAGGAACGTAGAACACCAAGGTAAATAATGATGAAATAACAGCAATGGTGGAAGCAGATCCGTATCAAACTACAAAGGAATTTGCGGCATGATTTGACGTTGTGATAATTATGAGACACAAAACTGAGACCTTTATCACCATTTTCATCTTATGAGAAAAAAAAACAAGCGAAAAGGGCCTCATGATTTGTCGTGTGTCAAATCTTTACTGACTTAAGACTTTGTTTTTAATTGGTCTTTTGAAAGATATTTGGAAAATTTAATAAAAATTGAAATTAAAATTGAACTGAAACTTTGCCTCAATCTAGTTTTAGAAAGCCCCGGCTTATGGCTCGTTTAAGCTAGGAAATCGACATTCAAAGGCGTAGGCAGAAATGTTTCTTAGAAATAATACCTTCAGTTTAAGAGTACAAGCGTGGGTAATAGGATCCTTTATCCAGTCAATAAAATGTTTATAATTGGCCAGGTGGGTGGAACCAGATTTAAATAAAAATCTGAGCGTCTGGTCGATGCGACACGTAACCCGAGAGCCAGTAAGCATCTGGCGCAGCGTATCAGCATTGCTATACACCGTAGTACTGCAGCCAGCGTCTTGGGGACGCTTCCGAATGGTATTGATATGGATCAATAGTGCTACCTCTAGACTGCAACCGTCTTCATTTAGTTCACTTGTTTCAATCGTTTACACTAGTTTTTAGTTTCTATTCCTGGATGTTATTTCTTTTTTAATAATCAGGAAACAGTGCTCGCGCTTAATTGATCACAAATTTAAACTCGCCGCGCGTCTGGCGTCAGGTTTTAAAACCTGATAGATCTTGTTCTTCATTATTTCTTCAAAGTGTGACAACCCTAGCACTTGCTACGTATGTGTGAGTGTGCACTGACGTGTATGTGTTGCATGCAGATACTAATTTCGCTTTCGGCGTTCGTTTAACATTTCGGACGCGCGGCGAGTTTTAATTTGTGATCAATTATGCGCGAGCACTGTTATCTATAGTCGTTTTATTTTATTTGCCTTCTCACAGGGTCTGTGGGTGGTCCGATCACGATTTTAGGATGCGGTGCCCAATAAGTTACACTGATTGTGACCTTAGAGCTAGTAATCGATTTAGTGTGAAGTGATAAAACATATTTTTACGGATATATATAATCAGTTTTTTGTGAAGTTCTCGGATGGTGTTGGTGATAGGGTTATATTGAAACCAAACGAATATTTGGTTGAAAAAGTTAAACTCAAATATAAAATAATTATTATTTTTTCGTCCACAATTCTCACAGCGCGTCTTTGAATAGAATCAAGGGGCTCAAGCTAGCTAAAATTATTAAACTAATAATAAAAAAGCAGTTCAAAGAATCCCATATACTGAAATAAGTTTAATACTTGGTATATAATTGGTATATAATTGAGGAGTGACGTTAAAATTTGCTGTATTACGGATACAAAAATAGTTATAAAAGTGCTATCTTAATATGCAATTACTTTAATATTTGTTTATAGGATCTCATCGACAGTAATAAAGCTACGACCACACATTTCAGCATGCTTATTGCTATAAACATTCAGCACAGTTTAATACCTAAATATGTTTATAATAAACTGAACTGGGATAGTCGATTCTGCACCTGGTTCGTGACTCATATATTGCGTTTTCAGACGCATTTACACAGAATTCAGGCAAAGCGTAGTTTTAAGCTATTACATAATAATAATATAATCTGGGATAAAACTTATCTGAGCGTCTGGTCGAAGCGTCGCGTGTCCTAAGAAAAAACTATAAACGGATTACATATTCTTTATAGCAAAAATGGAACATCATAAATGTAGTCGAAGTCAATAAAATACACATTATTAAGGTTAAATCTTAAACTGTTGAAAAAGTAATGAAGATGAAATTTATTACATAAATTAATTATAAATTGATAAAAATTATACATAAGTATTTTAAATTTGGCTTGTCTACGTGCTTAATTTGTAAGCCTAAATACAACTATTAAGTTCTAAACTGATCTGCCATTTATCTACGTAAATAAAAAAAAAGTTGGAAATAACAACATAAGTCAAGTCACTTACGCGATAAACAATTTAAATAATCTTTATAATATTAAGAAATCGCAAAAGATTTTTAAATTTTTTTTTCAACTTAACTCCCTTAAGATGTTAAACAGTAGCCCGCTGTTAGCATAAATGTTTCCATCGAAGGATATAACGCGACATGGCTAGTCTTTGCAAATAAAAGTTTCCCGCCGAAGTAAAAATAAAGTTTTACGGCCATTCTCTATAGGCTAGTGCCTCGGGAGCTTCGAGAACGGCTTAGAATGTGGACGTATTAAGGTAAGATCAGTGCAATCCGTGTAGAGCACTGCTTGCAACATAAGAAGGTGTAATGTTGTCTGTTGTCTTTCGTTTCGAGTGCGAGAATTTATTGCATTGGATACCGTTTT
This sequence comes from Eupithecia centaureata, assembly GCA_944547425.1. Classification (NCBI taxonomy): domain Eukaryota; kingdom Metazoa; phylum Arthropoda; class Insecta; order Lepidoptera; family Geometridae; genus Eupithecia; species Eupithecia centaureata. The sequence goes on from OX155697.1 coordinate 2,533,406, forward strand.
GCTTGTATTTTGTCTTGAAGCCAGATAAGACACCTAAGTTATATAAAAACGTGCTAGTGGATTATTTTTCAACTCTTCCACTTGTGAACATCATAGTCAATTCACCACTTGGTGAAGTGGGAGTTCTTGCGACCATGTCCACCAAAAATTCAGTAGGATGTAAGTATGTTCGATTCCTGGCTCGGGACAAATGTTTGGAAGATCAGTGTGTTCTGATTGTCTTCTATGAGTAATAAAAGGTTTTATCAAATTTTTTTTATCTACTGTAAGGTATTAAGTAAGTACTTCAGTAATGTAGTAAAAAATGTTCATGGTACAATAAAAATCTAGTAACTACATAACACAAGCTCTCCATAAATTAGATAAAGCTGTGTGAATTAACGGAATAGCTGAATTGTATTAATATAATTATAATTAGAAAGCAAAAGTTTATTCCTTTTACTTATCGATTTCGGTAATTACTTAACTGTTTAATTTATTTTGAAGCATATCTAACTAAATAAATAATTGCAGACAGTCCACACAGCATCATCTAGCCCCAAGCTAAGCTAAGCTTGTGTTAACTCAATCTAAGGTTTACTTTCCCATTTACCATCTGAGTTTGAATTTTCTATTTTTAATCTAGGAGTTTATCGTTCTTTAATTTGATCGGGACTTCCACGTCCTTGAGTCCGTCCACCGGTCGGCCATTTTGTAATTTTATTCATGTAATAATGGACATAGCTTTTTGATCATTTACTACAAAATATGTTGTTTATATTTTTTTTAAGAGTCAGTACTTTGTTGACAATTTCTTAATCGGGACTTGAGATTACATAATTTCAGGACACGCCCTTCCCTCGGTCCGTCCACTGGCCGGCCATTTTGCTATTCCAAGCGCATCGGCTCCCCACGACCGGTTAGCGGTAAATTGTTCTAAGTAATGTGATTCTAATTGAGTGGCTAATTCCATCCGACCATACAATTTGTTAATTAGCCATTCGGGACAGAACCTGAGGATTGTCTGTGGAAACCCTTGACAGTAAAGTTTATTTTGTTTTAAATGGATAAAAGTGTGTGTATTGTTTACCGGTGTATATTTTTTAGTGGAATGAAAACTATAACTACATTAACCAACCACTAAATAACGTAAACGTTTCATTGAAAAGTCTGATAACCAGAGGTTCTCAATTTGGTGAGGATTAAATTATGATTAGACGGAAGCTATTGATTTACTCTATATGCAATGTTTTGCTGTTTTTGTTAGATCTGGGTAGTTTTTGATTTATATAGGATTCATATACCTAGGTGTATATTGTAAAAGTTGCGCAAGGTATGATGAACCATTAAACAAATGAACTTTATTTTATTTCTTTCTTTCTCTCTATCCTTCCATGAGCTGGTGAGTATCTAACGCAAGGCATTGAAGTACAAGTTGATGATGCGGCCGCATCATCAACTTGTACTTCAATGCCTTGCGTCTTAAGGTTGTTCAAGCGTCCTAAGGGCGCTTTACGTGTGTGGAACAGAAAAAAATATTGTCGTCTACACGAAGAATTTGTCTTTTCTGCCGCAGGAACGGCAAATTTTCTTAGCATGTACAAGCGCCCTCAGGGACGCTTCTGACTAGCAATCAAATGCTTTCCAATTGCTCCAGACTTAATTGACTATTTCAAAACTTATTACATCTTTCAATAAAGTAAGTACCTATAAAGATAAATTAAAAAGTCGTTCGCAATTTATTCTATCAGTAGCTATGGATATTAAAACCAACATTTTGCTCTTTAACCAAGATAACCGTAAAGGTCTTCAATCAGGTTCAGTTACGTTTAATAACCTTCTAATTGCTTTGCTACATACCCGTAATTTATTTTGCTTTTGGAGCAATAAATTTAAAGTATAGAAGCCTTAGAATTATCGTTGGGAGATAATGATCGGTGTTCGTCGAGTAGGTGCAATCCCAAACGCTCTATTTATGCTTTTTAATTGGACAAAAAGACTTATCCACAAAGTTCTTACTACCGGTTGTGGATTAGTTCTGTATGACGAAAAAGGTTAAAAAGACAAAAAATGAAAAAGGTTACATTCATTTGGCGCCTTGAAGTGCCTCTACCGGAAAAAGAGGAACTGCTGAACACTTTTTTCTTTTACAGTAGTTGAATATTTTTGTAATGTTATTTATACTTTACCTTTACCTTATCTATAAGTATAACGAGTAAGATGTAACATTTTAAAAAGAAAATAAAATACTTTCTTTTGAATTAAGAAATGATAAAACCACAGGTATTAAGTTTACATTCTATAAAAAAAATTACATTTAATTCAAAAGTAAACCAGTTTATATCAGACATCAAATCTTATACAACATACAAAGCTAATGAAAATCTCCTACCAAAAAAGTTCAGTTTAATTATACAGGTCAATATTGTAGAGCGCTTGAAAACGAGCCTTTTCTTCGTTATAATACGGTTAATAGCCGTGTAATAAGGTGCTTGTTTTCTTAATAGCTGAAATTTGGAGATGAAAGTAAATTTTAGGATTACAATAGAATTAGTCTTGCTTATATCAAAAATTTCGCACAATTTTAACATAAGAAGAAGATAAAGAATTTTTTCAACCTACGCGTTTGCCATTATATTTTCTTACTAGGATACGGGTATAATGATGTTACAAAGACATGATGTGAAATTAGCCACATCCTCTTTGCATTCAAGACATATTCACTTGCATAGAATGCAAGCCTTACCAGTTCCTCCAAACCTTCAGAAAAATAGGTCATTGCAATGTTATGACTTATTTCATAATATTTAAATATCGGACCTTTCTTCTAGAAGGTTTCCTAGATATACGAAATATTACGAACGAAAAGAGAATCTCCTTCTTTTTTGAAACAGGTTGAAAATAGAATTAACAATTAAAAAAATACGTCAATAGAACAAACCTATATAGGTTCAAAAAGACAATTGGAGTTCTTATCGCTCAAGAGAGATCTCTAACAACCAAACTTGTATGGAAAGAATCATTAAATAGCATGCTCATCTATTGTGAAAGTTAAAATAAGCCAGTTTTTATTATTAAAGTTCTCTATAAAAAGTTCAACGAAACTCATTACATTATAATTCGATTGAGTTTTATCCAATGAAGAAATAAATTTAATATAAAGTAAAAGTAAAAAAGGTTTTTATTGACAATTTGACAGTTTACAGATAATAATGAGTCCATAGGCTCCTGAACTAGTTAAAAACTGTGTTTCAGGAACCAGTGACTTCTCCAGTTTAATACAAATTGATTATGTCAAACTAACACATACTTATTAAACTTAATTGTAGAAAAATTAAAAAGAAAACATGCAAAAAGGCTTTAAACTTCCTTATGTATTTCAAATATGTATAAAGAACTAGTGTATAGAGTGTATAGATAAATATGTAATATGCTCGTTAAATATAATACATATATACCTATAATATTAAACTTTGTGAAATTATGCCATCTATAAAGTTTATTTTATTTGTATAATGATTTTACTAAATGCGATAAATTAATATGTTCCGACCAAAGTTCGAATGTGTAATCATTGGTTATATTAATTGAATTTTAATCGGCTTAAGTATTTATTTTACTATTGAATAAATTTTAATCAAATAAAAAACAGATACTTACACAGATTTAAACTCATCAGTGATATTAAAATGAATTATAATTTTGTCTCGGTTATTTAGATAAAATACAGTTGAAATTTTTAAGTACTATAGTAAGGGATTAAACGTTGGTGTTCTAGTTAGGTATAGTATAGTTATGTATAGTTTATATATGTTATGACACAAATTGTACTCCGATTTTGAATCATAAATATGTTCTGTAAAGAAATACATTTATGATTGAAAAATTAACAACAAAAACCGACAAGAATAACAAACACCATCAAAATAACAGCAAAGAAATAAATTCAAAACAATAATTTCAAAAACGCATTACAAGTGCTTCAAAAAAGATGTAACTTCGAGTCTGATAACGAATGAGACACCAATATGGGATCATCATCATCATCAACCTATATTAGTCCACTGCTGGACATGGCCTCCCCCAATGAGCGCCATAGCGCCCTGTCTTCAATATGGGATAAGGAATGAAAACTGTCAAAAAGAAATTGATTGTCACTGCTGTAGCTTGCTGTGATGATTCCAGTGTCTTAAAATATGTTACAGTAGCTACCCACCCCGGCTTCGCACGGTTTTATTTTATACGTATAAACCTTCCTCTTGAATCACTCCATCTATTAAAAAAACCGCTTCAAAATCCGTTACGTAGTTTTAAAGATTCAGAGATTGAGCATTCAAAGGGACATATTGTTTTATACTATGTAGTGATTACACCAATATTTGATTGTAAATTAGTTTACAAAAAACTCTAGGTAACCGTGGTAGGTATAGGTTCATAGCTGTTGTGAATTTGTCAAGCTAACAATGAAAAATTTTAATTTATAAGCGCTTCGAAATAGATGTAAGTTCTTGTTTGATAACGAATGAGGCAACGTACCCTGCCTGTCTATTGGAGCGGACCGAGCTGGCGGCGGAGCGGAGAAACGAGGAAATATTAACCAATAGGATTGCATGAAAAATCGGAGCGGAGATTTCATGGCAATCCTATTGGTTAATATTTCCTCGTTTCTCCGCTCCGCTACCTCTCTCCGCGTCAATGGACAAGCAGCCTTATGGGATGTTGAATGAAAGCTGTCAAAACCACTTAACCGTTTTTATCTTCTGTAGCTTGCTCTAATCATTCCAGTGTCATAAAATATGTAACATTACACCAATATTTGAATGTAAATAACTATTTTACAAAAAACTCTTTCAAATAAATACATTTAATTTCTAGATTTTGAAACGGTATAGGTATCATAGTTCATAATTGTGATTTAGTCAACCTGAAAATATTTTAAATGGAAATATATTATATATATAAAAAATTTTAAAAAATAAATAAAAATAAATATAAAAAACTAAGTAGTAGGTATAGAATATATTATCTTATATCATTATTTTTTTGAAGACCGTTGAAAATTTTTCGTAGAGATCGTTAATATTTTGTAACTTCCTTATTGAGTATCTTATTCATAAGTTGGGCCACCCAAAAAATTATCATGGCTTTAATTTTCGGAAGGGATATCCTATTTCAATTCATACCCAAAATAATGGTTTTATTATAAATTGTTTAAGACTTCAGAGAAAATAAAGGATACAATTCAACTTTATAGACATTTTATAACAAAATCCTCTGTAACAATGGGACATTGCTAAGTTACGAGTTATTTTAATATTTATCGATCCTTCTTTCTCAATCGTATAGAGACCAGCAGGGTCCCTATCCTGTGAATTTAATCGTTAATAACATCTTCACAGAATAACAACACATTTTGGCATTTTATCTGAGATGAAAGAAATAAGATATATGATTAGATAACCGAAAACCGCTGGGGTAAACGTGTTCTTGAATGGAGACCGCGAAACGTAGTGTAGGAACCCCCGGCCAGGTGGGATGACGATCTGCGAAAGACTGCTGGCAGATGCTGGATCCGTCAAGCTGAAGACAGGGTGGTATGGCGCTCATTAGGGGAGGCCTATGTCCAGCAGTGAACTAATATAGGCTGATGATGATGATGATTAAAGAAATTACAGAGAGGGACGTCAAAAATATCAAAGTGTATACCATTATTATCAATCTCTCCAAGCAATCCCGAATCCCGCCTTGGGACAAATGGTTGGTATGATATTTAAATACTTTTTCCGGGTTTCTCCGAGTTTTCTATGTAAAATAAAAATTATTTTTTCTACCTATGTTATGTATTATGTATATCAGTCACCGAGTACCTATAGGTACCTACACAAGCTTTGCTTATCTAGGAACTAGATGATTCTGTATGGATTGTTCAGCATTTATATAAAAAATATAATGTAGAGTTACTTTCATCTAAAGACGATACTGCGACGTTACCATTGTCATAGTAAAGCGATTATACTTAACAGAATCAGGCCCCCGGATGAAGTCAGTTAATATAGCAATGAATATTCATGAAAAATAGTCGTAGTCGGCAAACCAATCACCATTTCATTAATAGACAGAAGATCGTCACCGCCCACAGTCATAGACTAGCAACAACCTACTAAGCCCCACAAAACATCATCATCATCAGCCTTTATAGTCCACTGCTGGACATAGGCCTCCTCTAATGAGTGCCATAGCGTCCTAACGTTAGATATAAACCATAGCAAGTATTAAAGTATAGTAAATATTAAAAAACATGTTTTAGATGTCGTTATTGTTAATTTTTGGTGAATGAGTGATAGGTATTTTATGAGATTTGGAAGAAATTTCCTCTTCTTTAGTAATGTTATGTAACTATATGTATAATGTACTCACTGGTTTCTGAAATAAGCCTGAAATATAAAATATAAATGAAAACTCTTTTCTTAGTAGGTACCTACTTAGCATTTTTTAAACTGTGATAAATAACGTAAACGTTTTTCTTCGCTTTTTCTTAGACATTGTAAGTTAATTTTACCTTTTCATTATAAACTAACTTTTGACACTCATAACCAATCAGTCGTATTTAGAAACCCCCCCATCCCCACTTCAACGCTAGTCGTGTTCAAACATACAAGCGATATAGCAAATAATGATTAAAATTTGTCAGAGCTTGAGAACTCCCTTATCCTCTCTTCAACCCACGCCAGCCTAATTAGTACAGAAATAACGTTGAGATTTGTCAACTTCCGAGCCTTTACAGCATTCCTTTGACACAAAGATGAATAAGCCGATGTTATATGTAAATAGATCGTAAACTCCCTGTAAAATATCGTTTTGAACTCTGATGGTGGTCTTTAAAACTCTTAATTCTATTAAAAAGGTCAAAATCTAGATCAGAAACTTTTTTATTTTGTAAATTGTTGAACCTTTGGCCACCATCATATATATGTCTTTAGCCATATATTTTCACTAACTTAACCAAGACGGTGCACTTGTTTAACTGATTCGTGTGTGGACTGTCCGGAATTATTTATTATTTTTATTCACTCAGGATTTGAAGACTATGATTGTAATCTAGAAAATCAAATGCAGAAAGCTCTACCTCTCTCTGGCCGTGCTTATTTTAAAAATAGAATAGATTATTTTTCGTCAGGAAAGTTGTTGTTCCTTTTTCAATTTGTGAATTGAAAAAGGAACAGCAACGTTTTGAATTTTTTTTTGTATTTTTATTGTGAACACTAACGGGCAGAAAATATTGAATCACTCAATAAACCACGATGCTCGTTGTTACCGAACCATTAATAAAAGAAACAAGGCCGAAGATTACAACATGCCTGTGGAAAGAACTAATGATTACACATCACGTAAGGAAAATACTCATAAAGAAGGTGGAGAAAAATTAAGGTGCTTAGCCTACCTACGGAATGTCACCACAAATAATAAATAATCGTGTAAGGGCGCTCGCCGTCTTTGCTTTATATTAGGAGATTTCTTTATTTCTGCTTTCGTGCTAAGCATTCAAAAGATTTTTCCTCATTTTGTCCTGTGTTTTGTCCAAAATATCACAAATTATAATTTGTTTTTTGGTGGGATTACAATCTGCGGAAGACTGCTGGCAGATGCTGGATGCGTCAAGCTGAAGACAGGGCGCTATGGAGCTCATTACAGGTTGCCTATGTCCGGCAGTGGACAAAACAATAGAACTAGAAAGAAAAACAAAGTCGCTTTCTCTGTCCCTATTTATGATTTTGATGAGGTTTTTTTAATACATAGATTGATTCAAGAGGAAGGTTTATATGTATAATAAAACCGTGCAAAGCGGGGGCGGATCGCTAGTATATAATATAGCAAAGAATCCAAGAGTCAAAAAATATTACCCGAGATATTATTAGAAACTCAAGAGCGGTTCTTGAAAGTTATCGGGAAGTTTCTGCGAAGGCATGACCTCACAATCAAAAGTCAAACAAACTTTTATCTGATCAAAGTTGACAAATAAATCCCTCATTTTGATCAAATTTTCTCGTAGTCTACGTAACGGCATGTGATTTGGCAGACTCTAACGGGCTTGAGAGTCCATTTAGGTCACCATCGTTGTACAAACTGATTATCAATCAAATAAAACCTAGCCCTTTAGTACTTAACTAACTAGTTAGTTTCCTAGGTGCTGTGCTAATATGAAATGTTACTTAAGGCGCAAACAGCACCTTCAGTGGCGCCCCCACTTATTTTATCATATCGTTAAACAAAGGAATTTCCAAAATTCACTCGTACAGTTTGTTAAACCTATCATAAGCTTTTTGTTAATGCATCTGTAGTAGTTTCATTTTGTATAGTTTAGGAGGAGATACGAAGTTGCTTTTGGTGGTCACCAAACTCTGTTTTCGTATCTCTTCCTTAAATAGACAAAATAAAACTACCAGATGCATTAATTGTGAATTTTGGAAATTCCTTTGTTATCACTACATGGTAAATATAGTATAAAACAAAGTCGCCTTTTCTGTCCCTATATCCCTATGTCCCTTTGAATGCTTAAATCTTTAAAACTACGCAATGGATTTTGATGCGGTTTTTTTAATAGATAGAGTGATTCAAGAGGAAGGTTTGTACGTAATAAAACCGTGCGAAGCCGGGGCGAGTCGCTAGTATATGATAAAATAACTGGGGGCACCGACTTTAGGTGCTCTTTTGCCTTAAGCTTTTTTTGGCTTTCCCCAAATTACAATAAAATTTTCAGTCATACATCACACTTTTTTTATGTTACACAAATGATAATAAAATTTTACGAGTAAAATAGCAGTTTTTACTCATTACTCTTTGCTGGTAATAAAATATATTAAATATGCCGTAGGTATTTTAAGCATTCCATTATATTTATTCGATACAAGAATAAAATAACGCCAGACCGAAGAAGAATCGAGTCGTATTTTATTTTATTCCGCACGAGAGATCGCTACAGTACATATCATACTTTTACATAAATTAAGTTTTTATGAGCGGAGCCAGAAATTCATTCACTTTTTTGTGAATTATTGAGATAATTGTGTCTGGAGACTAAAGTTTTACTTCAAAACTTGTAATTCAATATTAACTAGAATATTATTCTAGTTTCTGATAGGTCAAACGAAGAACTATATCAATTTCATACTAATTCATTCATCAACCAACTTTTCTAATTACGCTCATAAAGCTTTGATTGTTTGCGTCACTATTCCAAGAAGACGCAAAGTCGAAGCCTCAAGTCATTCTAATACTAGAAGCGGTTCCATTAAATCTGTTACCCTGGAGAGTCTTCGAATTGAAGTAGGGCTCGCGGTCTCGTACCTTTATTTTATTTATAAGTCACTTATTTTAATGAATAAGTTATTTAAATAGTAATAGAAATATTAAATGTGTTCTTTAAATTTATGCAAAATATAAAATATTACAAAAATACTGATAAATATCTAAATATTTACAGCTTTTATACATCGAAATTTATCAGTATTTTTTTAGGTATTCGTTCCGTTATTAAGTTACTTATTTGAATGCCAACTTTTTCTAATTACGCTCATAGAGCTTTGAGTGTTTGCGTCATTATTCCAAGAAGAGGCAAAGTCGAAGCCTCAAGTCATTCTAATACTAGAAGCGGTTCCATTAAATCTGTTACCCTGGAGAGTCTTCAAATTGAAGTAGGGCTCGCGGTCTCGTACCTTTATTTTATTTATAAGTCACTTATTTTAATGAATAAGTTATTTAAAAAGCGATAGAAATATTAAATGTGTTCTTTAAATTTATGCAAAATATTAAAAAATACAAAAATACTGATAAATATCTAAATATTTACAGCTTTTATATATCGAAATTTATCAGTATTTTTTTAGGTATTCGTTCTGTTATTAAGTTACTTATTTGAATGCCAACTTTTTCTAATTACGCTCATAGAGCTTTGAGTGTTTGCGTCATTATTCCAAGAAGAGGCAAAGTCGAAGCCTCGAGTCATTGTAATCCTAGAGGCAGTTCCATTAAATCTGTTACCCTGGAGAGTCTTCAAATTGAAGTAGGGCTCGCGGTCCCGTTCCTTCATTCAACCTTTTAGACTACATTTCATTGGTTAGATATATATCAACTGTGTTTTTTGGGTGTCTATTCTGTTCATAAGTCACTTATTAAAATAAATGAATTAGGCATTGAATTAATTCACTTTTTCGTATCTTATGTAGGTGTGTATGTTCAGTTCATAACATACTAAATAAAAAAAAATATAGGTACCTATAATAATATAGTAAATAAACTTTAGTAGGAAGGTATATTGTATTTTTATAAATTTGTGTTTTTTTCTGGACTCGCTAGTATAAATTTGTTTTATTATAAGTTCCCTATTTCAATGAATAGATTTCAAATTAATTTATTGATAGAAAGTACGATCATTATATTATGCAAAATGTAAAACTATGTTTTTTCTATTACAGGTATGAAAAGGTGTTCTGAAAGAAGCTTTACTGAGTCGTAAGTTACTTTATAATTTGTAGGTCGTTTAATTTTTATAAGTACCTCATTTATATTTTCTTTCGTTTTTTCTGGGAAAGACTGCTCCATCTTGGATCACATCTTTACTTACTTAAGTGAAATGGTGGCTAAACGCTCGACTATCCTACTAAAATAATAAACGTAAGTATAAGTGAATGTTTATTTTAAATTATAGCAGTAACTTCTTAACTTATTAAGATGAAATATGGTAGATATGTAGTTTACGTTCTAGAATAACACATAAACTATCTTTTTTGAAGACTTAACCTCTGAGGGGTGTAAAAAGAGTTATAAACTGTTTATGGAAAATGATTATTTCTGGATTTGATTCAGTCAAATTTCGGAATGAATAACCCACAAACGAAATAATACTAAACTTTTATAAAACTCTCCCTAGGAATGTGCAATTAATTTTTATTGTTCTCCATTTGACATCTAAACTTCCACGTACGCCTATTTTCCAATAAAAAAACTGACTGATTATGTAGAACAAATGTTAGAAGGTAAACAGCGAAGAGAAATCATTCCTAACTAGATCTTCCAGGACAAAGATCCATTGAAACTTCTCATTCCACAACTTCTCACTTTACAAATAAACCGACTCTCAAATGAGCAAAGATTTCACTCACACCTCAGTGCAGTGCTTCCAGATTCACTGTAATTACAGTAGATTTACTGTATTTTAGACTTGTCTACTGTATACTGTAATGATAAAATACAGTGTATGGAATATACTGTATTTAATTTTCTTATAACTTTATCATTCTAATACGTAAAACGAAACGCAGCTAATCTACACCCATAGACAATTTATAGTAGGTCTGCTTATAATAAAGTTGCGGGGAATTCCCTGGCCATACGGAACTATCGTAGAGCACTCTGGGACACAACTATCAATAGTAGCCGTCTCTGTCTTACAAAGGAACATTGCATTTTTCGTCTATTTATTCATAAACTTGTTTTGCCATGGTAGTATGCAGTGATGATAAACTATTAACTAAAAACTTATAGCGAGATTACTGTAAAAATGAGCTCAAGCAGTGAGGAAAGTGTAGCGATGCTGGGAATTTTTTTTTCGATGCGGGAATCGAACCCGCAACCTCCTGCGTCGCAGGCGGAACTTCGCCCATCGCGCCACATCGGTCGTAGATAAATATTGATAAATCATGAGCAAATGGTTCTGGAAAAAGTAAATAATGTTTTTTATATCGAAATATATGTTAATGACTTTGACTTTAATGACTTAATCATAGGAAGCAGCTTATTTTTCCATCAATATTTAAACAAAAAATACTGTAATTTTACTGTAATCGATTTTGAAATCTACTGCATTATTTTTAGAAACTGCTGTATTTTTTTACTGGAAACACTGTAATTTTACTTTTGGGATCTGGAAGCACTGCCTCAGTGTAAAGTTACTTTGAGTTCATTACACGTATTGTTAAAATACCACGGCCGAAGTATGCTAGATGGTTTCCAGCTGTTGTTTAGTAGAGCAGGAGTTTAGACAAGTTAACTTACATCATATTTATTAGGAAATATCGTACTTAGCTTCAGATAATTGACGTTCAGAGTATTAGCGATCAGTGAATAGTTGAAAACTGTGCTATATTTAGTTCAATTTATATTACAATGAGATTCGAAAATATTGATAAAAACGCAATGGTTGAGCGCTACTTAATATTGTTAGATACTTAGCCAACTAAAGAACTGAGCACACGTAGTCTCAGCACGTGGGACTTGGCATTTTGTCTACATTTAGATAAAAAAGTGATAAAACGGAGCAGAAATAATAAAAATCGATACAAAAAAACATTTAGGATTATATTGTACAGAAACAAATTAACGAATACCAAACTAGCACAAAATAAAATAAGCAGCTGGCAACACCGACGCTTGCTCTATAACTGGCCAAAAGTGATGGATGACCGGAACATTTCCGTTCGAATTTTAAAACCGGGACTTCAGTAATGGGCTTGGTATTGTTATTTCAGTCCTCGGAAACTTAACGAATGGGAATGCTTAAACTGACGGGCCCACATATATTTTATAAGCGACCATTTGTCTAGAGGCGCATGTGTCTCGCTCGCTGAAATATTTACGAGCTATTAGTGCAACAAGGACAAAATGACTCTTATCCCTTGCAAGAAATAACACGAGGGTCGTCTTGCAAATGACTGATTTAATACCAATGCAGGATTAAATATATGACGCATCTCGTATTCAAGTATTTCGGTATCCTTTGAAACCAGAATAGCGGCGTTGAAGCGTTTATTGCAGGAAATGCAATCAAATTAGTGAGCAGATAAATGAATTTCAGAATTATCTAATCATTGTGAGATCAAATAAAACTGCTTATGTTAAGTGCTGGCCGAGTTTCGGAAGTCATTTGATGAGCCGAGAACATTATAAGATTTGTCAACACCTACGTAACACTAAAGCCGTTCACATCACAGTTTTTGAATGAAAAGCTTTGACACGGTGACATCTGTTTATGTTTCTAATCAATCAGTCAGTTACTTTAACAATGACACAAGCTAAGGGTCGGCTTCACTTTGGATATGAATTTATTCGTAAGTAAACGTACGATCATTATTCGATCGCACGTATACGAACGATCATTGATCGAACGCACGTAAAATACGTACGACTAATCGTACTCAGTTTGATTGCTCCCATAGTTTTTGAAGATCAGGATAATTCATGCATAATAGTATAACTGAAATTCTGACGAAAACGTATCCAAAGTGAGCACGACCACAGATCGCTTTCACTTTGGATACGAATTTCTTCGTACGTAAACGTACGATCACAGTTAAATCGCACGTTTACGTACGACTAATCGCACGCAATCTGACATAGGCGTTGTCCTAATTGGGAGCGATGAGTTCAAACATACAGATTTCATCAGAGTGTCCTATTTGAACCTCGCAAGTAATCGTGCGATCACATAAAATGCTTAATAATGATCGTACAATGCCTTTGATCGTGCGATCATGCAATCAAAGTAACAGATCTCATTTGAGTGCCCTAATTGGTTACCTACGCGTTGAAGCGCGAGGGGCGTCATCATCGTTGACGGCATCACACGATGGACATCGCGCGATCTATTAGGACACCTGTTAGGTCATCGCACGACCACTTTGATCGTGAGATGACAAACGCATCGCGCCATCGTACGATCGCTCCCAATTAGGACGCCGCCATAGTCCTCGGCAGTTTTGGATCAGTCGTGCGTAATCGTACGTTTCCGTACAAATCAATTCGGACGAAAACTTATCCAAAATAAGCACGGCATAAGCTTTTATCCATAGCTGTAAAAACAAAAAGCAATTTCAACGCGATACTAAAACTAAACAAAAGGTAGCTGTGTCAACAAAATTTGTCTAATGAATTAGCTTAATGGCTTCCACCCTTCGCAAATAACCGTAATAAATTGTTTAATTTATCAAGTGGTCGGTCTCATATCGGTTTAGTATGTTTGGTAGTAACACAGAAAAAATCTAGGGGATCTTGTATCTCTCTCGCACATGTGTGAAAAAGGAGATGGAAGACGTTTAATTCCTCATTGAGTCTGGTTGTAAATCACTGTTCCCTTCGACCCTCGGGCCGGTCTATAGATTGTGGCTCAGTGAACTGTTATATTGAAAGGCCTGTTCCACTGGAAATTGATGTTTTAAATTGATATTTAATGACCGGAATTTAGATTTTATTTTGAATTACATAAACACTCCAAAACACTGATCGCTAACATTTTATTAAAATTTTGACCAAAAGTTCTACTACTAAATGAAAGAAAGAACAAGAGCTATTACTTATATAGAAAATTTCATTATTTTTTCTTTCGCTTTTATAATATTAGTATTTAGGAGGTAATTTAAGCAACATGCACATACTTACGTTGTTATTTTAAAGTAAAATTTATATTTTTTTTCTATTTTCATTTTTATATTATAGTTAATGTATTATTATTGTAGATTATGTCTATTGTTTATGTTTAAAGTAGCATTTAAACCCCCATGTGTGCATCTTATTATTTTTTCTTTGCTGTAAATGAATTTTAATAAATCATTTCTCTACTTATATCCATGTCATGAGCACTTCTTTACACCCCTGCTAATAATAACCCTTCAAGAAAATACTACTAAACGCCAAGATAACTCTGAATGTCCACTATAAAATCATCGTAAACCACAAATTATACTAACCTCTTACAAAGTTCCCTTATTACGCAAGATAGCTTGAATATTTTGCTTATCAACCAATTTTATGTCGGCGCGCATTTTAATAAAAACTAGAATAACGACGCTTTTATTTAGATCTGGGGATGCCACTGTTATCTTAATTTTTATTTCGGTTACCTTTTAGCTAATCTCTAACAAATAAAAGCTTTGGACTATATGGGACCACCCGTATCCATTAGAACTAGTAAATCCTTACAAATTGTATAAACGAGGAAGTTTTTTTGTATTTATGTTTCGAAGTAAAGAAGTTTGTTACACTTTCACGCAAAAACTGTTGAACGGATCGGGCTTAGCGAAAGAATTCAAATAATTGTTTTTTCACTTGATAACTTCACAACAGAATACAGGTGACTTCAATAGACCGCAGGGTTTTAAGATCTCGATCAAATGTTGCACGTTAATGATTTTTAATATATTTTTTGTACAAACTTGTTTTTAAATTAGAGGAACCAAAGAAGTAATGTTGAGTTTTTCAGAATTGCCATACAGCGTCTTTGGGACGCTTTGGGACTGATGTTCATATGGATCAGTTGAGCTATCTCGAGACTGTTAGAAATCTTCTGCAGTTAGCTCAATTGTATAAAATTGTTTTGATTTGTTATTATCCTTGATTGTATAATACAATTCTATGTAATTTTCTGTTGATAAATACTTTTTGAGTCCAAATCTTCAAATTAACACTTCCTATTCCGATCACCTGCCGTGGATATCACTCCTTATATTCAAATAATTTGGTTGCATGTTCTTACGTCGCGTCTCTTCAATTAGTCCTGATAAACTGATATTTATGGCCTAGTTAAATGGTCCATTAAACATTCTCCCTAGTGTCAGATGTCTTGTGAAGTCACGATCAATAAAATACATTAAGGGGCCGGTGGATGATAAACTCCCCAAACAAACGGAATATGCTCCGAAGTAGTTTTTTGTCAAAAAAATGAAATGAAATTCAAAAAATATAATTTATATTAATTTTTTGACAAAAAAACGACATAGGAAAATATAAGTAGTTACAATTAAAATACAAAAACACTAAAACTTTGTGGAAATATGCTCGACTTACAAATCATTTTGGTATTCCGTTTGTTTGTCCGTTTATTCCGTTCATCCTATCGGCCGGCCCCTTAAGCTCATTGAAATAAAAACTGACATTTGATGCTTTAGAAATACGCTTCTATAATAAAACTCCAAGTGAGTTGCAAAAACTATCAGTAAATAGATTCAAACAAATTTTCAAACTATTCTTTGTAAAAGGCTTCAGATTTTCTAGATGATAAAAAAGCTTCGGACGACTTTTGCTTCAACTTGAAAACTAATAACCTAACATGGTAAAGGTTTCTTGTTAGCACTTTTACGTCAGCTTAAAGAGATCGAAATGAATCGAATTTCATATAAAGTAGGTACCTACTATGAACTTAGTTCTGTTTCCAAGGTCTAAAGGATAACGCAATTTGAATTTAAACTGTAAAGTGTGTTCTCTATGATCCGTATCTTTTGTTGGAAGACGTGGATATTATACTAAAACTAGAAAAGATCGAAGAGTTGAGTATCGGGCGCAGCGCATCAGCATTGCCATACGTGGAAACGCAGCCAGTGTCTTGGAGACGCGACGACTGGTATTGATATCGATCAGTTAGGCTAAGTTCACATGTAACGCGCGTTAATGCAGGTCAACGCGATATTAAATTAATAAAGAGTTCAGAAGACAAGCGCTAACGCGCGTTGCAAGGAGCTCGTCAGTCTATTTCGAAAGAGCTTAGAAAATGGACGTGGAAGAAACTATTATTATGTGGCGCGTCAAAATTTTGCCATCTGAACATGGCCTTAACCTCTCAACCTCTAAACTGTTCGCAATCGTCTACAGTTAGTTCATTTGTTTCAATTGTAAATAGTAGTTTTAATTTGAACCTGGAATTTTAATGGCAACTACATTCATAAAAGAAACCAGCAAAGTTTCTATTTTAGGACGCAGAAAACATAATATGGTGGTATACAGTTCTATAGACAAAACTTTCCACAAGAAGCTTTATAAATTTTACTTTTCAATTTTGAACTGTAAAGGCATCAGGAAAGGAAGTTACACTGAAAACTGCACCAGCCATTATCAAAACGTTCTTCTTGAAACATTATCTTGTAAATCGCTTAGGAGTCTACAGAGAACAGATGCTCCACTATTTCCCGAC
Organism: Eupithecia centaureata; assembly: GCA_944547425.1. Classification (NCBI taxonomy): domain Eukaryota; kingdom Metazoa; phylum Arthropoda; class Insecta; order Lepidoptera; family Geometridae; genus Eupithecia; species Eupithecia centaureata. Next base: position 2,550,339 of record OX155697.1, read on the forward strand.
TAGAGAATGTTACAACTTAATTTCTCCAGACATTAGTTTCCTTTTCTGGTAACAAAGGGGAAGCAAGGAAAGTCTTATTAAATAGCTTTCGTAATGTTTGTACTAAATGTGAAGTAAACATTCTAACATCCTTTCCTTACGACCGATGTGGGGCTTTGGGCGAAGGAAGGCCCGCCTGCGACGCAGGAGTGCGCGAGTTCGATTCCGGCCTAGGAACAATTTTGTGTACGATCTGCAGAAATTTGTTCCGTTGGTCTGGGTGTTTTCTATGTAAAATAAATATTTTTTATTTATTTATTTTAAACTTTATTGCACTAAAGTACAAAGGGTGGGCTTAATGCCGAGGCATTTTCTACCATTTTTCCATTTTCATTATTAAATATCTATCTATGCAATGTATTGCATTAAGTATATCAGTCATCAAGCTCTGATTAGCTTGGGGCTAGATGATGCTGTGTGGACTGTCCGGAATTATTTATTATTATTTATTTATTTATTATTATTACTAATATTATAATAGCGAAAGTTTGTATGGATAGATGGATGTTTGTTCCTCTTTCACGCATCGGGCTGAAATTTTGAATGGATGTGGTCCTACCCCTGTAATAACACATAGGCTTTTCACCCCAAATCAGTTCCTAAGTGGTAGAAATAGCCTGGAAACGTTTCCATAGAATTAATGCGTGCAAAGCCGGGAGCATATACGAGTGCCTGAATAAAATAAATAAACGATTATACGGTTGCCAATCAGAAAACTCATTCATCATAATCATCATTATCAACCTTTATTAGTCCACTGCTGGACATAGGCCTCCCCTAATGAGCGCCATAGCGCCCTGTCTTCAGCTTGACGCATCCAGCATCTACCAGCAGTCTTTCGCAGATCGTTATCCCACCTGGCCGGAGGGCGACACTACGTTTACCGAGTCGCGGTCTCCACTCAAGAACACGTTTACCCCAACGGTTGTCGGTTCTTCGCAAGATATGACCGGCCCATTGCCACTTCAGCTTGCTAATTCTTGAAAACTCATTAGTTTATTATATTATTTACTAGAGTGCTAAATGTTTTTTCTACATGTGTAACGCTATCTAATAATAATTATGTAATGTATATTCAAACATGTATATATAACATTGTTTGTACACTAGTGCTAGGACTTTTTTTAATACTAGCTTACGTATCTACTGTACATTACATTGGATGTTTTAATAAAGAAACTTTCAATTGAATTGAATCCGTAATAATAAATTAATTCATTTGTTTTATTGAGGCCTAGTCTCAAATAGAAGCCCGGAAGCAAAGCTACGGACATATTAAGCTACAGTATAAATTATAGTTACAGAAAAACACGCTGAAGTATGTAAATATATGGTTCTTACGTATCGCATGATGAATTGTATTCAATTTGGTCGGTGACAGCCCCACAACAAGTATTTGGATAACAAATTTCTTGTGCTTAGTATGCACGCTATGAAAATATTACACGCCAAGATATGTTATAATATATCTTACGAATACGAAAAAGGGATTAATAAATTACTGTTAGGTTGATAAGTGGATGTTTTTGTTTTGTTATTACTTGGGAAACTTGACTCTGGATTAGTTAAGTCTACTCTTTATTTTTCTGTTTAATAATGCTGGACAATTCATCTAGCTCCGAGCTATTGGTTGAGCTTGTGGTTTAATTGTGTACTAAAGATGACTTACTACAATACAATAATACATTAATAATCATCATCATTATAAACAAACTAAATTAGTCCTGTTCGATGTTTGATCAAACGCAGGGTAGTTTTAATTACACATAAAATAAATACAACATAAAATACCGCACAAAATTTACTTCAAACTTAATGTTAACTTAATGACTTTCTTAAATAATAAATACGTTGTCGAGGTTTTTAATAAATAAGGAATTACGAATGTATTACCTATAATATATGTAAATGCTGGACCATCTAGCCCTATGTACATAGGGTTAGATGGTCCAGCATTTACATATTAAAAACCTCGACAACGTATTTATTATTTATGAAAGTCATTAAGTTAACATTAAGTTTGTAGTAAATTTTGTGCGGTATTTTATGTTGTATTTCTTTATACTCCTTTCTAGGTACGTACACTTATAAACCTGCTTCCTCGTTACCCCAAAAATAACTTTTTAAAGGTCATGACTAAAATCACAAATTATGCCTCATAGTTAATAACTTAGTTTTATGAAGGCGTAAAAGGAGGGCTAAGCTCGGGGGAATGATTCCATTAATCATCGCCGTAACGCAGGGGTGAAATATGTTTAAATTTAATACAACAAAGGAAAATATTGCTACGTTTTGAAATCATTTATTTTAATCTCGCAAAATGGAAATGACATATTTTTGTTGCTGTTGGTTTTGTAAAAACTAGAATGAAAGCAAGTTTGCTTTTCGTTAATGAAAGTAAGTGACGTTTTGTATTAGGTATAATCGGAATGTTCAAGCTTTTGATGTAAATAAACTTAATAATGAAATCTGAAATACCATTTATACAATACTGTCATTTCCCTGTCCTCATGAAATACGTTTTGTGTCACATTAGGAGTTGCATAATAATAAGGTTATTTTCGGAGTTCCAGCCTCGTTATTTGCAGTTCAGACAAAACAATGCACAAATGCATTAATCGTACAAGGTAAAGGTTTCTTGTTTGCTCCTTTATTTACTTTAAAAAGATTTAAGTGAACAAAAATCAAAGAGATCATTTTAATTGCTACTTTTAATTTTTTAACCGCGGCTCCACATTTGCGCCGTGAAGCTCCGTTAACAGGCGTGAACGTAAATGTGGATGGTTTTCGCGGGGTTCACGCGTTTTCACGCCTGTTCCCCGATCAGTGTCGGTATTTTATCCCGCGACAAAGGGTTCGCGCCCCTTTCGCGCGGCGTTCACGCGTACACATCCACATTCACGGCCCCGTGCCAGTTCACTCCAGACTACAAGGGCGTACGGACGTGTGCAATCGCTGCGCGCGCGCTATGGAGTCGAGCGTGAACAACAAACATACCTTGATCGGTTAAAGGGGTATTAAGCCTTCCTAAATATCGGAGACTAAATTTAGTCGTTCCTAAATTCAGAATAGTTTAATAGCATTTAGGAACGTAGCATCCGATTTAGGAAGAAGAATGGCTTCCGATGCTCTAAATCTACATCGGCTCCTAAATCGGAAGGGTGTAATCACATTTAGGAAGCTCAGTCGCTCAGTTGGTTGGATGGATGTTTGTTACTCAATCACGCCAGATCGGCTGAACGGATCGGGATGTAATTTGGAAGTGAGACGCAAAGGTATAGTCTGGAATAGCACATAGGCTACTTATGATTTACTCGTGCGAAGACGGGGTGGGCCACTAGTATTATAAATGTGAAAATGTATATGGATGGATTGATAGATGGATGTTTGTTGCTCAATCACGCCAGAACGGCTGCACGGACCTGGATGAAATTTGGCACAGAGATAGATTATAGTCTGACTTAGGCTACATTTTATCCAAAAACTTTCTTGTTTTGGACGTTTATGGAGTAATATGTTGCCACAGCAAACAAAGCTACAGCAAAGTTATTGCAGCAGCAGCTCCTACATACGTCCATTTCGCGGCGGGTTTCACGAACGATTGTGAGCATTCCGTGAATGTGGAGGGTACAACTTGTGCCGTGAATTCACGGCGAGAAGTCGCGCGTTAATTCACGGCACAAATGTGGAGCCGCGGTAAAACATGAACTTTTTGACGTGTCCAAGTGTCCTGTAACCGCGGCTCCACATTTGTGCCGTGAAGCTCCGTTAACAGGCGTGAACGTAAATGTGGATGGTTTTCGCGGGGTTCACGCGTTTTCACGCCTGTTCCCCGATCAGTGTCGGTATTTTATCCCGCGACAAAGGGTTCGCGCCCCTTTCGCGCGGCGTTCACGCGTACACATCCACATTCACGGCCCCGTGCCAGTTTACTCCAGACTACAAGGGCATACGGACGTGTGCAATCGCTGCGCGCGCGCTATGGAGTCGAGCGTGAACAACAAACATACCTTGATCGGTTAAAGGGGTATTAAACCTTCCTAAATATCGGAGACTAAATTTAGTCGTTCCTAAATTCAGAATAGTTTAATAGCATTTAGGAAGGTAGCATCCGATTTAGGAAACGATTTAGGAAGAAGAATGGCTTCCGACGCTCTAAATCTACATCGGCTCCTAAATCGGAAGGGTGGAATCACATTTAGGAAGCTCAGTCGCTCAGTTGGTTGGATGGATGTTTGTTACTCAATCACGCCAGATCGGCTGAACGGATCGGGATGTAATTTGGAAGTGAGACGCAAAGGTATAGTCTGGAATAGCACATAGGCTACTTATGATTTACTCGTGCGAAGACGGGGTGGGCCTCTAGTATTATAAATGTGAAAATTTATATGGATGGATTGATAGATGGATGTTTGTTGCTCAATCACGCCAGAACGGCTGCACGGACCTGGATGAAATTTGGCACAGAGATAGATTATAGTCTGACTTAGGCTACATTTTATCCAAAAACTTTCTTGTTTTGGACGTTTAAGTAGTGATATGTTGCCACAGCAAACAAAGCTACAGCAAAGTTATTGCAGCAGCAGCTCCTACATACGTCCATTTCGCGGTGGGTTTCACGAACGATTGTGAGCATTCCGTGAATGTGGAGGGTACAACTTGTGCCGTGAATTCACGGCGAGAATTCGCGCGTTATTTCACGGCACAAATGTGGAGCCGCGGTAAGGTCTTTATGAAATAAAGAACTTAATCTTTGAATTAATAATTTATTTAATATTTACTTGTATATTATTTATACTCAAAGTGTTTTTTTTTGCAAAAAGTGTCTATAAATCTAGGCTTATTTTAGAATCTTTCTATTAGCGGCAGCTTGATTGGTGTTTAAAAAGCTCTATCTATTTTATAAGCTAAGCCAATTGTAAACTGATTTTGCCTCAATACACCTTAATACTTTGAACATAGATTCCTATCATAAATCAAAACTATGACATCTGTCCCACCTTGCTACACCGATAACCAATCACGGTAGTGGATTACGAAATGCTACAATGCGCATATGATAGTTTATCACGCCAATCTGCCTTCAATCTCCCAGTTGTATACAGATCATAATTAGGGTGTGCACTCAGGTGAAACAGGAAGTATTTTGTTCATATCGCCCTGTAGATCGCTTTCTAGTTGTTCTACAACCCTACATTACCACTAATGTTTGAATTTCTAACGGATTTGTGATCATATCTATTCTATGTTCACTAATAGCGATTTAATAATGCACATGGAATGTATGTTCAAAACTATTCGAAACCAAAGAACTCGCTAAATTCCTGTATAGAGTCGGCTTTTGTAAACATAGTATTATTTCTAGTCTGTCTGATTGTTAGATTCAGACAGATACCTATAGGTATAAACGCTGAATGCAAATCATGATCTTTGATAATTTTTTTATACATAACGTGATGAAGATACGTGACGTATATAATTATTTATGATATTTTCAATCAATCACTTGTCATATTAATTATATTTCATTTCCTATGTTTCATATGTCTGATATTCAAATAAATTTTTATTATTATTTTACTATATTTATTTAAATTATCTTTATCATATAATTTCTTAATAAAGAAGTTACAATAAAATTATCAAGCTATTTTACAGTAAAAATATATCAAAATGGTGGATCATAATTATATCATCACTAGCGACCCGCCCCGGCTTCGCACGGTTTTATTATACGTATCAACCTTCCTCTTGAATCACTCTTATCTATTTAAAAAACCACATCAAAATCCGTTCCGAATTTTTAAAGATTTAAGCTTAAATTACATTGCACAACCACAAATTACATTATTATTATCAGTATTATTATATACATACAGATACTGAACTAAAATTGCTTTACTCTGTATTTCTATCACCGATCTCCAGAGAAATTTGAGCACTAATTGTGCTCAAATTTATCAGAAGTTTTGTCTTAAACTTGTTCGCGTTTTGTTCTGTGAGTGTTGGAAGCGAGCTTTTTGCAGCTAAATTTAAGTAGGTTCTACGTATTCTGTGTAGATTTCCCCTAAACCCCTTATCTCCAGCAGTTGACCCTTCTCGTCTGATTTAGGTGTCTCGCCAAACTGCGGCGGAAGCAAATTATAATCTTTTTCGTCTCTTTATTTCTTGTTAAAAGTTAAACAATTATACGGCTTTCGAAAGATTAGATTCGAGCCTGTTTTTCTAATTATAAACTTGCAAATAATTTTTGCTCTTTTAAGCATGGATTATTTTGTTTTTGTTAATGTCCAGGATTAACAAAATGAAGGAACATTTTTAAATCTATTGTTTTAATTTCAGCAAAAAGTTTTTAATAAATTATATTATTATACTGTATACTTCATGTATTCATAAGAATTATGTAAGTTTTGGTAATCTGTATCTGTAATTTATCAAAGACGTCTATTATATTTAAACGGTGGAAACATATAAGTATTGCTTTTAGTATTATTTTTATGACATATGACTAGAATTAGACGTAGTACTAACCTATTAATATTATAAACGCGAAAGTTTGTAAGTATGGATGTTTGTTACTCTTTCACGCAAAAACTACTGACCGGATCTGGATGAAATTTGGCATAGAGATAGATTATAGTATGGAATAACACATAGGCTATATTTTATCACGGAATTCCCACGGGAACGGGAATTACGCGGCTGAAACCGCGGGTCGCTGCTAGTATGTAAATAAAGAAATATGTATGAATCCTACGCATTACGTAACTCTACATTCCCAGAATTGTGAAGAACGTGAGTTGGGAGACAAATCGCACCCAAATTTTTCCTCGAGACCGATATATCGTATTGAATATTCTAAAACTGTTTGATGCGGACGTATTTGTTTTGTATTTGGGAATTTGGCAGACGTATTTGTGGACACAATGAGAGTTATTTGTTTTTATGTGACTTGTTTATTGCAAGATATATCTTCGTATTTTTAGTAATTAGTGAGAATTTCAACAAAAGAAAATTTCAGGTTTAATTCAGCTTTCAGTGGATATATTGGTTTTTGGGTGGTTTATTTTTATATTTGATGAGTCACCCAATTTTGTCTTTTATAAATATAGAAGAAAAAGATAGACTATCGTATATATAAGTGAATAAAGGTTATCTATTCGCTAATAAATTTATTCATTCCTAATTGTTTGTCTCAATAATTCGGGTCAAGGATCTTCTTTATCTTCACGGTGTTATTTTACAAAATCCGGCTATACACAACATTCCTTGCGAACTCAAAAAGATTATAAATAAACTCATTATTCAATATCGTAATAAAGCCCGCGTTTTCAAAAGGTAATTCTAAAGCATTTTTGTTTTAACAAAGGGCGGCCTGGGGCGTTGTTATGGTCCCCCAATCCGAGGTTGTTTAGTGAGGAATAAAAATAATTCGCTTTTCATTTTGTTTCATCATCAGTAAAGGAGGGTTTCAAAGGCTGGAGAGCCATCGATGCTCGAGCTGAGTGGCTCAGACTTCATTATTGGCTTACACTGGATTTGTGCACTCGGCAAATGCAAAATGAGGTCATGGGATGCCAGGACTTACCGTGGCTGTTTTATACGTAAATAAATAAAAAAGAGGTATATAAGTGTTATTTACACACTAGGTTTGTAGTTAATCTATATTTATAAAAGAGAAAACTGTGAATCATCAATAGAACTATGTATCTTCAAGAGCTAATAAACTGAACTTTTGAATGGAGGTTTCTTTTAAGAGGTAGGCACAGTATTTTTGGAAATTCGCTTTTTTAAGGTATTTAAAATGGGGCCAATGGGGTACTACGAAAGTTTACACGAATAGAATCGCGAGCGGGTTCCTAGCTCGTAAGTAATATAATCAAAGATATGAGAAATAATTTATTGTAACCCTAGTTTCATTAAATGCAAATTGCGATGCAATAAAACATAGCAATTTGCATAATACCTTATTGCAATTATTATGATTTTTCCTTGTGATAATGTTCATTTTGTTGAGTTCACTTTCTATAGGTTATTTTTTGCAATTTTATAGTAACAATAACCATCAAAAAAGCGCAGACTCATGCTGACGAGTTTTTAAAAACTATAAACCGACTTCAGTTTCGAGCGTACTGTTTACGCCCCTTACCATGGTATCTTTAACACAAATAATTAGTTGCTGACCACAGAAAATATACCTTATTTACAATCTTTTTTTTTTTTTAATGTTTTTTTAAACATTTTGCACTTGCGATTAAATTTAAATGGAAATTTGGAAGTGAAATACAAATCCAAATAAGTCAAGCGTCTTCGAGTAATCGGTGAGATAATTTTTTAAAAATCCGACGTAAGTATTGTTATGATAACCTCACCTCCTTTTTTTGAACTTGGTTCCGTTGTTATCATTTCCATATAAATATTATTTTACGACACATAGAAACCCATACAAAAAATTGTCCTAAGAGAAAATCGAACCCGCAATCTCCTATGTCGCAGGCGAACTTTCCACCGCGCCACATCGCTCGTCGTGTGTGCATTGCATACTCACAAGTTCACTTCATAGGTTGTTTGTCCACATAGATTGGAAATGTTGATCAATTACTCATAATGGACGTGGCTCAGTTTATGGGCATGCTAATGATGTCAAGTCTTATCTTGGTGTTGGATTGGATGAAATGCACTCAATGACCGCTTTTAAACTTTTAGTAGCTCATCTTGTACCAATTAAGAGCTAAAGGAATCTAGAACTTTACGATCAAACAAGATTATCATTGAGCTAGTGAAACGCGTCTATAAAGTTTACACACATCTTTCTAGTGAAAATTAGTTTTCTAGAAAGTTCGTTCACTAAAATAGGGATAGGTACTAGTTTGGCCAACAATTAAGCTAAATAATGTTAATGTATCTTTCAAAGGGCGGATCTATGGAAACGTTTTCACGCTATTTCTATTCCATGGGAACTGAAGTATTTGATGAAAAGTAAACTATATTCCAGAGCTAAAACTACGTCTATTCAAAATTTCAGCCTAATTCAATAGTTTTGCGTTAAAGAGACACACATTCAGACATCCCCAACAAACAGAAGCGTATATTAGCAAGAATATCTCGCTGGAACCTAAACTTCCCTCAAATCCCACCTCGTTAGACCCAGGACGCCATTACTAAGAGAATTCATAACGTATTCTGTCCTATGACCTGTCTACCTTTATTTGACCGTAAATTACACCACAATAACCGTTTCATAAGCCCGTTTCCTTGTATCAAATCCTTCTAGGCAAGCAGATTTATTAACTTAATCCTGGGAATCCCTTCAAAACCGCAACATTGTGAATGACTGGCCCTTTGACTGAAGTCATCTTTGTCTGATTCTAATTTTTAGGTTGCTTCGCTTTAGAGACTAGTGACCCTTTATTTCTATGTCAATAAATCTAGGCTCTAGACATATCTAGATACAGTCATTAACAACTTTGTGATTCTGAAGGGATCTAGGTAGATGTTTCTCTTTAGATTCTAGACTGAGCCTTTGACTGAGCTCAACTCTGTCTAATTCTTATTTTTAGGTTGCTTCGCTTTAGAAACTAGTGACCCTTTATTTCTACGCCAATAATATCTTGATTCTAGAAACATTTATACTCGGACTAGCGACCCGCCGCGGCTTCGCACGGTTTTATTATACGTATAAACCTTCCTCTTGAATCACTCTATCTATTAAAAAATCCGCATCAAAATCAGTTGCGTAGTTTTAAAGATTTAAGCGTACAAAGGGACATAGGGACAGAGAAAGCCACTTTGTTTTATACTATGTAGTAATTTAGAATCATAGATATTTATTGGAAACAATTACTTTTATGAATGAAAAGTTAATAAAAACTGATAAGAGTAACAGACAACAGCAGGGTAACAGCAGAATGACAACTAAAAACCAAAACAAAAGAAACACAGCGAAAAAGATGCTAGGAAGAAGTTCGAGTTTGATAACGAATGAGAGACCAATGGAATGATGAATGGAAACTGTCAAAACCACGAATTGTTTGGAGCTACTGCAGCTTGCTCTGATGATACTAGTCGTAAAATATGTTACACCAACATGCTTTAAGGTTTTGTAACTTTTTAATTTACAAAGAAATATCTATGTTTTTGTATCGCGGTATCGATACAGTCTTTCTCTTTAGATTCTAGAGAGAAATATATTTCTTGTAGAGATATGGTTTGATGTGATATGCCAACAAAATCTTTTAAATTATCCTTGGCTGCCCGTGGCTTCGCGTTTTTTCTATGGAATCATCTCAAGGCTATTTCTACCCTATGCGAACTGAATAAAGAGATGAAAATAGCCTATGTGTTATTCATGTTATATTTAATGAACACAACAGCAATCTGGAACATAATCATTAAATGGAATTAGCGTATCATAATCAGCAGGTGATTATGTAGATAATCTGTTAAATCTACGTTCGATGGCAACGGCATCATTAATTAATCACTTACAGTTCAACGCATCTGTGAAGTACCATTAGTTAGGTGATTTTTTTGTTTTATTCTCATTAAAAGACACTAACATCAAATAAAAACACTAGTATTTACACGTAATATAGTCAAGGAATTAAACTAGTATATATAATGAAACCATTAGTGGCTAGTCGTAGACGGTTGCAAACAGTCTAAAGATAGCTCAATTGATCCATGTCAATACCAGTCGGAAGCGTCCCCAAGACACTGGCTGCATTAATACGCTGTATGGCTATGCTGATGCGCTGAGCCAGATACTCACAAGCTCTCGGGTATATCAGGTATACTTAGTATATCAATTTGCTAAAGTTCTAAGCCGTGACTAAAAGGTAGAGTGCCCAGAACGCTGGCAGCATTCCAATGATAATGATGATTCATTGAATAAAATAGAAGCCAGTATTCCAATCACCTTTTTTATAGTGATGTTATATTAAATATCTTCAAAGCGATATATTCAATAACATGAATATGGAAAATTGACCCTAATTTAGGGTCAATTTTCCATATTCATGTTATTGAATATATCGCTTTGAAGATATTACGATGTCATACCTATTACAAAATATTAGTTTGATATTAGTATAAAAATAGTGAACCTATTCATTATTTACGATACCAAATACAATATTATACTGTACCTGTTCAAGTTTATACCGAGATAAAATCTTTTTTTGTTTGTTTAGAAAAATAACTAGTTGCGCCCCGCGGCTTCGCCCGCTTGAAAATTTATTTGTCAAATTTCAGAAATTTATTCCATGCCTCCTAGGGGTAGTTTCTTAAAAATAACGGGTTTAATTATTTACTTTATAATTTATTTATACCGAGTTTTGAGTGAATTGAACCAAGGAAAAATTTTTTTCCATACAAACTTTACCACCTCCTCAGAGGTTAAAATTTCCAAATTTGAATAGCCTATGTCCTATTCTAGGTCCTAAACTATTTATATACCAATTGTCATTTAAGTAACTTAAGTATCTAATTAAAAGATTACTTATAAGAAACATTCATACAGACTTTCGCATTTATTATTAAACCTACATAATAGTAAGAAGTGATAAATTTTCCCTCATACTTAAACAGGCTTAGGTATGTTCAATAGGTAGGTACGTAACCCGCCCACCATTGGTATTTCCACTAATCGTATCGTAGATAGGTAGGTAGGTAGGTAGGTACATCCAAAACAAAAATCGAAACGCACTGGTGCTGGCGCGGCGCTGCAGCGTAAAGGCGCGGTGCAGCAGCGCCGCGCGCGGACTATATTCTGGGAGGTTATTCATGCCACCACGCTTAGTTCGATTCTTACTTGCATTTCACACAGAGTCGAAATGTTGAAGACCACTTGATGAAAAGCAAGCGGCGCCACTCAATAAGAAGTTGAAATTGAAGTTGATTTGTGCTACTAAACTAAGAATAGCTAGCTATTATTTCAGTCATAAACTCGCTTTTCACTTAACTTTACACTTAGAAACAAACTAAAGCACTTATTATAAATAAAACAAACAAAACACCATTCCAAACAAAACATAAACAAAGAACAAACTGCAACGGAATGGCAACACAGCGGCGATCCTAATCTATTATATGAGCGTATATAATGACCTACGGAGCTGAGACGTGGACACTCACGGTAGGGCTGGTCCATCAGTTCAAAGTCGCCCAGCGAGCTATGGAAAGAGCTATGCTCGGAGTCTCTCTGAAGGATAGAATTCGTAACGAATACATCCGACAGAGAACCAAAGTTATCGACATAGCTCAAAGAATTAGCAAGCTGAAGTGGCAATGGGCCGGCCATATCTCGCGAAGAACCGACAACCGTTGGGGTAAACGTGTTCTTGAGTGGAGACCGCGACTCGGTAAACGTAGCGTAGGACGCCCTCCGGCCAGGTGGGATGACGATCTGCGAAAGACTGCTGGCAGATGCTGGATGCGTCAAGCTGAAGACAGGGCGCTATGGCGCTCATTGGGGGAGGCCTATGTCCAGCAGTGGACTAATATAGGTTGATGATGATGATGATGATGATGATATAATACTTTATATAATTCGGTGATCAACATTTAGGTACAAAAACTTATGCGAAATTTTGGTCTAGATGAGACTTGCCCACGAGTAAATGGTAAGAGGCCTATCCCATGCCTCAATATCCAGCAGCTATCCAGCTATGAGTAGAGTAAGGGTAACCATGGACGTAGGCTGCATTACCATGGACGTAGGCTGCATTACCACCGCTGTGTGTCAATACTGATGCGCTGCGCCAGATACTCACCAGCTCTCGGGTCACGCGTCGCATCGACCAGACGCTCAGATATTGTATCTCACGTATGTAGGGTCTTGACTCTAAGGGGAGCAAAGGCGTAGTCTATATTACTAATTTTGAAGTATCGAATTAACAACATTATAATTTTGATGACGGAACCTCAATGTTTGTTATTCTGCTTTCTAAATGTGTTCGGTTAGGTTTGATTAATGGTCGAATTAATATTGACTAAGTTGATATATTATTCATTGAAAATTTGACAAACTTGTTATTTATTCAAACCCTTGTGAATGTCTATTTTATGATATTGGAAGAAGTTATCTGGATGTTTCTGTTTAGTTTTTTTCCCTTTTGTAATAATAATTTGTTTAAAAATACTATTTGAATTTATTGAATAACGACATCAAGTGTAAAACGTATAAGTATTTATTTTAGTACATAAAAGTCCTCAATTCAATTGTTTGTGTATTTGAAAACTGTTTGATAAATAACATGGTTATTATAGAGTTAGCTAAATTCGAAAGCAATAGTTTTCATTTATTATTACTTTCTTTTTTCTACTAAATAATTTAACAGCAAAGTAGCAATAAAAAGATTTGCCTCCCAGCTTATTTTTTAAACCTAAAACAGTACAAGTGATGGAATTCTGATTTCAACAAATCACATATAGCTTGTAAAGGCCAAGAGGAGGATCCAGCTAGGCTGGGCAGCATTTGGGAAACTACGTCAAGTCTTCTCGTCATCCATAACGCAATGTTTGAAAACGAAAGTTTGGAAAGAGCTATGCTCGGAGTCTCTCTGAAGGATAGAATTCGTAACGAATACATCCGACAGAAAACCAAAGTTATCGACATAGCTCAAAGAATTAGCAAGCTGAAGTGGAAATGGGCCGGCCATATCTCGCGAAGAACCGACAACCGGTGGGGAAACGTGTTCTTAAGTGGAGACCGCGACTCGGTAAACGTAGGTAGGACGCCCTCCGGCCAGGTGGGATGACGATCTGCGAAAGACTGCTGGCAGATGGTGGATGTGTCAAGCTGAAGACAGGGCGCTATGGCGCTCATTGGGGGAGGCATGTCCAGCAGTGGACTAATATAGGTTGATGATGATGATGATAACATCTAATTAATGTGAAACTATTTGATGATACCAACCTGTCATACCAACTTAAAAAAAGTAGTTCCTCTTAGTATTAGAGTTGCAAGGTGCTAAATGTATGGAAGGAATTGGAAACTTTCATAGTTTTCATAAAATATGGAAAAGTCACCATAAGTAAGGCCTCAATTAGCTGACAAAATACTAGAGTTTCTTTTATTTTTATATTCTATCGAGCTAGATTTGGTATACACAAAAGTTTACTGATTTTCAGATGATTAAGATCCCTCAACATGTCTGATACCTCAATCCCCATTAAGAAAATGTAAACAAACCACCCCATATATTCTTCTCTTGCTATCCATATATCTCTAGTTATACATGTAGCAAGTCCCATTGTACTAGAATTCTGCCAGTGACAACGGCTCTATGATAAATGGGCCCTAACAATTATCCAATTCGAAATTTCTGGGAATGAAGAGCAGTTGTTGGTGATAGCTATTGAGTCTGATCGCTAAAGGGTCACGGTGTTAATGGAGGCCATTTAGAACGGTATTGAAAGATGGAATTGATTGAAATGGGAAAGTCACTAGCAAATTTTTTCCCGTAGGCTTAGCCAACGACCATTTCTACAATCATCATCGTTCAAGCGATAGCGCAGTTTGATTGTAATAGGCGACTTAGCGAAATCGATTGTCAAACTGCCACTCGGCTAGGCAGTTGTATGGAAGTAAAATCGTTCAACGTTTTCGTAATTTCTTATACTTGTAATAAGACGAAGAGTATGATTTCTACCATGATCTATTCGTAAAAATTCTATCTATTTGTAAAAAGTATTAAATTATCACCTGTCATACGAGTTTCTATGGAATAAGTCAAATCAAAACAAATTAAGACTTCTCTTCTATCGTTAATAGAACGTTAAGTAGTCTTGAACATCTGAATTTATAATCAACTAGCGACCCGCTCCGGCTTTGTACGGTTATATTAAACTTATAAACCTTTATCTTGAATCACTCTATGTATTAAAAAAACCGCATCAAACTCCGTTGCGTAGTTTTAAAGATATAAGCATACAAAGGGACAGAGAAAGCGACTTTGTTTTATAGTATGTATATATTTATATATTTGCTAGGCACCTACCTATATTAAAAATGGATCAACCTACGTGAGAAAAGTGTGAAATCACGTGATCTTTACAGCAAATTATGGTTTCTTGTTAAAAGTTTTATAATTGAATGTTATTAGATTTTCCGTTTAGTTCTCCCGAAGCCAAGATACTCTAAAGATAGACAGATATGTAGTTTAAAGCTTCTCAATAATTGAGTCTCTTTGACATTAACATAAGCTTAGTGAAAGGTTTCCTCATAGAAATAATCCGTTTAAAATCAATGCCGTGGTATGAACTCATACATATTCACATGTTCGAATATACTGAATGAACGATTAGGTTTGAGCATGCGTAGGTGTGGATTAACCTTTTAATCCAGAAAGGCTCACGCCATCCAATTATAATTAAAAAAGGGAAATGAGAGAGTATGTTTGTTCCAAAGGGTTCCAGAATAAATCATCTATAAGCCGATGATTTTGTAAGTCTCTTATCATTTTTTATGAGTTTAGACCGGCTTAAGGTTATTTTATCTGTGTCACCACAACAGGGTGCAATGTTCTTTTCCGTATCTAAGTGATAGCATAACAATAAAAGTTTAATCAAGAACATTACAACCATTTGAGCGAATAGAACAGGTATAATATTAGCGTTCAATATAGCAGGAGAGAGCATAGGTTTTTAGAAAGGCGTAGGCGTTTAAATTCAATTGTAGGTATTGTGAAGACAAACAACAACAAAGCTAAACAAGAAAGCTAAACAAGTGATAAAGAAAAAGACTTCGAGGAACCAAATAATTTGTGATGGTCTACACATCAAAATACAAGTACAAGTCATTTCAACAGACCATTTCATTAGACATTTTGTCATAACTTCGTGGTCTATGAAAATCAGAAATGACGTGCACTGTTTTGCACACGATACGTCTTTCCTGATTTAATCGAACTTTTTTCTCAATCTAGTTTTCACCTCCGAACCAAAGATAGGTATGTGGAATATTACAATATTAAAAATATTGAAATTTGAATTTTGAATTGAGTATTTGAATATTATAAAAGACGTAATCCCCGTGAATACTGAAATCAAGGCCAATTTTTATAATAAGCACAGCCAGGGAGTGGAATGAGCTTTCTGCGTCTGTTTTCCTGCCAGAGTAAGATCTCGGAGTCTTCAAATCAAGAATGAATAAGTTCCTTCTGGGAAAGCGTGCTCCATCTTAGGCCACATCTTCTCTTACGTAAGTGAAATAGTGGCCAAACGCTAACCATTTTCAATAAAAAAAACCAAACCTGTATATTAGGTTCACTTAGTCCAAGCTTGTGCTTGAGCTTTGATCTCTTCCGCGGAACTCCAAAAGCGTTATCTACGTCAGGCGCATAATTATAATGCGGTAAGTCAGGTAACGGCGGTTTTACATCGAATTAGGCCGCTAAGCAAACAGTTTTAGAGATCTTTATCGTATCCACTTTTGAATAATAAGCGGGTATTGGAGTCGGTGCCTTTTACTTATCCGTTTCTACTTAGCAGTTAACACAGGTTGTGCATATTTATAAGGCTTGTTGCAACGCAAAGAGTGGAAGGGGTAAAGGGATGCCTTTTTCCAGCAGTGGGACATTAATGGCTAATAATGGATTCGTCGTGTATCGTTAGGAAGTTCCTCTTCCTGCAACCCCACCGAGTCTAGCTTCGCGATCAGTTCTCCACCATTTTGATTAAATGAGACTTTTTAAAATGTGTCTTTATTATCAAAGAAAATTTCAATCAACGAATAGAAACAAATTAAAACTAATACATACAATTGAAACAAATTTTAGCTAACTGTAGACAGTTGCAAATAGTCTATCTAATAACAGTTTATTCATAACTAGTGACCTGCCCCGGCTTCGCACGGTTTTATTAAACCGTCCTCTTAAATCACTCTATCTATTAAAAAACAACCGCTTCAAAATTAATTGCGTAGTTTTAAAGATTTTAAGCATACATAGGGACAGGCGACGGACAAGCGACTTTGTTTTATAATATGTAGTGAAGATACCTAGTTCATAAAGTACTTAGATAACCCTAAATCATTTATTTGCAGAAATGTTGGTACAAAAGATTTGAATATCTTCGTAATATCTCCATTACAATCTGCCTCGTCAAGGCGTGAAAATTATTAAGAAATAATTAAACTTGTTCCTACGATCTACTCGCCTCAAATTTTAATTTCAGAATTTGATGTCCCATGGAAATCTGATGTTGTACTGGGACGAAAAGTAGCCTTCGTTACTCTCCATCCTTTTAAACGTAATGCCAAAAATCAAGTAGATTGGTTGCTTAGTTAGGGCATGCAGAAAAGACAATTATTTTCTGATTAAATTGTCATTTTGGAGTGTATTGATTTAATGTTAATTTTTGTAAGAATTTAACAAAATGCTTCACTTATATGCAAAACGTATATCTGCTTGGTTTGTTAGAAACGCAAAAATAGAAAAAATATTTGCCTCGCTGTCTGTAACATTTCCCCATCAGGTAGCTTCATTACTCCATTTTAAATGCTAATGGAGTGTGTCTGCAAAGATGAATAATGAAACAACAGATGCCAATCTGGCATTCTGTTGTGCTGAGATTGAAGTGGCGTAGACACAATTTGCTTGCTAATTGAAATCGAGTCAGGTAGTGGCTTTTGAATGAATGAATGAAAACTCAGAAGGTATCATACAGCCAAAAAACTCTAATAAAACAATAAACAGTACTATACGGCTAATACGGCACAACGTATAATAAAGTAACAGTATAACGTATAGTACAATAGGTGGCCTTATTCGATGAGAGCGATTTCTCCCAGACAGCCTTGTAGTGACAAAAATGATATAAAAAGAATCGTGTAGGTAGGTAGTGCATCCATAGTAAATAAATAGAAAAATTAAAACATACAATACATAGGTAACTTCCAATAAAATATATGATAATATAGTGACAAACATGACACTCACAGACACACAGTCTTTTATATATACATAAATATTCAGAGGTTGTATTTGCTCCAGTTTTATGTGATAGTACATCTGTATCCTGTAGAAACAGGTGCCCCTAAGAAAAAGCTGAATTACTTTCAAATAATTTTAAAATATCAGACAGTAATTCTTTTGCAACAGGTTTGTCTTGGGCTAGGGTTAAAAAAGTCCAAGCTAGTCTAGTGTTAGACTACAAATAAAGTAGGTATTAGAAATAAATTTACAAGGTCTCATTTGGTCTGAAATCGAAATTAAGGAAGTTATGCGAGAAGAATTTCATTAACTTGGAGATCTTGAGTTTGTTCGTAAGTTTGATACAATACTCAGTTATTTAGATACCAAATGAAACTGTTATTTCCAATATTTCGATGTAATTGGTAGATGTATCGTAAAGGTGCATGTTTACTATGAGAAATGTGTCTTTTATTGTAAGTCAATACACCCGCATGTGGGTGTCAGCTATTATGTAACAATTGGTGACGGTCAGTGTTTGGTCAAGCCTCAGAATATTAAACTTGGTTATGGAAACCAAAGAGTAACGATAGATATGAACCTGATCTATGTAAAGTTCATAGGTCTCGAAATGAGGGAACAAATATATAATAATTTTAGGTAAGTAAGTCGGTTAGATTTATGTTATTATCTTGACTCTAAGCTTATCGTAATCTATTTTGTTATAGGTATTTCGATATTTTTGGATATTTAACATACCATTGTATAATTTTAATAATGTGCGCTACTTTTTATTGCCCGTTTGTAAATTATATTATGTATATGGATAAACAACTACTAAATTAATACTGAATTTGATTTTCTCTGTACTTCAAGTTTATGACCACCAGTGGAAGAAGTAAAGAAAAAACTAGAATGATTACATAATATGCTGTTTGATTTGTGAAGGATTATTTATTTATTGAATGATCCCCTATCATTGTTATGCCTCCAAGCATAAGCTCAAGTGACCAATCTCTCACGGGTGACTCAGTACATAATCATTTGACATATGTCTTCCTCGTTGAGTTGACGATGGTTTTATTGCATTTTTATCGCCATTCTTTTACTATCTATCTCCAATTGACACCGGTACTTTGACCCTGTTATATGATAGCTTTAATCATTTTGTTTTGAGATAAGTTACATCCAATTTTCTAAATTATAGGAGGCGTTACATTGAACGTTATGGCATGTTGATTGATAGTAATGTTTATTGATTTCTTTCTATAAAAAAGAACACGAGTTTTTTCCGGAGACATCGCACAGTCCTCATCTCTGAAATTATATATATGAAATTAGAAGCCATACCATTTAAATATTCTACTTTTTTACATTTTAAGAGTTGAAATAGTAATGTTGACCAAAATCGAACCATGATGTATTTACCGTTTCAATAATCCATATCTTATGTCTAAGATACCTTATAAGAGGATATTTTTGGAAATTCCATCTCTAAGGAAGTGAAAGGGGTATTAAATTTTAAAGACTTTTTGATTTTTGTTTTTCTGTCTAATGAAGTGCAATAGCACGTCTTTAGATTGCTGCGAAACAAAATTTTATAAAGTTTTTTTTTTTCATTACGTTGCGTAACTTTGAAGGTTTATATAGGTCATGTCTTTGCGTACCTAGTTGTTAACAATAGGTAATTATTAAGTTAATCTTTTAAAAATGCTATTTTTTTGTATTGAAACGATTTACCAACTTAAATTTTATAAAATTATTTATTTTGTTCCAGATCAAAAGAAAACTACTGCAGCATCATAAAAATGTCATAAGGTAATATTTCCTACCATCTTCTTTTTATTACTAAAGATACATATAAAATTGCCGCATATTCCATTCCCTTTTTGTGGTTCTACATTATGAAACTAGCTTCATTACGAGTACAAACGTAATGAACAATGTTTATTACCGTTTGTGATTAGCTGGTTTTTCGTAGAATTAAATCTCCAATTTGTTTACTTCGTATCTATTATGGCTCTACTACTCTAAATATTTAAAAAATGAAATTAATGTGGAATTATATTGTATTTTAAGTAACTAGGAGTTATATTTTTTTATAAAGTGTATTTATAAAAAAATATAAATTAAATGGAATGATATCATCAAATGAAAATTAACGTTAATACTTTGATCTTAGTACATCTATTCATTCATCATCATCAGCCTATATTAGTCCACTGCTGGACATAGGCCTCCCCTAATGAGCGCCATAGCGCCCTGTCTTCAGCTTGCCGCATCCAGCATCTATTCATTCACTGTGAGGTATTATTCTAGTTTAAGGCGCAAACAAGATGCACACCAGTACCACCACTTTTACGTTTATCATATTATTAAGTATTACTTTAATCAAAGGAATTCCCAAAAATCAAACGATCAATTTGCTATACCTTTAATTGATTTTATTACTCGTATATAGGATGAGATACGAAAACAGAGTTAGGTGGAGCAACTTTTTTTTATAATTTCGTTTATAATGATGATGATAGTAACACAATGGAACGATCGTTGGTAACAAAACTAACTGGGTCGTGTCTGCAATGACCCATGGGCACGTTACTGCCTCGTGTACTTAACTACATTTCCGCCTTCAGCGTGTGTCAACCCCCCACAGATTACAGATTATACTCTAATCCTCCCCCCTCCTTTGGACTAAGCTAAGCTTTCATTGCTTCGGATGTCACGCTGAAGCCTGTCAAGTTCCAAATCTGTTTTCGTGGAACACTGCGCTGAATTCAATTCAGTTACCGGAATAGTAGACTGTTATTGTCAAAAAACTATTTGGAACTAAATTACTAATATGGAAAAATAAAGTATGGAAAAAAGTTTGATTTTCAGAAGCTTATGATAAACTAGCCGTACGCAGCGACTTTGTTCAAGTAGAATTATCTTTACAATTAAAGCTTTTACAGTTTCCATAATTACAGAACTTTATTTTAGGTACAAAATAAACACTTAGACTAGTCAAATTTAAAAATACTAACTATAAAATATGAAAAATAGGTGGTAATTGATTTTCTCGTCACATATGTTTTTCTACACTTGTGGATGATATTTAGGATATGAAAAAGGATATGAAAAAGGCAAAATTTTTGATCATTTCAGCATCAGACTACGCTTAGGTTGAAAATATCAAGTTATAATCGATGCCTAGCTAATGTGGGTTTAATGTGGGCTCGAGACGTGTTTCCGCATCGCCCGGTCAGATTAGCCCGTAATCCTCTTTCTTTGTATAAGTCACTTGGGGTGGCGCTCTGCTAAATCCGTGATTTGTTGTATTTACTTTGATTTTCAGTCTGTCTGACATCAAAAGGACTACTGATCTTCTCTAAACTGTTAATCTGAAATGATGTCTTAGATCTTGAGGTTATTTAAGGTCAGTGTGATTTCGTTTGGTGATGTGCAAAATTTTCTATTTAACCATAATGTAGGTTTTTAGTGAGGAAAAAAATCGATAGTATTTTTTTAGCACACAGACATTTCACAAAAAAAATATTTGATTTATTGTTTGTTTTTATAAGTTAGACATCTGTTTTTTATTAAAAGTGATTAGAATTTGATTCTTATTAGTGTACTGTATGTATCAATGTCATCTTTTATTATGTGTGTGTCTAAAGTGCAAATAGTCCTAATCGATATTGTCAAAATAGAATTACCTATACAAAAATACTCATGTTTTATGCAAATAAATGATTCTTATTTTAGATAGAAACAAATTAAAACTATTATTAACTGCAGACGATTTCAAACAGTTTAGGAGGTATCTCAACTGATCCAAATAGATAAATATTCTATGGGACCCAAACCCACAGATGTTACCTGTGAGAAATTCAGGGAACTATCAGTTTGTTATTCAAAATTCAAATAAAATAACATGTGCCAGACTTTGGTCTTAAAATTTGTTTACCTTAGCCCTAACGATAACATCCCTCTCGCTAGGTCAAAGCTCAAAAATAACAGTTCGCTCACTTTCTATGAGCAACTTCGCATAAAATTTTTACTAACAAGCTTAATTTTTTTTTTGTTATTTGTGTACAAAATTAATTAAAAAGAAATATAGCATTCATTACATTAAAAGCATAGTTTTTCTCTTCTGTTTAGTTTCTGTCCACAAGTGGTAGTATACAATTACCATCATTTCTATGATTGACAGCCGAATTGACAACCGTCAACTATCTTTGAGATGCTGAAAAGACACCACATAATCTAACTAGATTTATAAAAAAAAGGAAGAAGAGGTCAATGGATCTCTCACCCTGCAAATCCCAGCGCTCATAACGCATCTACTTATAATTAAGAAGAATTGATCGCAGATATAAAAAAGAAAAAAAAAATCTAACGTAAGAACCTCAACAAGCCATTTCAAATCAGCTATACCAAACCGAATGTGGTCGCCGCTGTGGGAATTTGTTATTCTTCTGCGAACAAATAAAGTTGTGTCGTAGTTTCCTATTAACTCGTCCAGTCTGTAAATAAACGGGTTCCTTTGTTTTCTAGCTAATTCGTATTCATTGAACACTGAATAAACGCTTTGTGTGATGTTGATCAAGTCGATAGAAACATAAGTAAAATTATCGTAAAGTAACTACGAAACCTTGAACATTCGGGTTGAATTGAATTTTAACAAAAAAAATTGTAGCTCACATCCTGCTTAGCATTTTTTTTAAATATTTATATTAGTGTTATGTTACAAAAATTACCTTATTCTTGAGTATCTTAGACAAGCGATTTAAGGACACAACGCCCAGCCCAAACCGCTGTAGCTAGAAATCTGAAATTTGGAGAGTAGGTATCTTTCATTATACTAGAAAAACACCCGATAAGAAGGGATTTTCAGAAAGTCTAATTGAATAGTGGGTTTCTAGTTTTTTTGGTGTTTTTGTAACCCTTTAACCAGTATCCCGATTTGCTTGAAATATACGAGTATAGAGCAAACCTACTGAAAATTTAAAGTTATTGAATACATTGTTACAGCAATTTTCCAAAATCTTCTGAAAATGGGGTATAATATAATTTAAAACACGTGTTTCAGGAATTAAAAAAAAACATTAAATTGGTCTAATTGAAAAAGGTAAGAAGTCACCACAGGCAGAGTGCCCAGAATCTTGTCAGCATTGCCCCATTGAATGGCAATGCTAATTTGTTGACAGAAATAGAAGCCAGTTCTCCAATAACTTGTGGACTCAATAAGTTTTAAAGATCTAAATAAATTCTGTATGTAAATTTTTTAGGAGGTGACATGTTGTACCACTTTGAAAGTCGGTAGCAAACAATTCTGCTTCTTGCCCGAGATTTTTCCAAGAACCTCTTGCCTCTGCAAACGAAACGAAATCTCTCCTTGCAGTGTGAAATGTCACATGAAACGCATTTCTATTTCCAACTGTTGGACACAATAATATTTGTACATGTTTTGTACGGCAGTAAATTTTGTATTAGATAACTCCCACACAAATAGGAACACGTAGGTACGACTTACTGGGCATTGCACTTTCGCATAAATAACAGGAATGTTTGACAGTATTCTGGAATAGCTGACATCTGTATTTGTGGAGTGTTCAACACTGATAAATTTTATTTATTTATTTTTTTGTGGTCACGCCTTGTTGTTTCACCTACTTTATGCGTTGACAATGATATATTTTATGGATTTTCCTATGACGGTGGTCTATTAGGAAATTCTCCCAATTGCTTCAAATGCAAGCTTTGTAAAAGTGCCGATAATCAATCGTTTTCTGAGTGAATAGTACTATAACAAACTCTTAAAAATCTAATCCGTCACCAGAAGGCAGAATACCCAGAATGCTGGCAGCATTGCCACGTGAATAGCAATGCTAATTCGTTTACTTGATTTAATTCTTGTCTAGTCACTTGAGCTCGATTAGCCGGACTAGTTTGAATCACCCTGTATATCCTTAGGATTAAGATTATAAGATTATAGTAGCTTGTTGTGTGGGAGTCTGATTTACTTCTCTGGTGCTATTTGACATGATGGTGGTAGCTGAGCGGATTTATATTGCCTACACTTTCTAGTTATTGTTATTTTATTACCTTCGTCGACTGTTTTATCTGTAGGTGGGTAGTTCGATAATCTACCTAGTCTTGAGAAGAACCTAATTGTTTTAGTCTAGACTCTGACGTGATTCCATTATCTGCTGACAATTAATAACACCCCCAATGATCGGAGTCAATAAGTTGCTTATTAGAGAAGACCTAAGTTCAAAAGTAGAATGGTAAAGTTTAAAAACCTATATTTTTTTTATAAAAATAATTATAAAACCTAGGTTTATAGCATAAAGCTATCAGATAGTCAACCTTGCGAATTTTCAAAGGCTGATTATGATTACCGAATATGAATAAATTAAGAAGTTTTTGGTTCCTACGAGACCATCATTCAGTAGGTACTAAGTATTTTTCTATGAATACCAAAGTTAAATCAAGGAATAGACTTTCGTTGAATATTTTAGAGTTTTATTTACTTACGACAACCAAGTACTCCTACATTCATGCATTTATGGTCACGCCTAATTCTCTCCTCGAACCTTTGAATAAAGCATTAGATTCTTACAGTTTAAATCGGTTTTCATTTCAATGTTAAAAACACCCAGTACTATTCATTTTATGATCTTAGCTCTAGCTTTTCTTAAACAGTTCACAGTAGAAAATCCCGGCTCTGAACGTATCATAAACCTGTGCGTGGCTTCCAAAGGATTTCTCGTATCTGTTTTTATTTCTTCGCTGGCTTTTTCAAAGCGAAACTGACTTTATTTTGCCATTTCCTGACTTTTGAAAGGACGAACTAGTGAGTGAGGTATTAGGCTTGGGCCGGTTATTTATGCGGACCTTAAAAAGATTATAACACTATTACACTAAATTATAAATGCCATAGTTTGGGATGGATTGATGTTTGTTACCTTTTCAAGCCAAAACTACTGAATGATTCGGTCTGATATTTTTAAAAGACGTAAATTATAGGCCTGAAAAAAACCGGAAACTTTTCATCAAATTTGACGTAGGCAAAATCAGGAGAAAAAAAGAGGTACTCAATTCGAATTCTTTGTTTCTATGTGTTTGAATTCTGAACTATTTTCTAGGTGGACTGATTTTGAAAATTATTTTTTCATTGGTAGAGTAAACAATATACCAATAGTTTTTGCGTTATCATAATAATATGTGCCTGTTTTATTGATTTTAACTTTGATGTTCTCAATTTTTTTTCAAGCTTCAAAGAATTTGTGGTCGGTTCACAGTATTGTTAAAACTCACCAAATAATAGATATAACATAAATTTGAAAGTATGGAAGAGACTTTTGGAATTTCTGTAATTAAATAAGCAACTTAATGAAATAATAATGAACGCACCACCAACAACAATAAAAATAAAAGTTGGTAGACTAAATCCGCAACGGGTTGAGTTCAAAATTAAGAAACACTCTTACTGTAATGAATGAACAGGGACACCATTAAAATAGGGAATCATAAATAATTCAGGCGAGGTTTGGCGACGTTTCAAGACATTTCCACATGAAATTTCATGAGGATCATTTTTCCAGCGATGCGTGCCACCGACAACGGACGTCTCTTGTATTTCTTTGAAATAAATTGAACTACTCGCTCGATTGCCAATTTATTTAGGTAGGTTCCTAGAGAATATAAGCTATGTTCTAATTCAGTAGGCCTAGTCAACCAGCATTCGCTACGAAGCGATCCTATTTCTACAATCGTCATCGCTCAAACGATAGAGATGTTCGATTGTTTCGATAGACAAGAGACTTTACAAAATTGCTTGTCAAAAATGCTATTTGACTAGGCATTTTAATGGAAGTAATATCGTTTTATGTTATCGATTGGCTTGAAAGCTTTGAAAATGTATGTATATTTTGACATACCAATGATCTATTCGTTAACGTACGACATATCTATGGTAAAAGTCAAATCAAAAATAGACCTTTTGTAATCGTTTAAACATCTGTCTATGTAATATAAGGCTTAAGTACATAATAATAATATCAGTCATCTAGTACCCTTCTGCTTGAGACTAGATGATGCTGTGTGCATCCAGAATTATATTATATTCATTTATTTATGCATTGAAAACCACTTTGACTTAAATGTATTATATTAATCGTTGGTTTCATTTAATTTACCAATTTAGCCTTAAGATGTCACGTCCGGGCTTCAGTATGTCAGGATTCCTTGACGTTTATTCGTACTTAATTTATCAGAGTCAAACGTCAGAAAGCACTGAAAATCCTTCGTTTGCTAACAACTCGCAAACAATTTCGCTTAAGCATTTGCAGACACGGCTGAGAAATCTTATTCTCTTCGTTTTGTGTCGCCGACGACGTTCGAGTTTTTTATTTTTACATTGTAGATACCAACTTGTGATTTGATTTTACTGTTGGTAGTTGCTATGATTTTTACTTGTTCTGTAATTTTTCTTTCAATTTGCAAAGCGATGTAAATCTTTTCCATAAACATAGCATCGTAGGATAGCAAGGTCTTTTATTAAATAAATAGAATCGTGATTTTATGATTTCGACGAATAAGTTGCCAGAACAAAAAAAGCTTGGGAAAATTATAGGGGAAATTATCAAAACTTTGACATCAAGAGATTTCTTGCATTTTTTGTCTATGTGATTGTATAATAATTCTGCCTAATTTTGACACAATATAAATAGTCTTGGTAATGTTTGTATTTACATCACAAATAAATTTAAAAAAATGTCACCGTATACCAAGGAGTTTCTCAACTTCTTTAGTTTTTAAAGCGGTGAAAAATAAAAATGAAATAAAGTTTTTTTTCCAAGATCTTCTTGGTGGAAATTCCTCGGCCTTTTGATCATCGTGACAGTGTCTGTCCGAGCGAATGCTTTATTTACCCGTGGACAGACAGACAGTCTTGACAGACAACAATCTATTTGTCGAGCGAAGAAAAATGAACATAGAAGTCCCCAAAATTGTTATTGTATTGTGTTTGGGGTTTTAGTCCATTTAGGCTATATATGGAGGATGCCATTTCGATTCCCGCGGAACAAATTTTTGTAAGATCGGCATAATGTTTTTCCGGAGTTCTGTTTATTTTCTATGTATATTCAAAAAAACAGTTATCTAGTACCCATAACCTGATCTGTTTAGCTTGGGGCTAGATATGATGCTGTGTGTCTATTGCCATAAGCAAAAATGTGGCTCTGACGGAAGACCTTACTACGTTACGAACGTTACTAGCTTGCTAGTCAACCAACTCATGCTGAGGCTGAACCATTTTGTTACTAGATTTACACTTCCTATTTTACTCGACGTCTCGTCATGTGTAATTTTATTTGTTTATTTTCACATTACAATCCAAGCTAAATTATACAAAAATAGAAAATAGACTTCTCTACATTAATAGAATGTACTCGTAGTACATTAATAAGTAATTATTTTAACAAATAATTAATATTTTCTTTCTTTCTATTGCGTTATTTTTATCTTCCTACCTATCCACTGCGTTTTACTAATATAACCAATTTACTAAGTAATTATGGACGGTACGCCTGTTCAGTTATTTACGCTAGTTGCGGCTAGCTTTTGGGGAAATGCCCGGCCATCAATCATTTTCTCATCCACTTTATGTCAACTTCGAATTTTGATATTAAAATGATTGATCACCTCCTGAACAGACATTGTTATTAGATTAAGTTGAATGCACGTGGACTTGTTAGGAGAAAACTAGTTTTAAATAAGGTTTTTGCATTGTATAGGGACCTAATCGACTTGGAAAAGGTGATTTTCAATTTGGGTTTATTTTGATTCTATTTTATAATAATTTGTGCTACATCATAATTTTGTTCTAGGTTAATCAATTTTGACGTCTCTTTTTTTATTTAAATACTAGTGCTAGCTATTCGTTTATAAAATTTTGATTAAGATCTGGGCCCGAATTCCACTAAATAAATCGTTTCACCATTTAAACAGTATCGTGTCAAAATGTCAGTGTTAAACTCTTTTTGGTATTCTACTAGCACAAACTTTTTGAGGTTCATTCATAGTTGTGACGACTACGTTTATAACTACCAATTTGAAATTCTAATTAGAAAGTCTTTTCAAGCGCAAAACATAGAAGAATACCAAATGCACAAACGTCATTTTAATCATCTTGATTGAATGGCACTATTGAGACCTTTTTTTTAATTTAGTGGAATTTGGCCCCTTATCAGTAGTTTTTGAGTTATCCTTAATAACGTGCGAGATTTGAATACTGTAGCTTGTTTTTGTAACAAACATTCCAAACTTTTTGGTAGTAGTTTTATGTGATACATTTTTCACATGGTAATAATTCCTAACCGTATTTTCTCTTTGCCATGGCCGTGTCGAATGTTGCTTAGGCACATCACCTTTTATAAAAACAAAAGATGTCAATTATGATGGTGATGATGATGAGCCATATCTAAAGCGGTAAATAAATTTTAAAAAGTTATTTTGAGCTTTAGGTATTTTATTCGTTTATTTGATGTTTATCGAAGACTTTAAGAGTTTTATTGAACCGAACATCCTTGCTACTTGAGTCTTAGCACATAGTCAATACAATTTATAAAGATCATATTAAGCTATTGAGAGTTTACAAATGATCAGAATGCAGGCTTCTATTTCAGTCAACGAATTTACTGCCATTCAACGAGTCAATGTTGTTAGCATTCTGGAACCTCTGCTTCTAGTGACGATTAAATTTTAAGGAAATTGACTACGTAGTACGTTTTTGACAGTAGACAACTAGTAAATACTAGTTGTAAATTGTCAAAAAAAGACCTTTAACAAATAATATAAAGATTTTTTAAACCTATTTCATTCTAGAGTCCCTTTTAAAGTCTACAAAAACAGAGGTATACTAGTATATACAATTTTAACAGACTATAAAAATCTAAGTCGTCACCAAAAGGTAGAGTACCCAGAATGCTGGCAGCATTGCCACGTTGAATGGCAAAGCTAATTCGTTGGTCTTAGAAGCCTTCCGATCTCCTGTGGCATCTGATTCGAGGTATACCTATATAAAAAAGGTAAAAGTGGATATGTCGATCACATTGTACGCAAAGATAAAGCCACGAGGGCAGTTTAAAATGTCCAAACCGTTAAGTTTCTACTAGAATAGAACTACACTATCTTCATTAAGCCAGGCGCCGGAGTTCATGCCAGTTTGCAAATATATTTGCGGTGTAAACCATAAAGTTCGACTTCACATTCGCACGTAACCACAGTAAATATGCACTCTCAACCTCACACGTGTCCATTCCTCGCTTCGCTACGTTTGACTCATTAAAATATTATAACAGCTAAAGTTTTTCCCCGAACCCATTCATTTTAACGCGTAAAGGTTGCAAATTCACGTTCTAACAGAAAAACTAGATTCCATTACTTTCGTGACTTGCTAAGAGCCACAATAGTGTTAATGGAGCTGGCGAGTTTCTAGCTGGCATTTTTCTTTTTATGAATAAGATATTTTAGGTAATATATTCCATTCTTCATTCCACATTCTTGTATATTAAAACTTCAATTTGGTTTAGAATTTTATTAACAAAGAAAATTAGAATCAAAGAATATAAACAAATTAAAACTTATTTTTGAAACAATTGATATAACATCTGACTTTTAAAACAACCAAGAGAACATCTGATCTCATCAGGGTTTTCACAATATTTAGAATTATAATAAGATCAAATATTTATTTACCATTTCATATTAAAGTCACATTAAAAGTCATATAACTCTTATAAAACTCATTAGTCTCAATAAAGGAGATCACCCAGGTTGGGCTAATATTTATTTTGCCGGCCAACAAAAAAAAAAGGTTGATTTGAATAGAACTCAGCATCACAAACATTTTTTATTATTACACCAAAGTTCTAAGTCAATTCCCTGATATTGTCCTTCGAGTTCAATGATGAACCTACCAGTTGCCTGTATATGTTTTGCATAATAACTACGTGCCTGTTTGAGTTGGTATATACCAAGGGCAAATAAAATAAGTTCTTCTTCCGTTAACATCATGATCATCATCATCAGCTATATTAGTCCACTGCTGGACATAAGCCTCCCCTAATGAGCGCCGTAGCGCCCTGTCTTCAGCTTGACGCATCCAGCATCTGCCAGCAGTCTTTGCGGTAAAACATTGCGATATGGATAACGAGAAGACTCGACGTAGTTTTCCAAACGGATCCTCCTCTTGGCCTCCTTCTCGAAATTGTTTTTACCCAACTGCATAATCTGCCCAAGGTAAGTACTCGGAAACGATTTCGAGAAGGTGGCCTTCTACGACTACCGGTCCCGGATCAATTTGGCAATTGGTCATGACTTTGGTTTTTTCCAAATTCATGCCAAGACCGATGCATCGCGAGGTTGATGCTAGGCCGTCCAGCATGTGGGTCAGCTCCTCTAGCGACTCCGCCATTACGACTATGTCATCAGCGAATCGTAGGTGTGAGATGTAATTGTCGTTTATGTTTATGCCCTTACCTTTCCAGTCCAGAGTCTTAAGCATATCTTCCAATGCGCTCGTGAACAGTTTCGGGGATATGACATCCCCCTGCCTCACTCGCAATTGGATGGGTTTAGACTACTGGCCCTGTACTTGGACACTCATAGTGGCGGCTTTGTAGAGATACCTCAGCACCTCTATATAACGATAGTCTACTTGGCATCGCTGGCTGTAAGGATTCTAGAACAGCCCAGGTTTCGACGGAGTCAAAGGCCTTTTCATAGTCCACAAAAGCGAGACACAGGGGCTGATTATACTCTTCGGACTTCTGTATAATCTGCCGCACTGTGTGAATGTGGTCTATGGTGTCATATCCTCCGCGGAAACCGGCCTGTTCCGGTGGCTGAAACTCGTCGTGTCTCCTGGCGAGACGATTCGTAATCACTCGCGAGAATAGCTTATAGACGTGGCTCAGGAGTGTGATGGGTCTATAGTTTTTAAGGAGGGTTTTATCGCCCTTCTTAAAAAAGAGCACCACCAAACTCCCGCTCCACGCCTTAGGAGTTGTCCCACTGTGAAGGACGGTATTAAAGAGGTTCTGTAGCTTCTGTATAACGGGGGCTCCTCCTGCCTTCAGAAGCTCTGAAGTAATACCGTCTTAAAAAAAACAAAACTAAAACTTCTCGGTGCCCGCCATGATTTGGATTGGATTAGGTCGGAGCGTGGACTTCATCAGACGGTTTCTTTCAAGCTTTAAGTTGATATTCAGAGTGCCTCGGAGCATTCAGTGATCAGATCCGGTATTGATCACTGAGACATCTCTGAATATGTGCTTGCTATCCGTCATGATAAAGTCGATCTAATTTTTTGTCACGGTGTCGGGGCTTTACCATGTCCACTTCCGCTGGGGCTGTTTCTTAAAGAAGGAGTTCATTAAGAACAGCCCCTCTTTCTCAAGGAAGTTGACAAGCATTTGCCCCCTGTGATTCCTAACTCTATAACCATGCGGGCCTATTCGGGATACGTTGCCAGTCTGGATTCCCACCTTGCCGTAAAGTCCCCCATAACAACGTTGAAGTGAGACTTAGTGGTGTTGTGTAAGGCTTTGGATATGTCTTCGTACATATCCTCCACTTCATCATCCGGGTGTGCCGAGGTCGGTGCGTAGACCTGAATTACCTTCATGCTATACCGCTTAGATAGCCGAAGGATCAGGTACGCTACCCTGATCGACACACTGGAGATTTCTTGAACGTTGCTAGAGAGGGCCTTATTGACAAGGAAACCTACGCCACCCTGGGATGTTTTATCACCGTCGCGAAAGTAGAGAAGATGGCCCGAGTCTAGGGTTACGGTGTCCTCCCCTTCTCTACAGACTTCACACAACCCTAGAACATGCCATTTAATGTTCTCTAACTCCACTTCCAACTGCGCTAGATGATTGTCAAGCCTCAGAGTGCGTCCGTTGTACGTTACCAGGGTCAGTTTAGGAATTGTGTGGTAGCCTGCAGGCCGGTGATTCTTAGCAGCCCCTGCCCCGCCGTTACCATGGCGACTACCATAGCCAGGAATAGCGAGGCGGCCGGGTACGGGGGGGCCATTTTTTGGCTTTTCTATTCATTCATTTGGGGTAATGCAAATAATCACCACGCAGCTCAGGCGCAAAAACCTGCTTCCTGCTACCTTTTTATATCTAACTTGCACATTATTACAAGAAATATAATAAAAATTAGGTTTTACTACACAAATATAATGGATGTTTTGAGTTAGAATATTATCTCACAGACTTGACTTACAGCTTTAGTCTAGTAATAAAAAGTGTTCATTTTGTTCCACTCTATTATAATATTAAGTTTAATTCAGGTGGCCGGCACTTTCAAAATTAGCCCAAAAATGTATGGGAGCTGGGTGATCTCCTTTAAGCCAGCAATTAAATGACAAAATAGCTCATGTGTCAAAGCAAATAGATAAACTAAATTACTCACAAAAGCTTGTCCATTTTGCATGAGTAGATTCATTAGGAGACGTGACTTGCAAATAGAAAAGCATTACTTGAATTATAAAAGCACGCCTTTTACCTGACTCTTTAGAACCTGAAATGAAATGAAGAAGTGGTACTAAGCACGACAAAAACATAACTTAGTATATTACAATATAGAATAACAAAGCTACGAATTTACGCATTTGTCCCACAAATAGTATACAAACATAAAACCTACCTATACCCTACCTATAGTTAAGTCTGTTCTGCATGTTTTACTTAAGATAAACCTGTATTTCTCTATAAGTGAATGTATATATACTTTTGAGAAATAAATTTCTATAACCGTAAACCTACGGTAATGACCAAAGGTAATGACAGAATAAGAGGTACACTTTCAGACTCTATTAAGTCCCTAATAATATAAGTAACCTTATAGAGTCTGAATGTGTTCAGAAACAAAAAAAAAGAGAGAAGTGAAAAACAAAGTGAAAAGAAAAAGGTTCAGACTCTATTAGGTAGTAACCTAATACAGTCTGAAAGTGTTAAGTTGCGTATATTCAGCATGGAAACTATTCAATACTATCTAGTCTAAACTATTAAATACTATATATGCTGGTACAATAACAAAACGACTAATTAAATTACAGCCAGAATTTACAAATATGCCAAATTCATAAAAATCGAAGCCGTCACCAGAAGGCAGACTACCCAGAATGCTGGCAGCATTGCCACGTTGAATGGCAATTCTACTTCTAATCTAGATGTATAGAATCTCATAAGTACATCTTTTTTCGTTACGTAATCAAACTACAACACTTCATTAACTATCCCCAGAACATCATTCCGTATTTCAGCCACGCGTGTGCATAATCATACAAGAACGAGTATTAACGGCTTATAAACAAACACTTTAAATTGATTACCACACTGACTTGCAATGTAAAGAGCGTGGACGCACCCACATCGCCACAGATAATAAATCGTAGAGCCGTGGTTCTAGTTTGGTTTTAGAGGTTATCAGTAGAAAAGCTTTGTAATTTGTTTAGATAAACGCACTTAGACCCCGAGTTTACCGACATAAAATTTGAACCGAGTGCCAAGAATTATTTGACACAAGTTTTCAAACGTTAAAACGTCAAAGTTAACCGACGAAGATTTATAATTGTCCGATTATCTTTTAGTGAACCCCTACCGCATTACCTATAGGTGACTCTAGGTACTTGAGATATACCTAGTAATCAAATATTTTACCAATAAAACACTTGTAGCTTTGTCTATTATCTCAATATTTTGCTACATTTATCAAGTAAAAGATAAATTAATTTCAAATATGCAAAGTATTTCCCTAATAAGTTGTGCTTCTGAATTTTCTTTCAAGATCCATCGGTTACATTACTCTAATTACGGCTAGATCGAGGCTTTTATTTGTTCTTTTCGTTTATTACCACCATAAACGTTTAAACTGCCTCAAATTGACCCATTTCCGAGGCCAATATCTGTAAAAGACTGTAAATTAACATAAAAATTCTCAACTAATTAATAAAATGTAATAGCATGGCGATAAAACAGTTACTGTTCTTTCATTAGCAAGTTTTTGATGAACTCCATTGCAAGTTAGAAAGAGAAACATGCTGACGATTCTTTTGTTTTTAGAAAATGTAAACTCCTTGGTTGTTTGGCCTTTGTGCAATCGAGCCTGAGTAAAACCTTTTTAACTGCATCCTGAAATCCCTTATTTTAGGTAGCAGACTTGTGAAACATTACAGAGACAGAGCTCTTTAGAAGAAATAGGCAGGGTGATGTTTTTGACCTTGATACTAACTTGGGAAGAGTAATTCCACGAAAGTATAGTACCTAGTTATTTTTAATGAATAAAAGAGATGTTGCAGAAAAAGTAACCAAATTAAACCGCTAGCACCTACGTCGTAGGTTAAAATAAACTTTTTTAGGTTGTGATGATGCTAACGCACTACAAGTAGACTATTGCCGATAGCTACAATAAAATTGGTCTCATTCCCTCATCACACCATTTCGTAATTGGACCATAAAACTCTGTAAAATTATTGTACCCGGTTTTAGTGGCTTGGTTCATGGCTTTTTTATTCGCCCACTGGCTGTACCTTTTGTAATGACACTTTCATGAGTTAATAATTTGAATACCACTTTTTTATACCCTGTTTGAACCTGGGTCTATGATTTTATGGTTTTCGGAAGGCCTAAAAAATATAAACTACTTCTATATCGTAAATTGTGAACTGCCAAACTTTTGAACGATGTTTTATTGGTCGTAAAATTCTTGTGTGATAGATATATTTTGTTAAAGATAATTTATATCAACCCTCAAGAAAGTTTACGGTTTCAGTTTATAGAAAGTGAAACAGAATACGTTTAAATAGCTAATTGCTTTTACAAAAGTTTTTAGAAAAAGTTTATTTTTCTCAACGACATTGGGTTTTTTATTCACCTGATTTTATTAAATTAATATATTATAATGTTACATTTCGGTCAAACCTTTATTCATATTTCCACCGTGACTTACTGTACTATAATATTATGTATGGTTGACCCTACTTCAGATCAAAAAGGATTTACAAAATGTCAGATTATCTAGCTAGAGTATAAATAGTTTGGAAGGAGTAGGTACCTATAATTATTGCTCCAACTTGAAAATTACAATGTAGCAATGTAAATGTTTCTTGCTCGCTTCTTTACGTTACCTTAAAAAGATTGAAGTAAACAAAACTCGAAGACAAGTGATCACTTTATTTCCTTGTTTTTATATAAGGTCTCTTTATTTTATTGTATTACTAGCGACCCGCCCCGGCTTGGCACGGTTTTATTATACGTTTATAAACCTTTCTCTTATCTATCACTCTATCTATTTAAAAAATCCGCATCAAAATCCGTTGCGTAGTTTTAAAGATTTAAGCAGTCAAAGGGACATAGGGAAATAGTGACAGAAAAAGCGACTTTGTTTTATACTATGTAGTGAAGAAAACAACTAATTACAGCTAGAAGGTATTTACAACTATTACGTTCACTCCTAAAAATCTAAACTGTCACCAGAAGGCATAGTACCCAGATTGCTGGCAGCATTGCCACGTTGAATGGCAATGCTCATTCGTTGACTGAAATAGAAGCCAGCATTCCGATCGCCTGTAGACTTTTTGAGAAGTTTGGAAAGATCTTTATAAATTGAGTGTTCCCCAGGAGAGTGTTCCCAAGGTTTTACACCCCAAACGGTTTAATAGGTAATCTCGGTCTCAATATACCTCTAGGTTATTATGAACTCTCTGACATGTTTGTCAATGTCTAAAAGTACTCAGTTCTGCTAACAAAACCTATTTGTGCTATTACTATGAACCTAAGTTATGATACAGTTCTCCCTCGTGAATCTTCTAATAGGTTTTAGCGTCAGCCCGTCCAATCTAAACGCCATGACGGTTCAGTATCTTGTTATTTCTCAGTTTAATTTAAATATGTAAATTTTATTAGGCATAATACAGGCTGAGGACTCTTGAATTGCAAATGAATGTGACATTACGTTTTATAAGCTGGTAGCCAATTCGCCGGGTCGTTTCCTTAGTTTCAACCCGCACTGAGAAGACGAGTTACTTGCATGTTTGTTTTTAAATTACCATCGGTTCTGCAATCCTAGATAATATATTGTAAACAAACATAAGGATCTCAGGAGACTTAGCATACATACATTCCTTCACAACTAAACATACAATCGCAACAGGGATTCCGCTGTTATAAAGGTATTAATATTTTTGTTTCAACATATAGGTTTATCAAAGGTTTCATAGGTGTTGCTATAGCTACATTGGTGTGTTATTAAATAAAAACTAATAACTTGTAAAAAATCGAGCGAGCAAGGATTCAAATTTACTTTTGAAACAGGATCATTAATTGATTATTTTTTGATTTTTATTTTGACCATAAGTCCTTTTTTCAAACATCACG
Organism: Eupithecia centaureata; assembly: GCA_944547425.1. Classification (NCBI taxonomy): domain Eukaryota; kingdom Metazoa; phylum Arthropoda; class Insecta; order Lepidoptera; family Geometridae; genus Eupithecia; species Eupithecia centaureata. The sequence continues at coordinate 2,586,736 of OX155697.1, forward strand.
TGTTGGTTGCTCTTAATTTTTTACTGCACAAATAAAACAATGACTTAATCTAGACAGGTTTTGGCAACCACGACCATAACTAAAAATGAACTTAAAAAGCAACCAAGATCTTTGTGGCCTAGTGGGCAAAGGTAAGCTTGCAAAAGGTTGCGGGTTCGATTATGTTGCAAAACTTTCCGGGTTGGTAATCGCCGTGAAGGTGAAAATTTCTAGTTTCATTTCTATTTTTAGTAAAATTTTAAGATCTTAATTAAGTAGTTAAATAATTAAAAGATTTTTAACTTGAAAATTTAGTTACTAAAACAGCACTTAATTACTTAAAAGTCATCTCAGTGCGGTCTAACCTAGAGTGGACGACAAATTTTCACTTAGAATGCTTACAATTTTAGACGGACATTTATAGGATACACATTTAACAGCGACAACGAGTTATTTGGGTCGGGCTTTTAGCGAGATGCCCTTAGTCACTTCATTTACATCAGCGGAAGTTAGTTATAGAGCTTTTTATAGTTCGCACGACACAACAATGTAACAAACTAGTATTTAGGAATTTGGAGTTTGTTCAAAATTAGAGATAAGATCGGTTACATTAAGTGAAAGATATTTCTTAACAAAACAACATTAAAAAGAGAGATAGATTCCTTAACACGTTGATGTGTCGTATTTTATTTACTTGTCTCATAAAAATTTTAATTAACTTTTCTAAAAAACGGTATGGCGGTACCCTTATGAAAAATTCCATTAAAACTGATCTACTTACTATTCGATTAATAACTAAAATTTCTATTATTTTAAAAGTTAGCTTACAAACAAAAAAATATAAAATTGAACGCTGGCGTAGCATAAAATACGCATTTCCGTTTTACTCTATTTTACTTGATCCTGGCATCCTTTTTGCGCTAGCTGGCAAATATCTTTATCATCGAAGATGCGAAGGACACTACGACTAAAGAGAAAGTCATATTCCCAAAAAGCAATTTGTCGCTAAAGATGAAAAGGTTTCTTAAAGCCTAATTTCGTCGTTCACCTACGAAAACATTCCCTTTTTGGATAAAAAGATCCTGACACAAATCCTTAAAAATGTGTTATTGGAGTCTCGGCCGTTGTAAAGGTATTTGCACACTCTTATAATACTGGCATATCAAAAACCTCGTTCTTACAGACCTATATAGATTCCCACACATAACTATAAAAGGTAAGTATGTACGGTTCTATATGTATTAATGTCCAGATCATAGATACTTTTGGTTTTATTGACGAGCTGAGTACGAAATTCAACAAAGGGCCTAGACAGCGTAAGATTCGATTAAAGGCACTAGGTTAACTAGCACTAACGCTTAGTTTATCATTATTACATCGTCATCATCAGCCTATATTAGTCCACAGCTGGACATAGGCCTCTCCTAATGAGCATTATTACATAAAACAAAGGAATTTTCAAAATTCCTACGTTCAGTTTGTTATACCTACCATAAGCTTATACAATTTACGAATTTCAGTCGGAGTTTCGTTTACCGCTTTAGAAAAACAGACATGCATTAGTAAACTTATATTACTTTTTTACAAAACTTTGCTTTGATTGCTTGCCGATAGATAAGTCTTGAAGTTTGTATGAAATCGCCCTAAGCCCGATAAAGTCACGTGGATACCTTTGGAAAATCTCGGTCATAAAATGAGCGGATCACTTCATGATATTATAGGTGAGATTGTGTTTATGTTCTATATTCACATCTATGGTTCATCGTAATACGTGGAGTGCTTCGAAAAAGTTTAACCGTGAAAATATAATAGATAGAATATACTTTATTAAGAAACAACCATAAGGGAGATCACAAATGCGATGGTACGATGACGTCAAAGGATCAGCTGGAGTCAAATGGATCGAAATTGTATATGACCGCAGGAAATAATTTTATCCATTTATTTGCAAGTAGGTATACAAAATTATTATACAATATGTCTGATCTTATACCTATAGTTTCGTAATAGTATTCAGCCTGCATAATATTTATATATTATGCGAGTCATATTATTAAAAGGTAAGTATATAAAATAAAATTATAAATCGTTTAAAATTACCATCATTTTAAAATTTCCAAATATTCATTCTATATGGCAAACTAGGCTATTGATACTTTCAGAACCACTTAGACTATTTAAAACTACTATCTGCCCACAGCTTTTATGCATTGTTTCTATGGAAACGTTTCAAAACTGTTTCTATCCTATGGGAATTTATTTATCGGATATATCGGGCTTATATTTTATTTCAGGACTAGAACTACGTCTATTCAACATTTCAGCTAGATCAATTCCGTACTTTTTCCATGAAAGAGTAACAAAGATCCATTCAAACTCTCTCGTTTATATTATTAGTAAGGAGGATAAGGATATCACTGAAATAATTTTATGCTTGTATAACTCTTGTCTTGCTGAAACTTCATAGCAAACTTGAATGTGCCTCAAGGCTCTACCATATACAAACAAATACAAGTAATGATGCCTACTAGAAGCCTACCCGCACAAATGTAAACAAAATGAGTCGTTAAACATTCGCAATTACATAACATTCATCCAATTGAGCGTGTCGAGACATCACAAAGATGTTTCAGCGCCAGTGTTGCTAACTATTTCTTGAAAATTCTGATATAAGAAATATCATTTATATAAAATTTTGTATTTTGCTGTATTCACATAGCATCATCTAGCCCAAGGCTAATCAGAGCTTGTATTATGGGGACTATATAACCTAATACTACATAGTCAGACATTTTTAATAGAAAAACCCAGTTCACCCTGAAGAAAAATTCGCAGATTGTATAAACTGTTGTTCCGGATTCGAACCCGCAATTTCTCGCGTTGAAGGTGATCCTTCACCAGCTGCACAAAAGTCGTCAAATTTGAAAACAGTACAACATTTAATCAGATTATGCTGGATATAATATAAATAAAATATAAATAAAGATAATAAAGATAAAATATTATTCCTTCATAATTTTTAAATATTTTCACTTATCCTCATTCCACAATCAAACTACAAAATTACATTACACCTCTACGTCTACTTCAACTTATAATAATTATGGAAATATATTTATATGTATTAGAGGTTTAAATTGAAAGAAAATATAATAAATGTAGTTATTACTACGACATTTTTTTTTCTTTTAATTTATTTTAATTAGCGTGCTTCGAGTAGATCTTTTTAAGCATGATTTAACATTTGTATAAAAGTTGGCAACACCACACCGCTCACTTGGTATAGAATCAAGAGATTCTATGTCAAAGTCATTTTAATTCAGTAAAGCTTAGAACACACAAGAAACGAAAAAAGGTTGGTAGCAATTACATCTCTGTAATTAATCAGTGTAGATCACATTCTTTTCAGCTGCCCCAAAATTTCTTCCATACCTACACGACATTCTTCCACTAGATGTTCTTTGTCCTTGTATAAAATGTATTCTATCTCTCATTTTCTCTCCTAAAGTTAACTTTGCCCTTTGTGAATTTGTATATAATAATGACATTAAACTGTAGAATAAAATTATTTGTTCATTGTTTTACTGTAGGTACCTACTCTTATTTTTGTTTTTATTTTATTTTTAAGGTACCTATTTAGTTTGTGTATGTAATTTATTTGGTAAATAAATTTCAAAGAACATCTCTTGTCTAAATTTCTAATAACCTTGTGGTTATTCTATCCAGAAACGGTCATCACTTCATAGTATAAAACAAAGTCGCTTGCTCTGTCCCTATGTCTCTATGTATGCCTAAATCTTTAAAACTACGCAACGGATTTTGATGCGGTTTTTTTGAATAGAGTGATTCAAGAGGAAGGTTTATACATATAATAAAACGGTGCGAAGCCGGGGCGGGTCGCTAGTTTTAATATAACTTCATTCAAGAATTCGAAGTCAAATTCTTACACTTCTTTATATTAGAATTTTATTATATTAAAAGTATACTTTTAAATATGTTCTAGTTCACCTAAAATACATTAGAGTCGGTTCTCTTACACAAATATGCTTAAAAAGAAACCCAACCAATGTTATATATTAAACTGTAATTTATGAATAAACATTTCTCTTTGTATCTAACAATTATGGTTTTGTTCCCTTATTAGGAAGCGTATTTGTTCAACGAAATTGGCTGTACCTATAATTGTTTTTACTTCAAATATTCCATATTTGGACAGTAGTAATTCTCGCTTGCTTTTCCTACTTCCGGTTTATTTATACCAGATTCCAGCAATAACAACGTTTATAATTCAAAAGTTTTATATTATTATGTCTTTACCAAAACGCTTAACATTTTCGTCCTTTTAAAATAATGAGTATCAATCATTATTCCTTGCCAATGTCTAGACTAGGATGAAGAAAAATTCAAAACATTGCTTGAATTATTGAAGTCGATGGAATAAATAACAAATAGGTACCTATTTTAAGCATTCAATGATAAATAAATAATATTTCTTCTACTCTTCTAAGACTCTTCTCTCGAAAATACCATTGTTTGATCTATGCTTGTACTAATTAAGTAACTATAAAACATTAATTAAGTATTTCAAACACTTATTTATCAATTTGACTTACTGATGTTATTTAATGTAATGAATAATAAATGAAATTCTGAAAAATACAATTGCTACTACACTTACAAATTTAACAGTAAATAGTAACATCAAAATAAGGTTGAATCTCAGTTGTCTATCATTTCTTTCAACTCTTTTTTAAACCTTAGCAGATTAAGGATGTGCTACTATTAAAACAATCGATACTAACCTACCTACCTGTTGTTTTAAGGTAAGGTTGTAAACTAGGTCACTGAGTCAGCACTCGGCTACGTGACCAGAATTAAGATAGTAGTAATTGGCACAATCTTGGAATAAATTAGTGATAAATGACTGGCATATTGGATGATAGGCAGTGCTAGAAACTTACAGTGTATTACGGCAGTGACAATATCAGTAGGGAAAGTGAGTGAACAGTGAGCTACTTATCGAAGCCTTAGATAAATATCGAATTTCTGATTTTGAGAACACGCTTGTTGGCTACGAAGGATTCATTCGATATTTTGCCAGTTTTGACATATTTATCAAGTAGATATGTGATTAGTATTTTAATTTTAATTAAATCACATTATGACCGAACTACTACAAACAAATGTTATATTTCTGTTCGCTTGAAATAGTTGTGCTGACCGAAAAGTAAATCTATGATCAATTTGTAAGCTACCACGACCACATAGAAAGAAATGTTTAAATGCGTAAAAACTATTATATAATACTAGCGACCCGCCCCGGCTTCGCACGGTTTTATTATAAGTAAAAACCTTCCTCTTGAATCACTCTATCTATTAAAAAAACCGCATCAAAATCCGTTGCGTAGTTTTAAAGATTTAAGCGTTCAAAGGGACATCATGACATAGGGACAGAGAAAGCGACTTTATTTTATACTATGTAGTGATAATATGCCTCCAACTGTAATACAAAACCAGGCAACGTATTTCTGTCTCTTCTTCCCTAAAGAGTCCTAAAGCAAAAATATTTAATTATACAGAACACTATGAAACAATAACATAAACCGAAAATGAAATGAAGAAAAACACTTTATTTGTAACCAGTCAAACATGGTAGAGCCATACAGCGTGATGACCACAATTTATATTTAACATTGAAGGAATATTCAGAATCGGTATTTATTTTGTTAAAGTAATTTGAAAATACAATGATATTGGAAAACCTTATATCAGAATACAATTATGGCATTTTTAACTTGGCGAGCTAAACTAATCGTAATTAAAATCGTATTGTGTATTATGCAGAAATTATGCAAAACACTCAGTTCATCTCTTTCTCTATTTTTCAATAATAATATCCCAAAATTATGCGTTACAATACATTCTCATTTGAACATATGAAAACTATTTTTCCAAAGCTGTTTAGCCCTCAGTAAAACCTTCTTTATATTTTACGTACGAAGTTCACAGGCTGAGTGGCTTTTATTAGTGATTGCTTTTTACCATCATCGCATAAATTATCGAACCAAGTAGGTAAGCACTATTTGATCTTTTTGCATTGCCGCCAAAGGCCAGGACTAATTAATTTACATTTTGATTGTGCCATAAAATTGAAGATAATGATTGGACCACCTAGATAGATCCTTATCTATATAGTCCAGTCATTATATACATTTGGAAAAGAAAGTGAACCGAGAAAGCCAAATTTTTGATATTACGTGGGGAGTGGCTAGAAAAGCTTAAGTTCAAATTGTCGACCAAAATAACCTTGTGCAATTTCCGCCATCTTGAAAAAACCCTTAAATTCAGTTTTTTCATCATAACTCGGTTCCCCGTTGAGATACGAAAATTTTTATAGAATACTTTTTTGTAGCTTTTTTCACGATCTACAATTAAGGTCACATACATTTTTCACGTATCGATCGTCGTTTTCGAGATATCGATAAAAAATATCGTAAATTTTTGGAGATTTTTTTTTATTTGGCTATTAACTTTTTAAGAAGATATCAAAAAATGTTTGAAATAAGACTTGTAGAGCGTGTCCAGACCTACAAATTCGTTTTTTTATTTTTCATTTCCGACAAAAATTACGACCTCCAGCGCGCCACAAAGTCAGTAAAACTGTGCCCGGTTTTCATTTAGCCGCTCGCTCGGTTGTATCCACACGTCGAAATGGATGGAGAATGGTTCAGGGAATTATTGCAATACAAAAAAAAAATCATAAACCAGCCGAATTATAAATCAAATAGGTACATGAAATTTATTGATAAAATAATTTTACATGAATAATTTTACATGAAATTTATTGATAAAATAATTTTTATGCAGCAAAAATAATGATTACAGGTGGTAATTTTTTTCATTTTTTTTCATTTTCACGTTCACACGTTTCACTTTCACACATTTTCACACGTTTTTCGTCGTTTGGACGGTCCTGGCTGTTCAAGTTCCTCCTCGGTAGATTCTTCGAGTCGTGAAGCCTCTTCAATCGCAGGAAATAATGTTGTGAGGGTCGAAAAATTATAATCAATTTACAATATTTGTAGGTCTGGACACGCTCTACAAGTCTTATTACAAACATTTTTTGATATCTTCTTAAAAAGTTAATAGCGAAATAAAAAAAATTCTCCAAAAATTTACGATATTTTTGATCGATATCTCGAAAACGACGATCGATACGTGAAAAATGTATGTGACCTTAATTGTAGATCGTGAAAAAAGCTACAAAAAAGTATTCTATAAAAATTTTCGTATCTCAACGGGGAACCGAGTTATGATGAAAAAACTGAATTTAAGGGTTTTTTCAAGATGGCGGAAATTGCACAAGGTTATTTTGGTCGACAATTTGAACTTAAGCTTTTCTAGCCACTCCCCACGTAATATCAAAAATTTGGCTTTCTCGGTTCACTTTCTTTTTGAAGCCGATTTTTCCGACGTAATGACTGGACTAATAGGCTACTTTTAAAAAAACCGTTTATTTCTTATGCATTACCAAATTATACACAGTATTAGGTATAATAATCGTTACTATAGTTTTAAATAAACTTTATTATCTAGACTTAGGTGAAATATTATAGATACAAATAAAAATTTTGGTTACCATTGATTTTTCTATATTTTTCTTATTAAGAAGACCCGTAGCCTTTACCAAGTTAATGTATACAAGGAACTGCAACGAATTTTTTTATTTTTGATTGAAAGAATGTGAAATGGGTACGTATATAGTTTATGTATATAAAACACTCCAATAAACAAATAAAAAACTTGTTTCTTTTCCATCTGCCCCTAGTTTTTTACAAGCCTGTTTCAATCTTCATCTACACAGATTACTTACTAATCATTTTGTGCACATGTGCCCGACAAAAAACCTATTACACATAATGAGCGGACTTCGTGGGGTGCATAGTAAATGAAAACACTTATTATTTTATCGCCTTGTGATTGATGAGGATTACTGTAATGATGCGGACTGTAGAATTTCCCCCTCATTAATTATTGTGTGAAATAATTTTGAGTTTTGTTAAGAGGGCATTATAGAGGAGGTATTTGTGAAACAAAGTAGTCCTATAGTATCCATGAGTCCTACTTTGATCCCGGGATAAAATTCTTGAACTATATGAAACTAGCAACCAGCCCCGGCATCGCACGGTTTTATCCTACGTATAAATCTTCCTCATGAATCATTCTCACCAAAATCCGTTGCGTAGTTTTAACGATTTAAGCATACATAGAGACATAGGGATAGAGAAAGTGACTTTGTTTTATACTATGTAGTGATAATCATTATTTCCTTGGTTATTCCAATGTGAAGGATCCATGATTTCTAGGCCTACTTTGATATCTGGATAGAATACTTGAATTATATGAAATATGCATTATTCCTTTGGTTCTTTATTCTTTATTCTTTATTGCACACACACAAGATAATACACAAGTTTACAAATAATGGACATGTACAAAGGCGAGCTTAACCCTAAAAGAGTTTTCTTACAGCAAACCATGAAAAAGTATAGAGAAAGATTAAAAATTAGAGTGGATAGATAGTGTGTACACAAAAAATATATATATATACCTTATATACTAGTATTATCAATAAACAATAAAAACCTGCAATGAGAAGTAATAAACTAAAATATAAATAAATTAAAAAAACATATAATAGGTGCAGCTAAAATTAAGATAAGTTAAGAAAACGAAGTTTATCTATTATAAATAAATATAATATATACATACATACATATTTATATCTGCTATGTCATTAGAGAGAGGAAGTGCTCTTTTACCTTACACTTAAATACATTTAGTGAAGGGCTCGCTTGTATTGAGTGAGGAAGGGAATTCCAGAGTCTGGGCGCCATCATTGTGAATGAATCTCTATAGCGACTGGATCTATGCTCGGGGGTTTTGAGAAGAAGGGATCTAATAGATCTACAGGGTTTGCCACGGGGGACAAGAAACTCGAAGCGGTCACGAAGATAAGAAGGGGAGAGAGGATTGAAGAGGATAAAGTAAAGGAAAGACAGGATGTGGAGATCTCGGCGACGCCGTATGGGAAGCCACTTTAGCTTTTTGGTTCTTCTAATGTGAAATGAAAACTGAGAAAAGCATAGATACTACTTAAATTATGAAAGTGTGTTGTTTTACTCATAATTTGGCTAAGATCTCTGCGATATTCTGAAGTAACTTATGGTTTAATACGTAGGTTATTACTAGCTATTATCTGCCCACGGCTTCGCACGCGTCGTTTCTATGGAATGATTTATTGGAAAATCAACAGCTTAAAATAACTTAATGAGATTGAGTAATAGAATCAGAGAGCCAATTAAAGATTTTCACGTTTACAATCACGTATCATTTCAAGGCTATTTCCATCACAGCTGGGCGCTGATTTATGGAATGAAAAATTAACTTATTTTATTTCAGGGCTAGAACTACAAAATTAAAATTTCAGCTTGATCCGTTCAGTAGATTTTTCGTGAAAGAGTAACAAACATCCATACATACAAACTGACGTGTTTCCAATATTAGTAAGGAATATTTGTTTTTTCTTAGCCAGTTTCATAATAAGTTGACTGGTATTCTTGTGACGTAAACCAATTTTCTTGAAAAAGTGCTAAAATATACATATGCCCTGTCCCGCTCCTATGAACGCGTTGTTCTATTTCTATCATTCGTACTAATCTTTCCAATGGCTTCGAAGACCCCTCTTAAGTCGATTTTATAGATGCAATACAATAATGGTTTATTTAGCTGCTTAGCTTGGGGCTAGATGATGCTGTGTGGACTGTCCGGAATTATTATTATTATTATTTCCCTTTATTTACATAATTTATTCTTTCTGGTAATTTATCTCGGTGAAATAATCTATATAAAAGATGATATCGTTACAACCAGCATTTTTCCACTAAGTAGGTAAGTACTTAGTGGTATAACAAAAAACACAAAAATATTTAAAAAGCTCCAATGTCGCAAGAAATGTAAATTCAAATTTATTTTCCATTAATCCATTAACTTTTAGGTTTAATGGACCAACCTGGCGTTTATAAAATTCAAGTCACAAATTCCAGTCGCTTCATGTATTTTATTACAATTACGACGTCGTTACCACCGTTGCATGTTTTCTAGCCCCTTTTAAGCTTAATATATTCTTTAGTAGGGGACATTAAAGGGGGCAAAAATGTGCTGATATCACGCGCTATGGGAATACAATAGTACATAATTTTTTAAGAAATTAATTAGGAAAGCATACAATTGTTATATTTTCTGCTAAAATATGTCTTTTGTTAAAGCTTAATTTAAACAGAAGCTTAGCTAAATTTTTTGCAAGAGATTTAAAAAATACATTTTCTTTCAAAATAAAATAAACACCTACGAATTGTGTGCAACATGTGGCAGAGCAATTAAGCCTAAGACGTTTGGTGCTTGAACTACTTCCGTTAGAAATTGCTCATATCTCAAGATTTTGTGGTGTAATAAACACGGAATAGCTGCAAATTCTTCAATTTATCGTCCCTTAGACCCTTTGCGTTGACATCGCGGTTTACGCTTCCCTATATCGCATCTAAATCATCATCAACGGTGGGAAACATCTCGTAAAATGCCGGTTGACCGTCCGGACGCAGCAATTTGTGGCCCTTCATGGTCGGAACAGAGATTGTCAGGGGTTTCTGACCCGAAGTTGCGAGCTAATGAACGGCTGTGTAGGTCAGCCTCAAAAGAGGTTGGGATTTGAAATATTTTAAAAATGGAATTCATAAGTCTTTAGGAAACTTTTAAAAACACAAACGATTCCAAAAAGTTTTATGTCGGTTCTCAATTCGAATTTTTTTTCTTCGTGTGCTTTAACTTTTTTCTAGGTGATCCGATTGTGATGTTTCGTTTTTGCATTTGAATGTTGGCGTATTTTGTGTTTAATTCATATAAGTTTGAATGCTTACTGAGCAATGTATGGAAGACTTCGTACAATTGATTTAAGATGAAATAAGTCAGTTATTAGTTTATGTGAAACTTCAAATTGTACAAAACAGTAATATTCACTTTATGAAACAGGCTTACTGGTGCAATAAAAAAACTTAACTAAATCAAACAATTTATAACAATAAGGCCACTAAGGTTTTAAGTTTTAACTTGGTTACTACTAGCGAAAAGAGATAATTATTCCTCTTAATGAGATCTCTTCCTCTGTAATGTAACCAATGAATCACTAAAATATTAGTGTTCTGACCAATTTCATGTCCAATTATGCAATTTATCTGAAATAATATCTAAAACAAATTTCAGGAACAAACTTACGGAGTGTTCATAATAATAAGACATCAACTACTAACCAAACAAGTAAAGAATCAAATGTTCACGTAATCGTTTTTCGGGAATGTCTCTACTTTTCACCCTCGGAATATTCTGTCTGTTGCTTAGCAACCACTAAGGGTACGCCACCCCGGTGACACTAGTTCACGGACACTTATCGTTATCGTAATAAATTGGTCTGGAATCCACGATATAACTCGGGAAAAACGCAATAAAAATGTTGATGCGGAGTCCCTTTGTGATAGAGCGTCTATGAGTTTTGATGTAGTGTGTGTATTTACATAATGGCTGTCGGTCGCGATTTACTTAGGTAACCTTCTGTTGTACTTTTTACTCTTTGCTCATCTGCCAGACATTTTCGCTGGCTTACACTCATTATGTTCCAAAATGGTAAGCTTCGAGAATAAAAAGACTCGCTTTATTTTCACAACAAAAAATAAGCTTTGTAGTTTATCCACGCCCCGCAATATTGCATTCAAAACCAACAGAATGCCAGAATCCGCCATAATATAAAATGTAAACAGAGCAGTCCCCGATTTATTACCCGGCGACTGATGATGATATATCGACGTCGGCTGCTCTGTTGATCGTCACTTACCCTACCCTTATCACGGAGCATGTAATTTCGGATTCATTGCCCCCAGCCAGACCGCGTCAAATGCGTCTTTTATTAAAAATTTATTTGCTCCTTCTAACAATGAAATGTTTCTTTTCAGGTACGGAATGGTTATGAGAGGATGAGATATGGAATCTCGAAGCGCGCCGCCAAGCCCCGACGAGTCTGGGGAGGCGGTGTTCGACAGAAACAGGCGCTACCCGAATCAATCTTCGCAGAGACTGGAAAGAGCTTTTGCCAGCTGCCGCGAAACTGGCAGACCACGGCCTCATCACCGGCATGCCGCTTCAGAGCCGGCGCGACCCGACGATCGTATGCTCACCACGGCTGAAGTCCACGACTATCCTTCCTCGGAGTCTGGTATAGCCGCTGACTGTCCTCACCCACACAATAGTAACGCAGATGATAGCCCGTCCTACGATCGGTCTGACTACGAAGGGGCTTCAAGTTACAGCCTAAGACACACTCCTGACTACCATCACACGTTGGACTGCAAACACAGACCCACAGATTTCAACCGCAGTCACACGCCTGATTACAACCATGGTCATGGATCAGATTGTGATAGGCCACCGCGGTCGCAAACTTCTCGCCGGCCACACAGGAAACATAGACGGGAGGAAGACGACGGCGCTCAGTCACTTGACGAGCGATGTGCCCGGGACTTAGACGAAATCCTTCCAGCAAGACTTGCAGCAGTCAATTTGTCAAGGGAACAGACAGCTCAAACGTGGAATAGAAGTAACATTGCTGCAACAATGGAACGATTTGAGCCTGTAGATCCGTATGCATACGCTTATTATGACCACCACTTATCAATGCCCTCATCATCAAGGAAAGGAAATCGTCATCGCGGCCGTGGTTTGCCTCGCGATAGGGCTGCTCGCCACAACTACGTGACACGGTATGGCACTGAAGAAAATATTTACGAAGAAATCACCGATGGATCTCGAACATGCCCGAAGCACCGATATGTCCCGAGGCAATCTTTAGTTTCATTAGACAGAAGTGTCGTAGAAGAGGAAGTAAGAAGGGTAGAGTCTAGACACAAGAGGATTCTAGGAGAGCTAAATCTCAGTGTGGAAGCTATGTTGATGCCAGAATGCGAGTCTCCAGACTCAGAGCGAGCGGAAGACAGAGACAATATTGAAGAACTGTTACGAGTAGGACCAACAGATGAGCTGCTATCCCCTGCAAGCTGTAATCCTCCAGATTTGGATAGTGGGTTCAGTGGAAGTAGCAGTGGAGCCAGCTATGTTGGCAGCTTGCGTCGGAAACCCACTGGTTCGGTTCCACACTTACCTGCCGTAGCTTATGGGACACGAGGGGCAGGAGTGCGGATATTAGGTGCCGAAGAGTGCGCTGCAGCTCGATGTTCTAGAGACGCTACATCTCCTCGAAGCTCAAGCTGCGGAGATGCTAAGACGACGGGGTTTTGGAATAAAAAAGCATGGAAAAAAATATCCGGATTTTCAAGCTCCAATAGCATCAACAAAGCCGGTCTAACAGGTGAGATTTATAAAGTTCTATGCATGCATCGGTAGAAGAATATAACAATGCCAGCTCTGCTTAATACTTACTGAAATAAATCTTCATTCTGTATTTAACTCAAAAAAAACTACAAAAAAAAATATTTTAACATACATCACTAGGTCCAAACCATAACTCCATAACACCACGCGTCACAAAAATGTATGTCTACAGCAAAATTGCACGGACTATAAAGTTCCATTCTCACATAAAACGTGAATAAAAATCCGAGTGGTATCAAGTCATGAAAACCCTGAGAGCATCATTTCTTTTTTTTACTTTCGCCCGCTTTCGTCCGCCCATAGGCGTTTTTCAGATGGACGCGCGCGCGTGGCTCAGTGTTTGTCGTTTTCATTTTGGTTTGTTTATTTGTTTTGTTAACGGTGAGGCGTTTTGCATTGCAGGTCTGCTCGTTAGGTACACTTTCCGGCGTAAGTCCGGCTCACAGGGCTCTCAGGGCAAGCGACGAGCCGAACCCGCCAAATGCGATGCGTGCCTCTCGCAACGGTGCTAGCCGCGCTATGGTAAGGGTCCCACACTTCACACTTTGCTGGCAGAAAGTACCATAAAACCTCATCTTTCCTTAAATATTACAAACTAGGAACTTTATTAAACAGCACTTAAATGTATATAATGCTTTCTACCAGTAAATACCTCTTTATTTTTCTTTAACTTACCTACAATTGGCAAAAGCGCGTCCATTAAAAATTTCATCGCTCAGTCTCCTTGCTGACGATATTCCAAGCATTCATTTTCTTTTTGTTTGTCTCCCTCATAAACGCATCATGCTTATCGGGCACTACTTTAAATTAAATGAAAATATTTGTAACTCTGCGCGTATCGTTGCGGCTGGGTTAGAATCGTTTAACAAAGTCGATACAAAGTTCTCTCATTAAGGTATCGAAGATATTACTTCTGCAACTTCAACTCGAGATAAGTATTGTTCCGCAAGAATCGAAACAATAGCGTGCGCTACCACTTAATTAAACAAGGCCGATAGGAGAGATACCCAACCAACAAGTTTAGATTAATCCAAGACTTTGAACACCTAGATAGTTTAAATTGAAATGTCTTGGTTACAGATGACTCCTGTAGGCCAAGCCGAACTAAATCCAGAACAGCTACAATTCCATACAGGTTACTATTTTTATCTTTATAAACCGTTAACAATGCTGAGAATAAAGCAAACAGCAAACTAGTTCATTTACAATTCGTAATACAATTCGACTTTAAATACCTAAATCTAAAATGTTTCTGGATAATTATTCAAATCTGAAGACCACTCTATCAATGTGCTTCTAGCTTTTGCAATGGGAACTACCTCTCGTTTTTATCTTCCTGCTACTAACTGCTTTTGAATTTACTGACAGATGATTGAATTAACTGACTGAATGTATCGAAATAACAATCTAATCAACAATTCTCTTTGTTATAGCTACTCCAACGGAAAACTGGTGGTGCCGTTGGATTCCCTAGCACAGAGCTGAGGGGCCAATGCCTCTCTCCATGAAAGCTTCAAACTCATCAGAGGGCCTTCTTAATAAAGGCTTTCATTGAGCAAAGACAGCCTTACCAAATAAACCGACTAAAATGAAAATAACATTAAGTAAAATGTTATCAGACGAAATATGTTGAAATGAGGATTGAATTGTATCTTTTGAATTGTATTATATAGCATTGTATGTAGTAGATACGTGTTATTGAATGGTAGGGCTGTAAAAACATTCCATAAAGGTCGACAAAGTCTTAAAGACGACTTTAGCTACAGCTTGTGTAAATAGAATTTCAAATGGAACGAACATGGAGCGTATACGTTGAAGTGATAGAAAAGCCTAATTATTTGTATTGTTATGACAATCGTTTCATAGAAACGTAATTAATGACTACAGTACCGGCCTCGTAAAGATCGGTTCACGTGTTTCACTTTTTGCAACTGTTTTTCGTAAACTAGGTACATAATTTTCAAAACCTCAGTAAAATTATTATTTTATTCTATATTATCTAATACTTATAATTTATTCTATCTTAAATCATTTCTCGGCTGTTTAGTATATAAGCTGTCATATTGAGATTTCTGTGTATGGTTAAATCCAAGACGAGAAATAAACAAAGAAGAGACGTAAACGCAATATATAAGAAAACAAAACTGCCGTTTCATTAAAATTTTGTATTTTTTTATAAACATAGCACTAAACTTACCATACAGCGTGTCCTCAAGACGCAGTCTGCATTTCCACGCCGTATGGCAATGTTGATGCGCTGCGCCAGATACTCACCAGCTCTCGAACCATGCGGCGTCAATGCGGCATCGACCAGACGATATACATTATTTGTTTATACTATTATTATAGATTTTTAATATCTTGGAGCTTTCATACGAGGCAAGCACTGTACATCGTTGTTACCTATCAGTTTTTCGTAGTTACTAAGGTTACGACAAAAAGGCTGACACACTTGATCAGGTTTTGTATGAAAAGAGCGCTGCCATTTTATTAAAATTTTTTTGGAATTTTGATATTTTTGTACATTACTTGGCTGGGTTTTTACACGGATCGCTTTTAAAGGTTTTTAACGAGAAATTTTCGATTTAAATCAGACATGAATTACTTAAAAAATATTATTGTACGTAAGAAATAAAATCTACAACTCCATCAACATGTATCAGTCTATATTAGTCCACAGCTGAACATAATAGGACTAATTAGTGATGCTGTGCCCTGTAATTGAATATTTATTATTGATTATTTTTCTTTGTTAATTCATCGATTTGGGCCCTATTATTATATCTTGTCCTTGACAACTCCTATTTTTTTTTTATTTCAAGTCTTTGTATTTCATTGTGAATTTTTAAATAATTTAGATCATATTGATAATTCAAGGTAGGTATCTATAGAAAAAGCATTTTTCCAACTAAGAGTTTTTAAGAACAATCTCCGTCACGAAAATCGATTTGTGTTTTTATCACAATTCACCTTCCTGATAAATATGTATCGCAATAATTTTTAAAAAGCATTGACTTACCATTTTACCTTATTAATCTACGAAAAGAGAATACACAAATAAAAATTATGTTACAATCATTAATTTAAGATTATTTATTTTAAGAACTTTGTTTACATTTATTTGCTTAGGACTAAATGTTACTAAAATCATCGTTGTTTATACTTGTTAGTAGATAGCTGTAAATTCTGTATATAATTAAAAATGGTGCACTTCTAGATACTCTTGTATATAGGACCTATGTATGTATAATGTCACAGCATTTATGTAATTTTATTTAAACGAATGTAATTGTTAGAGTTAAAAATATCTTTGATACTATTTATTTTCCGTTCCAAAATTAAAGTGTTTTAAAATTAAATATTTAAGTCACGATACTAATTATGTATTTTATTGAATCATCACATTTTTAAGGATTTCAAAAAGTTCGAACTCGAAATAAATTAATCGTTTTAATCTAAGTCTTAGAAGAATGGTGTATTTCAATTATTTCTATTTTATTATATTAAAGATCAAGCAGACGATCACCCGAACTTTTGGATAATGTAAATATATTATTATTTTTAATAAATAAAACCCACACACTATCAGTCAGGTAATTGGTCTAACTATTATTGCTTTGAGATGTTTGACTGATGCATATGATACTCTCAATGTTACAATGTGAGATTTTTTTCTGTAATTTAGTGATCGTGTTCAAGTCAGAAGAGATTTTTATGAAATAAATCACGGAAAATGTATATTTTGAATCGTTTTATTATTCCCTTAATTATACCCTTATAGCGACACCGGCTTCGCACGGTTTTATTATACGCAAAACATGCCTCTTGAGTCACTCTATCTATTAAAAAAACCGCATTAAAATCCGTTGTGTATAGTTTTAAAGATTTAAGCATACATAGGGACAGAGAAAGCGACTTTGTTTTATACTATGTAGTGATAGTGATACCTTTCTACAAGATGGTGGTTATTTGTTTCACATAGATGGATCAAATCATAAAAATATAATTGACAATGAAATTACTTTGACTAGGTCACAATTGTCGGTCTTATCGCTCAAGAGCGATCTCTACCAGACAACCATGGATGAATAGGATCATTGGATAGTATGGGGATCTGTGTGCATATGCAAGTACCTACCCCCAGGCCCGGATTAAGGGATCCAGGGCCCCTAGGCACTTGGTGTTGGAAGGGCCCCCCTGCCATACAATATTTCTACCCTCTTCCACAGCCGATCAAGTACTTATTATTTTAGTTACTGCTCTGGGGCCCCCTCCTCGAGGCCTTTATGGTGTAGAAAATGAGCGAATTAAAGAATTTTTATTTACATATTTATTGACTAAACATATATTAATGAGGCTTATGGTGTAGAAAATGAGCGGATTATAGAATTTTTTTTACGTATTTATTGACTATACATATTATATATAGACATAACATTCGATATTACTAATAATAATCTTTATTTCAGACACAAGACAAAAATTAAAATGAAAATTACAATAAAATAAAAAATATAAAAAAAATATTGCACAGTACGATAAAAAAAACATCAGAAAAAATACAATACATTTTAGTTAAATACCTACTTACAGATGACGTTTATCTTTCATATGTCAATTCAATTCAGTGGAGTGGGTGGACTCAATAAAATTTTAGGAGACAACACTTAGCCTATACTCGTACTATTACTACACCCGGTAAGAAAGGATTATTGGAAATTCCACCACTAAGGGGGTGAAAACGGTTGTAGTTTTTTTTGGTCCTTAATGGAACTCCTTAACCAAGTGGCCCGATTTGTTTGAATTAACAGAAAATACAAAAAATATGGCGTGGGTTTGGTGGTGCTCTTTTTTAAGAAGGGCGATAAAACCCTCCTTAAAAACTATAGACCCATCGCACTCCTGAGCCACGTCTATAAGCTGTTCTCGCGAGTGGTCACGAATAGTCTCGCCAGGAGACTCGACGAGGTTCAGCCACCGGAACAGGCCGGGTTCCGCGGAGGATATGGCACCATAGACCACATTCACACAGTGCGGCAGATTATACAGAAGTCCGTAGAGTATAATCAGCCCCTGTGTCTCGCTTTTGTGGACTATGAGAAAGCCTTTGACTCTGTCGAAACCTGGGCTATTCTGAAATCCTTACAGCGATGCCAAGTAGACTATCGTTATATCGAGGTGCTGAGATGTCTCTACGATGCCGCCACTATGAGTGCCCAAGTACAGGACCAGCAGTCTAAAGCCATCCAATTGCGCAGAGGAGTGAGGCAGGGGGATGTCATATCACCGAAACTGTTCACGAGCGCATTGGAAGATATGTTTCAGACTCTGGACTGGAAAGGTAAGGGCATAAACATAAACGGCAATTATAGGTCGCGTCACGTAAAAAGAACGCTGGATGAAAGTGGAAGGGGTGAGTTCGCGCATGGGTACACTCGCGTACGATAGTACTAAGCCAATTTGCTATGCCTATTTTTAACTAATATTTCACTCGCGGCTTAGTTATTGGTTATTAGAAAATAATATTAGATAAAATTATACGCAAGTTCGATTCAGTTTAGAATGTTTAGATTAAATTACAAAAAAATAATAGCAACTCCATCCATTAAGTCGTCTTGGGTGACGTGAAAACCAGATGAGGACGCGGGATTGATACTGATGGTGGCTATTTCATCATCGTCGCTGTCGTCACTTGAGCTTTCATAATCATTTGAGTCAGAATCATCATCCCCTACACGAATAATAAATGTTTCTGTCATCATGTCTACCAAATGTCGCTTTTACAGTAATCGGCCTCTATTTCCTTTACCTTTGTGCATAATTTCCAAAACCATTAAAATGTAAAACCATTTCGTAAACTTTTGTGCGCGATGGTATTTTGACAAGAAACGTGACGTGTGATAGCAAATGTCAACTGACGAACCAATAGCGCACCGGCAAGCATGCGGCGCATGACCCTTCCACCCCGCGCTCCACCGCATACCTCCAAATAGACCTATAAATCGTCTACTGCGCAGCTTGACCGCCAGCGTTCTTCTTACATGACGCGAACTATACATCTCACACCTACGATTCGCTGATGACATAGTTTTACGGGTAGGAACCCGTAATGACCTACGGAGCTGAGACGTGGACACTCACGGTAGGGCTGGTCCACCAGTTCAAAGTCGCTCAGCGAGCTATGGAAAGAGCTATGCTCGGAGTTTCTCTGAAGGATAGGATTCGTAATGAATACATCCGACAGAGAACCAAAGTTATCGACATAGCTCAAAGAATTAGCAAGCTGAAGTGGCAGTGCGCCGGCCATATCGCGCGAAGAACCGACCAACGTTGGGGTAAACGTGTTCTTGAGTTGAGACCGCGACTTGGCAAACGTAGTGTAGGACGCCCTCCGGCTAGGTGGGATGACGATCTGCGAAAGACTGCTGGCAGATGCTGGGTGCGTCAAGCTGAAGACAGGGCGCTATGGCGCTCATTAGGGGAGGCCTATGTCCAGCAGTGGACTAATGTAGGCTGATGATGATGATGATGATGACAAAAATATAAAATTATTGAACACTTGTTACAGGATTTTTCAAAAAACACCTGACAATGGGGTAAAAGGGATTATTAAAGTTAGAGATTCGTTGTTTGGCTCTATATTTATATGGCTGTGACTTTTTAATGTACAATGCTGAAATTCAGTATGTCCTGACTCCTGATATACCGAACCATAAAATAAAATATATATTTCAGGAATTTTCAAAATTTTTTATTAAATGCAGGAGACCTTATTATTCGAGCAATAAAGACAAAAATTTCAATAGCTAGTATGGATTGTATCTCTAAAGAAACTAGCTCTAGTATACGTACTGAATATGTTTTGGTGACTTGCAAATACTGTTTGTTTTATAAAATACGAAAGTAAAATATCAAACAGATAGGTACAACGAGAAGAGGGCGCTTTGATGTATAATGCATTTTTATTTATACCAACTATTATAATTAGGAAATTTAAATATAAATTTTTCGGGTAAACCAGACTTGGGTATGAATTTTCCGGCATGAGGGCCCCTAGGCTTGCAGGGCCCCTAGGCCCGGGCCTTGTGGGCCTAGGCGCTAATCCGGGCCTGCCTACCCCACATATAATACAAATATACAAGACAAGTATTATAAATAAATAAATAATAATAAATAATTCCAGACAGTCCACACAGCATCATCTCGCCCCAAGCTAAGCAGAGCTTGTGTTATGGGTACTAGATGACTGATATACTTAATACAATACATTATATAGATATTGTTTGTTATACATAGAAAACACCCAGACCAACGGAACAAATTTCTGCAGATCGTACACAAATTTGTTCCAAGGCGGGAATAGAACCCGCAACCTCCTGCGTCGCAGGCGGATAATACTTGCAAGTATTATAAATACAATACTTATTAGGGACATAATGAACTTACAGCAAAACATGAAATCAAACATAGACAACGTTGGTGGATATCAGATTTAGTACACTATTGTGAGGATAAAAAATTCATCACTCTAAAAATTGCAAAAACAAAAAACATCCTGTTTTTTGCTTGTCTTGTACTACATAAAAGGTTTTTAACCCTAAATTCACCACAAAGCTCCATTGGCATCGATCAGTATAAAATTTCGCAGCGGGGAGCTTTTTATGCTGCACAATAGGTTAATTGTTAATTGCCAATAAGAATAAAACTGCATTGAGAATTTATTTTCAACATTTTATTTTGTAGATTCAGCTGCTGTTGAATAAAGAGAGGTAATAAACAATATGTGAATACATGCCTGTTCTTTGTTTTTATTCAGTAAGGTAATTAGGTAGGTATGTGTTTTGAAATTTTTATCAACTTGCTAGGGGAACATTAATGGAGTCATTGATATAATTACAAAATGAGATTTAAATTTTAGGCTTTCGAAGAAACCGTCTATGTGTAGCAAAAATATCTATGTAGTAGGTATTATTAACTAAGTACCTATATCAGTTATCTAAGCTTAATCCTCTATATATTACTGTAGCCTGTTGGCAACATACGAATTAATTTCATTTAATATCGATATGATTAATTTTATTTCTTTATTAATTTTATTTTTATATAGCCCGAGAACAAAAAAATATACAAATCTAAGTTCTTGAGTGATAGAGGGATTAGCTTAGTTAAGCTTAGGACTAGATTATGCTCTGGGAATTGTTCATTATTTAGTTATAATCAAATTATAGCTGCCTATGAAATGTTTTCTCGGAAGCAACATATTTTATCCGCTCATCTCCAAAAATCACAAAAGGAATTCCTACAATCGAGGCTGGCCTTTATTAATCTGTTATTTAATCCTGTGGGACTGATTCTATCCAATTAATACCAGTATAGCGGACTGGGATTCCAGTAAAACATATTACACAAAAGGCCGAGTTAACTATGGTCGTGAATCGATATATAAATATCATAGGCGTAACTGACTGACTGACTGACAACGCACCGCCTAGGCCGGTCGAGAGACTTGAACTTTGCATTGATTATTTATTTATTTTAGGGTGTAGACTGTAGGTAGGGGTAGGTTACTCCCCTATAGCATGAAAGTTTTCAATATTCCTTTCTTAGATAAAAAAATACCCTTTAGGATGTAAGTTTTCAAAATTCCTTTCTTAGAGTACTTAGAAAGTAATTTTAGGATGCGAGTTCAAAAAAGGGGTTGAATTTGAAACAAATATTCCAGGAACCGTTAATAGAAGCCTGAAAAATTTAAACATTTTACAAAGTTTTCACTTAAAATCGAAGACCGCGGGGGCTTAGAGAGCACAACCTTAGTTTTGTTATTAGTCTGTAACTTTAGAAAAGGTGCGAGAAACTTATGGTTAGTAAAAACGAGGACAAAGTCGGAGGATTGTGATAATAACACCATAAGTACGTAACCCTATGAGTCATTCCCGGTCGGGAACACCATATCGTCACTACCATTTACAATTTACGTTAAATGTTTGCATAAAACTTTGCACATTTTTCAAACAAACTAGATGGATCCTCCGGGAAATAAAAAGAATCAACATTTTGAACGAGTCCAACCTTTTATTTCTCAATCGTCAGCAGTGTTAACTACAGGGAATGTTTCAACCTTATTGAAAACCTATAGAGACCTTTACTTTACTTTATCATTGCTTGTCTTTATATGTAATATTAATTTAATTTCTTTCCCGTTATTTGAAATAAGAAATAACTATAAAGTAAGAATAAAGGAAGCAACTTTACTACCAAGTTGATTTGGACGCGTTTCTATTCTCAAAGAAAAGATATGGATTATTTTTTATACCAGAATCTGCCAAAGCAACACACGGGTTATCCGTCTCTGTGAGCGAATTTTCATTGGTCAACTTCGTATTTTCAATCGGTGAGTATCCGCCTTAAGTATATCCTAATTTCCTTTGAATTTACCTGACGCTAAGATGAATTCTTAGGTACCTACTGAATCATAAAGGGTTGGTTAGAAAATCGGCTCAATTAGTAAAAGGGCAAATACAGATAATACCAGTGGATAATACAGGTCGGCAATACAATCTACAAATTGGGGTTCACAGATTGAATTAGAAATTTTCTTAAAGCATAGGTATAAAGGATGATTCCTCATTCATTTATATTTTACATAGCCAATAGCCATCAAGTTCAATTTGGTCTCTTGCATTTCAATTTCTATCTTTTATCATGAATAAGTGTTTTAATTTACTAGCATCTGCCGGCGACCATCATCATCATGATGGTCATCATCAGCCCAAATACGTGTAAGTTGCTTATTTATCTATGATGATGACTATAATCTTAGGTCCATCAATTGGGAGATCTTATTATACACACTCTGTTTCGCATTACATAGAGGTACATCGTGGTCACTCGAGAACCTTCACTCTCGAATGACTATCGCCTGGACTGCCCACTGCCAACAGAACTGTGAACTATTAGAACTTCTATTATGGTGGGTCAACCAAGCGAACGAGACCGAGCGACGGCTCATAAACGAAGGCGAACGAACCAGTGTGGACGTCATGGCTAAAGCAAGCGAGCGCCTTCGTTCGCCTTCGGCCGTGCTCCATCGAATGAATGAATGAATGAAAAACGTTTATTCTGATAGTTTAGTAGGTACACATAATACTAGGAGCTTATACATATATACAAACTACACACACCGCAAAAAACTTAATACTAACATGCAAATATAAATGTAATTAATATAAAAGTATTTTTATGGTTGATCGATGTAGAGTGTACTGCGCTATCAGAACAGGTCCATGCTCAGCTAAAATTGAGGGGTGGAAATTACAAAGGTGCCAGGTATTCAAAATAACATTTTCTTTTTTTTGCCTTACAATGGGGCTAACAATGTAGGCCAATATCCTTACAAAGGAGCCAAGTCGTAAGCTTTAAAACATAGTTCATAGGATGGTTCAAAGGTAGCGTTGGTGCCAAATTAACTACATTTTTCATTACAATGGTGCCAGGTGTCACTGTCATGCTATGTCAATCGTTCGGTTTGTAACGGACGGACATTGTTTTTAAGAGGTGTAATTGTAGTGAAAATAATGGAAAATCATGTCGCTGTCTATATGATTGCAAAAAAGTTACCACAAACATGAAACTTGATATTTTCAATAAAATGTAATAAACACAAAAAATCTGAACATATCAAAAGTGGTGTGGATTAAAATTGAATCGGATGACCCTGGCATGATCTTTAAAAAAGAAACCTTCTCCAAAGTTGAACTTTTAAAACCCGTTAAAGTCTGGAAAAGAGGGATGCATCAAAATAATATATTTAACTAACGACCCGCCCCGGCTTCGCACGGCACGCAGTTTATTATACGTTTAAACATTCCTCTTGAATCACTCTATCTATTAAAAAAAACCGCATCAAAATCCGTTGCGTAGTTTTAAAGATGCGTTCAAAGGGACATAATGACATAGGGACAGAGAAAGCGACTTCATTTTATATTATGTAGTGATATAAATTTGGAAGTTTCGTCTAGAAAAAAATCAATTCAGAGAGAAAAGAAAGCTGTTTTACTAGCCGTGGTGGACTATTTAGAAAAGGAAGAACATAAAGAGTATTACAGAAACTTGTGTGCATAAATAATAGATTGAGAGAAAATAATTTAATAAATAATAAGTATCTTAGGGCTATTTATATAACCTTTGTGATATAAATAGCCCTAAGATTTAGCACCTTTCTAATGAAAACGACACCATGCCTTAGCACTTTTCTATAATTTTAATTTTTAAATGTTTGTATCTTTAGAAATAAAAGACACATTTAATTGTTTGATAACTAAAATAGTTTTATTTATGCTCCACTATAATGTAAGCAATTAAACCTTAGCTTGTTCAAACACTTTTTTTTTCCATAGACAGTTTTATGTGAATATCTTTGTTTTAGTCCAAAATCACTTGGCACCTTTGTAATTTCCACCCCTCAATTTTGCGAGTAGGTGAATAACTCACAACGCTGATTTTCAGCATGCACCAAACACATTGAACATGCGTTACCGATCATAGAATCCCACTCATACGTTTGCTCTCCTTTCTTTGATCTGGACCCACTATTGCGAATCAGTATTTCTTTTCCACCTAATTAGGTCCTACTGGATTATATCAAAGTTAATACAAAATCCCTAAGCTATTTCTAAATATCTAAACATCTAATGGGTATTTGCATTATACAGTCAAACTTTCCAGCCGAAAACCGCATCTCAAAATTAATATTACAAAGTAAAGATAACTATGTAGGATCCTATATGATGAGTTTGAAACAATAAACGCCGCGGGCCCTTGTTTTTGTTTCCGAATCTCCAAACTTACCTAAGTACGTACAGTTATAGACAAAAGTACTTACTGAAGAGAAAATATCTGTTTCATAGGAACTGATTTATGGTATAAAAAGTATGTGTTATTTCGGGGCTAGACCTACATATGTCTATTCAAAATTTCAGCACGATCCCTTTAGTAGTTTTTGTGTGAAAAATGATCAAACATCCATACAAACTTTCATGTTTATAATGTCAGTAAGGATATTTAATAATATCAATCATTTAAACAAAAACTTAATAATACGTAGGTTTTTTTATGTAGATTGTAGTTAGAAGTTAGGAAGCGGCTCAGCGTGAATGCTACGTGTAGCACACAACACCTACAATTCCCTTGGTTACCTATCAGGCATCATCATCAGGTAAGCCTCTATCGGAAGAAGTGTAAACTTTATAGGGGTTACCAAATGATGAGGCATCATTAATTGGTAACCCTCTAGCGAGCAATTAAAACTAGCGTAAACTTAAATTATAAAGTTGATTATTATTAAATTTTAATTGTATACTAAAAAACTAAAAAACTAGCGACCCGCTCCGGCTTCGCACAGTTTTATTATAAGTATTTAACCTTCCTCTTGAATCACTTTATCTTTTAAAAAAACCTCTTCAAAATCCGTTGCGTAGTTGTAAGCATTCAAAGGGACATAAAGACATAGGGACATAGGGACAGAAAAAGCGACTTTGTTTTATACTATGTAGTGATGATGATACAGATAACAAATACGTTCCTAAACATGGAATCATAAAAATTACAAAATAAATACCTAAACCACATACTTACCTAAAATGTACATATATTTCTAATTACTGTTATTTTGAATCTCTACCACTGGTATTCAACAACAAATTAAAACAATACATGTAATAAACTGAAAGATGAAATCAAATCTTATAGTTCTAAATAGTCTGTTGTCAAGCCCAAATCGTTTTTGTCAGCGACTGTACTAACGCTACTTGGACTTGGGTAAACATTATCTGACTTGTTATAGTCTGCCCTCCATTCGCTCCCGGCTAAATTAGTTTTTAACACTAACATCGAGGTAATAATAGTGTTATGAACCTTTGTGTTTTCCATTATACCGCTGGTGCTTCTTTATGAGGTCTTGAATCTTTACTTAAATAAATATACATAAATTAGTATTTCTGACATAAATATATATATCATAAAATTAGTATTTCTGCGTCTGATTTGTTGGGTACAAATCAGACGCAGAAATACTAATTTTGTACCCAACAAATCAGACGCAGAAATACTAATTTAATTATTTATTGGAAAACCAGTAGCTTATTTATACAGAAAAACAGTGAAATATATCCTAGAAAGCTTAAATTAAGGAGCAAGGGCTAAGAATCTAGAAGACAAACATACTTTCCACGCAACTGGTGCATCACTATGATAATAAAATATATGACTTACAAATAATAAACTTGACTAAAATCCATATCAAACTTGACTTAAATACGAAGTGTAAATCACTATCATCAATACATAGTATAAAACAAAGTCGCTTTTTCTGTCCCTATTTCCCTATGTCCCTTTGACTGCTTAAATCTTTAACACAACGAATTTTGATGCGGTTTCCTTTAATAGATAGAGCGATTCAAGAGGAAGGTTTATACGTATAATAAAACCGTGCGAAGCTGGGGCGGGTCTAGTAATAAAAAGGTTCTGCCTCCGCATGAGTTGGTTGACTAGCATGCTAACATCGGATTGAAACTTTGAATAGACATGTTTCTAGCCCTGGAATAACAAAATAGGCTACTTTTCATTCCATAAATTAGCTCCCCTGGCATAGAATAGCCTTGAAATGTTTCCATAGAAATAGCACGAGCGTAGCCTTGGTCAGATCCTAGTAGTTTTATATCTTTACTTTTTATACTGGACCAACGTGTACAAAGCGGCAGAAGCTATATCTAAACATATCTATTCAGAATAAATATTTCGGTCTTTGGTGAAAAAAATCTTTTCATAATTACCTCTACGCCTTCACACGGTACATGGTACATGAGACGTGTTTCTGAGGATTGCTTCGTCTACAGTTGTTTGATTAGTACACTATTACAATCATCAAAGTGACCAAAACAACTTTCACCCTCAATTTAACTAATTAACAAGTTTCTTGGTAACAAAGATAGTCAGTCACCTGTGAGTAACACGAAGCTAAGAAGCTAGTTCACTATTAGGTAACCTATTCAAAATGCTGTGGATGTAAATTGGAAACGTAGGAGCTAACATGACAACTTAGCTATATTTAACTACCAATACCTTGATTTAGTTCTGTTTTTGCTAAATGTTCAGGATATTTTCAGAAAATGCTAAAAAGTGTGGTTTTTGTAAGATCAAATACTAATACATGCAGGTTTGCAGGTTCCCCTACATGAAGAATTTTAACGAATCAATGGTTTCTGAATTCAGAAAATTTTCGGTTCTTATTCAACCCCTTTTTGAACTTTCCGTTTTTCTCCGTTTAACTTAATTATATGATCAAATAAGTAATGGTGCTACTGTACCTCGTGTTTGCGCCATAAAATGATGCTGATGAAATGCAAGAGTGATCCAGCTGTTATTCAGCTATTTGTAACAAGTTAAACGTGGTCTATGTTCAGTGAATTCCTTTGTGTGCTACCTAATTGTTAGCAGCCTGAAAACTGAATCCGAATAGCTTGTTTATTGAAACGTTTTCTAGGAATACTACTTAACCTACACAGAGTTTCTTTGGAGTACAACTTGTTATAACAAAACAATGCGAACACAATTTGTGTACTTAACACAGAAAACCAATGAGATCTTTGACTGTATGTATACGGCGAATCAAAAACATAAATATTTCATGTATACAAATGAATTACAAAACCAAAGGCACATTGGTGGAACATATTTTACGACACTGGTATTATCAGAGCAAGCTGCAGGAGCTCCAAACTATTCGTGGTTTTGCAGCTTTCATTCATCATTTCATTGGTCTTTCATTCATGATCGAACTCGAACTTGCATCTTTTTCGATGTGCTTGAGCGATTAAGCGTTGTTGAAGTTTTTGTTTTGGTTTTAAGTTGTCACCTTGATGTTACCCTGCTGTTGTCTGTTATTCTTATCAGCTTTTGTTAAGTTTTCATTCATAAATGACATTTTTTACAAAATATATCTATGTTTCTAAATCAGAGACTTGAATTTTACAGGGAACAAACAACCACACACCGGTTGTTTGTTCCCTGTAAAATTCAAGTCTCTTAAGATTCTCAGAATATCTACTAATATTATAAATGCGAAATTAACTCTGTTGGTATGTAAGTCTGTCTGTTACGATTTCACGTCTAAACTATTGATTCAATTGATATTAAATTTGGTACAGAGATAGTGTAAAGTCTGAGAAAGGACAAATTTGAAGACTACTTTCTATTACGAAAAAAAGGTTGTAAGATATTATAATATGGGATCAAAGTGTGTATGGAAATTCGTCAAAGCTGAATCTTAAAACTTATTTTAAGACTTTTGATAAAATATTAATAAACTAGCAGTGCCTCGCGGTTTCACCCGCGGTAATTCCCGTTTGCGTGGGAATTTCGTAATAAAATAAAGCTTATATGTAATCTATCTCTGTGCCAAATTTCATCCATATCTGTTTAGTAGTTTTTGCGTAAAAGAGTAACAAACATCCATCCATACGTACAAACTTTCGCGTTTATAGTAGGAGTAAGATATGATATTCAGAGTAGGTAAAAAGTTTACACTTTAGGGGTTAAAATAACAATAGGGAATGAACGTTAGTATGGAAATATGAAGTTTGATTTTCGTTAAAATATGTAAAAACACTATTCCACGCGGACGAAGTCACGGGCATAGCTTGTAATAAATAAAAACATAAAAACACATAAAAAATAAAATCGAATTAAGATCCTCTTTTATGAAGTCATTTGAAACACGTAAAACATCATGTAATGGAAAAGTTTAAGTTGCTTCTTCTGACCCCAGTTCTTACTCAATTAATAATTTAGTCACGTTCGCAACTAATGAAAATTGTTCCACGACGACTGAATTTGGCCTTTTTATTTCGTGTAAGGAACATCAAACCTTGTAATTGAGGATTACGTACCACGCGACAGTGACTTGAATTTACATAAGTTTGCCACCTTACGTTGGGGATAAATAATAATTGCGATATAGAGGGAGAAACACCCTTATCCCTAATCACTACATAGTATAAAATAAAGTCGCTTTCTATGTCCCTATCTCCCTATATCATTTGTACACTTAAATCTTTAAAACTACGCAACGGAGATGCGGTTTTTTAATAAATAGAGTGATTCAAGAGGAAGGTTTATATACGTATAATATAACCGTGCGAAGCCGGGGCGGGTCGCTAGTATTACTATATACGTCAGTTTGTAAATAAACTGATGTTTGTTACTCTTTCACGCAAAAACTACTGAACTTATCGGACTTTTCGGGAAATTGATAGGAAGGTCCAGGGCTAGCCTGAAATAAAACATGTGCTTCTTTTCATCCCAATCATCAGTTTTTCATCTCAGATATCAAATCTCTTGGGATAGAAATAGCCTGAAACATTTCCATAGAAACAACTTTTTTATAGTATAGAGTAAGATAGCGATACTCGTGAATTTGGCAGATACAAATACATTTATTTATTTATTTATTTATTATAAGTATACACTATTATTACAGGAGCCCCTAATTCAATAGTGTAAAACATGAAAACAATAAAATATAATCACAGCCTAAACTAAATATTTGTCACATCTTAACCTGAACTAAAAATTAAAATATACACAATAAAAAATAATACAATAATAGAAACATTTGTCCCATGGTGGGAATTGAACATGCGTCATTCACCCGTCGGTCCACTGAGGTCGTCTGGAGAGATCTCCAGAATTCTTTGAGAAGCGTTCTTTCATCATCCACTTCACCAAACCAATTCTCTCGAAACCATTTCAAAACCGAAACAAAAGTAAAAAGACCACTCGAAAACAATTTGCCATTCTCAAAATTGAATTTAGCTTTCGCCCTAATTGCGAGGCCTATGAAGACTGGAGCTAAGCCGAAAAGCTTTGCCATGAAATTTTAATTGTACCACAAAGAGCAAGCTTTCCCCGCACCAACCAACGCGTTGGGCTGAAAGTCACAGCTGAAAGAATAGCAGTGTTGTTTTCACAGAATAAAACAAAGTATAAAACGAAATGGTTTCTGGAATGAGAAAGCAAATAGATAATGCTGGACAATTCTCGCAGCGTCATCTAATCAGAAGCTAAGCAGAGCCTGTGTTATGGGTATTTAGAAACCTAATATACCTAATAATAAACAAATACTACAGCTCAATTGTTTCAATTGTAATTTTCGTTGTAAATCAGGTCTTTATATAAAAATTACATCGTACAAATAAAAATTTAGTAAACAGAAAAGCAGCTAAAGGTAGGGTGAAGGCGCTCATTAGGGGAGGTCTACGTCCAGCTGTGGACAAGTATAGGTTGATGATGATGATGATGATGAAACAGATATCTGCAGATCCTACAAAAATTTGTACAGAGGCAGGATTCGAACTCGGAATCTACTGCGTCGCACCCAAAACTTGGCCCACTGCAACACTGAGGTCTTCAAGTAAATAAAATAAGTAAACAATACTGGAACATTCTACAACCATCATCTAACCCCTTAGCAGAGCTTATGCCCAGTAATTCAATAAAACGAAGTCTTATTAATACATTTTGAAATTAAAATACCTACTCTCAAAGAATGAAATATTCAATTTAATAAACTTATTGCTTTTGAAGATAGGTACCGACGACGGTTAAAAGTTGACATAGTAAAGCTTACAAACGCCGAGACTCATAAACTAGCTATACCTACGTAAAGTTTAATAAATAAAAAGAAAATTTAAATGTAGAAACAATTTATAATAAGCGATACGACGCGTGACCCGACGTCTGGTGAGTATCTGGCGCAGCGCATCAGCATTGCCATACAGCCTGTCAATGCAGCCAGCGTCTTGAGGACGCTTCCGACTGGTATTGATATGCATCACTTGAGTTATCTTTAGTCTATTTGCAACCATCTGCAGTTAGCTCAATTGTTTTATTTTTTTTTATACCACCAAGGTGGCAAACAAGCATGCGGCCCGTCTGATGGAAAACGGTTACCGCAGCCTATGGACGCCTGTAACATCAGAGACATTACACGCGCGTTGCCTTTAAATGTCTTAAGAGACCCTTTTTGAAACAAATTGTAATTAGTTACAATTTGTTTCTATTCCTTGATAAGAAAGAATTGACTGTTTGCAATGAGCTGTGCAAAGCTACAGTTTGAATTTCAACAATAAATTCAACAGTCCAAAGTTGGGCGGGAAATGTGAATTGTTCAACTTTTTGTTCCAATGCGATTAATTGTGACGTCAGTGGATCTAGAATACGTTATATTTGGTTAAAGATAACGATAGTAGAAAAGTCCAAAAATTTAGGTAAGTATGGTAGTGATTTATGCCATAGATAATAATTATGTCTATATTCCAGACTATAATCTATCTCTGTGCCAAATTTCATCCATATCCGTTCAGTAGTTTTTGCGTAAAGAGTAACAAACATCCATCCATCGATCCATACTCACAAACTTTCGCGTTTATAATATTAGTAGTAAGTACTTACCCTATTCCACCATATTGAATTGTTGTATGCAACAAGCTTGCAATATTTTACATTAGGTTGTAGTAGATATATCCTGAAATGCAGGGAGCAGAGAAATTCAAGTAAGAAATTATCCACGGAAGAGATGTACGACCGACATCCAAACCACCTCGTACTGATTGCATTACCGCAGGTATGGAGCTATTACTGTAGTCTACATCTAGCTGAGGTTCTGAATGTAGTTCTATTTGTGGATTAAGGTTGTTACGAAGTTGCAATCAATGCTAGCTTATACAATACCTATATTACACTGTTATTCTGTATAATGAAGCTTCTGGTTTTTCAATAAATAAATTAATTAATTACATAGAATGATATATTAAATTGTTCATACACAGTATTTTTTTGTTTTTTCGGTATTTTCTATGAATCATAGATATTTTTTAAACATTAACATTTATGAATGAACAAAAATGTATAGTAGGTAATAACAGACAATAGCAGGGTAACATGAAGATAACAACTAAAAACCAAAACAAAATCTTCAATAACGCATAGAGCTCAAGAATTATGTGGAAGATGCAAGTTCGGGTTCGAAAACGACTAAGGTAGGATTTCACCGAAAGTATCATAAAACGCGTTCAACTGAACGCGTTTCCGGGTAAACGAGTTCAAATATCGAGCTAAATCTCGATTAGAGTCCAACCGATTTCATCGGCTTTAGGGAGATAATTTTTGATCGCGTTCACGTAAACGAAGATTTATCACAGATACACATAAAATCATAGACAAAAACCACAGATTGCATTTTGATTTCTCAGTTTCTATGTCATTCTTACTATCTATCTATTGGTCATTCCGTTACTTTTAGAGTTTCGTGAATGTGCTTTGGTGTTTTCGGATGATAAATTGAGATTTTTCGAAGCGTGTTTCCTGGACTTCGAATCCTCTTCACTATTTCACTTGGCTTTGCTTGTTTACTGGACTTCGATTTTGTGCTTGTTTATTGACTTTGATCAGATTAAGAACTCATTGTTACTTGTTAACTTATTACGTGTTGATGCTTACATGTCTGAATGAAACTCGAATTTATCTTCAATAGCTGCTAATACCGATATAACAGTTCGTTTTGTGAGGCGAAATCAACCGACCCGGTGTCAGGTTTGGGGGCTAAATGGAGTTCTAAAAAGGGCTAGATGGGGGCTAGATTCGGCCAAATAAATTACAATAGGAAAAATTTGGTTTTTTTTATTAGAATCCAATAAAATGAGTAATTTTATAACAATCGTTTACTTAATATTAACCAAAACACTTTAAAAAAACTACTTTTTTAATTAAAAATACACCTTAAAACTCAATCTCCCCATCGGAGGAGGATTCTTCGCCGTACAAAGCACTTGTACTTTGCGAAGTTGATGGTTGAAGAGATTGATTATCAGTTCCAGCAGGGGCCTTGTTCAGAATAAACTTAAATTTTTCTTTAGATCCAATTTTTTTATGACATCTATTGGGATATCATATGTGTAGCAAGTTTGACCAAATTTTATAAGACCAAATCGTATTTGTAATATACAATGTGATTTGTCGAACCTTGATCAAACGAAATGTGCGGATACACGACACATATATCGATAAAAATCGGGATAAAAAAATATATGTTATTTATCTCAAAAACAAAGCAGTTTTAATATTTTTTTAAATGAAGACTACTACATCTGGTTTTTTCTTCGTTTCTTTTTGAATTAATGGTATTTTATTCGAAGTACTCTCATTTGAAAGCTAAATGTTTTACCTAGCTAATAAAATAAATAAAAAATACAAATTCGGTACATAAGCGTAGAAAAATAATATTTATTTAGAAAAACAAACTACTACGGTTTTTATCGATAAATATGTGTCGTGTATCCGCACATTTCGTTTGATCAAGGTTCGACAAATCACATTGTAGAATTTTTAAAAATTTGTACTGTGTGCCAGATAGTTTTCTTACACTGTTTCGGGGCTAGATATAGGGCTAGGGGCCAAATCATCATTTCAAGGGCTGAATAAGCCAAAAAAGGGCTAGATCTAGCCCCGAAAGGGCTAAGTTGGCATCACTGTCTTTGTCATCAAGGGCTAAGAGTAACTAGGCATAGAGTGAAATTTCACACAAAATTCCGGTTTAACTTGAAGCCATAAAATATTTTTTCAACTTTTTTTTTAATGGCGTCTGTTTTGTTTACGATTTATTTTTGTACCTAAACTAATGTTTTACTCAAGAATAAAAAATAAAAAAATAAAAATAAAATAAAAATAAAAATATTTATTTCAAGCAGTTCTCAGCTCATATAAAAACAAAAATACAAAAAATAGTGAGACCTTAAAAACTATTGCTGGAAAGGTGGCGCTCACAACAATGCCTGGTGTACGGACAGTCCACCCTCCCAGCTATCATTGCCAGGACAGTGTTAGAGCTGGCCCGCAACCTGCGCACCAGGGAGGCGGCGCGCTTGCGCATGGTGGTGTGAAAACAGTCCACCCGCGCCGCCGCAAACATCCCTGATGCGCTGCAGTAGCGGGGCAGCCCCAACACCGCCCTGAGCGCATTATTATACTGGACGCGGATGGCGCTGTACGCCGCGAGCGTATACTTCGCCCACAGGCTGCACGTATACAGAGAGGTGCAGTATGCTCTAAAGAGAGTCAACTTCACCTTCTCTGAGCCACGCGCAAACCTGCGGGCAACCATATTCGCCCGCACCGACAGCGCCCTCCGCTCCCGTTCGATGTCGTCATTGTCTTTGAGGTCGGTAGTGAGTATGTGGCCTAAGTACTTAAAAGAGTACACTCTCTCTAAATTCACACCGTTTAGTCGAACGGGTGGGACATTTTCCATCCTCTTTGTACCGGCCTCAAAGACCATGAATTGACTCTTTTTTGAGTTGTAAACCAGTCCGTGACCACAGGCGTACTCCTCACAGATTCTCATGAGCTCCCTCAACCCGCAGATCGAGGCGCTCAGCAGAACCATATCGTCGGCATAACTAAGGTTATTTATGCACACATTATCAATATGACATCCGATATGGCGACTGCTGAGCGCCTCGATCAGCGCGTTTAAGTAGAGATTGAACAGGGTGGGCGAGGTCAAGCCCCCCTCCCTCACTCCACATTCCAGCCTATAAGGTTCCGACATTGCTCCACCCCATCGTACGCAGTTGATCTGGTGGCCATACCAATATTTAAAGATTTTACCTAACTCGGGTGGTAAGTTAATGCTTTCCAGCTTTTTCCACAGTATGTCATAGGCTACCAGATCAAAAGCCTTGGACAAGTCAAGGAAGCAGGCGTATACAGGCGTCCTACGATCTGTGTAGTATCTGACGGTATGCTTAAGACACAGTATTGCACTCTCAGTGGACAGCTTAGGTCGAAACCCAAACTGATTGTCGTGCAGAGTAAGGTACTGATCTAACTGTTTATTAAGCATACCGTCAAACACCTTTGCAATGATAGTAGCCAGCGATATAGGTCGGTAGTTTGTTTTGTCCCCTAGGTCTCCAGTCTTATCTTTCACCACAGGCACTACGACCGTTTTCATCATATCTGCAGGCAGATATGAGTGGCTCACGCAGAGCGAGTAGAACATAGCTAGCACTCCGTTGATATGAGGACCTGCATGCTGGAGGTGCTCCACGCTGATACCATCGTGGCCCGGGGATTTGCCTTTGGAGAGCGATTTTATAATTTGAGCTACTTTCTTTGCTGTAAATCTATAGCTGAGCTCCTCCTTTAGTACCTCAGCGTCGGGCACCTCCGTTTGCTTACCCAGTGGTGATTTTACTGCAAAATGTTCCATGAAGATGTTCGCAACACAACCAGGATCACTCACACCGTCCACACTCAGCGGTCGACTCGGCCGCACATTCACCTTGTTGGTGCTGCGCCAGAAGTCACGAAAGTTTCCACTAGCGTGCTTGTTGGCCAAGTCATCCATTCTTATTTGATCCTGATTGTCTTGAGACCATCTCAAGCGCGATTTAAATACCTTTCTTCTTTCGCTCATTTCCTCGTACACTTCACCAGTCTTCGGCCTAAAATATTCCAGGTTGTTATTACCCGTGAAATGGAATCTTGGACTGTTTTTAATGATTATGTGAAGAGTTGTGACACCCTTTCATCGCACAATAAGTAATTTTTATTAGAAATTCAGCGAGCTCTTCCCCGTAGGACTTGATATAAAGCACTGACGAGTCGAGCGATGTACTTACGTAGCCTTTAAAGGCTAACTTGAAATGGCTTCACTTCGCGTGAGCCTACTGCGGTTCTAAGCCAAATTATTCTAAGATCAAGGATATCAAAAAATTCGTCTCTGACACGAATCCACCTTGGACGATGAACAAATACTTCCTCATCATCACTATTATCTTAAAAGCTAGTGCTAATGCTCTTTCCATTGTTTGGAATTGTAGAATCCTCATAATTTACCTAATATACGATGCAATAAGCGATGACATTGATTGATTGACAGTTCCCTGAACGCGTTTACAGTCGTTAAACCGCCAATATCGGACGTTCAGAATGTTTAAACGCGTTCATCGTTGAACGCGTTCAGTTCATGCTGGTGAAATGCAAAATGTGACAACTGAACTCCGTTAGATGCGGAAACGAGTTTTACGTCACTTGATCGCGTTCAATTTACAACGGTGAAATCCAACCTAAAAGACCAATGGAATGATGACAGAAAACTATCAAAACCACGAATTTTTTGGAGCTCCTGCAGCTTGCTCTGATGATACCAGTGTCGTAAAATATGTTCCACCAATATTCCTTTGGTTTTGTACCTCATTTGTATACAAAAAATACCTGTTTTTGAGTCGCGGTATAGGTATGTCATGTATTGTAATAAGTATATCAGTCGTCTAGACCCATAACACAAGCTCTGCTTAGCTTGGGACTAGATGATGCTGGATTGTCCAGAATTATTTTATTTTATTTATTACAATACATTTTACATAGGTACATTTTTGGAAATTCCTTTGTACTACGTTATCATATGAATAAATACGTGGCGTGCATTTAGTTAGCGCCTTAAATCCTTAAATTTTATTCCATGTTCCAATATTTCCATGGAACATTCCAATGTTGGAGTAAAATACCTTCATACTAACGAACGCACCCCGACGAGCTTACTAGATTCTTTAAGCCTCACAAAGTGGAATGATATCAGTTAATCTGCCTTCGTTAGCGGACACAAAAACAAAGGCTTTGCTGTTAAACCAGCCAAATAATTGTAGGCCTTAGAGCAGAGTGACTGAAAGCAGATTTTGCCATTATTCTCTTTTCATTCCAATTGTGGGTTATTATTATTACTCTTTGAGCAATGTGTTCGACTGGATGCGGCAAGCTGAAGACAGGGTGTTATGACGCTCATAAGGGAGGCCTATGTCCAGTAAAGATAAGATAAGATAAGATAAAGATAAATTTATTTCTTAGGTTGGATTTCACCGTTGTAAATTGAACGCGATCAAGTGACGTAAAACTCGTTTCCGCATCTAACGGAGTTCAGTTGTCACATTTTGCATTTCACCAGCATGAACTGAACGCGTTCAACGATGAACGCGTTTAAACATTCTGAACGTCCGATATTGGCGGTTTAACGTCTGTAAACGCGTTCAGGGAACTGTCAATCAATCAATGTCATCGCTTATTGCATCGTATATTAGGTAGGTAAATTATGAGGATTCTACAATTCCAAACAATGGAAAGAGCATTAGCACTAGCTTTTAAGATAATAGTGATGATGAGGAAGTATTTGTTCATCGTCCAAGGTGGATTCGTGTCAGAGACGAATTTTTTGATACCCTTGATCTTAGAATAATTTGGCTAGAACCGCAGTAGGCTCACACGAAGTGAAGCCATTTCAAGTTAGCCTTTAAAGGCTACGTGAGTACATCGCTCGACTCGTCAGTGCATTATATCAAGTCCTACGGGGAAGAGCTCGCTGAATTTCTAATAAAAATTACTTATTGTGCGGTGAAAGGGTGTCACAACTCTTCACATAATCATTATAAACAGTCAAAGATTCCATTTCACGGGTAATAACAACCCCGAATCTTTTATTCTTGAATAAAACATTAGTTTAGGAACAAAAATAAATCGTAAACAAAACAGACGCCACTAAACAATAATGTTGTAAAAATATTTTATGGCTTCAAGTTAAACCGGAATTTTGTGTAAAATTTCACTCTATGTCTAGTTACTCTAAGCCCTTGATGACAAAGACAGTGATGCCAACTTAGCCCTTTCGGGGCTAGATCTAGCCCTTTTTTGGCTTATTCAGCCCTTAAAATGATGATTTGGCCCCTAGCCCTATATCTAGCCCCGAAACAGTGTAAGAAAACTATCTGGCACACAGTACAAATTTTTCAAAATTCTACAATGTGATTTGTCGAACCTTGATCAAACGAAATGTGCGGATACACGACACATATTTATCGATAAAAATCGGGATAAAAAATTATATGTATATCAAAAACAAAGCAGTTTTAATATTTTTTTAAATGAAGACTACTTCATCTGATTTTTTCTTCGTTTCTTTTTGAGGAAATGGTGTATTTCAATCAAAGTAGTTTCATTTGAAAGCTAGATAGTTTACCTAGCTACTAAAATAAATAAAAAATACAAATAAGATACATAAGCGTTGTAAAAACAATATTTTTTTTAGAAATAACTAAGACAAAAAATACGATTTTTATTTTATTTTTTCTCTGTAACTTTAAAACTGGGTTATTGAAGTGTACTTTTTTGCATGTTGTATTAAACTTCATAATTTATTCTACAAATCCTCCAAAAACTGGGAGTCTAACTCTTTCCGTTGTCATGTTATTCACCTACATCTACATGGCAGAAAGTACCTAATTTAAATGGTGAATAACATAACAACGGAAGAAGATAGACCCCCAGTTTTTTGAGCATTTGTAGAATAAATTATGAAATTTAATACAACATGCAAAAAAGTACAACTCAATAATCCAGTTTTAAAGTTACAGAGAAAAAATCAAATTAAAATAGTTTGTTTTTCTAAATAAATATTATTTTTAATGAATTTGTATTTTTTATTTATTTTATTAGCTAGGTAAAATATTTAGCTTTCAAATGAGACTACTTCGAATAAAATACACCATTAACTCAAAAAGAAACGAAGAAAAAACCAGATGTAGTAGTCTTCATTTAAAAAAATATTAAAACTGCTTTGTTTTTGAGATAAATAACATATAATTTTTTTATCCCGATTTTTATCGATAAATATGTGTCATGTATCCGCACATGTCGTTTGATCAAGGTTCGACAAATCACATTGTATATTACAAATACGATTTGGTCTTATAAAATTTGGTCAAACTTGCTAAGTACAAACTTAAATGATATCCCAATAGATGTCAAAAAAAGATTGGATCTAAAGAAAAATTAAGTTTATTCTGAACAAGGCCCCTGCTGGAACTGATAATCAATCTCTTCAACCATCAACTTCGCAAAGTACAAGTGCTTTGTACGGCGAAGAATCCTTTCCGATGGGGAGATTGAGTTTTAAGGTGTATTTTTAATTAAAAAAGTAGTTTTTTTTAAGTTTTTTGGTTAATATTAAGTAAACGATTGTTATAAAATTACTCAATTTATTGGATTCTAATTAAAAAAAAAACAAATTTTTCCTATTGTAATTTATTTGGCCAAATCTAGCCCCCATCTAGCCCTTTTTAGAACTCCATTTAGCCCCCAAACCTGACACCGGGTCGGTTGATTTCGCCTTACAAAACGAACTGTTATATCGGTATTAGCAGCTATTGAAGATAAATTCGAGTTTCATTCAGACATGTAAGCATCAACACGTAATAAGTTAACAAGTAACAATGAGTTCTTAATCTGATCAATGTCAGTAAACAAGCACAAAATCGAAGTCCAGTAAACAAGCAAAGCCAAGTGAAATAGTGAAGAGGATTCGAAGTCCAGGAAACACGCATAAGTCAAAAAATCTCAATTTATCATCCGAAAACACCAAAGCACATTCACGAAACTCTAAAAGTAACGGAATGACCAATAGATAGATAGTAGGAATGACATAGAAACTGAGAAATCAAAATGCAATCTGTGGTTTTTGTCTATGATTTTATGTGTATCTGTGATAAATCTTCGTTTACGTGAACGCGATCAAAAATTATCTCCTTATAGCCGATGAAATCGATTGGACTTTGATCGAGATTTAGCTCGATATTTGAACTCGTTTACCCGGAAACGCGTTCAGTTGAACGCGTTTTATGATACTTTCGGTGAAATCCTACCTTAGATTCTTACATTCTAAGTACATTTATTTAGTTATAAAAAAGAAAATACATTTGAAATATAAATTAGTTAGGTTTAGTTGAACTACGACAATTGTATTGCACCAATAGTAAAACCCATTTGCTTCCTACACAGGTCTTTGTAGCCTGTATTGTAGGATAACAGAGAGCATGTCCAAAGGTACAAGAAAATATTATAATTAATGAGTTTAGATGACATGCAACACAAACCTAAACTAATACTTGGTACAAAAGCTTAACACGTACAAAAGCTTAGTATCAGACTAATAGGTAACTTGATTATTATGAATTATTTATTTATATATTTATTTCTATTATGAAGATACCTAGTATGAGAAGCGACTCATGAAGCTGTTGAGTATCTACCGTACTGCATCAGTATGTCATGGCCATCAACATCAACGTATACTAGTCCACTGCTAAACATAGGCCTCCCAAAATGAGCGCCATAGCACCCTATCTTCAGCTTGCCGCATCCAGCATCTGCCAGCAGTCTCGCCGCAGTCAGCCACGGGAATATGCCAGTATAATAATAATAAGAAATAAAGTTCTTTAAACCACAAAAGTTTCAAAAGTAAAATAAACAGTGGCTTGAAAAATATTTACAAAAACTTATCTGGGTTGTAAAGCTTCAATGACTTGATGCGTATTTTTCCAGCTAGGCATATTGTTGGCTATGTGCCAGATCAAATACATGGGTGATGCATGGTCGGAGAGGATGGTATGTGGGGCGACACTTAAATTTTAGATTTTACCAACAGCAGAACACTTTGTGGATGCGAAAAATATGGGTCGTATTTCATTCGAAGTGGTTTTATGAAATGAGAACGTCTAGATAAAAATAAACTGATAATGTTATTTAGTTTGTAATGATTGAGATCTTATACCATTATAAATATGAGAATAGGTCGTCAAACTGTTAGGTGAATCATTCATTAGATAGTAATATATTATTTTAAACGTCTTTATGCAAAATTATTTATGGATTTTTGTTACTCTTTTACGCAGAAAAACCTGAACCGATCAGGCTGAAATTTTGATTTAGATACCTAGTTCTAGCACTGGAATAAAATATAGGCTACTTTTCATCCCATATATCGGTTCCCTTGGGATAGAAATAGCCTTGAAACGTTTCCATAGAAGCAACGTTCGAAAAGCCGCGGGCAGATACTAGTA
Source organism: Eupithecia centaureata (assembly GCA_944547425.1). Classification (NCBI taxonomy): domain Eukaryota; kingdom Metazoa; phylum Arthropoda; class Insecta; order Lepidoptera; family Geometridae; genus Eupithecia; species Eupithecia centaureata. The sequence continues at coordinate 2,628,210 of OX155697.1, forward strand.
AACTCAGAGTAAATAAATAATGTTGGGCAATCAACACAGCAGCATCTAGCCCCAAAGTAAATAGAACTATGTTATGGGTACTAGATAACTGATATATCATCACTACATTTGTATAAAACAAAGTCGCTTTCTCTGTCCCTATATCCCTTTGTATGCTTAAATCTTTAAAACTATGCAACAGATTTTGATGCGATTTTTTTTTAATAAATAGCGTGATTCAAGAGGAAGATTTATACGTATAATAAAACCGTGCGAAGCCGCTAGTTTAACATAATACAAATTATTAGTATTTGCAATTGAAACTATTGAGTTAACTGCAGAAGATTGAAACAGTCTAGAGGTAGCGCACCTGATCTATTTCAATATCAGCCGGAAGCGTCCCCAAGACGCTGGCTGCATTACCACGCTGTATGGCAATGCTGATGCGCTGGGCCAAATACTCACCAGCTCTCGGGTCACGCGTCGCATCGACCAGACGCTCAGATAATAGCGTTTATTGATTTTACTTTCAACTTTCTGTTCACTAGTGAAAGAAGTGAAAAAGAACAAAGAAAAGTATCCCTGATGAGAACAACCAAAGCGTTTAAGACTCTTGTATGAAAAAAGTTACAAAGGTTTTAATATTCAAACGGTGTAATACATTTTTGTTGAGTGTCCTTGGATGAAGTGGGGGCTGTTCCGTGAGTTTCAGTTCAAGATACTTTTTATCCAATTGTCACGGGCTAAAAGTACTTACCTAAGTCTGTAGAAGTAAAATGTAGGACTTTTGTGATCGCTTTTTGTCAGGAGGGTCAAGCTTCAAGGTAGGTAACTAACATTGGTAAGTAGGACTTTTAGTTATAAAAGTGTAATTTTCATTACTCATACTCGGAGAGTAGGTCTGAACATGCCTGAAGAGCGGGTTGAAAGTGATACTTTTCCGCCCTAGGGAGAATCGTTTTCAACTGACAGCTATGACGTTACTATTGAACCATAAAGAGGGAAACATCCTACTAACACGTGTCGCGACGCCACAGCACCCGACGCATTTCAGTACTTATCAATTCCATATATTTAATATGGTTAGAAGCACATACCCAAATCGGTTGGATTTTACGGCGTGTTGTCACATGGCGTGTTGTCTGTGTGCTTCTGACCGTATTAAATATATGGAATTGATAAGTACTGACATGCGTCGGGTGGTGTGGCGTCGCGACACGTGTTAGTAGTATGTTTCCGTCTTAATAGTGGCAGAATAAATGCTGAAGCTAAAAAAAAAATTTCGCCTTAGCGACAATTCACTGAATTCAAAAAATACCAAAGACAAGGCAGTATAGCTTTATGGCTTTCGCCCGTCCTATAGATGTTCTAATGGTCTAATAAATAAAAAAAGAAATTAGCGGCAATTTGATTAATTTGTTTTCTCATGTTTTTTATTTATATTTCCTTGTATTCGTAATGAAAAGCACAGTGTTTACCTCGGGTGAAAGTAACTTATGTAGTCCCTCGACTATTGGCGCCCTTGTTACACTCGCGCGCCAAACCCCGTCTCGGGACTAAATAAGTTACTTTCAACCCTTGGGTAATAATGTACTATTTAATCGACTTAATAAATGGAGGACTTATTCAATTTAACTGTTTTTAGCGTTTAGTCCCCAAGGAAGAATCCTTTTATCTTATACAGGGTTATAGGTGTTTAATGATTGTTCGATTGCTAAGGTTTATGAGTATAGTGGACTGTATTAACGAATGTTTTATGTGTATGATGAACTTTAAAAATTGTGTCGACACAAACGAAAAGGTGATTCAATCTTAGTGAAACGATTTGAATATGGCGTGAAAGGTGTGAATGATGCGGTGTGCATGTGCAACGAAAAACCACTAACCTTGGTGGGACTGGTGTGTAGCTAAACTCAGCTCCTTCCAGGACTCCTCGGGGCGTTGCGGCTGAAACTATACCTTTCAGATCCGTACTTCACTGGCGGGAAAGCTTAGCTCGCTTAGCGTAAAGGACCGGTCGGAGCAGTAGAGCTAACAACGGGTGGAATCTCGTAGGCAGGCAATCACACACACTTCACAGGCTAGTTATGCTAAGGAGTTTTAATAGTTACGAAACGACACGAACGAAAATAACTATTATACGAGAAACGCGGAACAAGCAGTTATGTATTCACGGTTCAAAAATCTAAGACCGAAAGATTCATACAACGAAAATTAGCGGGAAAAAACTAACGGTCGAGAACGTCATGACGTTATGAAAAATGCCAAAATTACGCATGTCAAATATGTCAAAGGCAGACGAAACCTAACCTACAAGAAGTTGGTAGCCAATTCTGAACATTCCGACCACCAAAATACGCAGTATTTTCCGCAAAATTAATCAAATATATTATATTTATTTTTTATTACAATAACGATACGAAAAGAATATATATAAAACGAAACAAATATTATTTACAATTATCCTAACTAGGTTTTATGATGAGCCTTTCAGCTGGAATTAGGTGGACTGGGCATTAGGTTCGGTGTCCTGGTTCACATGAAGGACACACAACTTGGCCACAGGCCGTTTGCATACTCCTGTAGCCGTCCATAGAGTAACCACTCGGCAGACATGATCGGCTTCAGGGTGGAGCTGTGTTACCCGACCCAATTTCCACTTCAAGGGCTCAAGTGCTAGAAAATGACTCGGGGTCAACGCTGTCAGATCGTTTGGGTCCGAGCTTAATGGCGAAAGAGGCCGTGAATATAACAAAGCTTCGATTTGGATCAGCAAGGTGTTAAACTCTTCATAAGTCAGGCGTTGCAAACCGACGACACGAGCGAGGTGAGTCGTAACCGATTCAGCTCCTGCCTCGACTAGCCCCGAGAAATGTGGACTGCCAGGAGGTTTGAATGTGAACTCTACCTTCTCAGCCTGCGTTGCCTGCGACGTTAAGTAATTTAACAGATTACTGACCCCAACAACTAAAGCCGACGAACACGGTTTTAGTTGGCTTAGGTAACACGGCGGATTTCCCCTACGAAGAAGTGCGGACAGTACTGGTTTTGCACGAAAGCATTTGACACGAGACGCCACAACCGGACGAGTTGCACGCTTTGCCAAGAGGATCGAAACATCCTGTGCGAGAACTCTGTGTGCGAGACGGCCGACCACCCTGAGCAACCCGTTTGTATCTATGAAGAGACAGAGTTTTCTTAAAGCCTTGGGGAGCAAATTTGGGATGCCTTTATGCAGCGTACGGAGTTCAGGAGCATACACGAATTCCTGTACAAACCAATTGCGACCCGACCACCATGACTGACATGGGGTTAAATCTTTGGGTAATAAACATCGCAAACCAGGATCGGCTGGATCATCGGCAGTAGAAACGAGTTGCCAACATTCAGCAGGTTTGCCATCGTGGACTTCCGTAATACGGTTGGCGACAAACGTTTCCCAACGAGAGGGGCACGAGTTAATCCAGGTTATTGCAACACTGGAATCAGACCAAGCGAGGATACTATCGAGGCAATAAAGATCATCTAAAGCGGGAGTTAACGTCGACATGAACTTACTCAGTAAGACAGTTGCCATCAGATCCAAGCGTAGGCGAAGGGGAGTAACTTTCGACTTGGTACAATATACTCGGACCTCAGTCGTCCCGTCACTGCACGAAGCACGACAGCAAATAACGGCGCAGTGCCCACGCTCAGAAGAACTGTCCTTAGTGAAAACATCCCTCCGCTTCAAAGCAATATCGCAAGAATTAGAGAAGACAGGTTTAAGTTGAGGGTCTCTGAAGTTCAGTGGGACAATCAATCGTCCCTCGGACTTCCGAAAAGTATTTGCGTCTATGTACATGTCGCAAGCCACTTCCCTTTTCGACAAAGTAACTGGTCTGGGCGGCTCGACATTTTCCAATTCCCAGAACCTATTTACTGAATTGTCTTGTGACAATTTCGAAACGAAAAAGCAATTTTTACGGTTGTTGGCATTGCTGCCAAGGCGAGCGAAGTCGGTGCCAGTAGTGCACTCACCCATCACTATCCACCCGAAGATAGTGGAGATAGCGATAGGTTGACCTGGTGCACCTCGAATTAACCCAGGTCTGAGTGCCGATGCGAAAATGTTAACACTTACAAGCATGTCAACAGGCCCTGGTCTATTAAAATTAGGATCTGCAAGATCCAAACCATCTAGATGATCCCATGATGAGGTATCAATAAAACCAGGCGGCATGTGATGACAAATATTCTGTAGCACAGAAGCTTCCAGAATCAAATTATTTGAGAACTCCTGACTCTTGGGACTCAACTCACACATAACCGATCCAAGTGTGTTGGTGGAAACTCGACCAATTCCATCAACTGATTGGGCTTTTGGGCTCACTTCTAGTCCAAGACGACGCGCGCACGACAAGGTCATGAAATTACAAGCGCTGGCGCTATCAAGCAAAATCCGAATTTCCACAGATTCATTATTTCTATTTTTTGCTAAAAGTACAGCAGTAGAAAATAATGAATCTGTAGTCGATGAATAAGCGGCCAGTGCTACTGGCGGCGTCGATTCTTGGGGTATAGAAGGGGCAGGAGCAGCTTCATCAAAATGCAGTAAAGTATTGTGCCTTTGGCTGCATTTGCCGCATGTATCTTTGATGGTGCATTTTTTAACGGAATGTGCAGGCTTTAGACACAAAATACATAGCCTCCTTTCCTTCACACTTTGGAATCTACTTGCTGGAGTCAGATTAAGAAATTCTGAACAATTTTCAGAACTATGGCTGTCATTGGGACAAAAGTCACAAGTGGAGTCAGGGGAAACAATTAGTGATGTCCGATTTTTTGTAACTGGTTTAGTGGGTACAGGCTGCCCATGACAATTCTCAAGCGCACGAGCACGCTTCTCTAAGAACTCCATGATATCGTCGAACAATGGGATATCAATAGACGGGTTAAGTTGAAGCTCGAAAGCTTCACGAGTTCCTATATCCAGCTTCGACCATACTAGCTGGAACAGCATAAAGTCTTGATTAGGAAGTTCATACCTCGATAGTATAGCTAAGTTCTCTGTGAACGTCCGATGAACCCGTTCCAACTCCGAGGCACTTTTACTTTTCACCGACTCACACTTCAATAATTTGTCATAGTAGGTGTTGGCAATGGTCCTTTTTCTATCATAATATTTATGTAAAGCATTGTATGCTGCCATGTAGTTGCTGCCCGTCAATGGAAAATTCTTTATTAAATCAAAGGCAGCACCCTGTACACTTGACAGCAAATAATGCAGCTTCTCCACCTCTGCCAACTCCCTACCATGTATGAGCGAGTCGTAAAGCTCCTTAAAAGATACCCAATTCTCCAAACTTCCATCAAAAGGCTTCAAAAGTATCTTGGGTAACTTTGCTAGCATAGTGCTATTTTGGTTGGTGGGTTTGTTCCTACGTTCTTGTATGCTTACCAAACGAGACTTGAGGACTAATATTTTTTTATCGAACGAAATAGTGTGCGAAAATTCATTCATACGATCTGCCTTCGACATACCTGACAGAACGTGGATTTGAGCCGAGTGAAACTCTTTACTTATGATGTTCAGATCCTCCTCCGTTACCCCCTCAAGGTCCGAGGACTCGAGCAATTCGATACGCATGAAGGAATAGTCTCTCGCGATCCTATATTTGTCTCCAACTTCGTTTTCCATTTCTATAATGTTACAAAAACTTTTCACAAACAAATGTAAACAAAGCTATTTCTCCGTTTGAAAACAAACCTAGTACGAGAATGACAACTGACGTTTATCTGTCAACCTAGTTTGACAACCCGAAAGTAAAAAACGATAAAGAACATTTATGACCGTTGGATTGTTTTAAATGTTTACCCTCAATATTTTTACCGAAACGAATTGTAAAAGTATTGTTGGAACGGTAACGAACGACAATTATACCGACTCCAATAAACTATTATGAACAAAACAACAAAGATACAAAATGTTAAAGCGAAAATGAAAGCTAATAAATCCGGCCGTAGGACCAAATGTTCGATTGCTAAGGTTTATGAGTATAGTGGACTGTATTAACGAATGTTTTATGTGTATGATGAACTTTAAAAATTGTGTCGACACAAACGAAAAGGTGATTCAATCTTAGTGAAACGATTTGAATATGGCGTGAAAGGTGTGAATGATGCGGTGTGCATGTGCAACGAAAAACCACTAACCTTGGTGGGACTGGTGTGTAGCTAAACTCAGCTCCTTCCAGGACTCCTCGGGGCGTTGCGGCTGAAACTATACCTTTCAGATCCGTACTTCACTGGCGGGAAAGCTTAGCTCGCTTAGCGTAAAGGACCGGTCGGAGCAGTAGAGCTAACAACGGGTGGAATCTCGTAGGCAGGCAATCACACACACTTCACAGGCTAGTTATGCTAAGGAGTTTTAATAGTTACGAAACGACACGAACGAAAATAACTATTATACGAGAAACGCGGAACAAGCAGTTATGTATTCACGGTTCAAAAATCTAAGACCGAAAGATTCATACAACGAAAATTAGCAGGAAAAAACTAACGGTCGAGAACGTCATGACGTTATGAAAAATGCCAAAATTACGCATGTCAAATATGTCAAAGGCAGACGAAACCTAACCTACAAGAAGTTGGTAGCCAATTCTGAACAATGATTAACATCGAAAAGGCGACTTGGGTAGATCAAGACTAACAACTTTTGTTCTACGATTTTTTCTAATTAAAAGATTTTTTTTCTGATACAAAAAAAAAATTATTAGCAAATTTCCAGTTCTAATCTTCTTAGGTCTATCCAGGCGTCGCAGATTGAGACATGTCGGTTTGGTACATGACCTATATGTCGTATACATAATCTAGTAGGGAAAGAAAGGGGTTGCGGTGAGGCGAGCGGGGGTTGAAAGAAATGCCCGCCAAAACTAAAAAAAAATTAAACTGGAGATGTATTACGTTTTGGCAAAAGTCATAGAACAAAAGTTGTTAGTCTTCTTGATTCATCCAAGTCGCCTTTATGAGGTTAATCATTAGATACCTATAACCCTGTATATCTCGGAGAATCCATTTGAATATTTTTTTTTAATGCAAGTGTATCTCATGTGGTCTCATATAAATTAAGAAGTGACCAGAAATGAAAATAAAAGAAATGACCAGAATGTTTTCGAGTTGTCCTTAAAAAACGTATTTTATTCATCTCTTGATTTTTTCTTGTTGTTTAAAGTTTATTAAAACTCGCCTAATTTAAAATATAATTACAAAGATCTCCCCAGACACTCATATGCCAATAAAAAGAAGCTGAATTTCAATCTGAAACTTGAGAGTCAGGTAACGGGAATTTATTTGAAACTTTCCCTGTAAAAACTTCTCATTGAAACTCGTGGGTAACATTACCGCAAGCTTGCATGTAAGGTACTATCTGTATTGTACTTAGGGAGGTACACACTGAAAAAACTAATTAGCTAAACTAGTTTTGTAAGATGAACTTTGATAACTAGCAAACAAAGTTTGATTAAACATAACCATCTACTTACCTAAGAATGAGCCTACTTGTTTGGTAAAATAAAATGCTATCATTCTAAAAAAAAAAAAAAAAATCAGGGTGTTGCATTGTACATTAAATAACCATCTACTTCAATTAAATCGTACATAACTGATTTTGCCAAATTGTGTTTAGTTATTATTTAGCATATTTTATGTTAATAGCAACACAAAGCTTGTTTGGTTACTGCAGCCAATCTGAGTGTAATTATCAATAACAAAACTATTTAGTTATGGCTTTGATGAGTTTGAGTAAAATTACAAAACCATTTGTTTAAATCGAATCAAAGGTTTTGTTGCGTGTAACGTTACGACTATTTCAAATGTCACTTCAACAAAGAACGCAATAAAAACGACAATGGCGTCCATCGAAGCAGCAGTGTTTGTTGACAAAAAACTAGGAAACAATTTCTGCAAACTGGTACATAATTTTTTAATATTAAAATATATATTGTTGCTAACTAAATGATCGTTTTTGTTTAATTTTCCATATTAGCAGACCATGCGAAAACATTGTCTAACGGTAAAGTATTGACTAAAAAGTTAACTAGATGTCGCTAGTAAAAATGGCCCAGCGCTAGATCGCGCTGACGAGAACGCAGGGTTCTGAAAGACGTTCGAACTCTGCTTTGGCTTTACATTCACACACTCAACCTTGTTCAAATGTTTGCCTACTAAACAATCCCAAGTGTTTCGAGAGTGTTACAATTTTGAGACCTACCGACCGAGTCAGGTCTAAGTGCTTATTTTGTAAGCCTAAAGAAATAAAGATATTGATTTGATTATTATTTGATTATTTGGTCAGCGTCGACCCTAAAAAGCCGAGAACTCGCTTAAATTACAAGCTAGAAGAAACCAAACTGAGAAGCTGCAATCAGTCTAGTTAGAGGTAACAGCATAGCTCTGTTATTTATAACCAAAAACTATTGAGTTGATGTCTAGTAGTAACCAAAAAGTTTGATTAGAAGTTACAAAACTAATATGCTACTCACAAACTGTAACCAAAAAGTTTGATTAGAATTTACAAAACTAATATGCTACTCACAAACTGTCAGTTATCTATTTGCCAATAAAGGTTTGCTTATTTGTATCTAATTTGTTTGTTAATTTTTAATAAAAACAGAAGATTACATGGTACATAACTATGAGTGGCTTGGTACATATTATCCAAATTGTTTAGTAATATTAGATAAGCACTTTGTTTAATTATAACAAAAATCAGAAGCCAACTAGTAACATAACTTATTTTACAAAACTAGGTTATGTTGCTTGTAGCACTTAGTTATGTAGTCACTTTTTTCAGGTTGCTAGTTACCAAAGTTTGTGTTACGAATAACAAAAAATTTTTTTCAGTGCAGTCAACAATCGAAGTAGGTTAAAATTTCAGTTAAAATTGTAGCTCTTTAAACACTGGGAAATTGTATTCAAAATTGTAACTTTAAGCTTTTTCGTCTCAAAAGGGGCTAGATAAGAACTGTGCGCATTATTCATTTGTTTAATAGGGGAGCTTTCGGCATAAGAATAAATAATAACTACGTAGAAAGGACTCTTCTTTGATCTAGTCCCAAAAGCCGCCATTTATATACCTACTTCCCCCTTCACCTCGTTATGCCCCTCTGTCGTCCAGGCGTTTTGCCAGGGTTGCTACTGCATTGTACCGCCGCGCCCCGCTGCCGCCGCGCCGTCGTTGCGAGGCGAGGCGAGTGAGAAAAGGTCAACGAACGATGTTCACGTTCCTTTGATTAGGTACCTACCTAATTTGTTAGATAGGAACCTACTTAAACACATTAATATTTAGAAAATATTACTAACAGGGTATGTATTATCATATAATATGTATTATCTTTTATTGTTACAACCGATCACACCACAATAACTTGACCATGACGTCATATTATAGAGGTAGGTACCTAACCTACACAAATATTAAACTCCGTGTGAGGCGTCGCCGGCTGTGACAGCCCTACTGCACGTTTAACGTGCAGAATCGCATAGGCTAATATCGTGACCTTGAGCGCGTTCGGAGCGAAGTTTCCCTTCTAGTCTGTTCTTATTCTTATGCTTTCGGTACCAACCGATACACGTGGAAATCACCCCAACAAAGATCGTCTCGGTTGATTTTCTATTATGACAGTCAAAAAACATAGTCAATGGCAGCTTTACCGGTAAGTGCCATCGCGTAGGTATTTCCGGTTTCATATCGACCCTATTTACACTGCTACGCCGTCGCGGTCAAAAGAGGGTGTATTTGTATAATAAATGAATAGAGCTGTTACAACATTGATGTTTTAAAATTTAGTTACGCAGCATAATAATAACACAAGCTCTGCTTAGCTTGGGGCTAGATGATGCTGTGTGGACTGTCCGGAATTATTATTATTATTAAAGTAATGTCACTGTACCACACAATTTGTCGTATACAAAATAAAAGCTGCGCTCCGTGGCTTTGCTCGAATTGAAATTTATTTCTAAAATTTCAGATTTTTTTGCACGCCTGGTGTAGTTTCGTAATAAAAAAAAAGCATGTTTAAATATTTACTAAGCAGTTTATTTAAACCGAGTTTTGAGTAAATCGAAACAAGGAAAAATTATTTTCCATACAAACTTTACCACCCTATTTAAACTCTCAAGTTAAAATTTCCGATTTTAATATCTTTTGTTACTCTAAGTCCTAAACTATCTACATTATCAAATTTTATTGAATTAAATTAAGTAGTTACGGGGATTACTTTTAACAAACATTCACAGAGAATTTCCTTTTTATTAAAATAGTAAGAAGTAAGATAGTTAAGACAGTAAGATGGTACTTATCTTCGAGTTTGAGTCTGACTCACACTTAACCGGTTTTTAGTCCTGTCAAATTAATTTAGTTTAGTCTGGGCGAAATCTGAATTGCCGCAATTCCCTATCTAATAAAACTTATGTAAGTGTCCATTGCACTTAGAGACGGTAATATTAAACAACCTGTTATCTCAGGACGGGTGCCCTTAGTACGGGTTATACATTAGTATAAGATGTTGATAAAATTTTCGTCTCTTTTGATATATTTGGCACGTGGACGCTTCTCTATCGGACAGAGAGTAATTAACTAACGTAGTTTGTCAGAGGGTTAATAAATTCTTGGTCTTATGTTTTTTGATTATTTTTCATTCGATATCGTCTAAAGTTTTGAGAGATCCGTGTGTTACTTTCATGGAATATTTTATTTTTCTAAATTTTTTTAGTAAGTGTAAGCGAGATATAAGTTAAAGTCGAGCTTTCGAAAACTTTTATCATTCATTTTGTACACTGATTCAATCATACTGTTATCATTAAGGCAAGTTAAAATAAATCTTACAAGACTAAATAATAATAGTAAGGTATGAATTAATTTTATTTTATAATATTAGTATATACGCCACCGTCTATTCAATTCAATTCAATTCAGTTTCTTTATTTCGGTTATTCACATGTACATCTGCTTCGTGTCCACCCCAAGGTTGCCTGGAAGAAATCGCTTTTAGTGATAAGGCCGCCCATTGTGCAACTTCTTTATGTAAGTATCTATTTCCCTGTATTTTGTTTTTGTTTTTTGTGTGCAATAAAGTATATTGTATTGTATTGTATCATCCCACCTGGCCGAAGAGCGTCCTATACACATTTGCCGAACCGCGATCTCCACTCAAGAAGATTTACCCAAACGGTTGTCGGTTCTTTGCGAGATATGATCGGCCCACTGCCCCTTCTGCTGTTTTTTAAGGTAGTTACTATTACAAAAATCAATTACCACACCTCTCCACCAGCCAGTAATCTGCTAATCATAAGTAAAACCAAAACAGGGTAACATCTGGATCATTACGACCTTAGGAACATGAACAACCTATTACACAACCAGTCTTTACCACAATAACATGATTTTGCCCATGTTTGGGTCGCATGTTCCCTAAGTTAGCTACCTTTACCTGTCGTATCGTGGTAATATCTTCGTAGTCCTACGCAAAAACGTTGAGGATAATCTATATGAAAACGTCTAAACTCGGTCCTATTATCTAAAATATTTTAGGTCAACTATCACTACATAGTATAAAATAAAGTCGCTTTCTCTGTCCCTATGTCATTATGTCCCTTTGAACTTTAAAACTACGCAATGGATTTTGATGCGGTTTTTTTTAATAGATAGAGTGATTCAAGAGTAAGGTTTTTACGTATAATATAACCGTGCGAAGCCGGGGCGGGTCGCTAGTAGATTTATAAAAGAATATTTTAAAAGAGAGTAGTAAAAACTGATTGTGATAGGACTTACAAAATACTTACAAACACTTATATAATAAAAAAAGGTAAGTATATTTAACATGTTTTCAGTTCTTCCTTATAGCGCATGAAACTGCTGACATATCGGTAAACTCAAAACAACCCAAATAATGTTAAATAAATTTTCCACCAACATTTGTTTATTTCTGCAAACCTGTAAACCCTTTTGCTTGCAAATAATATCTAGGATTCTACCGAGCGAAGGTGGGCGGGTTTCACTAGAATTCTAATTTTATTTCTACGTATTTCTATATTCTGTACCCTATTTGTATTTTTAAGGATATAATCCCGATAGACCACCAAATGAAGAGTTGTTATTTTATGAGAGAAGTTAAATATCCAAAGGTTTGTATCGATTGTCAGAAATATCTTTTTGAGCGTCTGGTCGATGCGACGCGTGACCCGAGAGCTGGTGAGTATCTGGCGCAGCGCATCAGCATTGTCATACAGCGTGGTAATGCAGCCAGCGTCTTGGGGACGCTTCCGACTGTTATCGACATGGATCAAATGAGCTACCTTTAGACTCTTTGCAAACATCTGCAGTTAGCTCAATCGTTTTAATTGTAGTATATGCTATTTTTAATTTTTTCTGTTCCTTGATTGTAATTTTCGTTGTTAATAAAGATGTTATTTTATACAATAGGTATCTTTTCTGATTACATTATACATAATATAATAAAAGACGAAGTCTCGAATGTCTGATAACAATACTTCTTAATTCAATAAATTAAAATTCTGTCCTACCATAATGAATTCATGACTGTGTTTACTTTAAAACCAGAACCATCTCAAATAAATAAATAATTCTGAACAATTCACACATGACCATCTAACACCACGCTAAGCAAAGGGTACTAGATATCAGAGTAAAAAGTAAAAATTCACAGTAGGTAATATTGTAAGAGCGAAAATTTGATTGCATTGCATTGCTGAAATTTTAAATAGACGTATTTCTAGGCCTGGAATAAAACTCAGGCTACTTTTGATTGCATAAATCAGTTCCCATGGCATATAAATAGTCCTAAGATGTCGAAATGGGTTGAATGTGTAACAAAAATACTCCATATTTCTAAAGCCATAATGTCAGTAGTAGACTTGAATATGATATCGTTGTAAAAGTCATTAAAATCCTGACTGAATATTCTCAGAGACTTTAAAATTGGAGAAGACAAATAAAGTCGAATTGAGAATTTTCCATATTTGAAATCCGTCAAAAATAACAAAAGCGAGTCATCTCAAAATATTCTTCTTCAAAGGTCGAGCTTTCTCTATTCAAATAATATCAAAAAGAATTATTTGTACCAAAGTAGAAAAGAATACATTGTAAAGAACGTTAGCCTCGTTCCGGGCCGTAACAGTTTGCTTCTGAAAACTAAATACAATGTTACTAATTACGTATACTTTGTATTGTCTAAATAGAAAGACATTTTCCTTCCTTTGAGAAACAAATTATGCGTAACAAAAATAATTGTAGGAATAGTACCAAAGTATTTATTTAACCTGGAACGAAAACTAAGTCTGAAGATCGTTAAATAATAGTTCTTGAAAAAGACATAACACTTATTTCTGTACCAAAAATAAAGGGAATATTTCAATTATACTTGTCAGCTAATTTTAGTAAATATATTATATAATTTTTTTCATAAGCATAGAAGTTAGAGATATAAAAGAAAAAAGTGTTTTATAGCGAATTTTATCAGCATTCTTTGAAACCATAGTTATTGATACATTCTCATTTATAACTTAAAAAAGAGAAAACAATAAAATAGCCATTCTTAGCTTAGTGTCCATATACTCATTCGTATATTTATTATTAATTTAATTATTTATAACTGATATGACCTTCTCCCTTGGGCTCTGATTACAGTTTTGAGCCAGTATATTATAGTATACTAAACACGAGGTTTCGGAGCCGATTTAGGAGAATATTCTATAAGTGTTCTATCAGTGTAAGAAGGAAAGAAAAAAATCAATTTATTTGATCCTATTACATGTACAAAATTATAACACATTCCATAGGTAGGTACAGAAGCAAAAACAAACTCAAAAATATAGGTATGGTATAACTTACTTATAGTTTACTAGTTCCTGAAATAGGCTGATTTTACCTGAATCTCTATTATTTACCTCAATTCTATTCCACTAACATTCCAAAATTATTTCTGTACCAAAAATAAAGGGAATATTTCATCTATCTTGCAACTGGGTGGTTCGGACCCACCAAGACTAATTTACAACATTAATAAGGCGTGAAGAAATCGCCGCACGCCGCACACGTGGCGGATGCAGTATATTTAAACCTGTCGACTTTTTGCATATAGAAATCACACAAATGTGACGACGAATGCTGTGTTTATGTTTTTTTATGAAATTCAGGATGTGACATAACATGCTGTGTCCGAAGTGGAATCGGTATTACAAGTGTTTCATCATCATCGTAAAGCTGCTGGACATTCGCACTTCCATTCGTAGACTGTCACAATCCAAAATTAGTTTTTTGGGACATAAAGAAAACGTGGTTCGGTCCGCGACAGTTTTTGGTATATCACACTATTACTTTATGATTTAAAAAGATAAAATTATGTATAAGTATAGATTGGTATAGGCTGGTGCCTCATTGCTTTAGCTCTCTGTCTTCAGCTAGCCACATTAGGCATCAGCCTAATCTTTCGCAGATTGTCATCCTACATGGCTGGAGGATATCCTACGCTATGCTTCTAAGCACTAATTGCTCTCCCTAAAATATCTTTACCTTAATTGAACTTTTTCGGGAAGAGACTTTGAAAGTATAGACATAAAATCTTAAAGAGTCTTAATATTTGTTTTTGCTTACGTATGTAAGTTCTTTGTTACTTTGGTCAATGTTAACTTATCACTACATAGTATAAAACAAAGTCGCTTTCTCTGTCCCTCCGTCCCTATGTATGCTTAAATCTTTAAAACTACGCAAGAGATTACAATGCGGTTTTTTTTAATAGATAGAGTGATTCAAGAGGTTTATACGTATAATAAAATCGCTAGTAATATATAACTTATAATATATAACGTATAACTTATGTTACTTATTTGATTATCGTTTTTACCCTATTACATAATTTTTGACAATCAGGTAGATACTAAACTCTATGTCAGCGATTTGAATAATTCTGTAAATAATTTAAAAAGTATTGTAGGTATAAAATCATTTGGCAATGAAACAGTCATGTAACAAATAATGATAAATATATAGATTCATCATTATTTATCATTATTAGTTACATGAAACAACATGAAGATATATTTATCTTTAAATTTCTTTATCTCGATATTTAGATACCATTTTACTATCGTTACATTTCATCAGGCAAATGCATTTCCTCCGTAAACAGCTTCCAAAGTTCACTCTAGATAAGCACCCCTATAAAACGGTAAAGCGTGCACGGTTGACCGTAGTCCTACAATAACCCAGACTCCATTCCAGACACATAAAAAATATCGACGAACAGTTTAATGTGATCTAAAGTTTACAGTGGTTTCAGCGGTGCGTGAAGCGAGTACTGGGCACAAACGTAGCGAAATAGCATTGGATATTAAACTGAGGATGGGTGGGTTTACTGTAAAGGGAGTTTTTTTATGTTCTCTGATTTTTTAGCGACAAAAAAATGGATGAATGAATGAAAGCTTTAGTAGATAACGACACATAGAATGCTTAAATTGGAAACACTAATCAATGATAATAAATAAATTATTAAAACAAATATTAACTTAGGCCTATGATTACCAACAAACTAACGCTTTTAAACAGCGCTTCATTCTTCAGCCTTGCATGGAAGATCAGCTCTACGGAAGTAATGTTTAAAGTTTAGCATATTAAGCATGAATAATTTTAAAGTATTCACCTTAAATACAGGGTGTAAAAAGACGACTAGGTACCGAAAACGAAGGCGGGTGGCGAGGCACCCATAACTGAAAAAATATACTTTTCAAAAAAAAATCTAAATGGTCGTGGTCTTGCATTTAAAAAATATTAAAAATTGAAAGAAAAATATTGGGAATAGGTAATGGATAATGATTATAAAAGTGATACCATAATTAGATAAATCTCACTGTAACATTAGAACAAATAATTTTTCAATTTTAATATAAAAAAAAGAATTAACCAGCCTCACATCAAATGTTAATTCATTCTGATTTAAATAAATATCAATTCATTGTGATTTCAATAAAATTAAATACTATTCATGATTTATATAGAGATATTCCACTCAGTAAAGGCAGTAAATTTAACAAGTTCCTAGAATAACCACAAATAATTCAACAGCACATTTACTGCTTTTACCATGAAAATGTACCTACGTCATAATGAGTGCAGAACACTATTGATGAATGTATAGTGCAATTTCACAAAGAAACTGCTCTAACTTCATAAAATAGAGTTGTTTATCGCATGAAGCATTGTATACTGCAACAGAGGATGTTCGAATGTTCAGGTATTCATAGCTGGATTGCACCTATTCTTGTAACAGGTTTTATGATTGACTCCTAAATTATAGAGGAGCTTTTATCGATCATCCACGTATCCAGAGCCCGTGCTCTTAAAACCGAAAATCGTAGTTTCGGGTTCATATTCTTACAAAAACGGCGCGGTCTTGCATTTAAAAACTATTAAACATGAAAGAAAAATATTGGAAATAGATAATAGGTAATCGTTATAAAAAGCAGTAATAGAATAATATATGTGAAAAATTTGATTCAGTATCTAACATCTTATAAAACATAAGTTTATAATATTTATAAAAATATATCATTTTTTGTTCATTCAGTTTTCAGTTAGATAAAATTAGAAGAATAAGAAAAAGAAGCAAAGTATGCTTAGTGAAGCTAGAAAGTCAATCATTAAAAGAAATAACAATTTTTTGACCTAACAAAGAATATAATAGCTTTACTTTATATCAAACTATATTACAGTCCGGAATTCCGTTAAAAATTAAACCAACAGTTGATAATATAATAATACATCTTTGTTGAGAGAATTGTTCCAAGACTCATTCAATTATTACGGGTGTTTATTTTCCTTAGGGGAGGTTGTCTCTACCCCACTTTCCCCCCCTCTTTGAGGGATAGTGACCCCTCTATGTTTAATCCCCACTTTATAGAATTATCGGACGTTTTAATATTTTCTGTCAATATTTGGGAATCCTACCCGTTTGCTCTGAAATTTCGCCACCCATATTTTCGTTTGAACGTTTACCTTCGGATTAAGGTGAGGTTTGGTAGGTATTTTATACCTCTATATCAAAAGGTTTTATCTGTAGCCTGAGGTTCGTATGTTCACTAAATATTTTTTGTCAGATTTTTTGATTTTTATAATGTGTTTCTTTTCTCTAGCTTCTAGGTCAAGCTTACTTGTCCAAAGGCAATAGTCAAAGAGGTAGAGGTAGAGTAGGTAGTCCTGTAAGGCCTAAAAGATTTAAACCTTACAGGACTCTTGGAAATGTCGAAAAATTCAAATTATATAAAAAGCAAACGTTTTTTTTTTATTTATTTATTGGCGTGGCTTTGTGACCGAAGTGGATATTGGTCTCCAACACCAGAGAACGCCATTTCTTTCAGTCCAGTTGATAGAACGAAGTTTGTGGAAGTCTTTTTTAACTTAGTTTGTAATTTTTATTATTTTTTGGGAACGTAGGCTAAAAATTTTTAACTAGGTACTTTATGTTGATTTTGTTTATTTATTTAACCTAGCATTATTACTTAATTTATAGCCCCATATGTCAGGCATTTAAGTCGTCCCACTGCAAAATTGATAGACCAATTCCACACAAATGCTGAAACATATCAATTTCATCAATCTAATTTTCAGTTCACAAATGCCAGGTATTTTCATTACCAACGTCAATGAACTAGTCTGCACCATTTAAGCTAGGTTCCTTAATAAAGAGGTCGTAAATAACGATCGCTATTTATAGATGTGCGCGATCTATCTGTGTGATATAGAAATCTATCACAAAGAAAAGTACAATCGTATCATAGAAAAAAAACTAAAACTAGTACCTATGAACAAATTGAGCTATTTCTATTTAATATCTTGTTGTGTAAAGTATATCTGTCATCTAGTACTCATAACATAAAGTCTTCCTATCTTGGAGATAATTTGATGATGTGAAGAATGTCCAGCATATTTATTTATTTATCTATATCAACATCAGTCGGAAGCGTTCCCGAGACGCTGGCTGCAATGTCTCGCAGTAGCCAATTATATAATGCTATATTATTATTTAATATCCTATACTATTCTTAAACCGAGTACGGCAGTCTTCATAGGTATTCGATTTGATGATGATATTAAAAACATTTCTAACTTATATTGGGTGACTGTAACACCCATTTTATTGTTATGTTTTACACAAATGAAATATATAACATTATCTGACATATGTTACGTGTATATCAGGTTCCGAAACCCGGGCTTAACACAAAATGCAATACGTAATAATTTGTATGATGCAAAACAATGCGTCTGGCGATGAATTGTGATGCGATGAAAATAAATCGGTGCTTACAGACAAAATATTTGTATTATTTACGTGAAACAATAAATAGTTTTACAGTGGTATGTAAATATAGGTATATTACTTGTGCAGATATCAGTTTGGTGCACCAACATCATTATTTTTATATTCCTCAATAGGTTTTAATAATAACTGCCTTCTGGTAACGGCTTAGAATTTAAGGAGTTTGTTATGATAAAATACTAGCTGTAATTAGTCATCTTGTTATTATTTCAAACAAGGTAAAAAAAACAATGTATTAAGTTTATCAATTTTCAAGTACAAATAACAAAAGCTCTTCTTCAATTGGAAGTAGTTGCTGCGTTGTGGATTGTCCGGCATTATTTTTTATTATTATAACCACATACCTACTTATTATACCGTAGAAACGTACCTACTACACAATCATTTTCCAAAAAACTAATCTAAATCGACGTCTGAAGTACCTGTATCTATTCTGTGTCTTTACAATTTCATCATACTGTCGTTTAGATATACAAACGAAACCTAGGTCCGAAGCCAGAAAAATAACATTTAAATGTTTTTCAGACATTGTAATTTTCTTTTTAATATCAGACTTTTGCATGATTTCAGTTATTAGTTTTGGATCGTAAATGTACTCGTACTGTGTGCAATTTAAGTTTAAGCCTTGTCGGCACTGCCACGATTTTGAAGCGCGTCTTGTATCACGCGATTTGTTGATAATTTGTAGCGCGTTTCTTTACACATAAGCACTGAGTCTTGTAAGCGAAATTTGTAAACGTCACGTCGCGCTGAACCAAGCGTCGCCTAAACGAAAGACGAAAACTTGTGTGTGTGTGAAGCTTGGCATGTGGCTTAGTAAAAAACGTTCCGTGGACGGATAAACATCGTAAAATCGCAGGACACGGAAACGCGTCTTCAATCGCGTCGATAAAAACGTAATATGAATGTAAACGCACTGCAGCGCGAGACGGCGGCGCGGCAGAATTGCCTACCGGTGGATATTGTCGCGCCTCTCCGCCGCAGTGCAGTTCAGCCAATATGCATACGATTTCACACACCGCTGCGATTTTATGAAACACTAGAAATAATGTTTAGCTGCGCCGCGCCTCTCTGTTGCAGTATAGCGCAGCCGGTATTACAACAAATCGCGCGACACGACGAGCTTCAAAATCGCGGCTATGTGCTCGAGGCTTTATTCCGTAACATTTTGCTTGAAGCACCCAATGTTCTAGTAGGTAGGTAGGTTGCCTTCAATTTCATTATGAACTAGACTGAACACAACCCGGGAGCCTGAATTACCTACAAGGCTACAAACGTTACAAACTAGTGAAATTAAATTTTTGAACATTTTAATTTGGAACGTTTAAATTGTTCCTTTTTTATGTGAGTACTTTTAGTAGGTTTTCTTTTATAAAAGAAATTAGTTTAGGTGTTATGTTAATGTTTTATGAGATTAAAGACTACGTTACTTAAACAGGATTAAATCTATCCTTGCCCAACTTCTTAAAGATTCGTTTAGTCGTGAATAAAAATCATACTTTTATAAAGAAGGTTTATAAATTTTAGTATCTATTATCTATTTATTATTTAAACATATATACAATATATACAATTAAAAATAGTTTTTTTAATAGTTAAGGTAATACATACATAGGTATGCTACCTCATGCCCGCAGTTTTTCGTATAGAAATATTTTTCTATTTAATTTGTACTAGGCATAACTAATGTAAATTAAATCTTACTATCTTGATTTTTTTTGTATAAAACTGATAACAATATTTTTTTAAGATGGCTTGGAAGAAATCTTTAAATAGAGTAGTTTTAATTCAGCATTTCCTAGAGTATTAATTCAGGTTCACCTCCACTTAATTAAATTGATGCAATAAACATTTTATCTGTCTATCTATCTAACAGTATTAAAGTCTGAATAAAGAGATATTGTCAGTCTATTTTCAGTCTGTTTCGCTGACAAAAAGAAAATGAAAAAAAAAACTACGGCTCACGGTGTTATTTCCAATTTTACTGCCATTCTGAATTGGACGCGTTCACTAGATCGAAAAGGCTTGTTGAAAATGTACAATGTCCCTAAATAGAGATAGGTCCCCTGGGTTTATTCCTAAACGCACCAGTATCAAAAAAAGTTGGATTATTTTTTGGTGATTTGAACTCGAAGTCAAGCATTAATGTGAGAGGGGTTTTATAATAATTAATAAAAAATTTATTAATGATTTAGAAAAATTGTGTTATAACGTACAACAAGGACACTAAAAATATCAGGGCCCCAAAAAACTAATTAAATTCCTAAATAAAGTTTATTTAACTGTTTTAAAAACTTGAGCTGGACCTGACAGGTTCCAAGGTTTTGATAATTTTATTTATTGTTTTGTATGGTGTCTTCAATTTCAAAATTGGGGAATTCGGTTAAAAATACTTATGTTTTAATATTTTTCCTTTACAGGGGAGTAAAATAAGAAAATAATACGTTAGGTTTCATAGCAAGAGTCACAGAAAATACAGTAAAATAAGCAATGCAATAAGTAAGGAGCGGGCTGCGCCATATGTATTATTGTGGAGATCTTTAGGGGTGGCCTATAGATGAAAGCTATTGAGAGCTACTTATTTTAGTATACCTACAACCACTTTTACCACTATTATCCGACTCACTGGCACCGGTCTAGTCCAACTATAACACAGTTAGCTACCACTAGCTAGCTGTTAGATAGCGAAAAGAAAAAAGTTTGTCAGAAAGAAATAGGCAGTTTTCTTTTTTTTAAATTATTTATTTACTAGTTCTCTGTAACCTTCCTGCAATAGGTAAAGACTAATTGATATCGATGACGAATTTTGTGAATTTCTGAAAGAAAGGTATGGTATGGAATAGACCTAATCGGATAGAGGCAATCAACACCACGCAAACACGGACACATTCCTCTTATTTACATCCATGTTTTAAATCAACAAAACATCGTAATTGACTGTTTAAAAATTCTGTCAAAAAATTGAGAAGTATACCTGTTGTTTGCTTTTGCATCGGTGTTTACTTACCATGATGAG
Source organism: Eupithecia centaureata (assembly GCA_944547425.1). Classification (NCBI taxonomy): domain Eukaryota; kingdom Metazoa; phylum Arthropoda; class Insecta; order Lepidoptera; family Geometridae; genus Eupithecia; species Eupithecia centaureata. The sequence goes on from OX155697.1 coordinate 2,649,579, forward strand.
TGGACGTACCTATCAATGACGACAAACATTGATTTTTACAAATGCCTCTCTTTATCAATAAACCTGGTAATATTAAAGTAAGTACTTAATAGGCAGGTTTAAACCTGATATTTACCGTTTTTGTTTGTTGTTTTCTTTGAAATTTGGGACTGCCTTAAATAAATATCTAAGTATCTAAACCTGTTACTATAATTTGAAAACATTTATTCCGTTGAAAACAATGTTGTAAAACGAGCCTAAGTTACTAAAAAGTATACTTACTATCAAAATTAAAACTCTTAGCCCCACTTGCGCCAAGCTAGGTTAACAAATATAACTCAGAGTTAGATACTACTCTGGAGTTAAAATCTAATCATATCTTGTACCACCAAGAGTTAGGAGTTAACCTAGAGTTAAACTTTTAAATTTTGAAACTGCGAGACGAAAATTTTAAAATCTAACCCTGAGTTATCAAACCTCGAGTTATTAATTTAACTCGAAGTTTTGGCACAAGTGGACCTTAGGGCGCTACAACATCAACGTGTCCGTCTAGTTCTAGAATAGACTAAGAAAATTATATGTATAATAATAAGCTCATAATGTTAGCGCTGGTACCCCTTTATCATCACAGTATTCCTGTGTACTATGTACCTAGTTACTATGTTTAGGTATATTAATTAAAGTAATTATTATGAGATCAAAAATCGTCATATGTAGGTATTGTAAAGACGGGGCTGTTTCTATTCAAGACAAACGGTCGATTTCATTTTAACTGACATTTTAACAAAAGAAGAAAATTACATGACTGTCCGTGTGTTCATCAAGAATATAAAAGTATAAAACAAACAAACTACTAGTTCATACTGTTTCATCTAGACTAGTTTTGTGGTTATATCTCCATCAAAACTATCCATCGAAGCTGCCGACTGATTTTATATCTCAGAGAACACCACCTTTAAAAGGCGTCTAGTAGGTACCTATTGTGAAAAAATAATTAAGATAGAACTAATAAAGCCAAAGGCAAATGAAATCGGAAAACAGAAATCAAAAAGACAAAGAAAATTCAATATCGAGCTCAGTAAAACTCTTCCAACAAAATGAACAGTAACACGTGCTATTTAGCAATTAATACGAACATTTGACTCTCGGAACATAACAAAACGTCGATTGCTCATACTCATATATTAACTAATTGGGTGTTGGCCTGGGAGGTTCAACAACTGGACCAAAAATGTTTTTAATTTAAGCATTGACTGGTTCTCAGCATCTTCAAGGGTTAACACATAAAGTGGTGATCACAATAGGCCTATCATGGCCGCAGTGATAGGAAAGCCCATTTGAGAAAAAAAAAATAGTAGGTATTCAAATAATTTTAATACCTAACTTAAGAAAAAATCTGACAGAATGCCTATTGTTTGAGAATAAATAAAATGATAAATACCCGTTAAATAGTTTTAATTGGTAAAATAATTGGCTCGCTGACAAAAACGAAGCTTTGTAGCTATTTGCCATGTAGGTATATGAAAAATAGTCTATCTATGTAATTTACCTACATATTATAAGTATCTTACTAATATTATAAACGCGAAAGTTTGTAAGTATGGATAGATGGATGTCTGTAAGTCTTTCACTCAAAAACTACTGAAACGATATGGATGAAATTTGGTACAGAGATAGATTATAGTCAGGAATAACACATAGGCTATATTTTATTCACCAGAACGGGAATTACCACGGGGGAAACCGCCAAAGCTGCTAGTATACTTATATTACCTATCAGTCATCTAGTATCCATAACAAAAGCTCTGCTTAGCTTGGGACTATATAGATGATGCTGTGTGGATTGTCCAGCATTATTTATTTATTATGTAATCCAGAACCTGTACCCTCTCAGGGTACGTACTAAGCACGCCCTTGAATTTAACGATGCGGCAGCAGCACGAAATAAATTTAAATTGGGAAGCAACGGTCACTCCGCTGCAGTTAAATGCGCTTACAAAGTACCTTCCAAATTGGTTTTGTGAGTGAACTTTTAGAGTTCTTTTCGATTAATTTTATTTGTGGCTTTGGTTGCGAGGATTTTGGTATAGTACATTTGGTTTGATTGAAAGCGATTTAGCGATATTGTAATGCTAAAATTGAGATTTCACAAAAAGTGCCAAGGAATTTTTGTTTTAAAATAATAAAATGTATAAAAGGTATAATTTACTAATTATTTATCAGTTCTTAAAGTTTGTGTAAGAAATACTAAAAGTTGGTTTCTTTTTTTGATTGAATTTTCAAAAAAATATAAGCCCTAGTTTGAAACCTGTTTCCATTTGGAACAGACATCGCAGAGTTCAGTTGTTAACTTATTTACAAAACGCTCGCCACAAGATTACATTTTCTTGGTAAAAATGTATTTGTTAGGACGCGTTTGTACAAAAAGCTGGTTTTATTATGTTACGAGTAGGTATTGTATACGAAAAAACAAAAATAGATAGTTTTATACCTCGTCTAGGAGTCAATTAAAGTATCCTGTTAAAAAAAAAAAAATATTAAACCGGGAATAAGTATTTAAGAAGAAAAAAAATTTGTCACTTTGTAACACAACAAAATAGAATAACGTCAAATAACATAGTTTTTATAAAGGCTTATAGCATACAAGTACTACATTTAACAGACTTATAAAAAGAGAATAGAAATACTAAGTACTTCATAATAAGTTTAATACTTTATAACTTGATTTATGAAGAATTTTAGTGTTCATTTGAAGTCAAAAATGTATTGGTAACATTTAATGGCAAAATCTACATCCTTTACATACCTACAACAAAACTATCCAGAGGCTTTATTCAGTATGAAAAATCCATCCATATTACACAGATACGACAAGACAGCGGAGCGTGGATTAAAACACATTGTGACGACACACGCTTTGGGCGAGGAATCTCCTATGTCATGTGAATCACCGAATCACCCGCCTGTATCCCAAGAAACAAAAGACAACGCCAGTCAACGCGATCAACCAGCATTCTGAAAATGCATACTAGAAGCGAATAATCTCGACAGATGCTTGGAAGTGTACATCCAAGGGCGTTGCAGAATGAATTCAAAGTCGGAGCCAATCTTTGAACTTCAAAGATTGGCTCCGACTATCAGAAATTCCTGCCTCTAGAAACAAAAGACAACTCGAGTCGACACGATCAACCAGCATTCTGCACAAATGCATCCTAGAAGCGAATAATCTCGACAGATGCTTGGAAGTGCACATCCAAGGGCGTTGCAGAATGGGTTCAAAGATTGGCTCCGACTATCAGAAATTCGCTGTTGCAAGTAATGAAGTGAAGCTGAGTTGAAAAGTAACGTAGACTTGAATCTTGGAAATTGGTTGAGTAATGAAACTCGTCTTACAAGTTACTTATCCAGTACATGTCTAGTTTTGAGGCACAAGACCTAGGAATATATCACTACTTGGTATAAAATAAAGTCGCTTTATCTGTCCCTATGTCCCTTTGTATGCTTAAATCTTTAAAACTCCGCAACGGATTTTGATACGGTTTTTTTTAATAGATAGAATGATTCAAGAGGAAGGTTTATGCGTATAATAAAACCGTGCTACGCCGGGGCGGGTCGCTAGTAATATTATTTGACGAACGATGTTGCGCGATCGGCGAATGGCTGCCTGCGACGCAGGAGGTTACGGGTCTATTTCCGCCGTGGAAAAACGAGGAAAAAAATAAAAATTAGAAAAAGCAAAGAATTAGCAAAGGAACAGAAGTTGCACTAGCTCGGCCATTTCCGCACTGATCGATGCTGATTTTTAATGCTGATGTTCGAGTTATGAGAGAGACAGACAAAGAGGAGGCTTAGTAAAAGAGTCCAAAAAAACTTTTTTTTTTGCTTCGTGACCTACATAAAGGGTGTTCCCTGTGGTAGCATTTTTGTACTGAACCTTCAAAAAAAAACAATTATTTTCGAAACTCTGTTTCTATTGGAAGAACTTTCTTTAATAAGTTAATGAGAAAAAATCAGCACCAGCATCCGCTGATGTGTCAAAAACTGCACCAGCAACAACCCAGGGGCCGAATTCCACTAATTTCAAAACAAACGTCTCAGTATAATCATATCAAGATGGCTAACTGACGTTTTTGCATTTGGTTATACTATTTTTTGCAATTGAAGAGACTTTCATTATTAGAATGTCAAATTAGTAGTTATTAACGTAATTGTCACAGCTATGAATGAACCTCAAAAAGTTTGTGCTAGTAAAATACCAAAAAGAGTTGAACACTGTAATTTTGACACGATACGATACTGTTGTATTGGTAAAGCGATTTATTTAGTGGAATTCGGGCCCTGGTCAGGATTTGTCTAATAACGTTATAGTTAATCAAATGTTTTCCTGGCCCTTTGCAATAAGAACCGCCAATTACGTCTCCATATAATTTTCACAAGCTTCTAATATTACCAAACATTGCCAACATCGCTAATGAGCAAGCACTAATTTCATTTAAGTCCATTATGGCCCGCGGCTGCTTATCTTATCCTCGCTTTTCCTCCTAATTTTGATATCAATGTATATTACCTCGATAATAAGGTTGGATAAAAATATGGAAGGTATTTTTGACCTTGTCAGCCTATTCAGATAATGTATGAAGAAAAATTGCTTAGGTTTCTACAAAATTATTATGAAATCAGAAATCAATATCTTTATTTCTTTAGGCTTACAAAATAAGCACTTAGACAAGTCAAATTTAATACTATAGGTACATAACTATCAAAATGATATAAGAAATAAAGTGATAATTGATGTTCAGTTCGCCTCAGTTTTTTGTCCACTAGTGGAAGAGGCGAAATAGAAACCACTAGCATGTGTATAACAATATGTGTCTAATACATGTTTGCCTTATAAATAATTACATACTATTGTCGATGTGGAACTGAGCGACATCTGGCCAAGCACTAACGTCATGTATGTACAAGGTTAGTTAGAAAAAGAGATTTAAAAACCATGATTTTATAAAAAATATGAACGAACATTTGGAGATTTAAATTGTAACTTGTATGACTAATATAATTTAAGTAGCAACCCGCCCCGGCTTCGCACGGTTTTATTATAAGTATACGCCTTTCTTTAAAATCAATCTAACTATTAAAAAAAACCGCATTAAAATCCGTTGCGTAGTAGGTAATAGAGATTTAAGCATACATAGGGACAGAGAAAGCGACTTTGTTTCATACTATGTAGTGATTTAATAAAGTATTTTTAAAGTGTTTTAATCGAAAAACTATCGATCAAATAACTATCGATCAAAAAACTATCGACCAAAAAACTATCGATCAAAAAACTATCGAATCAGTCATTACTTAGTACGCATTAAACAAGCTCTGCTTAGCTTGGGGCTAGATAATGAATTGTGTGAATTGTCCCTTATTATTATTTTCCTTTATCCCTATGTCCTAAATATTGGAGGCGGAATTTCTTATTTTCCGTCGGACTTTGTCCCTTGAGCGGCTATCTCGATTCGCCTCTGTGTCCTATCTCTGAAAACCAGGTAGTAATTATCCGCCCCTCAATTTACTGTGGGAAAATTATCTTTGTTGACCCACGCGCTTGGGCGATGCTTAATTTTTTTCTCATCACTTTGTAAGCGTTTTTCATGTACTCCTGCATTAATTAGGTAGGTGTTTACGAGGAAATTGCTTTATGCGGTGGTAATTACAGTAGTACTTTTTTCTGCAGTAGGGGATTTCTCGTCGGATTTTCCCCTACCTTTTGTGGGTAGTTCTGAATCATTTCTGAATGTGAAAAGTGGGACAAGTTGATTGTATGATATTAAATTTTCTTGAGGAGCATCATCATGCAGTCTTTTTAAATCTAACTTTATAAATAGTGCTCGACAATTCACTGTTTCACTTTCATTTCAGTTTTCGAAACTACCCATAAAAAGGGTTTGTATTGGATGTCAAAATTGTAAGAGAATTTTCCTGCAAGATTTTATTGAAACTCAGTCGGAATAAGTAGGTCCCTACTAAAGTTTAAAAGGCCTATGTCCAGCAGTGGACTAATACAGGCTAATGATGTTGAAAGATTCAAAATAAAATTTTATTATTTTGCGAAACATAGTTTTTTTATACAACGATGTTTACTACATATAATGTAGAATACCATTGTTTTTATATAACTTTTAAATCAACACGTAAAACCTTCAAAATAGAAGCTCATTTTAGTAACAGTGCAAGTACAAGGAACTAACTGGCTGGCCTCGAGCGGTAGTGCCGCGGGAAGCCACCATTGGCGCACTAATGCAACGTGCATTTTTAATTCATGTCAAGTGTCCCAGGGGTAAGTGCAGCCATGCTGGCTCAGCGCTCGTGTGAACTTGCGAGCAAGGAAGCGTCAAAACAGAGAGTTTTTCCCAATTTAATTACACAAATTATTGACGCGATAGGTCTACCGAACCTGGTGCCTAGGGAGACCCAAGCATACATCACAAATACATACACAATACATAAACAAATATGAGTATTTGTTGAGTTTTTAGTCGTGAGAACACACAAACACATGCTCGCCCGAACGTGTAAATTGGCACATATTTTCTTAATCTATCTCGAATTACAGGGATTTGTTGCTGATCAAACTCTGTCTGTCTGTTACGCTTTCAAGCCTTAACTGTTAAACCGATTTAAATTAAATTTGGTGGAGAGATAGTCTAGCCTGATAAAGGACATAGGCATTTTTTTAATACGAAAAAGTGTTGTAAATTTTAGAAACAGGGAGTGAAAGTTTGTTTCGAAGTTTCAATATTTTTGAAGCTATAAGCTTGAAATTCATTTTTTGGTCTTTAGATTAGAAATAAATAAATATAACATTCAACGTTTGTAAAAAAATTGCCCTTAAGGGAGTAAATAAAAATGAAGGAATAAAATGTGTATGTAATGGGTAATATGTAAGGGATAGGTAGGTATATGATTGCCCAAAGTCCACTAGCTCGAAATCGCGGGGACAAATAAACTAGTAAATAAATAAACGCCACTGTCTTCGCTCAGTATCGTAACGCACTGAAGTCTACTGTTAACGACTGTTACTGTTATTGACATTTGAATCTGACTACAAATGTAACAAATCAGGCGTGCCGCAGGGAAGCATTTTAGGACCTATACTGTTTCTCCTGTATATCAATGAAATAACTGATGTGACAAACCATAAGTGCATTTTGTTCGCTGACGATATTTCTGTGATTGTGACTTCGGATAAGAAATTGACTAGTATTAATGACCATGAAGCTGACATTAATAATACGATTGATGACATTATAGAATGGCTTGATATAAATAACTTGAAAATAAACCTAAGTAAATCAAAATATATTCAATTTAATAAATCAAAACATGTAAAATATAACTTTAATCTTAATATAACCAAAATAGAAGAAGTCGCGGAAGTAAAGTTTCTAGGCGTAATAATTGACGAAAACATGAATTGGAAATCTCAAGTAGAATTAGTAAGTAAAAAAATAAACAAATTCGTATACGCTCTAGGGCAAATAAAAAAGGTGACAAACATCAAAACTGCCATTATGTCGTATCACGCGTACATAGGATCGGTACTTCGCTATGGTTTAGTAATGTGGGGCAACAGTACGGATAAAATTAGAGCATTTTTAGCCCAAAAAAAATGTATCAGAGCATTATGTGGAATCCGGCCTGATGAATCCTGCAAACCGTTATTTAAGGATCTTGGTTTGCTGCCTCTACCATCGCTTTATGTTTATGAAATATCAAACTTTGTAAGAAATCATGGATATTTATTCGACAAAGCAGATGACAAAAATCCTAGGCAATGTAGAGACCCGAATAGGCTTATTCTTAAAGAAACCTCAAAGTCAGCGAGACATCAAAAAAGCTGCTTGACAATGTGTGTAAAAATTTATAATAAGGTACCTAATGAATTTAAATTACTTAATGACTATTTATTTAAGAAGAATTTATTTAACTGGCTAAATGAACATAATTTTTATGACATTGATGAATTTATTAATTTTAAGTCATAATTGCATGCTATAGAATAGTTAAACATGAGCTCATAAATCATAAACCACCTTGTACACCATGTTTTATGCAATAAAATTTCATTTCATTTCATTTCATTTCATTTCATTTCATTTCATTTCATTTCATTTCATTTCATTTCAACGGTTGGCGGACATGTCACGGAAATAGAAGTTGGCATTTCGATTTTGGGAGGGTTAATGCAGGCCTACTGAATTATGGTGGTCACTTGTAAGGCTTGACATGTGATACGCAATGCGTTGAAGCTTATGAGCATTCGATATCGCTGTCCAGGCTTTATGTGCTATATTCATTTCCATCCTTATTTACTAGCATCTGACCGACGCTTCGCACGCGTTATTTGTATAAAAAAATTTCAAGGCTTTTTCTATCCCATGGAAGGGGATTTATGGGATGAAAAGTACCTAGATTATGTGTTACCTATTCCAGGGCTAGAAATACGTCGATTAAAAATGGATGGAAGGATGTTTGTTACTCTTTTATGCTATATTTGGGCTGAAATTTTGAATAGACCAATATACAACATTACTTAGGTTTCATCATCATTCATCTCTTAAATTAAAGTTCCCATGGGACAGAAATAGCCTTTTTCTCACAGAAATAACTTTTAGATTTTTTTTCAGTTCTTTAATAATTCTGTCCCTTTCAAAAATGTGGGATTTCTGTTCACTGTCTTGCCAGTTTTAACTTCATGCCTATTCAATAATATCCAACGTTAGCTAATCAACAGAACAGGGATATCGAATGAAAGTAACGACTCTTGCAATTCGTTGAAAATACTGATCAGCACCGAAGTTTTAATTAAAAAAGTTAGGAAAAGTTTTTTGTATGTTCAACTTCTACGGTGAGCCAACATTGTGGGTCAACCAACCTTGAAAAATGGCGGCCAAATGGGAACCCTCACGAAGAACAGTATTCGATTTTATCTAGTTAATTATTTTGGCTAAAAACCTTACTTTTTTAACATCAGAGGATGATTTTTAAGATATCCAAAGATACGGGTGATAAATACATTAAAACGCGGAGTCAGTATAATCAGTCAGTATCTAGTAAACTTAACACAAGCTCCGTTTAGCTTGGGCCTAGATGATGCTGTGTGGATCGTCCTGCATTATTGATTATAATTATTATTTTTCTTCAGGACTTTCAGAGTCAATTATAAAAGCATTCAACATCTTCATGCAATAGAGTATTAGTAAACCATTTTACAAGCTAACTTCATATACAAAACATGATACAAAACTGAAGTGAATAAACATGGAGTCTAGACCCTAGGTCCATGGGGTACCGAGGCTCTTAGGGTTTAAAAAAAACATCTGAGCGTCTGGTCGATGTGAAGCGTGACCCGAGAGCTGGTGAGTATTGTCATACAGCGTGGTAATGCAACCAGTGTCTTAGGGACGCTTCCGATTGGATTGATATGGATCAGTTGAGCTACCTATAGTTTCTGCTACCGTCTGCAGTTAGCTCATTTGTTTTATTTACATGTACTAGTATTAATTTGTTTCTATTCCTTGATTGTAATTTTCGTTAGTTATGCTTCATAGAATTTTAAACCTTCGGTTTGATAGACTAGGACTGAATACACTATGACAGATCTATTACAGTGTTTAGACACATCATGTAGTGTCAACTTGACAGGTTGTTTTGTGTGTGCTTTAAACGTCAACGCCATGGTACTGCTAGAGCTCGTTTCCACTTGTCGTCTGTCGGGTCCGGGTTTAGTCGGACGATTAGGTGGCACAACATTTTATATGAAGCTATTCACACTTGTCAGAAACCGATTTTGTTAGTCAGCCCTCTACGCTCGAAATAAAATCGATCTTGCTCGTCTATGAGTAAGCATAGAGCTGATTACATTAGTCGGATGTCGGGGCCGAAGACCGTAGGTATAAACAACCTATTATTGACTATCAATGTCTTGAATTGAATATACCCCAAATATATAAATAAAAATATCTATGCTATACCCTAGATGGAACTTTCCATAATGAACGCACAAAAACGGCTTGAGTTAACTACACCTTTCTACCAATTGAGAAAAAAAAACATTTGTGTACTTATGTATAATATTTTTTTTTTAAACTAATTTTTTTTTTTTTTTTTTGTCAAATAAATAAATAAATAAATATTAAAAAATAAACAACGCCATTTAAATTTTGAATAATAAGACCCGAGTTCACCAACTAGAACATAACCATTGATTACATAAACGCAGCGTTAAAATTAAACAGTTGGTTAAACAAACCGCTGTTCACCATCACTAGAAAGCGGACGGTTAGCAAATCAAGCGTTTTTGCAAGAATGAACCGTAAATGAACGAATGATATAATACTACTCAGTAAAAATGGCTATGTTTTTGCTTACATTTTTTGCATCCGAGCGACAACGAAAAATGTTAGGGTAAAATTATAATACGACAAAACGGAATGCCTGATTAGTCAATGCTATTTAGGTACCGTGTATGTCTTTGTTATTTATTAGCATAATGTTCTGGCAAATGTTCGGTCTTGGCATGAATTTGGAAAAACCAAAGTCATGATCAATGACCACATTGATCCGGGACCGGTCGTCGTAGAAGGCCACCTTCTCGAAATTGTTTCCGAGTACACTTACCTTGGGCAGATTATACAGTTGGGTAAAAACAATTTTGAGAAGGAGGCCAAGAGGAGGATTCAGCTGGGCTGGGCAGCGTTTGGAAAACTACGTCGAGTCTTCTCGTCATCCATACCGCAATGTTTGAAAACGAAAGTTTTCAATCAGTGCGTCCTACCCGTAATGATCTACGGAGATGAGACGTGGGCACTCACGGTAGGGCTGGTCCATCAGTTCAAAGTCGCTCAGCGAGCTATGGAAAGAGCTATGCTCGGAGTTTCTCTGAAGGATAGGATTCGTAATGAATACATCCGACAGAGAACCAAAGTTATCGACATAGCTCAAAGAATTAGCAAGCTGAAGTGGCAGTGGGCCGGCCATATCTCGCGAAGAACCTATAACCGTTGGGGTAAACGTGTTCTTGAGTGGAGTCCGCGACTTGGTAAACGTAGTGTAGGACGCCCTCCGGCCAGGTGGGATGACGATCTGCGAAAGACTGCTGGCAGATGCTGGATGGATGCGTTAAGCTGAAGACAGGGCGCTATGGCGCTCATTAGGGGAGGCCTATGTCCAGCAGTGGACGATGATGGATGATGATGATGTTCTGGCAATGTCAAAATTGTCAAACTCATTTTATGTAAGTAAATATTTTCCGTAGAAGTTTCATCTGTTTGTTTGGATTCGTTTTTTATTGATTTCTATTGTTATGTATTTGAAATAAACGGGGTGCGCGTAAATTCGCTCAATATCCTCAAAATCGTCTAACACATTATTTTCTTCCAAAATATAATTCAAAGCGTCTTGCATTTTATTGTTTTTAGGTAATTCAGCAAAAGTTCACGTTATACGCAATAATAACCAATGGTTAACCTAGGTTGATGACTTCGTTTATGTTAAACAGTCGATTACAGAACTTAATCAATGGTTTATTCATGGTGAACAGCAAAATATTGGTAAACAGCCGTTTACGGTTTAAACAACTGTTTAAAATTTAACCATCTGTTGGTGAACTCGGGTCTAAATCAACCTTATCGCAGTAACCTATCGTTTAGTGTTCAACAATTACCTAATGACCTTATGACGTTTTTGACCGAAGAAAACTCAAAACATTGTTTTGACGTTCGTGGTGTCGTCTAGTGAAATTAAACTATATCTGCATAACTCCAACACGCAAAATTATATGAATGCTTATTATGAATATAGGCACTGTTTTGTTTGGTCACTTTTAGGCTGAACGCTGAAGCTAAGGTATATTTGATCTATGTTTAATGTGAACTGCAAGGGGTATTTTAAATCATCGGAATAGCCATCGGATTCGATATCGGAACCTTTTGACGTTGAACGCTATTACAAGCGGATCCGAATACTTTTGCAATTTGAATTTGGATCCTTAGTGTTGATAATAAAATCAAAATAGCGTTCTAAAGAACTGACGGAAACAGAATCAAATTCAAATTTGACGTTTCCGTTTCGGATACGAATGGAATGAATTAAAATACCCCTACAGAAGCTCTGACATCCGAGTAATATACGGATCCCACAGACGAGAAGTGGAAACAAACTCATATGCAATGACAATGTTTGTACAGTGCACCCTATCCATTTTGCTAAAATAACAGACTAACATGATAGGCCGACAGGTACGGAAAATACTTTTACCAGGAAACTAGTGTGGAACGGAATATGAAACCGGAATATTGCTTTGGCTCAAAGGAATCATAATTTTTTTGACAGAATGTTGACAAACATGAAAAAAGAAAGTACTTATCTACCTAAAATTGTTATTCAAACAGAAAGTTAATCTAGGTGTTTTTATAAAAGTATTTCAGACTTCTACCTTTGTAAGCTCGATCCATACAAAAACAACACTAACAAAACTTTTGACAAAAACTAACATTGAATTTTCGGAAAACGACCTCGGTCATCATTGTTCTACAGTTGACTTATGCAATGTAGGTGCGGGTAAGAATCCTCTCAAAACATAATCTTCCAAAGGTGCCATAGCCGATTTGATATTGAAACTAGGCCTAGATTTTAGCACACATAACCTCCTTTTTATGTAATTCTAAACTTGAATTTCATAAAATTCTACATTATTTATATTTAATACCTATACGGATTCATTGGCTCGACCAACGTGCAAAAAGGTGAAGAATCATGAAACTTTTCTGGTAGAGATCTAAACCATGCGATCTACTGAAATCTACTGAAGTGCCATGTTTTAATACGCAGGTTTTTAATTATTATTTAGTTACTTTTATCCAGTTTCTTTAAATAAAATAATAAGTAGTTTTCTTGTTTGAACAAAAAAATATTTTGCGAGCTCACGGGAAAAGATTAATCTCTCATGCTTCTTGTCTGCTTCACAAATAACAAACAAACTAACTAGAGTGATGGATGACAAATGTATTCAACCCGCAAGTGTGCAAATATTACATTTGCACACATGCTTTTTTTGCACACTGTCAGCTTAAATAAACTTAAAAAATGTATCATGAATCGGAGGTTAATAGGTAATCAAACATCAGACTGTGAATAAAAATCGTATTACAAACATATAACTTAGAATTAATGTAATCATTTTCACTATAGAAACATTTATAAAGGATCAGGGAGGAGGTCAATTATATAAATTTGGTTGAAATAGATTTCCATTAAGTTCTTCAATATATTCTGGTAGGTAGGTAGGTAGGTAATAGCAACAACGCACCACCAAATACCTACATAGAATAGAATAGAAAACTCATTATTATACTTAAACCTACCCCACAAAGAAAGAAAAGAAAACATAAAAATACTACATACTAAGACTAAGGTACAAGAACAAAACTGCTAACCTTAAACCTGCCATTACCAAAAACGCATGTTCATTCACCTACGCTGAAAATGCTTCTGGAAGATTCCGTCCAACGATTTCGTCGACCGCTGTAACCGTGTGAATGGAAAAGGCACCAGCGTTCATTGCCTAACAGGGCATACGATAAATTGTAGGTTTGTTCCTTAATCGAGCAGCATTAGGTACGTGTTACGTGCGGGGCGAGCACGGATCCACACAAACGATGAGTTATTGCACAGCATCAATTGCTGGACACAACGGTCATGCCACGGAATAGTAGCGCCTGGAAATGGAATTGTATAACGTGTGAAAAATCAAATAATATGGCGGAAAAGTGTCGAATTTCATGATTTGAGCTTATAGAAGAATTAGTGTAGGACGCCATGTAAATGTGTGAAACTTTAATATTATGTATCCAGCTGTTTTTACAGATGATGAAGTTACTTACAAAATTAAGAACGGACGATCATCTAGTATAGGTAGGGTGGTTTTCTAGATCTTTATCGGGTATTTTATCGCATGCCTTATGTTGATGGCCTTAGTTTCCATTGCGTTACAGCGACGATCATGGGGCGACTAGATTTGTTTGGTTTCTGTGTTTTCAATAAAATATATAGTCTAGAAAAACGCATAATAAGTAGCAGGCGAAAGCTATTTAATTTTCTCATAGGGAGTGCAAAGAGTTCGAAATAAGCGTCATTTATTCTTTTTCATTGTGCCCACACGTTTCAGAAGTCAGCGTCACGCAACGAATTAATGTCACCCAAATGATTTAAGGCGCTGGCAACTGGTGATTGGTTTGGGAAACGTGATACCAAAATTATTTGCAATTCGAACATTTTCCAACCATGACATTAAATTTTTATTGTATTCGTGTACTATCGATTTTTATTGCTCGTAAGAAAATTATTTATCTGTGTAATTTTTCACACAGTTGCATATTGAGTTTTACGATTTGAAGACGCGCGGCGTCGTCGCCGCGTCTAGAAATCGCGAATACAAGACTCAGATGTCACTTGCAATTATTGTCACTCGCAGACATAATGTTAATTTCCGATGGGTGATTTTTGCATAATCGCTCAGCATATCTTTTCATGTCGCTTCTAATTTTTCCACATCCCTGTATGTTATTGTAAAGCAGAGTTCACAACGCCTTAGAGCCTGACTAACAACATCATCGCTTGGGCTATTGTATTTGCTATTCATTGTAGGTATTGTCAATTTAGTGTTATGGGCACCTTTGTTGGAAAATGAGAATCAATTAAGGTGAATTTATATTAATTTCTAATGATTTTAATCCAATGTAATTTTAATCACATGGATTCCGATTTTAACTTCTTTTAATTTTTTTGAGAAACGAGAAGTAGTATGAATAACGGTTTCATTGAAAATTTAATAATTTCATGCCTGGTTAGTGTAATAATTTCACTTATATGTATATACTAAAAACTACTGCTACTTACTGAACTAATCAGGCTGAAAGTTTTAAAATACGACGTAGTTCTAGCCTCAGAATAACAAAAAGCCTAGTTTACAGCCCATAAATTAATTCCCATGAATAGAAATAGCCTAGAAGAAGTAAAAACCTAGCGTGCGAAGCCACAGGCAGATTCTAGTATAATAAATATCAGCCAAGAGTTTCCCAAAGTTACAAGTTAAAAATAATATTTGGATAAATAACTGTCACAATTTTGGGAAAAGTCTGTGGAACTGTATGAATCGCTTAAAACAAAGTATGAAAACGTACGCATTTCTCCTGTAAATATCTACCTGAAATCACACAGACGTTAGACGTTCTCACAAAAGTAAGTAATTAATTTTCTGATTAAACTTTTTGATTGAAAAGCGTTGACAGGGACATTCCTCGTTATATTTAAATGTAAGACGCAAAGACGCAGTTTCGGTTAACACAGTAAACTAACTTACCTACTTTTTATGTATTAGAACTTAACACTTTTCGGTTGACGACTCCATACATTTAAGATGTTTTGATGAGAGCTTTTAAAGATTAGGTGTCGTTTTTGAAGTATTTTCAAACAATATAAGAAGTTACAAAAAAACTACTAATTCTATAGCAATAAACTTAGCTAAAAAGAGACTACATTTATTTCACACTATTTAATAGTTTTTTGAATCCAAATTTTAAAATGTAGGTATAAATCAAATGCGATCGGTCCTTAACGTTATTTTTCGTCCAAAACGACTTACTGTAAAGACACAGTAGCTGCTTTACATGGGTGAATAATTCGTTAACGGGCAATTAATCTAGATAGAACTCGTAAAAGCCCTATAAAATGCAGAGTGCGTACTTAAATTATACGTATGATAATTAAATCCTACGTGAAGTTATTAGCTTTAGCTCAAAATATATATATCTTTACTTGTTTTGAGAATAAGGACCTATAAGTACTTGGATAATCCAAGATGTTTTTTGCCAACAAATAGGTACACGTAAACTAAAACTTACCTACGCAATTTAATAACGATAACAGAAAATATGAAGATGTTGCATTTGAGAAGCTTTTGTGTTCTCTGCTAAGCTTGTGTAAAAAGCTAGAATGTTTAGTTCAACGCTTTTTTTTATATTAAGTAATAAAATTAAGGAAGATATTTATGAAATCACGCCTCGCTGTTTCACCCACATAATTCCCGTTTCCGTGGAAATTCCGGAATAAAATGCCTAAGTGTTATTCCAGACTATATATAATCTATCTCTGTGCCAAATTTCATCCAAATCCGTTCAGTAGTTTTTGCGTGAAAGAGTAACAAACATCCATCCGTCCATCCATACTTACAAACTTTCGCGTTAATAATATTAGTAGGATGATCTTTTCAATTCTCTGATTGATCTTACTGTGGCGAAGTTAACATTGGTAATGATAAATCAAGTTAAGTGTTTCCCGGAAACGTTGTCTCAGAATCAGCAAAGTTTTGATCCTTAAATGAACGTAGAAGGCAATACCGACACATTATTGCCTAAATAAGGACTCGCATGCCCCATAAAATTCAACTTCCACGAATCTGTGAAATAATCAAAGTATTATAGCCTCGTAAATCTTTATCGGTACTTCCAACGGCTTCGTCTATACGAAAGTGTGAATATTTGGTGAGTTCCCATCCATTTTTATTACACCAAGGTCGGTTAAGATGACCCTAAAAATCTCACTATGATTTTATAGCATAACTTATCTACTGTAACAGTGAAAGTACGATGCTATAAGAATACTTATAAATGTAACGGGATTCTTCCAATTAGGGAACATTATATGAGCTACTGTTTTACCTCCCGTAAAACAGTAGAGAGATTATGAGACCTGTTTTAGCGTTTTTGGTTTTAACGTACCATAAAATAACGAGATATTTTAGAGTATTAATTTTCAAAGATGTTTTATTTAACAATTTAATTAAATTTAAGTTTAAAACAGATGCTTATAATAATAAGAACTCATTCGCAACCGTCTACATTTGGCTTAGCTGTTTCAATTGTAAATACAATACAATACAAAAATCCTTTATTGTACACCAGAACAAGAACATTACATAAAGACATTACATAAGACAAGTACAATGAGCGGCCTTATAGCTTAGAAGCGATCTCTTCCAGGTAACCTTTGGATGGAAAGAGTTACTCGTACGTTAAATTTAAGAAAGGTAAATCCTAGTTCTAATTATACATGCTGGACAATCCACATATAATCATATTATAGCCTAGCCTAGCAGAGCTTATGTTATTGGTACTTGATAACTGTTAAACAAAATATATTATGCCACACAGAATAGAATCTTATACAGAAAACAAACGAAAGACGCAGATCGTGCAAAGATTTGACTTGAATCGGGAATCGAGCCCGCAATCTCTTTCGTCATAGGCAGTTTATTCTTTTAGTTGTAAGTTTTCTTATTAATAAATCAATAATAAAGAAAATACTGAGCCAATTAGGTAAAATAGAGCTAGATACACAAATGTATTTAAATAACTCTACCAACAACTTTGAAAGAAATTCTTTTGGGAACACTAAGAAGAGTTTCGAAATTACAAAACGAAGTAAGGGGAAACTTGATTCTCAAGCTCGTTTGAAACGCCCCCAAATTTCAATCAACGATTTAGAAAATCCAAGATTACTTACAAAACTCCATACATCAAACCAACTAAACCTTCTTTTAAATACAGTTTGCGGTAGACTTGTTCTTAATAAAATTTAGAAGCATGCCAAAACATCTCGAATTTTCTACGGCCATTTTGTACCACCATTTTGCTGAAAGGTTTTGCGAGACACGGTCAACCCGGCCTTTTCATTTTGGAGATTAATTTTAAATTAGATTACCTACATTTACAAGTGGATTTGTAACTCTTCCATTTTAATTTGTTCTATTTGACTTTTACCTGGTGGATTGGATTACAGAACCGTGCGGTTCTGTGAAGGTACGACTTAGGATTTGGAAAATATGTCGGTTCTAGTGAACGGTTGCTCAAAGTAAAAATATTCCCATATTCACTTCCCACATGGTATTTAAGGGAATAAAACTGGACTTGGCACTTTTTCAGGCCCAACTCTCAGTAGCCTAACTCGAAGTACCTTACCTACTTACCTTACCTACATAATCTTACACTTGTTTTTCAGAGATATTTGTAGGCTTTTTACCAATATATCTATGTCAAAATTGTTCGAAGATACGATCAGATCGCACTACATCAAAACAAACTTTGGTATTATTGATATAGGTCCTTACAAACACTGTAAGAACCATGACAATATATACAATCGCATGATGCAATCTTATGTCTGTATTGAAATATACCAGGAAAATAAGATGTCATTTCCCCAACATAAATAAAAAATAATGCTGGACAATCCACACATCATCATCTAGCCCCAAGCTAAGTATAACATATGTTGTTTGTATTACATGAGTGATACAATACTAGTCATGGAAAGATTTTTCTTATACATAGGAAAGAAAATACGCAGAACCCCTGAATAGATTGTATAAACATTTTTCGCCAAGGCAGAAATCGGACCCGCAAACTCCTGCATTGCAGGCAGACATTCGCCAAACCTTTCATAGCTCAAGCCGATACAAAACCGACTAATCGCAATAGAATCCAACGTCAACAAGCCGTAAAGGGATACATCCATATTTTCCTGTCATATTGAACATAATACACGCGCAAACAGAAACGTATTTGAGTTTGTCCAGCATCACAAAGCAAAAAGAAACACAAAGGTCGACAGTCCGTACTGTACCACGTTTCTATTCAATTTCTATCTGTATTCAGGGAATTTTTCACCGGTGTAATCCGTTGCAATCGCGCTGGTAGACGGGTCGACAAAGCCTACGGCCGGGCCGAAAGATTACCTAATAGCTAACCCTGGCAATAGATAGAACAAGCACAACTGTCTTTTTTCTTTTGTTTCAATTGACCTCTTGTCTGCATACAAAGTGGTCGACATTGGCAGTTTGATCCCTCAAATCACGCCCAAGATTATTAAAAAAATTGTACGTAGGTAAACGACTTAGTAATTATTCGTAGACAATACAAAATATATTTTTCATAGGTACAATAACAACCTACTAAATGTAATACTAAAAGAGATGTTTACAGAGAGTCAAAAGCATTGCCAGTATTAGAATGGAATTTATATGGCGTAAGGTCGTATTTAAATAGAGACCAAAACCATGAAATGGCTGCGAAGTCCTGAAACAGCCATTTTAGGCATAATGTCTTTACTAGATCCATTAAATTAAACGTTACTTCAGGGATCACTATAAATTCACAGTAACGAACATTTTCCTTCTAAATAGAATTTATATTAATTTAAAATGGAGAGTTGTTTGAAAATATATGCCTACTCAATTTGCTATTAGATTTTTTTCTGAATACCATTCGCATATTTTTAGTACCAGATTTTTTACAAGAACGAAAAAGAGACGTCGAATTTTTTTTTATCCAAACTGTTTTTAACATTAGTTGTGTAGGTAGAAATAAAATTAAACCCAAATGACTGATTGTCTCCCTCTGAACGGATCAGGCTGAAATTTTGAATAGACGTTGTTCTTCCACTAGTGGACAAAAAAGTGAGGCGAACTGAAAATCAATTATCACTTTATATCTTATATTATTTTGATAATTATGTACCTATAGTACTAAATTTGACTTGTCTAAGTGCTTATTTTGTAAGCCTAAAAGATATTGATTTCTGTTTTCTGATTTCTAGGCTCGGAACGGAATATAATAGAGGCAACTTTTCTGACGACGTGTCTTGATGACGTGTCTAAGAGTCCTCTATGGTCTAATGGAAATAAAGCTAGCTATTGATTTGATTTATAACATGTACCTTAAAATATTACATTAATACTCTACCTAATTCCTAATAAAATAATATTATGATAACAATATGATATTATTTACCTACCTTTATGTAGAAATAAAATACAAATACAACCAACCGTCTAGTTCGGTTATCTGTGCGGAACAAACCAACTTACAAGACATTGTACCATTATTATTTCGAGGAATGTTACATACACACGTAACATTGTTATTTTTTTAATATTTCCCTTTTATAATTTATGGCCACGTTTTTATCAAGCTCAAGGTAGTGCTTCACATCTCCAAA
The DNA here is from genome assembly GCA_944547425.1 of Eupithecia centaureata. Lineage (NCBI taxonomy): Eukaryota > Metazoa > Arthropoda > Insecta > Lepidoptera > Geometridae > Eupithecia > Eupithecia centaureata. The sequence goes on from OX155697.1 coordinate 2,669,664, forward strand.
GGGTTTTATCTCTTCCACTACATAGCTTGCCTCGGGGTGTTTGTTTTCCCCGATTGATACGCGTTAAGTAGGGCTGCTCCCTTGCTTCATAAGACTAGAACTTGTTCAATTGATATTTGAAATTATGTTATATTTATATCTACTGTTTTTTGAGTTCAAAAGTATTTCGGGACATACATAATAATATCTTAGTGATTTTAATATTACCAACGGGAACATCTTTGTTTAATTTTTTTGTTCACTATCCTACCAATATTATAAACGCGAAAATTTGTAAGTATGGATGGATGGATAGATGTTTGTTATTCTTTCACGCAAATACTACTGAACGGATCTGGATTAAATTTGGCAGAGAGATAGATTATTGTCTGGAAAAACACATAAACTTTTATCCCGGAGTTCCCACGGGAACGGGAATTACGAAGACGAACTCGCGGGCACCAGCTAATATTTATACATACACGATTATTAGGTACTTACTTAAGTTACACCGATTAAATACATCAACAGGGCTTTCAAAAGTTTTTATTTGTTTCGGAAGACTAACTTTAGGTACTTTTGCAAGTAAAACTAGCCAAGTGTCAACCCTACTACATTTTCAGTTGTCACAACATGTAAATCCCGAAATGTATCATCAATACTTATTGTAAACGCAATTGATCAGAAGTTCTGAATGCTTTGTGTACCACGGCATAAAGTTTTGTGTTAGGAAATATCATACCTACCTTACTTTACGTATTGGAAACTTGAACGCTATGATAAATACGCTTGTTCTTTTGTTTTTTGTAAGGAAAACAAATGAGATCATAAAGATAATTGTATCATATAAAGAAATATCATCACTACATAGTATAAAACAAAGTCGCTTTTTCTGTCCCTATATTCCTATGTCCCTTTGAATGCTTAAATCTGCTAAATTTTGATTTTTGCTCTACCTCGCTTCCCCACACATAGACGTGCTTTGGCTATAGTGGGGGCCTTGAACCCACTACTAATCCCCTATCTGGTGACTAGTAGTGATCTTACTGATACGCACTCTATCCTCTATCGTGGCGCTATTGCGGCCTGTCGTGTTGCGCGGGTAAAGTTCCCGGACTTTGACCGTGCTCCGCGCCAGGCTAGCAGTACCCCGAATTGGCAACAGAGGATAGAGAGGCGTATCAGTAGGTTTAGGACCCTCATAGCTAAGCTAATATGTTTTAGGGAAGGCAACCTTAGACCTCGGGTTATGCGCTTTGTGACACAGGCTTTTGACGGAACTGAAATTCAACCTCAGGACTATTTAGCCTGTGCTACAGAGCGCATAGACTACCTACAACAAAAAGTCTATGCGTGGGCAAACCGAATAAGAAGGTATAAAAAGCGAGTTGACAGGTTTTGTCAGAATCGCAACTTTCAAAGTGACCAAAGGAAAGTTTACCGTAACTGGGAAAAATCCGATCTACGTGTGTCCGATGGTCAAGTACCGGATGCCGAAACTGGAAATAATTTTTGGCGAGGCATCTGGTCTTTGCCGGTCGAACACACGGAGGCGGACTGGATGAATGTGGTAAGGACTGAATGTGAAAACATCGAAACCATGAACGCGATCACTATCAGTGCGTTAGATGTAAGTAATGCAATCCGCTCGGCCCAAAACTGGAAAAGCCCTGGCCCGGACGGATTGCATAACTTTTGGCTAAAATGGTTTCGATGCTCACATTCGGTTCTGGCCACACAATTCCAGAAAGCAATTGAGATCGGGTCACTCCCACTTTTTATAACGACGGGTGTAACTTTCCTGCTCCATAAGTCTGGTAGTACTGCGGAACCAAAGAACTATAGACCCATAACGTGCTTACCCACGATCTATAAGCTACTTACATCCATTTTGACCACAAAAATTAACACACATATTGTTACGAACAATATTTTGGTACCTGCTCAAAATGGATGTAGGGTTGGGTCCCGTGGTACTAAGGAGCTCCTCCTCATTGACATGGCCATTAGCCAGAAGGTCAAACGTGGCAGAGGAAATTTATCGGCTGCCTGGATCGATTATAAGAAGGCTTATGATTTGGTGCCTCATACTTGGCTTGAGAGGGTCTTAGAGTTGTATAAAGTAGATACTACTCTAAGATCATTCTTGGGATCATGTATGAGACAGTGGACTACGGTTCTTCGTCATCCAGGAAGCCGATTAATTTCACCTGCGACCAATGATCTGATAAGGATAGAGAGGGGTATATTCCAGGGCGACAGTCTGAGTCCCTTGTGGTTTTGTCTAGCCCTGAATCCACTCAGTACTCTACTGAAAGATTCAGGAATAGGTTATCGCCTTCGGAGAGAGGGTGAGGTTATTTCTCACTTGTTGTATATGGATGACCTCAAACTATTTGCGCCGAATAAAACACAGTTAATGGACCTCCTGAACATCACACAGATATTCAGTAGTGCCATTAACATGGAGTTCGGCGTTGATAAGTGTGCGGTCATACAAATACAACGAGGGAAAGTTGTAAATTCTAATAATTTGCAACTTCCAGAGCTTATGTCCCTCAAATCTCTCTCAGAGGGTGAAACGTATAAGTACCTTGGTATGCCAGAAGCCTTAGGTATAGTGGACGGGGAAATAAAACAGTCGGTGAAGGAACGCTTCTTCTGCCGCCTTACAAAAGTGCTAAATAGCCTATTGTCGGGTGGCAACAAGGTGCGTGCCTTCAATGGCTGGGTTATGCCCTTGCTTACTTATACTTTTGGCATAATAAGATGGACTCAGACTGAACTAGACGCCTTGGACTGTAGGGTTCGTAAACTTTTAACTACTCATCGCATGCGACACCCCCGATCTTCGGTAATGAAATTGTACATCCCACGGAAATGTGGCGGTCGAGGCTTTTTAAGTGCTAAGACCCTACACAACCGTGAGGTATGCAATCTCAGAAATTATTTCCATCAAGCCGAATACCAAATGCATCGCGACGTAGTTACAGTTGATAAGAACCTTACTCCTCTCTCCTTAGCTAACGAGAACTGGCGTAAACCTATAGTGATGAGTATAGAGGACAGGAAGGCCATATGGGAAAGCAAAGAGCTGCATGGGAGATTCTACAAGGTCCTCACAGGTCCTGATGTAGATCTCCTAAGCTCAGTAAACTGGCTACGTTTCGGTGACCTCTTTGGGGAAACCGAAGGCTTTGTCTGTGCAATTATGGATGAGGTAGTTAAGACGAACAATTACCGAAAGTATATCATGAAAGATGGCACGATCGATATCTGTCGAGCGTGTCATCTTCCAGGGGAGACCCTTCGTCATATACTTTCGGGTTGTTCGCACTTAGCTAACTCTCAGTACTTGCACAGGCACAACCAAGTAGCCAAAATTATACATCAACAACTTGCTCTCCGATATGGCCTTACTGGCCCTGAAGTTCCATACTATAAGTACACACCGGCGCCAGTTCTCGAAAACAGCCGTGCCACGCTCTATTGGGACCGCTCTATCATTACAGACAGGACTATTCTTGCAAATAAGCCTGATATTGTACTGATAGATCGGTTAGAAAGATGGGCGGTGCTAGCTGATGTCACCATACCACATGATGTTAACCTCGTTAAAGCTGAGAAAGATAAACTCAGTACCTAAATATCTTGACTTGGCTAACGAGGTTGTCAGCATGTGGGATGTTGATTCAGCGACCATCGTCCCGATAGTCGTTTCGGTTAACGGGGTAATAGCGAAGAGCCTCGATAAACATCTCAAGAGACTCTCGCTAGGAAGTTGGATCAAGGGTCAGATCCAAAAAGCGGTTCTCCTGGATTCGGCGCGTATCGTCAGGAAGTTCCTCTGTCTGCAACCCTAGTCACCGGCTGCTTGAGCCTAGCTTCGCGGCCGGTGATCCACCGTTTTGATATATTTTTTACTGTAGATTAGTTTTATAATATTTTTGTATTTTCTATAGTAAAAAATGTATTTTATAACGAGTATTAAAATAAATAAAGTGAAATAATAATAATAATAATAATAATACCGGACAGTCCACACAGCATCATCTAGCCCCAAGCTAAGCAGAGCTTGTGTTATGGGTACTAGATGACAGTAGTGTAGTAGCTTAGTCTTAGTTTCAACCCCTCGCTCTAACTAAGTTCAAGACTTGTAATTTAGAAGCGAGGGCTCTCTACCTCGGCAATAGCTTCTTCTTTACCCAACATATTAAGCATAGGTATTTATTAATCAAGGAATATAATAAATTACAACTAGTATATACAGTTGAAACCATTGAGCTAAAAAAAACAACATGTTGGACATAGACACAACATGGCAACATCTCAATCAGAAATTTACTCAATACGCCTCCAACGTCTAAAATTCATCAGTATAAATTAGGCAGGTAATTTATAAAAGCGACAAATTCCAGTAAAAGTATTATAACGTAGCTTTCTTAGCCCCAAGAGGAAACTCTTTATTTTAATCTTACCCAAGGAACGGGCTATATTTATCACGAGGGTATTAAATAAGGGTTATAATAGAATAACAAATGCCTCGCCGCCGGCGACACGGTGGCGTATCTCAACAATCCTCGAAATCTTCAGTTATTATAATTTACATTTAAATTAGGAAGTACGATGGTACGTAAATGTAAGTTGTAATAATATCCCTCTATCACTCAAGAACTTCGATTTTTCTAATTTTTTGTATTCAGGTTAATAAAAATAAAACAAAAAACACGTATTTTTTGATTTTTCGTTTTTCCGAATATATTTTAAAAAATGGGGAGTGTTGTTCGTAGCCAACATTGAGTAATCAGACCATTATCGTCATATAAATTCAGGGTCCTCCTGGCTATCCTCGTCGAAATCCAAACAATCTTCACTGTCTGTACCATCCTGAAGCGCGTGGTCAATATCACTATCTGCCAGAGTCCGCTTAGAGCCCTCCTGGAAAAAGTAAAAACTCAAAAAAATAAAATGAAGGTCTACCACTTTCTACTACCAAATTACCTCCTATCGGTCAATGTAGGCGACGACCAACAAACACAAATTTAAAAAAAAAAAACATATTTACCATGAATTTACTAAAACTCATAATTATATAATAAAGTTGATATACTTACCGGTCCATTTTTTCGAAATTGCAGTTAAACACTCACAAAAACTATTTTTTTCGGATTTTTGAAATCCTGACTTGCATGCACTTTTTCAAATTACTGGCGGTAGACATTCGAATTTCATTTTTTGGCAAATAATGCCATCTTTTGCAATTTCTTGGTACTCGGTCGTTACTTTGGTTGGTAGGCTACGACGTACATTGCTTTGTAACGAAATACAATTAATCATACCAATTTTAAGGGAGATCGATTGGTATGTTGGTTACAGCCTACACTATGATACAGAGGGATATTGTAGTAGATTATAAATACCTATATAATTTAATTTACGTTAGAATTTACGGTTATTGACAAACATTTTGCAAGAGCTCTGACATTTTTTCAAAAAGTAATCCGTGATTATAGAAAATAAGCCAACTTCAAATTCTTTAAATCAAAATCGAGATCATAAATAGAATAATGTAGTCGTAGTGAACAATACAAGCGTTATTAAAAATTAAGTGATCACTTGAGAAGCATAAGCTGAAAAAAAAAAGAATCATAGGAATTGGTTCACTCAGTAGAAAGTACTCGCATTAATAAAAAAAACAAATGAAAACAAAAAAAGTTGAATTAAGAATCTTTCAACCGACTTGATACAAAGGATAAGTTCTAAATTTCATTTCTCATATTATAAATGAAAGGTCGGCCTTTACCCAGCCGTGGGAGTATAAGATAATATAAAAAATCGCAAAAAAAAAACGTTTCTATGTGTTTCATCATAACTGTTTACTGGACGGCTGCGTATTTGAGTCTCGTCGAAGTCTACATTTTTTGCTATTTTGAAATTATTTAGTGAAATAAGAAACATAATCAAGGCCAAATAAGGCCCTTAAAAGATTTACCGGTCCGCTTCTCACCTTCATTTTGGTTAATTTATATGGGACAGGTGAGCTGTGCTTTTACGGCCATGCATAATATTTGACTGGGGAATTGCGGTCCTTCTAATGTTATTCAGGGGCTAAGAGTACCCTTCAGGTGTGGGTGTTATGAGTATGAAAAATTCAGTATGTTTTCCTAAGTTTTTCACCATCGACACATAAAAGACTACCGCAAACAAGAAAATAAGAAAAAAAACAGATCCTCGTGTACAATCCAACGATGATTTTTTTGTATAAGTTGTATATTTCTTATCATTCATAGAAAACACCCAGAAAACCCTAAAAAAAATCTCCGTATATCCAAGTATTTGTCCCAGACCAGGAATCTAACTTTAAAGAATCTATCCAGAAGAATCAAAATTATTTCGACGGTATAATAACGAAAGTGATGGCCTATATCGAATGAAGTAGCACTGCTACATTTTCACCGCCGAGTTATAGCGCTATTTTGGAGGCGTTAAATGGAACTAACATGTTCGGTGGACGTGACATCATCACAGATTAAGGGTCTTTCACACGTGTTTAACCCATTTCAACTTATTCCTCCGTCTCTTAAACCAATAACATGGAGAATGGAGATTGTGTGTATTTTACTTTTACTCTTTCACGCAAAAACTACTGAACGGATATGGATGAAATTGAACAGAGATAGATTATAGTCTGGAATAACACGTAGGCTATATTTTATCCCGGAATTCCCACGGCAACCGGAACTACGGGGCTGAAACCGCGAGGCACTGCTAGTATAAAAATAATATCAATAATGGTGAACAATACACACATCCCAAGCTAAGAAAAGCTTCTGTTATTGGTAGGTACCTACTAGATAACTTACTGATATACTTAACTAGCGACCCGCCCCGGCTTCGCACGGTTTTATTATAAGTACCGAACGGGATAAAAAGTATCCTATGTCCTTCTCCTGGCTCTAAACTACCTCCCTGCCAATTTTCAGCTAAATCGGTTCAGCCGTCCTTTAGTTATAAGTGAAGTAACTAACACGACTTTCTTTTATATAAATAATATCAATAATGGTGAACAATACACACATCCCAAGCTAAGAAAAGCTTCTGTTATTGGTAGGTACCTACTAGATAACTTACTGATATACTTAACTAGCGACCCGCCCCGGCTTCGCACGGTTTTATTATAAGTACCGAACGGGATAAAAAGTATCCTATGTCCTTCTCCTGGCTCTAAACTACCTCCCTGCCAATTTTCAGCTAAATCGGTTCAGCCGTCCTTTAGTTATAAGTGAAGTAACTAACACGACTTTCTTTTATATATATAGATAGATATTAAACTATTGACTGATATTTGAAACACGAAACATAAAAAAGTACAACAATTGTTATGAAGGAAATTCAAAGTTGTCAAGACGTTATCTAAGAAAAATTTGGTCTATTGTGTCTTATTAAGTGAAAGGTCCAGGAGGTAAATTGTTATTTTTGCTCTGTGTTGTTTAGGGGAGACATTTTGATAGGCAAACCGATTTGAAAGCCCTTTGAATTGTGATGGTTGATATTTCTGGTACAAAGCTTTTGTATTTCAGACAATTTAACCTTCAACTATCAATGAAAAAAAAGAAATAAGTAAGTAGGTACGTATAAATAAATAAATAATAAATGAATAACAACAGACAATCAAGAAATAGGAACAAATTAAAATAAGTAAATACAATTGAGCTTAATTACCTAAGAAGTTTCCTTCAATACTTAATGGGCATAATTCAGAAGTAAAAATCAGAACTTTTTACTGATTTACATTACACCTATTATAAGTCTACTGCTGGACATAGGCCTCACCTCATAAGCGCCATAGCGCCCTGTCTACAGCCACAAAGCTGAAAATAGTCTATTTATAATGCTTCAACCTCCTATTAAAGCGCTATAAATAGCACCCAGTTAGCCAGGTGGCTTATTCACAGTTTTAAGTTATTCCCATAAAAAAACCTCTCAGGTATTTACACGGCTCAAGCTGGGCCTAAATGAAAATATACTAGCACTTTAGGGTAGATCCGCTTCGAGGTGGGCGAAGTTTAGCACTAGAGTGGATCTATAGTGGTTGTTTCGGACTCCGAATGAGTAAATAACAACAATCACAATAATGCTGGATAATCCACACATCATCGTGTAGCCCCAAGCTAAGCAGAGCTTGTGTTAGGGTACTAGATGACTGATATACCTTATACAATATGTAACTATTGCTGATCAAATCTAGTTGTTATGCTTACAAAAATATAAGTATTAGTATTAGAAACTGCTACACAATTATTCAGCGCGTATGTAAATACTAAAAACAGGTTTCAATTTCTTAAGAGCAAGAAGTTCGATGGCGCTCATTAGGGGAGGCCTATGTCCAGCAATGGACTAATATAGGCTGATGATGATGATGAAGAAGTTCGATCATAATGTAATCGAAGTCAAGGACGCCCCTGCAGAAGGGTCGAAGATTTGAGACTTAGAGATAACTAGTATTTTGAATTTACTTTTTTATTTCCGAACATGATGTTTTTTTCATGTAAGCATAGAGAATTTTATTTATAAGCATTTCATTTTATTTCAATTTTTTTTTTGGTATTAATTAATAGATAAAAGTTAACAATCTTACTTGAAGGTTTTCAAATGTGAGATCCTATTTTCGTAACAGTTTAATCTTTGCCCCAATAATTTTACGAGGTGTTTTTTTTAAATATAAACCTAGATAATAACGATTCTACTTTTTTAACCACTTCGTTCATAGTTTTTATTAAGACTTTAAAAAAACTGATAATAACCTTGTAGCACTAATTCCGTAGGATGTTATCTAAACTAAAAGCTAGTAAAACGAATATAATCAAAATATTTATGCCGATGACACAAACAAAAGGAAATAAATAATTCATATCAAATATAATATAATTTACAATGAAAATTACAAAAGTCCCGCTATATGGCTATGCTGATCCGCGAGACCTCACTCTATCTATAATTTATAGATTCGGAGTTTTCGGATAATTTCGAGGTCATCAGCAGAACCCTTGCCCATCCCTAGTTTTAGTGATATCGTAAATCGTGCCTCACATGTTTTCCGTACTCTGAAAATGGCTTAACTCATTTTGTCAATTCTGTAGATACTTTTTCTTTATTTCTAACAGCAATTCTAACAGGATTTTTCTAGTTTGTTATGATAATTATTATAGGAGATGAAGATGGAGATCTGTTAATTTGATCACTTTATTAAATTGTATTAATATAATAAATTGTAATAAATTGTATTACCTATATAATAAATTACAAATGAAAATGGCAACTTTACTAACACATCAACAGTTCAATAATTAAAAAAAAAACTAAATCTAGGATTTACTTTAACTAATAAATAATTGAGTTAACAGCAGACTGTTTCAAACAATCAATAGGTAACAAAACTGTTCCATATCGATTGTCGCGTCCCCAAGACGCTGCTGGCTGTTGTCATCACTACATGTATAAAACAAAGTCGCTTTCTCTATCCCTATGTCCCTTTGTATGCTTAAATCTTTAAAACAGCGCAACGGATTTTGATGCGGTTTTTTTAAATAGATAGAGTGAGTTAAGTGGAAGGTTTATACATATAATAAAACCGTGCGAAGCCGGGGCGGGTCGCTAGTATAGTGATGAACACAAGCGAAGTTTAGATATAACCAAATAGTACCTATTTTCAGTTCTTTCATTGGTCCCCGTCTTCAATGATTATTTTCGCAGAGATTCAAAATTAAATTCCATCCTCTCACCACAGAGGGGAAATAAATTGTAGAATTAAATTGTGATAAGTCTCAAATTGCGATCAAACCGCGCAAACTCGTCACTTGCCAGCATTCGCTTGGAATGATCCGATTAGGTTGTAATTTCCTGTGCCGCTGACAATTCAGAGCATTTCACTAAACATTCCATACATATGAGATACCTAAATAGAAGAAGAATATTAATTTGGAGAACATACTAGCTTTTTACGACCGATCTGCCGTGGCGGACGGGGCGAAAGTCCGTGTCACAGTAGGTTGTGATTTCGATCCTGTCTTGGGATAAATTTTTGAAAGATCAGCAAACATTTATTATTATATTTCAGGGTTCTGGTTGTCTCTATGTAAAAAAATAATAATTATGTACTGAATGTATTGTATTAAGTTTAACAGTCATCAACAACACAAGCTCAGTTTAGCTCGGGGCTAGATACTAGCCTACAGTTCACTCATGTCTTGTAGAGACCGCTCTTTAGCCACAAGACTACCAATTATTATTGTAAAATCATACTAATATTAAAAACGCGAAAATTCGCATGTATGTATGGATGCATGGAACGATGATTTTTACCTCTTCATGCCAAAATACTAAACGGATCAGGCTGAAACTTTGAATAGAGGTAGCTATATGCCCTGTTTAAAACATAGGTACGCTACTTTTATCCCATAAATCAGTTCCCATGGGATATAAATAACCTATTAACGTTTTTATAGAACTTTTTATCCATCTAATTGAAGGCAATTTCGCGAAACAAGCGAACAACGATATTATATTATGAGGTACCTACTCATTCGATACTGTCTAAACCAAGCTTATAATCAAAGAAACCTGTTTATGAAGCCGCTATTCAGAAGTTGTCACATGCCTTTGCCTGTATAATATTAAAATCAATACCGTTAATAGGATTTAAGTTTAAATAGGGGTGGTTAATGGAATTAGTGTCGTGTCACTGATCATTACACATTGACTCGGTTTCCCGGTGACATTCTCTTGATTTCGTTACTGAGTTCAATAGATGATTGTGCTTTTTCACTTTCAGTGACTTTTTCATCGAGAAAAATATGATATTATGTGTTCGTATAGATAACTTGTATTAGTATATTATGTATACTAATTTCATTATGCACGCATAATGGACCGATCAGAGTCTAAATGCGGAAATAGGAGTATACCAACCATAGTATATTATGTAATCCAGTCTCAAATGTAATCGATCTTAGTAAATATTTACTATGAAAAAACTTAAACAAATAGTAAACCTATTTTAGTTATCAGAAGATTATTTAATAGTCTTCTTTCAAAGTCAAATCATGATTTGAAAGTAACTGTCCTATCTACACGATTAATTATGTGCATGTTTGTTATATTCCACGAGAAAAACTGTAAAAAAACAGTAAATTCACAGTTTACTTACTCGTGTATTATGAAAAATCTTCAATTCTAGAAACTAAACTATTTACAAGAAAAAGAGAAAGAAATTCTTCTAATTTAAAACTATTTCTATTGTAATATGTTGGTTAACCAATGAAATGGTAGATGTAACAAAAAAACTGAGGTATATTGACGCAGTTTAGGTCACATTATCTTGATTTCGTTATAGAGTTCAAAGGATTGTGCTTTTTCACTTTCAGTGACTAGCCCATGAAGAATAATAATGTAGGTTTCAAATAATAGTCTGGTCGATGCGACGCGTGACCCGAGAGCTGGTGAGTATCTGGCTCAGCGCATTAGCATTGACATACAGCCTGGTAATGCAGCCAGTGTCTTAGCTATACGACGACTAGTATTAATGGATCAGTTGAGCTACTTCTAGACTGTTTAATAAAACTTGTTTTAATTTGTTCCTTGAATGTATAAGTAGTTTATTAAACTCGAAAAGACAATAATACCTTTTGTCTCTTATTACATTTTGACCCTCTGAAAATCACTGCAATGTGGAAAAACTGAACTTTTTTTTAGGCTTCTCTTTGGTTTTTTTCTTACAAGGGTAAAAGTAGATTAATAAAATACATTGAGAAGAAATTCTGGACGTTTTTGAATACATTTTCTCATGGGAAAAATTAAATAAGAAAATATGCATTGCAGACTTATAGACTTCACTACATAGTATAAAATAAAGTCGCTTTCTCTGTCCCTATGTCATTATGTCCCTTTGAACGCTTAAATCTTTAAAACTACCCAACGGATTTTGATGGGGTATTTTTAAATAGATAGTGATTCAAGAGGAAGGTTTTTACGTATAGTAAAACCGTGCGAAGCCGGGGCGGGTCGCTAGTATAGAATAAAGTTTAAGCTTCCTGTGTATGACACCATACGCATTCCTTAATTTTTCAAAACTATATTGTGAGAATAATCGATATTTATGCCTACGCTTATTTTTTTGGATGTTTGTTATCTATTACCGATTGAAACGATTGACCTGACTGCATACTATTGCAAACAATCTGGAGGTAGCTAACTGATCTATATCAGTACGAATTGGAAGCATCTCCAACATGCTCGCTACCCCGCAATGAGGCAATGTTGAAGGCTTGAGCACACCAAAAGCAGGGCAGGCGCAGCTCCATAGCAGGGCAGGTCAGTTGCGCCGCGGTTGACGTCACACCAGAAACATGAGCAGTCAGAAAGCAGTTTAAGGCGGTCCCTGCTTTATAACCGCGCTATGTGTGTCGTATCGATCGCCACACTCGGTTCACTGCAAGATGTTGAATGGTTCGGATCGGACTCTGACGAAGAGGAGCTGTTGTTGCTTCTAGCTTTAGGTAAAAAATGAAGAATATGGCTTCACGATATAAATAAGAAAAGAGAAGAACATGGGGAGTATCATCGCCTATGTCGGGAATTAGAATCTTTTGAAGATCGGTCGGTTCTATACTTATTTTCTGACCTTTAAATCATATAAACATTTATATTTTCTCACCAACTCTATCAATTTTTCATTTGGTTCCTGTGAGATACAGCGTTGAATTAAAGGGATTACGCTTGAGGTACCCGCACGTCCTCAGACAGCACGGGACGCTCGGCGCGTGCGGTGGTCTCGGGTGCGATCACAAAACATACTATCCAAGTGTTTCTGTTCCCAGTTCCCTCTCTATAGGAGTGACTGAACACCACATTGGCGACGTGGATAAAAGCAGTATGTACCTAGTTACCTACCTATAAAAAATGTGTATTGAAGTTCTCCCACCAACTTATTTTTGACGAAGGGAAGGGTAGATGCGTGATTGAGGTGATTTTCTGATAAAAGTTCTTTGTGCGTTGGTGTATTTCATTAAAAATGATTTTATAGTCATTGTTTTAATGAAAGTAAATTTAGTAGGAAGATAAACTATCTCCGTACTTGAGAAAAATTTTTAAGAAATTAAATAAACGCTCACTATTGGCCGACAATTACGTGTCTACCGCATCCTAAGCATTTTCTCGTGGTGGTTATTACAATGGTATAAATGAGGGTAGACTTACAATACTATTGAGACATAATGTCGATGAAATAACATAAAAGGCATAAATTACCTGTCCATAGCAACAATTTACAAAATGTAAAAAGGTTTCTGGTGGTAACTTATAATTATGATGAAATAAGTATACCTACCTACAAACTGTATCATTGCTATGGACCAACTCCAGGGAATGGACACCAGTTTTTTACACGCCTTGATATGAGTTCCACAATGAGTCAATAATAAAGTTGGGTAAATTCTTTATCAGATAGCATAAAATGTATCTATGTCATGTACCTACCCACATAAGCAAGCAGTTTGTTGGTTCTTACTCATTGTAACTGTGCCACGTATTTATACGTTACTTTGCCATATTCGAAAGAGAGTTCCACAATGAGTCAATAACAAAATTGGGTAAATTAATTATCAGATACGCATACAATGTATGTTATGTGCCTACCCACCTAAGCAGTCTGTTGGTTCCTACTCATTGTAACTGTTCCACGTATATTCCACGTTACTTTGTTATATTCCAAAGATTTATCAGGAAAACAATCTACGTACTTTACCAAGGTACTCAGGTACCTAATCTTGGTCTCAAAGATGGTGTTGACGGCTTTAAAGTTGCTAAATCATGAGAGCATTAATAATGCGTCTATGCCAAAACAAAGTTTTCTCTTCGAGCGACAGTTGTTATGCTCGTGAAAAACAATAGTGAACATATCGATAAATTTGTAGGTACCACCGAAATGTATTTCGGCTATTTCAGCGATGATATTCGGCAAATGTATTTCGGTAATTTGAACCACCGAAATGTATTTCGGCAAAACTATCTACCAGAAATCTGTATGGTTAACATAATATAAAATAAGTAAGTGTACAAAATTGTAAAGGAAGCGATTGCGCTTCGAAAAACAAGTTCCCTACCCACATAATAGGCAATTTAATGGGAAAAACCCAAGTAAAATTAACATTCAATAAATGTGCCCTATAATGATGGTAATATATTATATTGTAGTATATTGTATTAAGTATATCAGTCATCTAGTACCCATAACACAAGCTCTGCTTAGCTTGGGGCTAGATGATGCTGTGTGGACTGTCCAGAATTATTTATTATTTATTATTATTATTTATAATATGTGTGGTAGCAAAAAATGACAATTCTGATTCTAAAGCTTGCCCCGCTTTAGATAAATAAAATAAGGGAACCTAATGTGGTTGTTAACTAGATCCTCTGAGAGGAAAATACTTTGGTTTGCTCATCACACGAAAATCTTGGCAAAACAAAGTGTGTTATACTATGTATATATAGGTCATTCTAGTAGTTACTTAACTACCTATCATTTCCAATCTACATCTCTATGACACCGAAGGAATTGAGATTGGAATTGCAAACTTAAAAACATTCTGTTTTGTTAGATATGGTACACAAAACATACAAGCATTAATATTTTGTAAGCATAATATGTTCCACAATGGGTAAAATGATATTGGCTTAAAACACTGGCTTTGATTATCTAGAAATAAAGCAACAAATATACCTATAAATATATTAGCCCTATTCAGAAAATAATGGAGATTTCGTACTGTGTCAAGGACAGCGTTACATTTTGTCAACATAGTTGTTATCAGTAAAAATAAAATAGAACAACGCGCTCGATTTACGGGTCAGGCGAACACCGCTTGCAGTTTCAACTCGAGGTGCGTGCAAATAATCGGCCCGAATAAAATATTACTTAGCTGATGCAGACGCGTTCCCTAAGTGCGCAATAACAATGGTACCTACCGTCAAAAGTAAAAAATTTGGTTGTGTTCCTTAATAATATTTTGCATATTAGTGCACAAAGTGTAGGTACTCTGTAACTAAACAATAAAAGTTTTGTTATAAATATAACAACACGTAAGATATTCATACGATACGAATAGGAAGAAAACATATCTATACAAATATTATAAAGAGGAAAGGTTTGATTTTTTGTTTGTTTGTTTGTTTGTATGAATTGAATAGGCTCCGAAACTACTTGGCAGATTTGAAAAATTCTTTCACTGTTGGAAAGCTACATCATTTCTGAGTGACATAGGCTATATTTCATTTTCAAAAAAAATAGGCATCCTTACTAAAATTACGATAACGTAATCCAAGGTGTGAAAAAAATATCAAAAAACTACCTTACATCGCGTGCGCTGCGAAAACTATTGATGATAGAACAAAATGATATACTACATTTTTTTAGAACACACCATTATCTACAAAAAATCAGCGGCAGCATATCTCTAACTATTACAGTCATGTCACAATAAGCGTTTTTTTATTGAAAAAAAGAAATTAAAATACCACCGCTACAAAAAGCTCTTTATTTGTACCTTGGTATTAACCCTTATCAAAATAAATGATGTATTATTTAAGACTGCTTCAATATCTTTATATTACTTTTTGAATTATTCGATTCTGACAATCCATTCAAAAGATATCACGAGTTAAAAAAAAATTAAAAAATAAACTGTATTCGGCTAGCTATGCGTTGTAGGCGTCACTCGGGCAGGGGTACGGGAGGGGGGTTAAGATCACGAAATAAACTTGCCGCGCGGCTTACTCGCGCGGTCGGCTCCCTACGTGATGGACGTGTGCGGAATTTACGCTTGATAATAATTCGTTTAGTAAGTAACTAAACCGATTTAAAAAGTTCTTTACAGAACTAAACCCATTTATATAAAATATTGTTCACTTAGTTATTAACCTAATAAATTAGTTTAATGCCCGTGCGAAGCCGGGACGGGCCGCTAGTCATTTATAAAGTAAAACAATGAAATATGCAAATCATTTTAGTGTTTCGAAATAAAAGAAAAATAACTAGATTTCTAGGGACTCGATAATACGATTTGAATGAAAAATAGAAATATTTAATAAATAGGTACAGCAAACATGTTGGAAATATGTTCGAATTACAAACAATTTCGGTATTACGTCTGTTTGAGCAAATCATCAGGTATAAGTAGAAGCTTATGGACATAATAGCATTCTTCTCAAAGGTAATAAATATATCTTTTAAACTAAATAAGTCCAGATCTTGGACATAATCTGACAGCAATGGCGTTCTCTCAAGAATACGTAGTAAAGTTCGTGGAGACAAATTGCTGTTAGCAAAGTTTAGAGCTGTTTAAGATAAGCAAGTGACCGATATTTATATCGGTTACCAAATGGTTTTGACCAACCCTATCAGACAAGTACATACATTAGGTACATTTATAGAAACTCAATTCGCACGATGATATTTCAAGTTGTTGGTAAAGTGCACATTGTACGCACAATAAATAATGCACGCATAAGGCGTAGGCTAAAAAAATAGGACCCTGACCGTTGCGACCTGAGCTATAAAACAATGGCTGATGTAAGCCCTGTTGGACTTGGTTTTTCCTAGTTCAGGTCGACAAGTAGGCAATGTACCTCACAGTTAATTGCTTTTCGAATCAAAAGTTAAAGGGCGTGGAGTGTTTACAGAGAAGTCACTACAGACAGAACATGAAGCCTAGTATGGGCGATTGAACATTTTACCTACTAGTGGCCGAGTTCAAAATAACCACGGACCACAAACCTTTAGAAGTCATTATATTGGTCAACAATCAAAACCAAGCGCCAATAATGGAGCGGTGTAGGTTTCTCACCGACATGCCTCGAATAATAAAAATAATAGACTTGGTCTATCTTGTGAAGGACTATGAAAACTGAAAATTATATTACTTCGAAAATGCTCGACCACTCACGGTATCCTAAAACAAAACAAAGTAGACCTCTAAAACGAAACAAAGTCGGTCCAACTCCCCGAAGATCAAGAAATGAAACTTGTTTTGAAGGTTTCAAAATGATTGGGATACATACACTGACTGACTAATACTACAGTTATTCATACAAAAACTCTGAAGAAATCCTGTTAAAAGGAAATAAAACAGGATTTCCTGTTAAAAGAATGAATAAATGAACACTTTAGTGTACTAAAAGGGATCATATAGTTAAAAAACTTATGTCTAATTAATATAAACATAGTACAAAGTACAAAAGGCGACCTTATCGCTGAGACCGATTTCTTCCAAAAATAAAACACATGTTAAATTTACGAGACAGTCTTTTAGCAACTGCTTATGAAAGCCATGCTGAATAGTTGGCATGAACCCCGACTGTGGACTTCTGTATGCGTGACAAGCTTGGTGGCCCAAATGTTATGGAGAATATCGGGATGCACATACGTCATAAGTATTTGTCTTCAACAACATCAGGCATAGATTATGAAATAGTTGTTAGAGACCGGTTTATCTAAATTATAAAATAATAGAAACTTAACGACTGCTAATGAAAATGTACGATATTCCATCACTACTTAGGGTGGATATTGCAATGGATTTCCTTGGTGCACCGCCAAGTAATCAACCACTAGTGGCTGGTAGTTATTGATTATTTCTGTACATTTAATGAAATTAAAATCATGGAATTTTTTTAAAACTGGGACTTCCTGTCAACATCAATGCTAATAATGAAAAGTAATTGGCGTCGGATGAGTTCAAATCATTTTGTCTTATCCCCATCGGTTCCAACAGAACGAAGAAGAAGAAACACAGCTCATTGGAATTCTAAAATGACTCAACAACATGAATTATTTTTGAATGCGCTGTTGGCGCCTAAACAAATAATGAGTATTATTATTTATGGACAAGATTGACAGTCTGCCGCTGATTTACAAAATAAAAAATAACAGAAAGTTGTGACAGAGACTAACTTATGAAAAAAAAAAGGAAAATATATGTATAGATGTGGAAAAAACAAAAGCAAAAGAACCCAAATTAAGGGTTGAAGGGAAGGTTTAAAGTTAAGAACAGGAACTGAGAAAATAAATACTAGAACTACCTATCGTTAAAACGATAAAGGAAGGTTGAACATTTAAAATAATTTGTAAATAAAATTATAGTCCTCAATTTTAATGATGATGAGAGTAATGAGGATCAAGAAGCAGAATAAGAGATGGATTTGGCTTGTATAGCATAACATTAATTTTGACTGAATTATGTGTTAGCTGTTGAATTTATTTTGTTGTATAGTCTGATGAGAATATAGTCAGCAGTTTAGCTTATTTTGTTGTGATACATTTGCTTGGAAACTTACGCTTAAACCGTACTTACTGTGTATAATTTATTTTATTGAAATTGGAAGTATATAAGCTAAATGCAAATAATTTATAATCACATATAAATATCCTACTGACTTAAAATAATCGTAGTCCTTTTACTTTGGGTGAATTGTTTTAGTTTTCATTTTTGTGAAAGGAAGAGATGTGAGATACAGCGTTGAATTAAAGGGATTACGCTTGAGGTACCCGCACGTCCTCAGACAGCACGGGACGCTCGGCGCGTGCGGTGGTCTCGGGTGCGATCACAAAACATACTATCCAAGTGTTTCTGTTCCCAGTTCCCTCTCTATAGGAGTGACTGAACACCACAGTTCCATGATACATTTGTAAAAATTTACAACCATTTGGAAACTGCACTGCGTCTGTCCTGCTCAACTGCTCTGGTGTGACTAGTCACAAGTCAGTTGTAGTAATACAACGTGTGCTCACTGCGGCGGCCCCGCGTATGCGCTGCCACCGCCCCGCGCCTGCGCTGCTCCCGTCCAAGTGTTTTGTCAAAGAGCAGTGCGTGCGCGTCGCAGTGGCGGAGCAGGTAGGCTCAGCAGGCCCGCGTTTGTTCAGTGTGTCATCCCTCATATAACTACATTATATACTAACGTAGACGCACTGCTACCGCACTGCAACTGCTTTTGGTGTGCCCAAGCCTTCAATGCTGATGCGCTGCGCCATTTTTTATTTAATTTCAACCATTTTGAAAAGGTAACTATAATATCTTCAACCCAATTAAAATATGAAACCAAGCTTGAAAACTATAAGCTCGTTAAGTAAGAAATCTTGTCAAAGGTTTGCCACTTGCTTTGAGATTCTAGTTTCGTAGGGTCTTAATTAGAGTTAATCTTATGATAATAAGCCACGTTTTCACTAATTGCTGTAAAATGAAAGATGTGGAAATGTTTTTCAGCTCTGACGACTGCAGACATCTTGAAACGTTAAATTAAGTCTATTATTATTTTTACTGAGTAATGTTTACTTACGTACAATCTTGATTAAAATAATAACATTTTATATTCAAACTAGCTGCGGCAAATAATGCTCCAAATATGCATATTTATCCATACATAAAAAATTAAGTAGGAACAGATTTTCACAATTGGTTATAAAATAAATAAAGGAGAAGACCCTTCTTTTTGAAGTTGGTTAGAAACAGCTTTGCTCCTAAAACACTGTCTTCTTTTTGTTTAATTTCTACACTTTGTTTGTAGGCCTCCTTCATAATTCCCATTTCCTGGGGTCTAATGCAATTTGACTCCAGCAGATCTGTTGACTTCATCGTATCAACGCCTGTAAAAAATCTGAATTTACTGTATTTTCTTAGTTTTATTTGAATTTATATTAGTATAGTGAGTTTGCTTGTCATTGGTATGATTAGTAAGACAGTAAATGTTTTTTCTCTTCTATTCCATTCCATTCTATTTTATTCCATGTGTGGTTTCCCCGAATACAGAGGACAACACATAGTATTTTAGTAGTCTATTCTAGTAGTAAGCAGTCTCAGTCTGTTTAGCACAACGATCCTTTTTCCACACTTCAAAAGTCGGGCAAATCCTGTAAAAAAATAACTCAGTAACATGCGGAAATTTCATTATTAGAATGCCCTTAGGTCAGATCCATAATCCTCAACAGCAACGTGACCAAGCTATGTCATCTTATGTCACTTCAATCCGCTTAAGTTAAAATAAACTTTATCGTCCTGAATTCAGAATTCATTGTTAGTTTTGGGTCTTGTCTGTTTCCATATGAATTGATTTCGCAATAGAAATATACGGGTCAGATCAAATAGATTTTCGCCAACATGAATTTGAATATACCTAGATAATAAAATAATGCTGGAGAATCCACACATCAGCCCGTAAGTTCAGTTTAGCTTTGGGCTAGATGATGCTTTGTGATTTTTTTATTCATTCCAATACATTGGATACATAACGTGGTAAAAATTTAACTCTGAAAATTCGTACCTAAGTTAACAAGATCATTGTGTCAAGCGACTTCATAATACCATAGTATACATATACATAGTAGTAAAATACAATAACAATAATAATTCTGGACGGCCCACACAGTATCATCTAGCCCCAAGCTAAGCAGAGCTTGTGTTATGGGTACTAGATGACTGATATACTTAATACAATTACATAGATAGATATTTTTAGTATAGATAGAAAACACCCAGACCGATGGGACAAATTTCTGCAGATCGTACACAAATTTATTCCGAGGCGGGAATCGAACCCGCAACCTCCTTATAGTATAGGCCCAATCCAAACTAATATTATAAATGTAAAAGTTTGTGTAGGTTTGTGAGTTTATCTCTGAAACTAGTCAACCATTTTTTATGAAATTTGTGGATACTTTGGTTCTGGAAAAGGACAAAGGTTTATCTAATTTTCTAAAATCGTGAGGTGAAACAAGGTGGTAAATTTTCTAAATACAGCTTTATTCCATAATTCGATTCAATCAAATGTCTGTAAGTTCTAATAAACTATAAAGTAATGAAATAATTTTAATTTTATAAATCTTTCCTTATGGCTGTGAAATAAATATTGAAAGTAATGGAAAATACTGGTTTTATTCACTTAGAAGAAGGTTAAAATAGTCAAATAACTTCAAATAAAGAAATAACTGTAATATAACCTTAGTATAATAGTAATAACATAGTATATAGTGACTAAATACATATATATTTTTTTTAGGAGTATGTGATAATATTTAAGTGTTAACACATACATTTTGCGAAACCGCGGGGCGCCGCTTCTATATAAATATTGGTCAGAAAAGGAAAATTCTCGAGAAAATATTGGAGCGAAAGGTGAGTCTAACATGACATGACAGCGCCTAGCAACAGTGAAAATACCCTCACTTACAGTCAATAAATAAATTACTGGAGCGAGGATAAGATAAAATCGAGTGGATTATCGACAGGCCTCTCTTGCTTGATCCATCTCCAAGTAAATAAGCTATAATGTACATTAAAAAGCACTAGCATACATATAGATGAATATCTATCTATCATCATCAGCCTATATTAGTCCACTGCTGGCCATAGGCCTCCCCTAATGAGCAGCATAGCGCCCTGTCTTCAGCTTGCCGCATCCAGCATCTACCAGCAGTCTTTTGCAGTTCGTCATCCCACCTGGCCGGAGGGTGTCCTAGACTACGTTTGCCAAGACAAGGTCTCCATTCAAGATCATGTTAATGATATGATGTGGTGTCTTAGATGAATATCTATAAATAACAAAAGAATACTGAATAGTATAAATAATAGAATCAGGCGTTCGAATAAAAATATTTTATAACAAATTCGCGCTAAACCTTCACTGAAAAAATTCAACAGAACCTTATTTTCATTTAATTTAGGTACAATAAAGTTAGACAAAAACATTCATGAATGAAGCGATTTCTACCACATGAATTCTTTAAGCTGCAAACTGACAACGTGCTCAAACCTCATTGAATCGTATGCACAATTTGATCAAGCCATTTGATCAAACTATAATAGTATGCACAATTTGATCAAACCATTGTCGTCGAGACCGACGTTACGAAGGTAATGAAATATAATGATATCGTACGTCCCTTGAACTGACCTTTTTGTGATATTTGAAGGGAAAAAAGTGGCTTAATGGTATGGAAGTTAAAGGTCCTTTGGAACATTAAAAATGTAGATTTAATCCGCGATTTTATTGCTGAGAAGAGAAGTTCTTTGAAAATATTAATTTAATAGTTAAATATACCTATCTATAATAATTATGGATAATCCACACAGCATCATCTGGCCCCAAGCTAAGCAGAGCTTGTGTTATGGGCACTAGATGACTGTTATACTTAATACATTATAATACATACATACTTTTTTTTATATAATTTTTGCAGAACTTACAAACATTTTCATAATCGAACCCGCAACCTCTTGAGTCGCAGGCGGACTTTCGCCCACCGCGCCACATCGGTCAACGTATTGTTAGTAAAGTGAAGTAATTTTAATTTAACTATGGTATTTTAGGGTAGAGTAATAATTTAAGTTCACCTAGGATATTCTAGGATCTATAAAATGTTCTAAATTCAAAAGGAAAATAGCAAAGATTATAGCTTAGAACTTAATACAGAATCACTACATAGTATAAAACTAAGTCGCTTTCTCTGTTCCTATGTCCCTATGTCTCTATGTATGCTTAAATCTTTAAAACTACGCAACGGATTTTGATGCGGTTTTTTAATAGATAGAGTGATTCAAGAGGAAGGACGTATAATAAAACCGTACGAAGCCGGGGCGGGTCGCTGGTAGTTATTAAAATACAATACTGTTACAAAGAAACTGTTTGGCATACATGTCTGTCATCCTAACGAGCCATACGGATGCGTTCCCAATCAGATTTATATCGAAGGGGATTAAAATTTAACGAGTAGGCTACACTGCCTCTACTCTTCTTTGTGATCGCGTCCTTTGTGTGGGATAAAAATGGGAAATGAAAATGTTTATTTTAACAAACGTACGGTATTTTCAACGGACGGTCTGTTAAAATGTTTAATTCGTTCAATAACTTAACGAGTCTTTATTAACATAGAAATTATAATCAAGGAATGGATACAAATTAAACTAGTATATACAATTGAAACTATTGAGCTAACGGTTGTGCTAACTGCAAACAGTCTAGAGGTAGCTCAACGAGCAAGCATTTGGGAAAGTAATTAAACTACGCTGAGTCTTTAGAAATGCATTAGTTCATGATGGCTAAAAAAGTATTTGTCTATTCCATATACGAGTTGGCCTTGCAGCGCTTCTGCCGAATAATCTGTATTATGTAAGAATTTAGAATTTAATATTATTATTTGTTTATGCTTAAAAAATAAGTATTTACATTTATTCCCTACGTTAACAAAAAAATGCGGCCCGTAAAAGGCTGAATCCAATAGAACGAACTCTGATCAACAAAATAGATTTAAACTCCGAAGGGCAGTGGACAGGTAACTTGATTAAAAGAGTGCGCTTGCATCGTGGTGCAACGACAGGGATGTAATCATGACGGGGGTAGGAGCTATGTTAAAAGTGAGATAAAAGTTTTAGTCTTTTTAATCTTTGTCCTCACTATTTTCTTTATGTGGAGGCTTTCCGTATTAAACGGAGCCACATTTTCATTCGTTTCGTGGTTGAAATGGACCTTTTTCATTTCTTTTTAGATATTTTTCTATCATATTGTTAAAGGTAATAAATTTCGAAAAAACTAAGGAAGTTCTTAGTAAGTAAGGTATTTCAAAAACATTTATCTGTATGTTTGCTCAATTGCATTCAAAAAAACTTATATCTAGTAGGTACCTAGCAAGCTACCGCAGGGGCAAATTCAGTTGAAATTGATCCGTTATACAGTGAATATAGCTCTGGACCTTACTAATTACTTTTTTAAGAAAAAAGGTTTTTCGAGACTATCTACTAACGGGTTAAGGTAATAAGGGTAGTTTCGTGGTTAAAAAATATATTTAAACCGCGAGTCAGATTTAAAATAAAACTTGGACACGTATTTTTTATTTTTTTAATCAAAAAAAAAATAACCTGCGGATTCCTTTGTGACATTTTATAGCATGGCGTGACGTCAACTTTAACAAAGGATATCTTAATATTTTTTTTATGATCGACAAGAGAAAAAATAAGTGTCCAATTATTATCTAATTAGTATTTTTCGAAAATGTAACTGACGGACTAATTCGATTTTTTATGAAACTAGCCTATTCAACGTGGATTCTTCGCCATTTATCGCAAAACAAAGACAAATAAAGTGACACTGTAAAAACCCCTATGCTACACGTCTGAATACGTCCCTGCTGAACACTGATGGTAATCCAACTAGGCCATGAGATGGGAGTCAGTAACAAAGTAATTTTCAACGTTTTTTTGGCAACAAGCTCCGATTTTTAACCAGTATAAGTTCATCCAATGATTTCTTTCTGTTATCCTAGAAATTGCGAATTTATTTACATATCGTGTTTATTTTCCGTAGTGTAATGTTTTTTTCAGTTTTATCTCTTACTAGCGACCCGCCCCGGCTTCGCACCGTTTTATTATACGTATAAACCTTCCTCTTGAATCACTCTATCTATTATAAAAAACCGCTTCAAAATCCGTTGCGTGTTTTTTAAAGATTTAAGCATTCAAAGGGACATAGGGACAGAGAAAGCGACTTTGTTTTATACTATGTAGTGATAAATAAATATTTTAAAATATATTTTAAAGTATTTTGGTCTACATAGGGTTGCTGAACATGACTTCGTAAACAACGGCAAACGAAGCCTTCAGCTTGCCGCTTCCAGCATCTGCCTGTAGTCTTTCGCAGATCATCATCCCACCTGGCCGGAGGGCGTTCTACACTAGGTTTGCTTTGCCGTCTTCACTCAATTACACGTTTTCGCCAACTGTTGTCGGTTCTTGGCGAGACATGGCCGGCCCACTGCCATTTCAGCTTGCTGATTCTTTTAGCTATAACGATAACTTTGGTTCTCTGTCGGATGTATTCGTTACGAATCCTATCCTACAGAGAAACTCCGAGCATATATCTTTCCATAGCTCGCTGAGCGATTTTGAACTGGTGGACCAACCCTACCGTGAGTGTCCACGTCTCAGCCTGCTCCGTAGGTCATTACGGATAGGACGCACTGATTGAAAACTTTCCTTTTCAAACATTGTGGTATGGATGACGAGAAGACTCGATGTAGATTTCCAAACGCTGCCCAGCCTAATATAGATCCTATTCTAGGCCTTCTTCATAGTAGGGATATGTTTAACTAATTATCTTTATTATTAGTTTCCATGAAAGAAAACAAAAAGAAACGAAGTTCCCACCACCCAAACCCACAAAGATACGTGACAACTTTCATTTCATTATGAAAGTTGTAAATAAACCTCAAAAAGTTTTCCAAGAACATTTTATGCCTATTGTAACAAAGTTCGGAACAAAATCTTACGGTATCTACCGATTTCATAAACTTCGAGTTTAGGAACTTTTCAAATAGGTACAACGATCCTATTTTTTAAACTTCGAGAAATTAACTGATAATATTTAAGGGAAATAAGAACATTAGAATTGCATTTGAATTTGAAACGGAGACAAATCTAACAAACCAAAGATCACTTCGTTTAAGTAGTTTTTTAGTACCTCGACTTTATTTAGTTTCAAATGGTTTTAAATACCAAAAGTACTGAAAAGGTCTTCTTGAAAAATTTCTTTGAAAATCTTTTCTTGCAAAGTGGCTATAGTTACGTTAAAACAGAAAAATAAACCGAGAACTTTGTCCCAATTATTAATAAATCCATAGAGTTCTAAACCCGAGTCCCGGAAATCGAGCCAGTCTAGTGTTTCCCGTGATATATTCGGGATATTGTTGCTCCAACATAGGCATTTATTATCCCAATGTAGCCGCTATAACGCGCCCTGGATAAATATTGTGAACCCTTTTTTATATCCGCGGATGCGTAGTGGTCTAATTTTGGATATATTTTGTAATATTTCTTGAGGGAATGTGGCGTAACTTGTAACGAATGTCGGTGAACCATTTGGAGATGTTTTATGTCAAGGAATTGTGATATAGCGACGTCCGTCGTTTGTGTTGTAAAGAATATTTTTATGTGTATGTAAACGCAATCTTAATTGAATTAAAAAAAAAAAAAAAAAAAACTACATGTATGTGTCACCTGTCAATGACAAAAATGTCAACGTCAGTAATAGATGACAGCTCTGTATTATTCAATTGAACTATGAATCGTCTCTTTTGTATATTGTGTGTGCTCTCAGTAATAAATAATCTCAGTTAATCTCAGCAAAAGTGTTCTTATTCCAACGAAATCCTCAACATGGTAGCAGAGCGTGGTTGGGAAAATTGAAGAACACGTATATTTCGACGAGATAACATATATTTTTCGACAAACCCGGTCTTGGAATAACTTACCGACAACACGGCATCCAAGATGACGACAACGGCGTTTGCGCAAAGTATAGAGAAATTGAGAGGAGTGGAAAACTATTCAACCTGGAAATTCACTATTCGCATGCTTCTAATTCACGAAGAATTATGGGATTACGTGGAGTGCGACACATACGCAGAAGCAGACAAGAAAAAGGTTGAAAAAGCGTTGGCGCGAATTGCACTTTCTGTGACACCGGCGGTAATTCCACATATACGCACAGCTAAGAGTGCCTACGAAGCTTGGAATACACTGAAACAAGCGTATGAAGGACGTGGGTTGAGCAGAAGATTAGGTCTGATGCGGAATCTATTCAGTACTAAGTTGTGTGAAAATCCATCGATGGAGGCTTACCTGAACAAAATTAAGGAAATAGCACACCAATTAGAAGAAATAGAATCACCATTAGAAGATGAACTTGTTGCGGTAGTTATGTTAAGTGGGCTCACAGAAGACTATGACCCACTTATAATGGCAATTGAGAATTCTGCATCAAAGTTGACAACAGAAATTATCTCATCTAGATTATTACAAGAGGTTCAAAGGCGGGAAGACAAGAGTGACGGTGGGACAGCCCTAGTTACACACACACGGAAACAGCTGAGATGCTTTAAATGTAATGGCAAAGGACACATATCTCGGTACTGCCCGGAGAAAAAGAATTCAACTGTAAACAACAACAGTAACAGCCCTGCACCGAAATATCCATTGAAGAGTGCACAAAAACCAGCGTCTGCAAAGAGCAAGGCACTAGTGACAGCTCTTTCTGTGAAAGTAAATAGTGATGTGTGGTATATCGACTCGGGGGCCACTAACCATATGTGTAATAATGAGAAAATAATGACTAAGTGCAAACCTAATAACTCTGTAGATGTGAGTGTTGCAAATGGTGCAAAGTTGTCAACTGCAGGCTTAGGTGAAGTCAAAGTTCAATTGAATGACTGTTTAAGGACAATAAGTGATACCTATTATGTACCTAAACTAAGTACAAATCTATTGTCTGTCAGTGCAATGACAAAGAAGGGTTATGTTGTGACTTTCAATAGTACATCGTGTACTATCTATGATAATAATGAAGTTTTAGCTACTGGTACTCAGGTCAACGGGGTCTATCAGCTCGATACTGTGTCTGACAACGTCGGTACTGTGGAACAAGAGTGTTCTATGACGGCATCAGCTGTAGGTCAGATGACATCCCAGGAGATGTGGCACAGGCGCCTTGGACACCTGAATTCGAGGAGTATGCAACTTCTGCAAAAAGGTATGGCCAATGGAATTGAATTTAATAATTCAGATTTTCAGCAATGTGTGTCTTGTGTTGAAGGGAAACAAAGTAAACTTCCTTTCCCCAAGAAGTCCTACAGTAGGGCCACTGAAGTGCTAGGTTTGGTTCACACAGACCTGTGTGGTCCTATGCAAGTCCCATCCTTGAGTGGTGCAAGGTATATTCTTAGTTTCATTGATGACTACACAAGAAAACAATTTGTTTATTTTTTAAAAACAAAGAATGATACTTTTGAAAAATTTAAACAGTTTAAAGCCCTTGTTGAAAATGAAACGGAGAAGAATATAAAATCACTTAGGAGTGATAGAGGTGGCGAGTATATGAGTACTAAGTTTCAGGAATATCTGAAGAAATGTGGGATTAAACATCAGAAGACTGTACCAGATTGCCCACAACAAAATGGTGTCGCGGAACGAGCGAACAGAACAGTCATGGAGAAGGTCAGATGCATGTTACGGGATGCTGGACTCGGATTTAAGTTCTGGGCTGAGGCAACAAACACAGCGGTTTACTTAAAGAACAGAAGTCCTACCAAGGCTGTTGCTGGAGTGACTCCTGAAGAAAAATGGACAAATAGAAAGGTAAATCTAAACCATTTAAGAATTTTTGGTTGTGTTGCATATTCTATGGTAAAAAATAGAAGAAAACTTGATCCTAAAAGTAAACCATACATATTTGTTGGATATAATGAAGAATCCAAGGGATACCGACTTATAGAACCTAATAAACCTAAAAATTGTATAAATTCTCGAAATGTTGTCTTCATGGAGAATAAATTTTGGGACAACATTAAGTCACATGATGATAATAATAACCAACATTTAATTGTTGACAACAACAATCTGAATTCTAATGAAACTCAGCAATCAGAATCATTTACTGTGAGTTCTGATCTATCTGATGACATGAGATTATCACAGAGAGAGCAGAGAGTCAGCACAATCACATTACATGATTCTGAGAGCGATAGTGATGATACAGAAAATTGTTTGGATGAAACTTACGTTCCAGGAGATGAATCGTTAGCTGAAGCGGAGCAGACAGATGATTCCTTTGAAGAAGCTCCTGAATCTCCACTAATGGCCAATTTTGTGGGAGTAGTTGACGGCAATCCTGATGAACCGCAGACTGCGACTGAGGCGCTGAACGGTCCAGATTCAGACAATTGGCAACAGGCAATGATTGATGAGTATGATTCATTTATTAAGAACAAATGTTGGACCTTAACAAAACGTGAACCTGGCCATAAGCCAGTCCAATGTAAATGGGTTTTTAAAAGGAAGTATGGTGCTGATGGTGAGCTACTAAAATATAAAGCTCGTTTGGTGGCCAAAGGGTATACCCAAAAATATGGTATAAACTATCAAGAGACTTTCTCACCTGTAGTCAGGTACTCCACAATCAGAATGCTACTAGCTCTAGCGGCAGAATATGATTTAAATATTGAACATCTGGATGTGAAAACTGCATTCCTCAATGGAGAACTTGAGGAAGTAGTGTATATGGAGCAGCCAGAGTGTTTTAAAGTCAAAGGAAGTGAAGATAAGGTTTATAAGCTCAACAAAGCTGTGTATGGGCTTAAACAAGCTTCCAAGTCTTGGTATGATAAGATTACTCAGGTACTTTGTGACAAGTTGAAATTTAAACGTTTAACTTCTGAGCCATGTGTTTATTTCAAGTATGAAAAAGGATCAATGATGATTATAGCATTATATGTAGATGACCTGATTGTATTTACCTCACCGGATTTTGGAAACAAGAATAAGATAAAGAAAGAATTACAGGATGAATTTGAAATTACTGATCTTGGGCCAGCTCATCATGTACTTGGGATGAAGCTGATGAAGAAAGGTGACAAGATTTACCTTAATCAGTCAAAATACATAGAGAAGATACTAAAAAGATTTCGTATGGAAGACTGCAAAGCCGCTGCAACCCCCATGGAGACCGGTCTGAAACTTGATAAAGAACCTGAAAAGGACGAGACCTATGATTACCGAGGTTTGATTGGTTCTCTGATGTATGTGGCAGTTTGTACAAGACCTGACATCAGTCATGCAGTCAGCTTTCTTAGTCAATTCAATGACTCATTTGGTGAAACTCATTGGAAAGCTGCCAAAAGAATTCTACGTTATTTGAAAGGTACAATTGATTTTAATCTTATGTTTTCCAAAACAGGTATGAATATTTCAGCTTACGCAGATGCGGACTGGGCGTCTGACAACATTGATCGAAAGTCCTATACTGGTTTTGTTTTTACTCTAGGCGAGTCTGTCATTGCTTGGGAGAGTCGTAAGCAGCGTACTGTTGCCTTATCAAGTACTGAGGCCGAGTACATGGCGTTGTCAGACACATGTAAGGAAGCTTTATTTATTAGACAATTTTTATTTGAAATCTTTGGCACCTTAACAAAAATAACAATTTATAATGACAATCAATCTGCTATAAAGATGTGTAAAAATTTTATGTTCCATTCCAGAACAAAGCATATTGACATACGTCACCACTTTATAAAAGAAATTGTTAACAAAGGTATAGTTGAAATAAAATATTTGTCTACTGTTGTTATGTTAGCTGATATATTAACCAAAGCACTTTGTAAAGAGAAACATAGTAAATTTGCAAGTCATATGCTAACTGTATTATAAATATGTTCTGTTTTGGTTATTAACTAAATATATATATATATATATATATATATATATATATATTTTTAATTTGTAGTGTACTTCATACAAGTGTGCATGTAGAGCGTTATCTACGAATGTTTTGTGAACATGCATATACATTTTTTTTTAACATTTATTTTATCAGGATGTTAATTAGTAAATTAGTTTGATTAGTGGGCTAAGAGCAATGATGTATATGTCACTATTCTGTTCATTTGTTACAAAAAGGGGGTAATAATATTATGTAGGTATATATGAGCTTGCGTTTAAGGGCCAGTGTTGTAAAGAATATTTTTATGTGTATGTAAACGCAATCTTAATTGAATTAAAAAAAAAAAAAAAAAAAACTACATGTATGTGTCACCTGTCAATGACAAAAATGTCAACGTCAGTAATAGATGACAGCTCTGTATTATTCAATTGAACTATGAATCGTCTCTTTTGTATATTGTGTGTGCTCTCAGTAATAAATAATCTCAGTTAATCTCAGCAAAAGTGTTCTTATTCCAACGAAATCCTCAACAGTTTGTTGTCATTTGTTTTCTGAATTGGCAGAGAAACAGCACCTAAAGTGGTGCCCCCACTTATTTTAGGATATAATTTAGTTAAACAAAGGAATTTCCAAAATTCACTTGTACAGTTTGCTAAACCTATCATAAGCTTTTTTTAATGCATCTGTTGTAGTTTCATTTTGTCTCGTTTAGATAGAGTGATTCAAGATGAAGGTTTATACGTATAATAAAACCGTGCGAAGCCGGGGCGGGTCGCTAGTAAAATTATAAATCCATTTTCCAAACTTCGACACAATAATAGTTTAGCTTAGTCAATTGCCGGCTTCATGAACTAGCTTAGCCTTATTTCCAGTACATACAAAGGCCAAGCTTGACAAAGACAGTTAGCCCCACTTGTTCGCATTCGCAAGTTTATCATTTCTACCCGCAACTATGCTGAACAAGCGAAATTGAGCTTTATTCTGTAAGCAATTGGGAAACTCTAACTAGGGATTTCAGAAAGCAACTTAATGTTAAGGTTGCTAGAGCATGTAACGCTAAGTTTCAAAACGGGGTAGTGACGTTGATGCCTACACTATTGGTACTTATATATAAAGATATACTATACAGGGTCAGTCCAATTCTCAGAGCAGGGGAATACAAAAGTGTCTGAAAATAAAGGAAAACAGAAAAAGGTAGGTAGGTATTATGTCTCGTCAAAAAAACTTCAAATTCTTTGCTTGAAATCTTCTTACACAAATCAAAAAAACAACAGTTACAAAAAACATCAGAAAAAATTGAAATCTTTATGATATTGGCTTTTATTAAAATTAATTAAAGAAATCTCAGAACAGCCTCTGAGCTTTCTCTATTCATAAAAGTACAAAAATTTAAAGAGTTTAGCAGAGCCTTTACTTTTTTTCAATTATATATAATTCATTCTGGACAATCCTTAGATAACATTTAACAGCATTAGACCCAAGCTTAACAGAGCTTGTGTTATAGGTACAAGATAACTAATATACCTACTTACCTATTAACAATGCATCACATAGATTTTTTGTGTAAAAAAATAACACCCGAAACACCCAGTCTAGGGTATCAGTAGATCATTTATTTAGAGAGTAACTAAAAACATCGCTCGATGGGATGGTTTTAATAAAAAAAAATAATTCATTTATTTAATGCAATTATGAATTATAGTATACCTACTTATTATATCCGCAGGATCCTTGTCTAGTCTTAGCTGTATTTTAGAACCCATGGCTTCTCCTTTTAAAGTTGTAAATTTAGGTATCTTCAGTTACCTATAAAGTTGAATTGCAAATGAATATGAGAAATGTCATTTAAATCGATTGCCTTTTAAGTTATTTTGCATTTCAGACTTGAAACTCAAAA
This sequence comes from Eupithecia centaureata, assembly GCA_944547425.1. Classification (NCBI taxonomy): domain Eukaryota; kingdom Metazoa; phylum Arthropoda; class Insecta; order Lepidoptera; family Geometridae; genus Eupithecia; species Eupithecia centaureata. The sequence goes on from OX155697.1 coordinate 2,701,846, forward strand.
AAAAACAAATTATATCGTAGTAGTGTATGATTTTTTACTTACTTGCTTATTTATTCACTCCGCTGGAGTATCATTAAAACGAAGAGCGATTTAAAAATTAATAAAGTTTAATATTCGTTTATTCTCAAAAAGACAAATTATACAATAACACTTATCTACATGAGAACAGGTGCCGATTTTCACTAATTTCAAAAAAAAAGGTCTCAATAGTGCCATTCAATCAAGATGAATAAAATTACGTTTGTGCATTTGGTATTCTACTATTTTTTGCGCTTGAAGAGACTTTCATAATTAGAATGTCGAGTTGGTAGTTATACTACTCTGTCAAGAAAGTACCGGGAAAAGATCAATAATACACAAAATGTTTGTTATTCATCCAAATTTATTTTATCACCTTCAAAGTATGCTCCTTCAGAAACGATACACTTACGCCAACGAATTATCCAATCATCAAAACATTTTTAAACGCTGTTTCCGGAATTGAGTTCAGTTCTCGCCGCGAATTCTCCTTTATGTCTTGTACCGATTGAAAACGGTTGCCACGAAGTGGTAATTTGAGTTTAGGAAAAAGAAAGAAGTCGGCCGGAGCCATATCTGGTGAATATGGTGGTTGCTCGATGGTATTTGTTGAGTGTTTGGTCAAAAATTCGGTCACAATGATGGCCTTGTGCGAAGGCGCATTATCGAAAATTCAGGTCTTTTGGGACTAGTCGAGCGGCAACATGTTTCATACCCAAGTGATTATTTAAAATGGTACGGATCGACTCGTGAGATACAGAAAGTTCGGCGGCTATCTATCGCAAAGTTGAATGAGGATTTTCAGTCACTGTTTCCTTCACTTTTGCGATGTTGTGGAATTCGGACCCAGGGTTCTTAAATTAAGTATAGATAGATACATAGATTGAAGTCGTTCGATAGCTTAGCTGACTCATTTAAATGCGTTCACTTATTAAGAAAAGAATAATAATTTTGTCACAAAACTCCAAATTGCATTACCTATGCTTGATGATTCTCCATCCAAACCAAGTTGTAAGCTCTAATATCGCTATATTGCGTGCTTGACACGTGTTCATGCATAGTTATTAATCATTTGTTAGTTTGTACTAACTACCCTGTTGCAGAATAAATAATAGTGCCTTTTACCCGCATGGAAGGGGAGAGAGCGATATGGTAATTTAAACATCCTTATAATTATAAGTTTATTAGTTCCCTCATGTTTTGATGCAATGTCACTTCAATCTCTAATAAGATTGATTTAACAATTAAATATAGTAATTTTAATCTTTCACAAAAATTTATTGCGGAACACAACATACATTCAAATCAAAGAAGAACATAGAGATAGACATAGACATTCATTTATTTACTGCTTAACACACAATACAGAACACATTTTTAAACACAGTTTATGAAAATAAAATGAACATTTAAAATAAATACATATTCCAGAGAAAAAAAAACATAAAATACTTATTTTCAAATAAAAAAAGATATCATCTGTTCTGTATGTCTCAGCAGCAAAAAGGTCTCGACTCAGCATTAAATGCCTTACCACTCAAGAGTGGATAGGCACTGATATTCTGCCGAAACCATTGCGATCACAAGACCCTGTGAAGTTTACGATTAAAATTAGTACCTAGTGCTTGTTTTATAAATAGCAGAAAATACAAATATATCTATAAATAATAAATGCATAAGTACTTCAATATAAATAAATAGTAATTATAATTAACTAGTGCGTGTCTGACGGATATTAGGTATTTATGTACCTACTTCCAAAAATATTATGAGGTTACTTTATTATTATTCAACATAAACTCAATAATTTGATGTTTTACTCCGAAAACATTAAATTAAAAGTCGGTTTACAGTTTTTTAAAAACTTTAAACTATTCACCTTTAATCTCACGTAGGATTTTACTAAAACATTGTACATTTTTATCAAAATGCAACACGCATAAATCCCGATTCCCATTAAACTTTGAGCGAGTTTTGTAAAAGAATATTTTACAAAGCATCTGATTGGAAACGACCGAGGCCTAAAAAATAGGCCTGTTTTTATTATCAACGTCCAAAAATAGAGTTGATTAGATTTTTTGTTAGCCCTGTAATAGGGATCCAGGTCCAGATAATTAATTAATGTCTGGACTTGTCTAGACCTTATCGGGTAACCTACACGTAATTTTGCTATATTTACAATGTTCTAATAACTCACCATTTTCGTTAATTATTATTTACTAGTTTCTCCCGCGTCTTCGCAAAGTTTTTTTTTACAAGATTTCAAGTGATCAAAGGTATTTTGTAGATCTTGCTGATTTAAAATTCGGAGCTAGCGAAGTATAAAGTAAAGTCACGAGCGTAGCGAGTATCTCTAAAGTAGATTGATAGAAAGTAGACTCAGCTAGAGAAGAATTTAAAAATAACGAAACAAAAAAAATCACTGAAGTAGAAAACACAACTTTGCACCTCAATCGGTGAGAAAAATAGGTCTACCTAATTTTAAAAACAACTTTATTTAAATAACTTTATTACAGTGTTAAATTTACTTTCATGTATTTTTAATTTAAATTTATAACAAATATTTTAGTAAAACTAATAAAAATAAGTATAAATTTCGTGAAACGACGAGTCTTAGGTATCACCAAAGTTACTGATCGAGTTACAAAAAAAGTCAATGTGTTTTTCCTGGCGCTGATTATAGAGTAGTATTATTACCTAATATAGTATTGTATATATTATTAATATAGTATTGAAAATCTATTCAAAAGTCTTAATCTACATATATATTTTTTTACTTGTTGAATAATATTATTTATCCCACTTGAGAACAAAACCGATTTTGCTCATTGTTTTTAGCAGTAAGGTTACCATTTTCGACAAAGAAAGATTATTTCATTATTTCTATCTCATCAAAAATGTATGGGATAAGAAAGCTGGTTTATGCTAGGCTTAGACCACCTATATTGAATTCGGCCCAATTCGTTCAATAGTTTTGAAGTAAAGAAGTAACAGAAATCTAAACTTTCGTATTTTAATATTAGTACGATGAAAACTGGTTCGTTTGATATTCTAGTAGAAAAAATAATTGATAGGTTGTGTAACTAACGTACCTTAGCTCTAATTATTTTTAGATTTCAAATAATTACAGGCTGGTTATTTTACGTCCCTTTATTTTATAAAAGCCTTTTTTGTAAGTTTTCATCTTAAAATGTTTTTTATTTTACCCCGCTGAAGCTTTTAAATTTTACTATAAAACTACCTAGTTGAGAGAGCTCGTTGTTTTTATCGTTTTCTATTTTGAATTTATATTTTGTGGGTAAAAAAATTACTACTACTAGTGGTAAAAAAAAACACTACAATTGTACTTTAGGACTCGACTAATAGGACACGACTAGGTGTTAAATAAATTCCTTATTTCAGAAAAAGCTGAAAAAAGTTTGTTTATTATAATAAGGGGAACCTGTATTTGGTATTAGAAAGCGAATATTCTAAATTCCTTTCATAGTACACACCACACCCTAAAAGGTTTAACACTCCAAATTTCAAGTCTCTAGAACTATTAGTTTAAGTTGTGCGTTGGCTATCAGTCAGTTAGTTACTCCCACATAAATCTAAACAGGGTTATTGGTGTTTCGACATATTCCTGTTAGAAGGTGATAGTAGGGATGACTATTTATGATAATTTTTATCCCTATATGCTAACACTGGTAATCACTACATAGTATAAAACAAAGTCGCTATTTCTGTCCTTATTTCCCTATGTCCCTTTGACTGTTTAAATCTTTAAAACTACGCAACGGATTTTGATGCGGTTTTTTTTAATAGAAAGAGTGATTCCAGAGGAAGGTTTATACGTATAATAAAACTGTGCGAAGCCGGGCGGGTTGCTAGTTTATTAATAATTAAAAAAAAACAATTATCGATCCAAATTTAAAAATGCGAGACAAAAACGAGATTTTTTCAATATTTCTGAGAGATTGATTTAAAAAAATTAATACGAAACTTGGCTTAGAGATTATTTTAAAAACATAACATATAAACGGTTCACTTTGGTATTATGCATGGGAGTTAAAATGATCGTAAATAGTCATCCCTATACCTCCTAAGAGAATACGTCAAATAATCAGTAACCCTGTATAGTGACGTAAATTCTGAGAAAAAACTCGCCCAAAGACAAAAAGAATTAACTTAGAGGGCAATTATAAATTATAATAAAGTTATAATGAAAACCACTTTGATAGCCAGCCCAGAAGGCAATACGTTAGACAAAGTCATTTAAACTGTACCTACGAAGCCGTACAACTCAGTTCTACCGCGTTAGTTTGATCAACTAGTCTCAACTGTATCCCAAGAGTCTACATTTCATCTCAATTTAACTACTTTATATCTGTTACACAGAGGAATTTCATATACCTATAATAGAATGATGTACACCAGATACACGATTTCAGTGCGAAGAGATAGTTCGCTTTGCATAGTTTCATCCAAGTGTCGATGTCATTTGTGTCTTGGCACAACTTTGGACACTGTCTTGAATGAATGACGACCGATGTGGCGCGGTGGGCGAAGGTCCGCCTGCGACGCAGGAGGTTGCGGGTTCGATTCCCGCCTCGGAACAAATTTGTGCACGATCTGCAGAAATTTGTTCCGTTGGTCTGGGTGTTTACTATATATAATAAAAAATATCTATCTATGTAATGTATTGTATTAAGTATATCAGTCATCTAGTACCCATAACACAAGCTCTGCTTAGCTTGGGGCTAGATGATGCTGTGTGGACTGTCCAGGATTATTTATTTATTTATTTTATTTAATTTGTATTTTTTTAAAGAATATATGTACATTATGTTTGCTGAAAAATTAACTCTGAAATAAATACACTGCATAGGTTCTTGTATAAATAGAGAATACCTAGAACCCCAGAACAAAACAAACATTTGTAGGTATCTACCAACGTTCCTAATATAGCTAGATACTCGTATGTACGTAATTGCCGAACATTTCAGTTCTATTACAGGAAGGGAATTGCTCCCAAGCGTTCCATCACTTTAATAAGTGACACTTTCATGAGCACGAGAAATCCTGAAGAATGTATATAGGTTAGAAAAGGTCAGTAATGTAGTATTAAAATAATATTCAATTACTTTACTTATGATTTATCTTAGTATAGAGCTCATATTTTGAGCTACTGATTGGGTACCTACATAAATGTATTATGAAACTAGTAACATGAAAGTTTATAAGAAATTAGTGACCCGCCCCGGCTTCGCACCGTTTTATTATACGTATAAACATTCCTCTTGAATCACTATAGCTATATAAAAAAACCGCTTCAAAATCCGTTGCTTAGTTTTAAAGATGCAGTCAAAGGGATATAGGGAAATAGGGACAGAAAAAGCGACTTTCTTTATACCATCTACTGATTGGGTACCTACATAAATATATTATGAAACTAGTTACATGAAGGTTTATAAAAAATGATCAAAATTTTATTAACAACGAAAATTACAAGCAAAGGAAAATAAAGTTTACAATCTTACAGTAATATAAAAATATCTAGCGACCCGCCCCGGCTTTGCACGGTTTTAGTATGCGTGTAAACCTTCTTCTTGAATCACATCAAAATCCATTGCGTCGTTTTAAAGATTTAAGCATACATTATGGACAGAAAAAGCGACTTTGTTTTATACTACGTAGTGATAAGCAGTTGAATATCCTACAGAAATATAAATTACAGAAATATTTTAATACTTATCGGGTTTGTACTTAACGGGTTTACATTTTTACATGAATAAAAAGTTCAGAGATTTAAAAGAATACATTTATAGATATTTTTTAAATAACTCATAATAATTTATACATGGCAATTATACTTGAATTTATACGAGCTCTGTGGTATAGCAGTTGAAGGTCCATCTTAGATATAGTAGGTTGCGGATTCGATTTCCACCTCGAGACAAATGTTTCTACGATCCGATATATCTTTTCAGTTTCTGGGTATTTTCTACGTATATTCATCTATGAGTTTTTACTTAAGAAGCATATCAGTTAAATATTACACAATACAAAAGCTCTGCTTACCTTGGGGCTAAATGATGACGAGTAATTGTCCAGCATTGGTTAATTAATTAAATTACTAACTAAGCTTAATTATTAATTTAAAATTAAAATCATAAATGAATGCATTGAAATCTACATTCCATGAAATCCGGCTTAGCGTGACGTGGTATTTCACCAAAGATTTTCTGTTCAAAGGAAATGCGAATATGGAAACGCGTGGAAATCGCATCACAAACGCAAATTAAATTTTACTGTTATTCAAATAACAAAGGGGATACAATCTTCGCACACATTTTATTAGTCAGCTTTCAATTTTATGAGTTCTCGAAATGTATCTAAATAACGGAGGATCTCATATGAACTCCTTTTGTAATATTTTTACGGTGGGCAGTCAAAAGCTACGGTTTCTATTGAAGTCGTAAATATAGGGATATAGGCATGGATGATAAGGGATTGATAGTCTTAGGCCGAATAAGGAATAGAATACTTGACTGCTGCTTCGACATTATTATCGGTGGAAATTGTCAAGATGGCTGCGGTGTGATTAAATATTCAATTTTATTATATCTTTATTAACGAGGAAAATTACAAGCAAGGAATAGAAAAATTACAACTAGTATTTACAATTGAAACCATTGAGCTAACTGCAGACGGTTGCAAACAGTCTAAAGGTAAATTGATCCATGTCCAATATAAGTCGGAAGCGTCCCCAAGACACTGGCTGCATTACCACGCTGTATGGCAATGCTGATGTGATTAAATAAATATATAAATATTAGATGACGGATGTTCACGAATGAAGTGAACGGTCGTACTGAAATTTCGAATCGACGTAATTCTAGGGCTGTAATCGTATCGTGTAACATAGGATACCTACTTTTAAACAATTCTCACGAGGGTAAAGCTGCAGGCGTTAGTAATAATATACCTAATAATTATTTTATATTCGTGAACGTAAGTAATCTATAATATAAAAATGAATCGCAAAATGTGTTGGTAAGCGCATAACTCAACAACGCCTGGACCAATTTGGCCAAATCTTTTTTTAAAATGTTCGTTGAAGTTCAAGGATGGTTTTTACGGCGAGAAAAATTAGAATTATTATTATGAAAATATGATATTTGACAAATAAATAAATTTCCCCGCGGGCGACGCTGCGGGGCGCAGCTAGTTTCTTATAAGGTTTTTGATAGTAATGTCAATCAGTGATGACTATGTGACCTGTTACCGAAATAAGGCCTAATTTCCTATCATCTGTGGCGTCCTTAGAAATGCTGAATTATTTGTAAGAGTAGTTTCTGTTATAAATATGTAACCATAAAACATTTTAAAATCCATTTTCAAAATTAGTTTGTTAAATGCTAAATTATGTAAATAATCCTCAAGAAATTGCGTCAAGTTTTTGCTTGACGTTGTTTGGGTAATATTTTTACGCTCAAGTTGCTCCGAGCACTGATGAAGTTTTCTCCTATAACTTTTTTGTGGTCATTGAATTTGTTTGCCCTCCACTCGCCACTGAGCCAACTTTGATGAAACTTTATATTTTGCCCCTTTGTATGACTTATCGGTATTCTAAAGAAGTTTCGCGAACTCTTAAATGTTTGCTAAAAGTTTTGAATTGCGTTCCGTGGAATCAAAACTAGGAAATTGATTTTGATCGATATTAGGTTTGTGTTTGTTACTTACTCGTAGATCCCAATGTAAGGATTTAGTTTTGGGAAATTAATGCCATTGCCGTTAATATTCTTCCAACAGAAACTAGGTTCGTTAATTGTTAACTCGCTTACAGCCATAATGTGGGTGATTCTACGAAAACTCGTTTTTTGTCTGACTTCTGTGGCACATTTTTTTTTGTTGAAATTGCACATCATGATAGTATATTCTAAATGAAGATATAATTTTGAATTTTTTGGTAGTGAAGGGAACTTTATTGGCTTTATGGTTACGGAGTTATTCAATTTTAAAAATATGGTGTCCACGGAAATCAGAATTTATATCACCAAAATCAAATATGGGTTGGTTTATCAATAAAAATATGTGTTTTCGGTAGTAAGTAGAAAATTAAGGTTCTTAAAACTAAGGACCAATTATTTGACGTTTGTAGTTTTAATCAGTTTTTAAAAAAACACCTTCAAATCATTAATGTAGATACAAGTAACTTTTTACAAAAATGACACTAATAATGTTTATCTTTGTATTAAAAATATTATAATTATTCATTTTGTATTTATTATAAACTTTTATCCTAAAATCATCATAAAAACTGTAAAAAAATATTATTGAGATGTTAATCAACCCGCAAAATCCACGGAAATCAGTACCACGGAAATCAAAAATAATTACAAAATCTTAGAAATTTTCTTAATTTGCTGGTTTATTTTACATTGAAATATGCAGTCGAAATTAGGAACACAAAAGGCATGAATTATCATAATTAATAAAACAATAGGATTAGCATAAACAAAATTATAGTCAACATGGTAATCAGAATTTCTAGATACCAAGCCACGGAAAGTGATTACGTACTGAAATAACAGAGTGACGTGGAGACATACACACTTGTTGTACACACCACTGATGGGGCGTGACTGATAGTTTCACTCGACCTAACAACTATTTACGCAGATGTTAAAGTACAGCATTTATGAATGAATTAGTGCGCACCAGGGGAATCAGAGCTAAACGACGGACGCGAAGTTATCTCGTTGTAACTTGACAACTAAAGCTTAGTTTTGCGTAGTAATAGCGTCAAATAAGCAAGTAACTATCTGGGTTATTGTGAACCTATGTAAATTAGTACTAGTGTTTTCAGGAAATGATATAAAAATTTATTAACACAGGAACATGAGGTCCGGACGCACCACGGAAGTCAGAATTTCCAAGGATTTTATTTATTTTTACTTATTTAAAATAAGAATATTAAAAAACTAAAAAAGGCCTCCCCTATTATCTTTGTCTAATCTACTATCATAAAAAAAATCAAAGGGCTAGGGATACTTTTTGTATGATTTTTCGAGCCGGACATGTTTTTTTCCAGCCTGGGAGAATCACCCATGTATCTTAAGTACAAACATTATTAACAAATAAAATATAAGTTATTTTACAAAGAAAATCAGATAAAAATAAGTATTTCTAATCGAAAAAATTAAGTTCATAAGGCGCAAACCGACCGAAAGAACCGAAGAACCGGCAACCGTTGGGGTAGACGTGTTCTCGAGGGGTGACCGCGACTTGGCAAACGTAGTGTAGGACTCCCTCCGGCCAGGTGGTAACAATCTGCGAAAGACTGCCGGAAGATGCTGGATGTGTCTAGCTGATGACAGAGCGCTATGGCGCTCATTAGCCAGATGTCGCTCAGTTCCACATCGACAATAGTATGTAATTATTTATAAGGCAAACATGTATTAGACACATAAGTTATACACATGCTAGTGGTTTCTATTTCGCCTCTTCCACTAGTGGACAAAAAATTGAGGCGAATTAAATTTGACTTGTCTAAGTGCTTATTTTGTAAGCCTAAAGAAATAAAGATATTGATTATTAGGGGAGGCCTTGTCCAGCAGTGGACTAATATGGGCTGATGATGATGATGAAGGCGCAAACGAGGCCACCTCTTTATCATATAATACCGTTAAAACCAAGGAATTTTCAAAATTCACACGTACAGTTTGTTATACCTAGGCTTTTTTTAGGGTTAGGGAATGAAAACTTGTCCGAGGGCGAGTTGTCCTCTTCCAGTTTTAGATTGGGGTACAATAAAACTCGTCCGAATCTAAAATCAGCAGTTTTGGGACTCGGACGAGTTGTACCCCAATCTAAAACTGAAGAGGACAACTCGTCCTCGGACAAGTTTTCATTCGGACAAGATGTACCCTAACCCTTTTTTTAACGCAACTTTCCAAAAATTTGGTCCTTACCCATAAAATAAGTGATGGCGCTAGTGTACCTTCTGTTGGCGCCTTAACTGCGTACCTCTGGGCTACGGGCACCATCACTCTCGAAGTTTTATTCAATTCAATTCCGATTAGTTGAAAATATTTTCCAATTCTATTCCTGTTCCACTTACTTATTCGTACCAGCTTCGTATTGAAGCGACGTTCTTATTCATCTACTGTGAACTACAGCCTTTTCACGACTGTATATCTCAATTTGAATGGCAAGGTTCCGTACTAAGTTTGAATACTAAATAGAAGCTTTTAGTTGCTCTGGCTTAGATCATTTCGATACCTACCGTACTACATTTCTTGGGATGTACCGTTACTCAGCTATAGGCATACTAGCTGCGGTGTGGATGTGGGTGGAAATATATTTGATAAATTTAGAATAATGTAGATATCGAATATTGAGAACATTCTGTATTTATTTATCACTACATCACTACATAGTATAAAACAAAGTCGCTTTTTCTGTCCCTATTTCCCTATGTCCCTTTGACTGCTTAAATCTTTAAAACGACGCAACGGATTTTGATGCGGTTTTTTTAATAGATAGAGTGATTCAAGAGTTAGGTTTATACCTATAATAAAACCGTGCGAAGCTGGGGCGGGTGGCTAGTTATTATAAGTATAAAACAAAGTATCTTTCTCTGTCCCTATGTCCCTTTGTATGCTTAAATCTTTAAAACTACGCAACGGATTTTGATGCGGTTTGGAGTGATTCAAGAGGAAGGTATTTATTTATATGTATAATAAAACCGTGCAAAGCCGGGGCGGGTCGCTAGTAAATAAATAAACACGTGGTTAAAACTTTTATTAACACTTTTTTTTGAGTATCTACCTAATACCTGGTTGTATTTTTTTTTTGGAGGTCCATTTGGACACACATTTCACTCAGCATTAGGCTAAGCTAAACCTATCTAGCCCTAAGCTTATCAATGCTTGTATTGGTCCATATTGTTATTACATGATTTATTAATTTTACTTTTGATTTTTTTTAATCAAATAAATAAATAATGCTGGAAAATCCACACAGCATCATCTAGCCCCAAGCCAAACATAGCTTGTGTTACGGGTACTAAATGACTAATATTTTTAATACAATACTTACAGTAAACAGATACTTACATATTTTTTATTTTACATAGAAAACACCCAGAACACCGGAACAAATATTATGCAAATCGTACAAACATTTCAACCAAGGCGGGAATCGAAACCGCTAACCCTGCGTCGCAGGACCGCAGGACCTTCGCCCGATGCGTCACAGTAGTCATCAAACCATATCAAAACCGAATGGTAACGTATATAATTATACCTATTGGTTAGGTCAATAATGTACTGTCATTATTGAGCAATTAGGCTATTAGTAAACCGAATCTGCGGAAAACCACGACCATGTTACATAACTATAAAATAAATCATAATCAGCATTACAAAATATACGTTTGTACCTAATTTTCTAATTTAATAGACTACTTTTAAGAGACTTATTTTCAACACAACTATATAACAAAGAATATTACAATCAAAGAATAAATGCCAAGATGGCTGTAGGAATAAAGCACGTTTCTTATCAAATCACTACATAGTATAAAACAAAGTCGCTTTTTCTGTCCTTATGTCCAGTGTTGGATTCGGACAGATTAAAAAATATAGTACGTTTCGTTCAAAAATATCGTATTTATAAGAAAAAGATCGTACATCTTGGAAAAACAGAGTTTAAAACGATATTTTAATATTATTTTATTTTTTTCGCGTCGAATGCAACTCCGAGCGCCCAATGTGTACTCGCCCTAAACGTTGTACTGTAGGGGCTGTCTCAGAAACTCAGATAGTTTGTGTACAGAGACAAACACCGCGACGAACGCGAGTGAGCCTTATCACAATTACATAGAGTACAAAGGTACTTCACTATTAACTAGCTAACAGCGAAATTATTTTGGACGTTGTCTGATTGTGTTAAGGTTCACTTTGTTTGTCTTTTGTTTACGTGAATTGTCTTACATTTTGAGATACTCTATTTTATAGGATCTATGTCTATGGTACGAAGTCTAATGTTGCTGTATCTAAAAAAGGTGTTTTTATGTAATTTTTGAAAATAACTTGTCAATATGAAAATTATCGTATTTTTGCGTACGATCCATGAATTAGGATAGTATATCGTACTTAATGACTAATTATCGTACAAATACGATAATTATCGTACGAAATCCAACACTGCTTATGTCCCTTTGAATGCTTAAATCTTTAAAACTACGCAACGGATTTTGATACGGTTTTTTTAATAGATAGAGTGATTCAAGAGGAAGTTTTAAATACTTATAATACAACCGTGCGAAGCCGGGGCGGGTCGCTAGTTTAATAATATGTTTAGAAAAAATTTAAAATATGCTACATGCCAACAAACCCCACACTGAAATAATGGTAGTAAAAAAAACATTAACACGTTCATCGCGGAGGCCGATTTATGGAACCTACCTGAAAACGCAGTACGAGGCTGAAAAGTACTCGTAATGTACCTTCCCTAATGACGGCACGAGACTCATTAGGTCTCGTATGTGTTGTTCGCTTTTAACTTGAATACTTGGATGGAAATACATAAAAAAGGTTAAATTTTTATACTAACCGATAGACAATGAATGTGTTGTTCAGTATGTAGGCCCGCCCGAAAATAGCTAAACATATTCATTAAAAAAATTGCAAAAAAGAAATACGAGAACCTTAAGATCTCGTAAAGCCCGAGATGGCAAAAAAATACGAGTTCTTTTCTATCTCTTATCGCATATTTTGCAAAAAGTCGATAAATTTATAGTGATGTGTTAAACACCAAAACACACAATGTCGATAAAAAATTTATTTCAAAAAGACAAATGAATATAAATTAAAAATGAAGTATGTACAAAGAATCAATGTTTTTCGTTAAAACACTGTAAGCACAAAGTTTTGTTACATTTGGCACAAAAACCTTTAACTTGCTTTGTTTTCTTATCAGCTTCTCTGCTTGTCATTGTTTTTCTTGCCTTCTCATAACAACTGACACAGCGTCTTTTCTTACTATTTATTGTATACTTATGCTCAGTCACGTCTTCGTTCGTTCGTTCAGTAACTTTGTGGTCAAAAAAAGGGATTCCTGTAAATTTCTGAATTATGATTTCAACAAATTTCTTTTTCGGTATCTTGTGTTGATTCTTATTGTTCCATACCACCCATGCATTTACTAAAGCTGTTCCAAAAATTAGCTCCATCATTAATTTCCTATACCACTTTATTCCTCGCTTTAAAGTGGTGTAGTAGGACGACATTTGGTCGCTGTAATCTATCCCTTTTTTGCTGTCGTTGTAAGAAAAAACACATTCTGGTTTCTTTATATATTCTTCTCTTCCTCTCCTAGATCTAGTCTTTATTTTCAGTTTAGCAACATGATTTTTGCATGTAGTAATCATTAAAACTTGTCTCTTGTCCATCCACTTAATGACTTTTACTCCTGTCCTTGTCATTTTTCCAATAACTTCGCCCTTTTTAATTTTTTTCGCAATAATAGATTTCGGTAAACCTCTTCTGTTTGCTCTGAGAGTTCCACACAAAAAAGTTTTTCTCTTCAACAGTTCTTGAGCAAGGTCGACGCTGTTATAAAAATTGTCCGTTATCACTACTCTTCCCATATAATCATAGTTATGTATCAACTTCAATAGCGTTTTCATACCGTGATCTTTTTCGCGTCCATTCTCTCCTTTTCCGGTATAAACTATCATATTGAATGTAAACCCGTCAGTCGTACAAAGTTTGTAGAGCTTCACTCCATATCTATGCGATTTGTTTTTAATATATTGTCGGAATTGTAGTCTTCCTCGCCAAGGCACCATAGATTCATCAATTACCAGTATTTTTCCTGGTACAATAACTTTCTGAAATTGAGCAAGTAGCATTTCGTATATGTCACGAATTTTGTGTAATTTATCTGTCACATTATTATCTGATTCTTTGCTAAAATGCCAGAACTTTAAAATTGCTGTGAATATATCTCTCTTCATAACTCGGCCAATATACTCGTTTCGATACATAGCATTTTTGGACCAGTAATCGTTCATATGCGGTTGGTTCACCAAACCCATTACTAGGATAACGCCAAAAAACTTAAACATTTCCTCTCTATTGGTGGGTTTCCACAATCTAAAACGGGACTTCTCTTTCAGGTCCGGATTAGCTACGAATTTTTCAGCGTACAAATTTGTTTCAAAAACCATCTTGTCCACAATTTCGTCTGTAAGAAATAGTCTAAATATCTCGTCTGCAGTTTTAGCATCATCCGGTACATTATATTTGCTGTCATGTTCATATTCTTCAAGTTCCGGTATTGTGTCATTTATGTCGATCCATCCTTCCTCGTCTGCGTCTTCTATTGTGTTTTCGGGCTGTCCTATATTATTTTGGTTTGTATCATTACTAGAAATTTCGTCGTTTTCTTCTTCACGATCTGTTTCAGTTGTATGTTGGTAGTATCGGACTCACTTTCCGCGGAACTGCTAGGAATATAGCTTTCATCATCTGACTCCGTAATTGGGCTGATATTCTGCTCCGTGGATCTTGTTATAGAGCCATCCGGTCTCTTTGATGTATTGTCAGGGTTAGATTGCTTTTTAGTACCTGTTTCATTATTCTCAGTGAGATCATTAGTATTGCAAGTCGATGAACTCTGAACTATGGTTGACTTTGGCATATGAGTTTCTGTTATATCCTTTTCATTAGGATTTGATAGCACCTCTATAGGTAACATACAGCTTGACGTGGCTCCTGGCGAAACTGGTACTTGTTTTGTTTCTGATGTCTTATCAAAGTCTAAATAAGAACTTAACTTTTCTTTGATGTGGTCTTTATTTTTGGATGTCGGCGTAGACAGTAAATCGTAAATCTTTTGTTCATCAAACGACTCATCAAGGGTAAGCATATTCGATATTGAAATATTGCTAAGAGAACCAAAATTGGAGTTACTTTCATTGAAGGTCTTGAGTGGAATGTCATTGTTCCTGGTTGTACGATCGCTAAAAACGTTTTCGTGACTTGGTGCCGGAATTATGATTTGCTCTAAGATTTTGATCTTGCTAGTCCTCAAATCCATGCATTCACCTTCTGTATCAGGTGCACAGGGAGACGAAAATGGCAACTGTGTAGCATTGTTGCTGTTATTACCCAAGCGAGGGTATTTTGATAAATGCACATCGGAACAACTCACCCATTATCCAAGGACATGTGTTGATGACGTGGGGGTGGAGACGGTATCGCATTAGTAAGTTCCTGGTAAGTATGTCCAGTCCTGGGACTAGTGGAAATACTTTCATTTGTGGTTCTTGATGCACGTTGAATCACTTTTCGAAAGAGGGTCTGTGAACTTTTAGAAGGGTTGTCACATTTAACATCTTCAGAATTTGAGAATGATAGTTCTAACATTCTTCGCGATCGCTTTCGGTTCATAATATTATTATGATCCATGACGACAAAACAATGCACTCGTCGAAAGTTGTAGCAACACTAATTGATTTTTCATAAGGCTTCGTACGAGATTACTACGAGACCCTATGGGTCGCGTATCGCACTAGATGCAGGTTTTTTGCATGTGGTCGCTACGAGATCTATTGGTTCTCGTACGTTTTCATTCATAAAAATACTATACCTACGGTACCTAAACAGGGTACACTAGGACATTTCACTCTAACTGTAAAAAATCATACAGAATTTCATTCGCGCGAACGAGACGGTCACACGATTTCACCTTCGCGTTGTATGAAAGTCTCGTACGAGACGTATTCGATCTCGTACCGCCATGAACGTGTTAACAAAGATTTAATTTTGGTATTAAAGTGTTTTCACCACCAGTGGTTATGGCAATTGAATCAATTGAAGCCACTTTCTGAACCATTTATTTGTGAACTACATACACGCTACAGATTCTACCTTAATAATCTAAGACATTTTTGGCAATTCATTCTCGCACAAGTACCTTTGAAAAATTAATCATACCAGTTAGTTATTAAAAATAATAATGCTGGACAATCAATACAGCATCATCTAGCCCCAAGCTGAGCAGAGCTTGTGTTATGGGTACTAGATGACTGATATACTTAATACAATATAGTACTAGTACATAGATAGTATTGAAAAAAGCTTTAAACCTAGCAAGAACCTCGTAAATTATCCACTGATTCACGCTCCAAAAGATACTATTGGAAGCTAGGTTATCACAGTGAGGAGACAAACAGCTACATTATTCATGTTGGAGACACGATAGCTGGAAATTAAATGAGGTTAAATTATTTTTTAAACGTGATCTAATCAGTTTTTTTTGATATAGTAGATGTTATAATATTTGCTTGCAATAATTTTTAGTTTTTTAAAACACGTCAAATTAAAGCAGTGGATTCAAGTGCCAGCTTTAAAATAGGCAGCTAAATTTTTATTATTTCTGTTGCCGTTGTAACAATAAATTCAAAAAAATTGAATAAAAATAAAATTTAAGGGGGCTCCCATACATCACATACATTTTATTGCCGTTTTTTAAAGATATTATAGAATCTCACGTTGACTTGTATTTTGTTAACTTATACTAGACTTAATGCTGATAACCAGCTATTATTTACAACCTGTGGCAATGACAGTTCTTTTAAACTATACGTTTTTGTATTTGATAAACTCATACTAAACTTACCATGGTAGGCGATAACCAGCTATTCTGATCAATCTGTGGCGATTCAAATTCTTGTAAACTATTCAGTTTTGTATTTTGTGAACTCATACTAGACCTACTGTAGATAACCAGCTATTCTTAACAATCTGTGTCGATGCACACAAACAAGTCGACCCACTGGACCCCAACAAATAGCCCTGACCTGTGTTCATTAATTAGCCTCCTGTCAAGTCCGTATCTCAAATCGTTGATGTTTTGCGAGTATCCAGTCTAAAATTTATTGGTTCAATCATTCGTGCAGCCAAAGTTGAGGGATATACTTTGGAATTTAGTAATTGGTTTTTACTGGGTTTGAGTAAGGTTTGTACAGGATATCATCAAACTTTGATTTAATTATATCGGTAAGCTTCAGTGGGTATATATTATAATTACTATGGTTTGGTATCGTCATTACCAAAGAGAACTGAGGAAATGAGATATATACCAAGTTAATTTAAGAATTTGTGGTTCGAAATCGTATGAAGTCATGTAGACGTGTCTCTGCTGATTCGGGGAAATTAAATAGATGATCGTGGACAACACAGACAGCATCATTTAGCCCCAAGCTAAGCTAAATTTGTAGATCGTAGGTACAAATATATTGCCCAAGGCGAGAATCGAACCCGCAACCTCCTGCGTCACAGATAGAACTTTGCCCGCCGCTCCACATCGGTCGTCTCATTCACATCATTATTCATTTGTTTCTTTTGGCTCAACTCGACAAAGACACATTTCTAAGAGCTGTATTATGGGGGTATACCCTTAGGATGTACCTAAAAATATATGGAGAAAGGTAATTTTTTATGTTGTTTTAATAATATGTTTTCAATTATAGTCGTCTTACTTACTCTCAATTTTCAAAGGTAGTATTTCTACATCCTGTTTAAACATAAATATGTTTACCTTAAAAATGATGTCTTCATAAAAAAGCCTTACAGCGAGGCAATGTAGTCTTGAAGACGCTACCGATTGGTATTCATAGGCATCAGTTGAGCTACCTCTACATTATTTGAAATAGGCTGCAGTTGGTTCATATGAGTTATAATTATAAGTAATATACAAGTAAGTATTAGTATTTATAGTGGATTCATGGATGACAGTTAACTCTTCACGCCAAAACTACTGATCAAATCAGGCTGAAATTTTGAAGCGTCGCAGTCGTAAGTTTCAAATAAAATGCGTTTTATTCCAGATTGTTGTTGTTTTATAGAAACTGGTTTATGGGATTAAAAGTAACCTATGGGTTAGAATTTTTTTTAACGTTCCATTGAAACAGGACTAAATAAATCGCTTCACGATTTAAATAGTATAGTGTCAAAATGTCAGTGTTAAACTCTTTTTGGCATTCTACTATGACGATTACCTTTATAACTACCAATTTGACATTTTAATTATGAAAGTCTCTTCAAGCACAAATAATAGTAGAATACCAAATGAACAAACGTCATTATAATCATCTTGATTGAATGGGAAACTATTGAGACCTTTGTTTTGACATTAGTGGAATTTGGCCCCAGGACGTGCGGTATCGAAATAGTAAAATACAATGAACAGGGTAGTCTATCAAAAACTTAAATCATTATCATCGTCATCAATCTATATTATTAGTCCACTGCTGGACACCCTTAATGATATAGCGCCCTATATTCAGCTTGCCGCATTCATCCAAAACTTAAATAGAGCTTTAAAATACCTCGTAAATTTGTAAATAAATGCCATAAACAGCATTTCATTTGCGAACTCAAAGCTTGCAGAAATTGCGATTTCAACAAACCAAATTGAAACACTAGAATTAATTTACTCATGCGAAATGAAATATAAAGAACCTACCTATTAGTCTGCCTGCAGTTTCGTCTATGTCTCTAATCTATGTTTTTTTTCTATCCAATGGAAACTATTGATGGATAAAAAGTAATTATTTTGTACTTCTTCCACCTGTGGACAAAAAATTAAGTATAAATTACCTAGCTAAGTACGCACTATTAAGGTATTATAATATGTAAAAAATCATAATAAAGTGTGACGGCCTGTGCACATGGAGCTAATAGTATTTGTAATAAATATTTGATTGGTTTTTATTTCGTTAGCTGAAGGTATAGAATTCTGACTTCCTGTTTTATGCGAGGTTTAAACCAATGTGAAATTTCAGCCCTATCCATTAGTTTTGGCGTAAAGAATAATCACATATTTATCATCCAAACTTTCGCTTTGAAATCAACACACAACATAGGCAGAAGAAAAGATTACATCCAACATTAAAACTTGTTAGTGACATAAAACCGAAGGCACACGCTGATAAAACATAAATTAAATAAACCTAAGCCATCAGAAAATGAAGGCAAAATGAAAGTTATTTTACTTAAGTATTTTCCATAGCAAACACAATTCTGGAAGTGTTTCTGTTTTGCTTTCAGAGAAATGACGACGAGCACCGAAAATTAATCGGAAAAAGGGTATAATAACAAACGTATAAAAACTTTTTGGGCGAAATTATTAGTTTTTTCGACCAGCAAAGTTTACAAAAGACGAAGACGAGGAAGATGCTTACACAATTTCTTCGCGTTTTAAAATTGAATGACTCTTTTTGTTATGATAGACATTGCTGGGAAAGCCAAAGCATTATGAAATTAAATAATTTCGCAAAAAATTGCGACTTCGGCGGGACTTGAAAGGAGACCTTTTCTCAATACGGGATGCACTACCAACTGTGCCACGAAGTCAAGTTACCACCTAGTTGATAATCTTTGAATGCATGGGGTTGGATAAACTTTAAAATTTACCTTGTATGTGGACCTAACGGCTAAAGTCCGTAGGTCGCAAAGATTTTAGAGAGATAAGGCCGCATTTGGCCAAGATTACCAAATCGTTTTCATCTATAAACGCTTAGAACCCTTTCCAAATACTAATAGATATGGCGTGTTACTATTAAGGGTAGATTCCAATTCCGTAGCGGCACCCACCTTAAAGGGCTCGACAAAATGGTCGGTATATCGAAAACCCATTGGAGTAATTTGAGGCGAGCCGAAACGACATTGTCGCTTAAGCGATTCAATCCGAACGCGACCGCGTCGGGACCTACACGACGACGATTTGAATTTAAGCGATTTTATGTAACACCCTGTTGCAATGAACAGAACATAGGTAGATTCGGTCATTATCTGATTTTCTATTGATCTTCCACATGCACTCAAACTCATAGTGGTTTATTTCCTTTAGGACACTTGGATACGTCAGCAAAAATATGCTAGCATCTGCCCGCTTCAAGTCTATTTCTATCCGATGGGAACTGATTTACGGAATGAAAAGTAGCCTAATTTATGTTATTCCAGGGCTTGTAATACGTCTCTACAAAACTTTAGCCTCACTTTATCATTAAATTCATAATTAAATTAAAACTGTACACACATTTTGAATACTTAGACGTATTTCTAGACTCTCCGCCGTAGGCTGACCCCGTTGACCCAATCACCGCCGCTAACCCGGAGGTGACGGCAACCCATTTGTTTCCGCACACTACTCAAGCTACCAAAAACCGACCGAACGACGACGGTCGAAGAATTCCCCGCTACCGCCCATACCATTTCCCCTTAGGTGCATTCTTGCACCTAGGTGAAACCCTCCTTGCCCTCTTATAGCATCTGGTAACAGCCCAAGCCGAGGTTCGCACCTAAGTGGTGGCCCTTGTGCGTGTTGCCCCATCGTAATTTTACCGGCGCGATAGTCCGGTAACGCTGTCATCTGCGGTCAACAGCATAAATACCATTTGGAAAAAAAAAACGAATTTCTAGATCTGGAATAAAATATACCTAGTCTTATTTTCATCAATTTTCTCTTGGGGAAACCGCGGCGAAGCTTGTACCTGCTTAATTTCAATCTGTATGTGTGAACTAAGAAATACATTTTCTTTTATTTTCTTTATCTAAAAACTTTAGCCAAACTCCCTTGTATTTGTATTATATCTTGCAAGTTAGATCGCACTCGCATATTTATCTATTATTTATATGTTACAGCTCAGTGTGAATTCATCCACATTTAGTGTCGTCATTCCAGTTATACAGGCTTAGTGATCGCCACCGCAATAATACTCTCCAATGTAATACGTGTAGGTGCTTAGGTTTGGTGTCGATTCTGTTGTTTTAGGAATCCTAACTAAAATCTTAAAATTTCTTAGTTAGATTGACTTAAAATTTATGGTATTCTGTTGCTAATCTTAAAAATACCTAATTTAAAACGTGTTTGACAATCGTAAAGTCTCTCTAAGTTTAGTAGTTGGTGTTGCTGTAAGCAAAATAATATGTTTTCTATAATGTTGCATGTAACTTTTCTGTACCTGCCCTGAATGTTTTTATTCACAAATTACATTAAAAATCTAGGTGTTCGCAATTTAAGCTTTGAGCATTCTGCTTGTAAATTTTAATCATGACCAAATTAGGTGCCTCCTAAAATTAACTTAGACGTCTAATCTTAGCTAAAAATGTGATGCACAGAATACGGTTTTAGCAATTTTAGCTAAGTTGAGTTGTTTTACATCTGTCATCCTAATTTTAAATCTGTCAGTCTAATTTTTAAAGCACAGAATAGCATTCGTGGATTTGATGTTTCTAAATCTTAAAATTAGCTAATTTTAGCTAGGTCTAAAGCAAGAGAATTGACACCAATGGTGTAATATTATTGATATTATTGATATACTTATACTATTATTGATATTATTGATATACTTTTTGTTAGTGACCGAGTATTCAAGTAGGTTGCTTCAAAAAAAGATTAGATTTGTCACCCTAGGGGTGACTGATAAACATAAAATTGTCTTGTTTGAAATTATAGTTGAACTAGAGATCCGCTTCGGCTTTGTACGGTTTTATTATACGCATAAACCTTCCTCTTGAATCTATCTATCTATTAAAAAAAACGCAAAGAAATCCGTTGCGTGGTTTTAAAGATTTAAGCAGTCAAAGGGAAAAAGGGACAGAAAAAGCGGCTTTGTTTTATACTATGTAGTGATAGTGAAGAAAGAAAGAAAAAGTATTTACTGTCTTATAGATTCTAATTACACAGTAAAAAACAAACAAAAGAGACTTACCATACTAACTTAAATATTTACCCTCTCGGGTGGATGGTCCCCGAAGGGTAAATAAATACTGAGTTGTTTATCAATGCCTAAATTTCCAGGACCAAATTCAAAAACACTAGAATTTCTGGTACCAAGCAGCTGCAAATCAGCGGTGGTACAATCAGCTGAATTTATGGAAAACATTCGAGAATTTTCTCGTTGATTTACGAACGATTGCGGAACGAAAAATCCAATTGCTCGAATTAATATACCTCCGGCTACCTCCTTCGCTATGAAAAATTGAATCACGGCAAAGGATAATTTGTCATTTTAATGTTTTCATGTCCGCAAACTTACTATTATGGATAGACGATTTATAACCCATGTCATATGCCGAGACCCTTTGTGTGGGATGGTGAAAATATCTAGCGAATACGCGTGTATTTGTTCTGTTGTTATGTGAGGCACATCATTCATTTTATCACGCTGATTCTTTCTCCATCCATTACTTATAAGCAATTTTTCTTTGTTTTTTTCTAAGTATCGGCGAAATAATGATAAAATTCTGATTTCTGTCGGTAGAAGGGATTGAATATGAACAAAAGACGTGTTTGTCATGAGTTTTTCTAACATTAAAAATAGTAAGAAAACCAACTGATAGTTTTTTCACAATATTTAGAAATGTAGTTCTACCTCAAAACACCAACACAGCAAACGGAAAAGTTTTGAAAATAATGCATAGTGATTTCATGTCACTTTTTAGTAATAATACACCTAACAATAAAATTATAGTGATAGGTATCTATAATTTGACGTGTTTAAAAAACTATAAACTGGTCAGATCTTGATCAAATTTATATAGCAACACGTCACACTATTTTTTATTACTTATACCTACATAACTCGGTTTTGTTAAACCTTTCTCTTGAATCTCTGTATCTATAAAAAACCGCTTCAAAATCCGTTGCGTAGTTTTAAAGATTTAAGCGTACATAGGGGATATAGGGCCAGAGAAAGCAACTTTGTTTTATCCTATGTAGTGATGTAAAATTTTGGACGAATGGATAGATGGATAAAGGATGGATGGATTGATGGACGGGTGGATGGATGATGTTTGTTACTTATTTCGCAAATAAGTAACAAACATCACCCAATTCTTCTGAAAGGATCGGGAAAATTTTTGAAAAGAATCGTCAAAAAAAATCGTTGAAATCGTTTTCCATGGAGAAAAGTTCTGGAATTACATATAAAAACTTTTCCCACAAAAAAATCAAACCTTTCACATGAACAATTTCCCCTAAACATAACCGTTCTGAAAAGCTCGTAACACGATGACACGACATGACTCTGACCAATTTCCCAAGTTCTCGAGTGCCAGCCAACATTATTAGTTTCCCAACTGACCCTACAAAAAGGTATATAAGTAAGATATATTGAAAATGGGAAAAATTACTGAGACATAATTATTGAGGCGGGCTGTCGTAAAAATAAATGATTGGCTTGGTCGGTAGCGACGAATTTTATGGCGGAGGAAGAATCGTCTTACGGTATTCCATACACAGAACGGCTTCACAGCCATTTTTTATTTAATTCAAACGATTAATTTAGGTTCTACATCTACAACCTTTACTGGTCCACTGCTGAAGCGCCTCATTGGCATTCATCATATGGGAGTAATGCCCATAATCCCCACGCTGGGCATGCGGGTTGGGGATCGCAGTTCGGTGGTATAATTGTTCTACAGGAGGCGCTGCTGCCCGTCCCCCGGTGGATGAACTGGATGCTGATGAATTTAGGTAACTAACTTTAAATTCATAAAAAGGTGGTCCACTACGTTTACTATTTCTACTAGTCAGGGATGGGATCATGAGAAACGAGATTTACTAACTTACATATTTACAATTAGATGTAACAAACTCCTTAAAATCTAAGTCGTCACAGGAATGCTGGCAGCATTGACCGCAAATGTACCTATACAATACAATACAATACAATACAAAAATTCTTTATTGTACACCAGAAAAAACATTACAAAAAGGAACATAACAAAATACAAGTAACAAAACATAACATAACAAAATACGGCCTTATCGCTTAGAAGCGATCTCTTCCAGGCAACCTTTGGATGGAAAGAATAATAATAATATAGGTATATCTTTAGGATTGCCACGTTGAAGGGCAATGGTGATTCGTTGGCCGAAATAGAAGCCAGCATTCTAATCACCTCGACTCTATAAGAGGTTTAGTAAGATCCTTATAAATTGAGTTTGCCCCAGGACCCCAAGGACCAAGTTACTTTTACATTTTATATATTTACTCATCATACATGTGTAAAATATATAAACTACCTATTTATAACCTACTAGTTGCGCCCCGCGGCTTCGCCCGCATGGAAATTTATTTTTAAATATCAGAAATTTTTTGCACGCCTTCTAGAAGTATTTTCGTAAAAATAAAAAAGCACCTATATTGTGTGAGACGAATGTAAATGCTTTACAATACAATACAATACAAAACTCTTTATTGCACACCAGAAACATTTAACACAGGACAGGAAAAAACAAATAATAGGTTGTACAATGGGCGGCCTTATCGCTATGAGCGATTTCTTCCAGGCAACCTTTGGATGGACATGGAGTGGAAGCGTAAAAGAAGACGGTGGCGTGTTAGATAAATGTTAATAAATAGGTACTAATAATTAAATAGTTATGTAGTCAAATATTAAAGAAAAATATAAGATTATGGTTATATAAATAGGTACGTATAAAGCTTTATGATACTAATTTAAAGATCTAGGCATAACTCGAGCTCTATGTATTCCTGCTCTTATTTCCCCAGCAGGCGTTTCAGATCGCAGCAGTAAAGCCCCGACGAGCCTGGTTTACTGTCGGTAGTTCAACGTAATGATCCCCCTCCTTTCCTCACCCGTTAATTAAGGTTATTAATCCAAAGGCACGGCCACCTTGTTTTCCCTAATTGGTCGCAATTTTATTTCAAGAGTAAGCCAAGCTTCAGCTTTCATAATTACGTTTATATATCAAGGAAGGCACGTGAGAATGCGTGACGAGACATTTTTGAGCTAGTAACTAGATGATGAATTTTGCTACCTACACAGTGCGGTGCGGTTTTGGAACGCATCGCGAATCTGTTGTGCAGGTTTATACGTAGTAAACTTAGCCGGTTCATACCGGTTATGAAACGGATAGATTTACTACGTATAACCAAAAAACAAAACTCCAGTTTCTCCAATATATAGGTAACTTTTGTTCGTCATAAGTCATTCAATTCAAAATGTCACCGTAAAATTTGGTAGCTTCGAGTCACGGTCATTTTAGAAACGCATTATGTGGCATGGCTCTTAGAAGAAAAATACGAAGGAAGAGGAGTATTTTCGCTTCGGATTAGGTAAATTACTGACGGGCAGCAGTTTTTGCGGTATCTCCAAAATTGTGTCAGTCACTCCTTACTCCGCTGCTCTACATCATTCGACTTTCAGAGCCCTAAAAGGATGCATTTCCACATGAGATGAGCGAACTCTATACTTCACACTCACGTGAAAACCATATCATGTCAGTCCGCTCCAACTCGTGTTTTTGGTAAGGGGAACAGGGGGAAAAATTGAATTTGTTGCGCGGTTATGGCACGCTCTTAAATTATAAATGTACGTTTTTTTTGTTTTAATTTAATATTTAATTAAATAAACTCAAATGAAGAAAGCCTACCCCGTTTCGGTATGCAAATCATTAACATTACAGTAATCTATACAGGTCGGAAAAAATATAAATGAAATCTGATAAAATATTCCCTTCCCGTTTACATTCTAGTAATATTAAAAAAATCTTTTCAATATTTGATTATATCATCCATCCATTTCAATCAATCATTAAATGAACTGAAATAAAGTAAACCATCCCCGTTTTGGCACGCAATTCATAAATAATTTAAAACAGGTAGAGTAAAATATTGCATGCTAAGTGAAACCGAAAGAATGGAAGGTAATAGAATTATTTTTCTGAGCATCCGCCGAATCAGCAGGGTTCCTTATTCAATTATAAAGCAGGCGGCGTCCTTATTCTCTAAATGTTGGTAATAATATTTTTATTTAATTCCATATTCCTACTCTACTCATACTTGTTTATGTCAAGTTACATATTTTAAGTTTAGTTCTAAACCACGGGGGGATTCGTTCTGAATGTAGGCTACTTATTTAGTTTTATTTAATTCATATAATGGGGTCTTTTCACTGGTTGCTGGCAGCGGTGTCGGCGCTTGGAAAGCAAATATGTAAAGTTAGGCACTCATTTAAAGATTGTTTGATGGTATTCTTTTTAGGGTTCCGAACCCAAAAGGTTAAATGATTTTTTATTATTAAGACTTCACTGTCCACCTATCACCAGGCTGTATCTCATAAACTATGATAGATAGTTGAAATTTACGCAGATGATAATAAATAAAATTTAAGGTGGCTCCGATACAATAGACATTTTAATGCCGATTTTATAGAATAGAACCCTTCGAACCTACCTACATATTTGTACAAGGTACCTAAGCGTACAGTTAGCAACACACTTGATAGAGTTATGATTTAATTACTTACTTATTATTACTTAATTAAATTACTAAATTATTGTCGGTCTCAAGGTAAAGAAACATTTCGGCAAACCAAAACGGAATCGCTGTGGAATCCCTTTGAAATCATAGAATAAGTCCTCCGGCGTTGTTTACCTGTGTTGCTGCGGGCCATCCGCCAGAATCTTCGTTATAATTACCTTTTAGAGAATCAAAAAGAAAATTCAAGGTAATTTTATATTTCTTAAAGAATTTAAACCAATTCTGTAAAAATGTATGGGTCTATTGAAAAGGAAATTTTAAGAAAACAATATGTGGCTTGTTTTTGCTTTGACTTCATCAACTAGGGCACAAAAAATTAAGTGAAGGGAAATCCAATAACACTGTATTTCTTTATTATCTTCATCATTAACGTAATTAAGCCCACTGCTGGACATCGGCCTCCCCTAATGAGCGCCATATCGCCCTGTCTTCAGCTTGCCGCATAAAACATCTGCCTGCAGTCTTTCGCAGGTCATCATCCCATCTGGCCGGAGGGCGTCCAACACTACGTATGACTGCCCCCTTTTTTCATTGTCCAAATCTTTCCAAGCTTTCTTTGTAATCCTAAAGAATTATGGTTCTTGACTTCGGTGGCCTAAAATCAAGCTATCCTTAAGCGAGCAAGTAGCTATGTATGTGTAGGTAGGTTAGGTTAGCTTGACGTCTTTAATATAAGGTTTTATTTCCAGAAATACACATTTAGCCAGTCTAAGCTTTTACAACCATAACGAGACTAAAACCAAGCTTTTCAGATGCTAATGAATTCAGACCATCACGTCCGAGTCGTTCGAAAACCGCGTCGTGCAACAAATCGCATTTTACAAGCCCGTTCGGATATCGGAAACCATTTTCACAATAATCCAGGGCCCCTATTCTGTTAAGCTTTCACTGTTACAATGATATCGTTACAGAATCTTCACCATAGACACGGTATTACTATAGTAATCTACTTTTAATAAAATAAACTGTAAAAGCGTATACACGTGCAAGTAAAAAGTCTCGAGGTTGGAAACTCGATATTTGGCGATCTCTGTGGCTCAGCGGTCGAAGGTTTGCCGTCGTCGGCGCAGGAATTCGCAGTTTCGATGTCCACCTCCGGACAAATATTTATAAGATCAACAGATATTTGTTCAAGGTGTTCTAGTTGTTTTGTTGTATAATAAAAATAAAACTATGTAGTATAAATAAGAAGGTAATATCAGTTATCTAGTACACATAACGCAAGCTCTGCGTAGCTTGGGGTGTTGTGTGAATTGTCCAGCATTATTTATAAGTAATTCTGTGGTAAAGTCGCTGGCAAAGCTAGTTTCGTATGTTATAAAGGAATTGGAAATTTGGAAATTATGTTTATTGCAATAAAATATTATTTATCACTACATAGTATAAAACAAAGTGGCCTTTTCTATCCCTATTTCCCTATATCCCTTTGAATGCTTAAATCTTTAAAACTACGCAACGGATTTTGATGCTGTTTTTTTAATAGATAGAGTGATTCAAGAGGAAAGTTTATATGTATAATAAAACCGTGCGAATCCGGGGCGGGTCGCTAGTTTATTATAACACTGTCATAATGAAGCGATTGTTAGCAGAATTGAACCCGTGTATGGAGCGTGCGCGTGATCTCATTGACAGTAAGCCGTTCTAGGGTCGTATTCCATAATTCATGGTGTCTGAATGTCCTGACCCGTTGAATAGTGTAGCTTTGATTTAAGCTGCATTTACAAGGAAATGATGAGCTATTTTCGGGTTTAGGTATCGTATTGTTTACCCAAAATAAATATATAAAGAGATAAATAACTAGCGACCCGTCCCGGCTTCGCACGGTTTTATTATACGTATAAACCTTCCTCTTGAATCACTTTATCTATTTAAAAAAGCCGTATCAAAATCCGTTGCGTAGTTTTAAAAATTTAAGCATACAAAGGGATATAGGGACAGAGAAAGTGACTTTTTTTTATACTATGTAGTGAAGTTGGACAATTCACACAGTATCGTCTAGCTCCCTAGCAGAGCTTGTATTGTTACTAGATATCTAATACTTTAGTTAAAGGATTCTTAGTACAACTTAGAACTAAAAAAAAACAGTTATATAAATTACGAGATAATTCAGCCTCCATAGCTGTAAAAATTTCATATATTTCTTGATCCATTTATTATTGATACATTTATTAAGAACGAAAATTACAATCAAGGAATAGAAAAAAATAAAACAAATATGTAAAAAAAGAAAATAATTCACATTATGAGCATTTAACAATTAACTCAAACAACATTTCAGTGAAAGTACCTTACGTGAAAGTACGTAGGTATATTCACACAAATTACTGACAGACAGGTCTTTTGAGAAAATTGACTGCCTATGTCATGTTAGCCAAGCTGATAAGCAGAAATAATAGTCATAATGACCCTCGAATCCACGATACCGATCTCTTTAGCGTAGGTTGGCGAACGACCGATACGATAGCGATCGATATGTAGTCATTCGTAAGGCGTAGGCGCATTCATCGGATATAGTCAACAAACACCCGATTGTTATGACTTGTGACGTTTATGTAATTTATAGTACTTTTATTGCTTGTAAATTGTACAATAATGTACAATATGACAAAACTGTTGTGCGCGGGTGGTCCGATTTATAAAGATCTAACCGTAGCGAAAGACCATGTTTTTTTAAACGATTTTTTTGACAAATAACAGAAAATTATATTTTACTTATTCATAAATCTTAATTATAAATTACTAGTATATGCCCGCGGCTTCGTACGCGTTGTTTCTATCCTAATCCTAATTATATTATAAACGCGTTTGAAAGTATGGATTTTTGTTACTCTTTCACGCAAAAATGGCTTGGATGAAATTTCGCACAGAGATAGATTATAGTCTGGAATAACACATAGGCTATATTTTATCCCAGAATTCCTACGGGAACGGGAATTGCGCAGGTAAAACCACGAGGCGCTGCAAGTCACTATCACTACATAGTATAAAACAAAGTCGCTTTTTCGGTCCCTATTTCCCTTTGATGCTTAAATCTTTAAAACTACACAACGGATTTTGATGCGGTTTTTTAATAGATAGAGTGATTCAAAAGGAAGGTTTATACGTATAATAAAACCGTGTGAAGCCGGGGCGGGTCGCTAGTTACTATATAAGGCAAACAGCCGCAGCCGTACCGACCGCGTAATAACCGGAAATAACATGTCAGCAATCACAAATACCGGAAGTAGGCACACGTAGTATTCTGTGCACAATCTCGTAGGTAATTAACAAAGATCAACAACAGTGGCACGAACATAATATTTATTGAGATAATAATTTCTTAAATTCGCATAATTCTTTACATCCAAAAGTTGCCTTGAATACCTTGTCTCATGTAATGTATTCGGTAGTGTTATTTTTTCTTTTGTACCATAAACCCTTTTTATTTTTACTGGCGACCCGACCCGGCTTCGCACGGTTTTATTATACATATAAACCTTCCTCTTGAATCACTCTATCTATTAAAAAAACCGCATCAAAATCCGTTGCGTATTTTTAAAGTTTTAAGCATACATAGGGACAGAGAAAGCGACTTTGTTCGCGTTTTGTTTTATAATATGTAGTGAAGATGATAACAGACAGATTTTTTTCTAGTAAATAAATGTTTTCATAGTTGTTAGGTTCATAGTTAACTTGCTTACAGACATAATGAATTTGGTAGTCATACCACAAAAGTCTAAGTATAAATAATACTGTACCATAAGAATAAATAATAACTACGACTGTACCTATATATAGGATGTGGTGTTTGGTTGGTGGATGAGTTGTGTAGGTCCTATTTGAAAAATACAATTTGAAGGAAAAGACCCTAACTGATCACATTTTTTATATTAGTTTTTTGTATTTTAAACATGTTTTCAATTAAAATTTATATGTATTTGGTATTTCTAGATGCATGCTTCGTCTATTTAAATGAGTACCTATTTTGACATGCTTGCCTCGCAACAATTACAATTATTGATTTTCTGTTTTCTTCGAATCGACACCAGTCAGATTCCTGGTGGTTATGATAAAAATAGTATTTTTTACTAGTTTAGTGTTTCTACCATTGTATTAGAAATAGGAATGTGATATTTGAACCAAAAAACATGTTATTATTTTTAGCCATTTTACTCCGTTTTACCTTTAAGTATTAATTTTTGCACAGTTTTTAGACTGTTTGGCAACTTTTTGTATACTGTTGCACAGTAAGTAGTAGAGTTTCTGTATTTTTTTTAAGAATTTGAACTCTTCTATCGCTACTGGTTCTTTTTTTAAATCGATGCAAATTTGAACTTCTTGACTTCATGTTTTTTTATTGCTGTGATCTTATAACTAATTATTTACTCGTTTTTTTTATTGTAACTGATTCCAATAGACGCAATTACATCTGGGAAAAAAACAAAAAAAAATTGAAACCATGTTCAAAAAAGTGTTGTATATGTAAACTTTCGGAAAATCTTAAAAAATACAAAATATTGATAAAAAAATGTGAACAGTTAGGGTCTTAAATAGGTCCACCTACACACCCACCGAGTTTGTCTAACCCTCCACCAAACACCCTGTATATCATCACATAGTTTAAAATAAAGTCGCTTTCTCTGTCCCTATGTCATTATGTCCCTTTGAACGCTTAAATCTTTAAAACTACGCAACGGATTTTGATGTGGTTTTTTTTAATAGATAGAGTGATTAAAGAGGAAGGTTTATACTTATAATAAAAACGTGCGAAGCCCGGGCGGGTCGCTAGTAAATAATAAATAATTCCGCACAGTCCACACAGCATCATCTAGCCCCAATCTAAGCAGAGCTTGTGTTATGGGTACTAGATGACTGATATACCTGAGAACTTTCCTGTCCTGCTTCACTGGAAGCATTATCTACTGAAATGTACCTATGTTTTTCGATATTTATATGTTTTTTTTGTTTCTCCGAAATCTATCACCGTTTCGTACATATTCGTATTAAGACTCTTGCGAAGAATTCCCGTAACAAAGTGTCTTGGAAAGCCTATTAATTTATAGGTATCCGAACTCAAGATAATCCCCGCTTTATCACGGGGATTGTTCCTAGCTACAGATTGCCTTACAATAATACCAAACAAGCTTATTTATCGCTGGCTTTTGTATGTAGAATTGTTTTACTTTGACATTAAGGTTACGGCTAAACCCGCTTGTAGTAGCATAACTTCGAAGCTTGAAAAAATTGGCTCCAATATAGCTTTCTCTGTTTATGGTTGAATAGTAGACGTTCAAAATTTGTTCTGAATCTGGTTATAAGCTGTTAATTAGAACCAAGCTTTTATTGTTATTCTATAGCTTTAATTGTAGTATTGGTACCTAGTCTATAATAGACAATAAAAGGTTCCATAACGTAAGATAGATTATTGTTATTGTTCTTTCTAAACGATATGAATAGGAAAAAATAATTTCGCTTAGTTAATTAGATAGTTAATTTTAATAATATTTTGAAATCAAGTATTTATCACTTTATTAACTAAATTTTGAAAATCTATAAAAAAACTAGATAAAAAAATAATACTCTTACTGACTGATGGTGATGACTGACTGATATACTAATACAAAACATTTCATATATATGATATGATTCTAAACTAAATGAATATAAATGTTTTTTAGATAATAAGATACTACGGTTCTTTTAATAAGTAAGTTAATAAGTTTCGTCGACTGTACCTCGCTGTAGAAAAATGCGCAATTATACTGGTGTGTACGGTATTCGAGGAATAGTTTTGGTCTTTAAAACTATTTGTTATTTATTTTCTCTTCAGTTTATTTATACAGAAGGTAGTTATTCTAGGTTTATTTCATTATTTATTACTGAAGTGAATAAAAGCGAGCTACTTGCCTATTTGGCGTGAGTAGCATTTTAAAAGGCTGCCTATTAATTTAAAATGTGGTCTACTAAACCTATTCTCGGAACAAATTTGTCTGCAGAAATTTGTTCCGTTGGTCTGGGTGTTTTCTGAGTATAATAAAAATATCTACCTATGTATGTATATAATGTATTAGATACATCAGTTATCTAGTACCCATAACACAAGCTTTGAATACTTTTTACTTAATTTTCTTTTTTTTTAGCTTTAGGTCTACTTGGTGCTGTGTGGATTGTCCAGTATTATTATTATTTATTACTGTACAAAAATTCTTTACAAATAGTAATCGTTGGTCCACCAAATTCAAAATCTTTTCCTGTGAAAGGAACGAAACTCTTTTCTTTAAAATTGAATATCTAGAGTTTATGCACACGGAAGTTGGAAAGCTGAATTGAAACCTCTGAATGCCTCGAAAATCAATATGACTTCAACCTATTCTGGCCATCACTATAAGCCGATGACTAAAATCTCAAAGCCAAGTCTCCGTAGCCGAAATCGGCCAGGAAGAATATATATACAGGAAGAATGTATATATAAGCCGATGACTTTTCTTGTAAATAAATTCAATCAAATTATCAAAACCACTGTTTTTTAATTGACCTCTTAGTTCTGTTGAAAAAGGCAGTTATCAGAAAACCGCAAGAGTAGGTAAACGAGTTCTTGAATGGAGAACGCGACTAGGCAAACGTAGTGTAAGACACCCTCCGTCCAAGTGTGGGTCACGTTTTACGAAAGACTGCAGGCAGTTGTGGCAAGCTAAAGACAGGGCGCTATGAACATTAGAATAGACCTATGTAAAACCATGGACTTAGGTTGATGATGATGATTTTATCAGCATAAAAAAAGGTATTGTATACCTATCCATTTCACATTCAAGTTCCATCCCCTTTCATTGTAAACCCGCAATTTCGCAATTGTAATAAAACTTCTAGCAAACTCGCAAATTATCATCGATGCTGCGTGTGTCTGTCGGCGATCTATAAACGGGATTAAAACACATCGCTATTCGAGTCCTCTTAACTTCACAAGTGCAAGTGCTTACTTAACTGGTTCTCAGTGCCGACCGACTTACAGTCGAGCGGAAAAGTGTATCATTTGACGTTGGCAGTTTGACATCTAGTTCTTTTGGGGTGAGAATTAAAGTAGTAGTACATCTCATTGATGAATTTTGAAATTTTTATTTTATAAACTGAAAGAAAGCATCAAATTTCATAAGGAATTTGTCGATGATTTGATTAAATATTACCAGTATCCTCATTTTTATTGCTTCGCCGTTTTAAAAGTAAATTGATAGAAAATGTTACTTTCAAGACGTTGACAAAATTGTGAATTATTTCCTTGGTTTTATATAAATGGTGGCAGCAATCAATTTCCTGTACATCAGAAAAATTCTAAAGCAAAAGTGATATTGAAAAAATTTCAACGTCCGTCAATGTCTTCATTGGAATTATTTATCTTGATAATGTGAAAGATCAGGCACTATTTTTGATATATTTTGTCATCGCCAATGTATAGAAATCAAGTGAGTTGTAAAATAAATTCAAACAAATTCTCAATTATTCTTTGTAAAAAACTATTAGAAAAAAGGAAGGTAGGTACTAAAAAAATATTTTAAAGTATTTAAAAGCTTGGCATGAGGTTTGTTTTAACTCGAAAACGAACAACCTAACAAGGTAAAGGTTTCATGCTCGCTAAAATTTCATAACAAATTGAGTAAAGTATTCTATAAAATTATTAAGTGAGTACTTTATTTCCTACTAGATGCGCCCCGCGGTTTCGCCCGCGAACCAGGGTTTTTTTTCATATATATTTCAGAAATTGTTGCACATCTCCTTTATTATTGTACATATAAAATTAAAAAAGACGTGTTACATTTCATAGTTATGGGGGTGGTAAAGTTTGTATGGAATTTATTATTCCTTGGTTTGATTCACTCAAAACGGTAGATATAAATAAACTAGATATAGAGTAAATAATTATAAACGTTTTTTTTTTATTTTCACGCAATAACACCTAGGGAGTGAGCAATTAATTTCTAAAATTCGTAAAAAAAAACTCTAGTTCGCGGGCGAAGCCGTGGTGCCCATCTAGTTACAAATAAATAGATACAAGTATTTTAATGAAGTGGTAAATACAAAGTTGAAGACAGGACCTATGACCTGCCGGGACTAACATAAGCTGATGATGATGCTAATTATAGTTCTAAGGTAGAGCATTTTGTATCAATTTGAAAAATAATATATATTGGTAGAATCTTTTTAAGACCTTTATTTAAGACTAGCAGCGTCTTGCGGTTTCACCCGCGGTAATTCCCGTTCCCGTGGGAATTCCGGGATAAAATATTATAGCCTGTGTGTTATTCCAGACTAAAATCTAGCTCTGTGCCCAATTAAATCTAGATCCGTTCAGTAGTTTTTGCGTAAAAGAGTAACAAACATCCATCCATCCATACTTACAAACTTTGGCGTTTATAAAATTAGTAGGATACTAAGTTTCCCGCTTTGTCGTGATTATATTTCAGAGAAACGTTATTTGAAAATCCAATCTTAATAATGTTCATAGCAAGCAATTTCTTCATTCGTTTTGTAATTTTGTTTTCGTAGGTGCTGAGTCAATTATGCCTTCTTTTTTCGAGCATCCAGTAAATATAAAAAGCTGCGAATATTAAATGAACACGTTCTTTGATGTCTAACTTGTCGCTGAATTAAAAAGGATCGAGGATTCGGCAAATGAGATACGTACCACCGTAAATTAAGTGCCCTCGTATAATGCCTACCTCTGGGGCATAATGCTTACCGTTGGGGTAAACGTGTTCTTGAGTGGAGTCCCCGACTTCGCAAACGTAGTGTAGGTCGCCCCCCGCCAGGTGGGATGACGATCTGCGAAAGACTGCTGGCAGATGCTGGATGCGTCAAGCTGAAGACAGTTGCTTTTTCTGTCCCTATTTCCTTATGTCCCTTTGACTGCTTAAATCTCTAAAACTACGCAATGGATTTTGATGCGGTTTTTTTAAACAGTGATCCAAGAGGAAGGTTTATACGTATAATAAAACCGTGCGAAGCCGAGACGGGTCGCTAGTCATTAATAAGAGAAACGAATAATGCGGTGCGGTCTACGGACCCCGACTTCTTTGTAGAACCTCTAAGCTTGTACAGAGAGTCCAAAATGCTTGCACTCGATTTTGTTTCAACGTCCCTCCGCGTAGTCACATCACACCATTTCTAAACCAGCACGTTATTCTTAACATGAAACATAGGAGAGATCTTCATCTTGCAATTTTAATGTTTGGAGTGGTTAAAACTGGTAAACCAAAGTATTTAAGTGATAAATTCGATTGGGCTAGAGACCACAACAGAAACCCACCTCGCGCGTGCTCCTTTGTGCTGCGAACCCCGCGTCACGGTACAGCTGCTTTTCGTGGTAGCTTTCGATTCAGCGCTACTAAGTGTTGGAACTCACTTCCTCCACCTCTACGTGAGCTTCAAAATAAGTGCACCTTTAGAATGAAGTTCAGGCATCATTTACTTAAACTTCAAAGTGATTCTCGTTAAGGTAGAGCATATATTGGCACGTATTTGGTACTTACCAATATCCTTTTATATGCTCTATCTTAAAATATTCTATTTTGTATCTCTATATTATACACGCACTCTGCACGCTTAGTGGCGCATGGATCCTAAACTAACTTAAGACGTGCGCGCGGAGGCCTTGTTGCTGGTAGAGTGGGTCCTTTGTAATCAAAGTCGGAAGGTCTATGGGTGGAGGTAAATTAGTTTTAGTATATACATATTTTTAGTTAAAGAGTTTCATATTTTACATTGTATACATTTTCGAACCCAAATCAGCAGATCGTACATCAGCTCTACTTTGGTGCATGCTGAAAATCAGCGTTGTGGGCTATTCACCTACTCACAACATTTTAGCTGAGCATGGACCTGTTCTGATAGCGCAGTACACTCTACATCGATCAACCATAGAAATACGCGCATCTATTTTATATAACTTAGAACTGATATATATTTAAATACTTTTATTACATTTATATTCGCATGTTAGTATTAAGTTTTTTGCGCTGTGTGTAGTTTGTCTATATTCAATAAGCTCTTATTTTTATGTGTACCTACTAAACTATCAGAATAAACGTTTCATTCATTCATTCAATAAGATGATGAAAATTACTATTTACTTTCCTCCCATCTACGTATGTACTAAAATAGTGAAAAGTAATACAACACTTCATCACGTTCCTTGAAATCTGTTACAAAAATGCTTGTAACAAACGTGCTCAGTTTATTCCAATATTTTCGACAACGTGGCTTCTCGAATGGAACACGTGAGGGAAAATTCCAGTAAAAAGTTCACTGGTCACTTCGTTCCACGTGACTGACTCTGCGCATTTCTGTTCGACGTTCGTTTACATTGGTGAGGCAAGTTGTTTTTTACCCAATGAAACCTGGGAGCTGATTTTAGATTGATTGCTTTGCAATTATAGTCCTTGTCTGGGTAGGAACTGATAATTATATCTACGGTGGTAGTTTACCTTGTTTTTGTTTATTTTCTGAGGGCTTAGATTATTATGACATGTAACATTTGACTAAGTAAAGTCAAAAAATACCCACTGCTCTAACTTGACTCTCAAGGTTTGTTGGAAGAGAACTCTTTTTAGGCTTAAGCTCGCCTGTGCCATGTTTTATCTAGTTTTAAGTTTTTCTTGTATGTATTTTTAATTAATGCATTAAAGAATTAAAGAAAATGTGATTTTGGTTATGGATGGGGGGCAGTCTATAACCTTATCATATCAAACGCAACTTTCTAATCCCCGCTGGATTACAACGTTGCTAAAAACATCGAGTAATTCTGGATGACCCCTTAATAGAAAGTAATTTACAGTTCCTATTGGTACTTAATATACATTGCGCTCCTTAGCTGTAAAAGTATACATTCCATTGTTATAGTTGTCTTAAAACTAGTTTAAATAAACCAAACAGCATCCGCATTGTCGTTACGTTCAAATAGGTAAGTTCAAATCGGCAAGAGGGATCAAAAAGCAATTCTATTCGGACCATTACATCCACGGGTTCCAGATAAAGTCTACAAACGAATCGATGGAAGCGTTTTTCTCAATTGTATACCGTACACTACAAATAGAAGATCTCGAAGGGAAGGGAATGTCTTTCGGCCGCAGAAGGACTCTTTCGGACCTCGCGATATTTGACCGAACTTTTTTGTTAAGTTTTTCTGGCTCCGATTGTTTTTTTAAGTATTTTCCACTTTACTTTCTTTCTGTTGATTCTCTTTGTTCTTGATTAGTGTTTTCTTAGTTACTAGTTCTTTTTTGTAAATTTAAATTTAGCTAGCGTCATTTTTTTTTAAATTGCTTTCATGTTTGCCTATTTGGGAAAAATAATCAATGTACATGCTGTATTCTTATAAGGATTTTACTCAGTTTTGTGAACTAATCAATAAAATAAAAAATTAATAAATACTTTTCATCATCATCGTATACGAGTGCTGAATGTATGCACCACTTCAGTTTACTTATTCTGCTAACTTCTACTAGGTATCTGTACTTATAATAAGTAACATGGAACTAACTTAGCATTTACTAACGTGGAACCGACCGAGGCGCTACATGCAGTAATCTACGCTAGTCCACATTTACATCGCGGCTCATCAACATCTTTTCAACTTCTTTGCAATAAAAAGTCTAAAAAGTGTAAGATTGCATTTCTTTGAAGTCCCAACAATATCAGTCACTTTGGTTCTTCTTAGATTTGTTTTGTTTTGGCTGTGGTTTTAGATTCAGAGGAAAGCTCTACAATTATTATCCAAATAGTTCTTTCGGATACTTTTACACAGAATATAAGGTATGTGAGGTAAGCCGGAAAACCGAATATTCGGCCTCAGCCGTGCACTATTCCTCCCTAGACGACGACGTATCTACAAATCCGTCGCACCAATTAGTTGGTAGTTTCAATTAGGGAATGTAATTAGGAATGCAGTGGGTTGTAGATGGTAGAAATAATCACGATATTGGCGCGGAATGAGGCCGATTTTACGTACTAATGAATTACCGGTGAGTCACAAATTAATTAAGGAACAGCCTTGGGACAAAGAGCCCTATTCGATGAAAAATACGACTTATTATTATGAGTTACTTCGGATACTTAGCTGCTTCAGGTTCTATATCTAGTCAAAATGCCACCAATCTTTTCAAAAGTTTTTGGCGTGTGAAGAGGTACGAAACATCCATATATCCACCCAGCATCAGGTAATAAGCCTATATATAAATGTTGAGGTAGGTGAGGGTTTTAAAATACAGGGTGTAAAAAGAAAATACAGGTTGTAAAAATAGTATCGAAAACTGAAGGGTAGTAATCAGACCATGATTCTGAACAAATTTAACGAAAAAAAACGCAAAAACTATCCTTCCTACATTTTTCTTTATCCCATATTACCACTAGGAAACATATCTAATCGAATGAATAATTTGTAAAAGCAATAAGAAATAAATTTAAAAAACTAACCATTATTTTTTTTAATTCATGCTGAGGTCATGACCTCAGCTCACTCGGGTGATTAAGATCACGATAAACACCATACGAGATACTAACGCACCAACGAGAAAATCGTAGAGAAAATGTTTAAAATGTAAAAAAAGCCAAGGGGCGGCAGTAAAATATACATAAATAAAAATAATTAAAGTATTACAAATTACGATCTGAGATTCTAAATTCCATGAAGCAA
This sequence comes from Eupithecia centaureata, assembly GCA_944547425.1. NCBI lineage: Eukaryota > Metazoa > Arthropoda > Insecta > Lepidoptera > Geometridae > Eupithecia > Eupithecia centaureata. The sequence continues at coordinate 2,740,884 of OX155697.1, forward strand.
TCTTATTATAAGAACAACAAGATTGAAGAAAGTAAAATACGCTAAATAGTAGATAAATTTAAAATCGTTCTCTGAAAGGGCACAGACGCCAAATGTGAGGTAATTACTTTAAAATGGCCGATTCCACTGAGTAATTAAACATTAAAAATTACGGCTCGCAGTAATTTGTAACTTACTCCATCATCGGGTCTGATCAGGACGATCAATCTCTTTCCGATGTGGAATTATTCAGGAGATTTGGATATCGCTCATAACGGATGCTGTTAGCATTGAAACTGCAACGTAGATGGCAAAAAATTGTGACTAGCTATGTTACTAGTAATAATTAATCTTATTTTCGTTTTCAGCGTATTAAGTTCGAAACACACTGAAGCCGGAGGCGGAGCGGAGACGAAGGCGTGGCGTTTTTCCTATGGTACCGCGTCGCCACGGCCTGCGGTGTGTGTGTAGGCTTTCATAGGATTCCATAGAATACAACTCGCACGCCTTCGCCTCCGCTCAGCCTCCGGCTTCTGTGTGTTTCGAACTTTAGCAAGTTTAATTTTTTTAACATATCTATTCGTTTACGTTACGTTACGTCGTCGGTAACGTTGGATGCAGCAAGCTGAAGACAGGACGCTATGGCGCTTATTATAGGTTGATGATGATGATGATTCGTTTACTGGTGTTAATTTTCCGGAGACATTTTAATGTGCATTGCAATGTAGCGACAACTACCTACTAGTAGGTTAAGATTTTTTTTTGTCTGGTCCCGGATACGTCAAGGTTTTTTTTAAAGAATTTCGCAAAAAATGTTTCTTTTCTTTGCCAAATAGATTGAAAAGATTACTGTTGCATTTTTTCTTCTAAAATTACATCCTACATGTCTTATTTGCATCTAAATGTTACAACCAATTTATATTCGCTTATCATCAAATATCTCAAGCAGGATTGGTTTCCCGCCACAATACGGGAATCCCCTATCCCTGCGGATTTCATCCCCAAGGAGGTAAGTACAAGTCATCAATTTACGTACTATCTCAAAGTAACATAAACAACAGTATTGAGAATTTTGAATAGAAAACTAAAAGCAAAAGTCGATTCGATCAAATTCGTTAATTGTTTAGATGTCTACAAATAAAAAATGTATTCAAGAAATTATTCATGAATTTAAAAATGAATAAACTACCTACCTAATTATGTTATAAGAGTTACAAATTGTACGTCCATAACTATAATATATAACAGGTATATTCCCGCGGCTGCGCTCGCATTATTTCTATGGAAGCGTTTCAAGACTAATTCTATCTCTCGGGAAATGATTTATGGAATGAAAAGTTGCCCATGTGTTATTCTAGGGGTAGAACTACGCTTCTACCAAATTTCAGCCCGATCCGTTGTGTAGTTTTCGCGTGAAAGTGGAACAAACATCCATAAATTCATACAAAATTGCGCATTTTTAGTAAAGATTTGTATCAACGGGAAAAGGGCCGGAAGTAGAAGAAGTAAAGATCGGTATCAAACTACAAAAATATCCAATTGGTCCACCAATACAGACCGCAGATAGCGTTGACGTCGAAAGAAAAGGAGGGTAGATAAAAAATTACCTTTCGACTGTGACCGGCGCAGCTGAGCTTTGCATGTGCATCCCAGACGCAATTTGATAAATTATGCCAGATTGTAGAGCGCTGGGAGGGGAACATTTAGCGGATAAATAAACCAACCAGATCCCGACCCCAGAGGATTGTAACTTGAATTTTCGATGTTCTGTGTAGGATTTTCTCTTAGTCATACATATTTACGATGAATGTGTGTGTTCTGGGTTTTTTCTTCGCATGATAAAAAATCTATCTTCTAGCGTCTGCCGGCGGCGTTGCACGCTATTTTGCTATTAAAACGTCTCAAGGCTATTTTAATCCCATTGGAACTGATTTATGGGACAAAAAGTAGCCTATGTGTTATTCCAAGGCTAGAACTACGTCTATTCCAAATTTCAACACAATACGTTTTATAGTTTTTGCGTGAAATGTGCATCTCAGACGCAATTTGATACATTATGCCAGATTGTAGAGCGCTGGGAGAGGAACATTTAGCGGATAAATAAACCAACCAGATCCCGACCCCAGAGGATTGTAACTTGAATTTTCGATGTTCTGTGTAGGAATTTCTCTTAGTCATATTTATTTACAACGAATGTGGCGCAACAGGCGTAGATCTGCCGATTCTATTTATGATTTAGGACAAATGTTTATACGGTATAAAATTGTGCTGGGGTTATGGATTTTTCTATGAATAATAAAAAAATATCTATCTACTAATATCTGACACGCTTTCTATGGAAACGTTTCAATTCAAGGCTATTTCTTTCTCTATTTCTCTATTCTCATTCTCTATTTCCCATGGGATCTGGTTTATGAGATGAAGAGTAGCCTATGTGTTATTCCAGGATTGGAGGAACTACGTCTTTTCAAAATTTCAACCCGATCCATTCAGTAGTTTTTGCGTGAAAGATGAACAAACTTCCATACATTCATACAAACTTTCACATTTGTAACATTAGTTAGTTTTTTTTTCTACCTTAGCGGATCTGCCGCTCGTTGTGCATAGAGAAATGATAAAATTTCCTTCAAAGAGATTACATGCCGGAGCCGTTTTGACAGCGCGCCTCAAAACGTAGGGGAGAAACGATTCAATTTCAACAGTATTCATAGAATGTTTGAAATTGATTATCTTGGAATGTTGGTGAGTAATTTATTATAAGGGTAAGTATAGACGCTAGAAAAGAGCAAGGAAATATGAAAATATTTTATAAAAATATTTTACCATTTAGTTTATCAAATGACTAGGTTTCCGTTCGCAGCTTCACCCGCGTTGACTATACGAATTCACCTGCTCTTCAATCTACCCATTTAATAATGTTCATGGATTTTTGAAAATTACTGAAACACGTATTTAAATTACTTAGTTATATTATTAGTACATTCTGAAAATTTAAAGTCATAATAATCCTACATTTTTTAATGAAATTTCTTGAAAAATATATTCACCTAATCTACTTTTTTAGTGTGCTCTGAAATGTTTTCCATCAGACGGGCCGCACGCTTGTTTGCCACCTTGGTGGTATAAAAAAAAACCCAAAAAAATTAATTGCAAGTAAACTGGTCTACTGATTGAACCTTGAAGGAAATTCCTATATACAGGGGGCCACGTAACATCTATCCTAAGCTGTAAGGTAGATTAGTGTAATTAATTTTATCATGTGCTTCATGTTCAGCAGACTAGCGTAGCTTAATAATATTCAAATAAGCTATGCAGGGTGCAACGTGACATGTGCACTAAACAGAAAGGTGTTTCAGAAACCCGAGGTGATCAACTTTGAAGATGCGATTTTGAATACGAACATGAAGAAAATAAGTCAAAATGCTAGGATACTGCAAGGACCACAAGTAACCAGAATAAGACGAGTTTTTTTTAGGAAACGCCTTTTGTATTTGCATGTTTTTCAATAAACAATAAATATATTCGAAATAAAAAAGTGTAACCAAAATTCCCTTGGAATTCATAATCACCCCTTTTTGGCTCACTAAACATGTTATGCGGCACCTTGTATAGCTTATTTGCATATTAGTAAATAAATTAATTAATTAATTAGGTTATCTTAGTCTGCTATGGTGGAACCTTTATAGATTCTGCTGGACCCTATAAATAAATGAACGTCACAGCACCCTAAAATCATAAGAGTCTAAACGAAACTACATACCTAAGTTTTAGTCCAACTTTTAAAACCTTTTATTAATTTCGAGGTCTAGATATTATTTTTAATATTCTTGAGAGCACTCAAAACTTTTACTCAACAGCTATTTAAAGCACAAAAACACTCATAAAAGTATATTTCTTCTCTCATTTTACGCTATCCGTGAAATAATTCCGTCGACTTTGCTATATTCGTGGCAATTTTCTTTCTCTCGAGAAAGTGCAAGGATCTTTGGTATTCGTGCGATCGCTTTATGAAGGAAGAATAGCTTAAAGAGGTAACAGCTACTACAATTTATTTGTTTTGCATTTTTAGATAAGATAAGTTACTTATTTTAACCTTTTTATGTAGTAATTTTATTTTTTTTCTACTCCTTGATTATAAATTTCTTTATTTTTACAATAGATTCCTTCTAAATTAATTATGGCAGGATAATGAGGATAATTATAAAATCATACATATTTACTCACTTTTTAACTGTATCTATTTATGTAAAGGTAGATATTACTTACAGATCATTTACCGATTATAGAAATAAATAATAAACAAATAATGCTGGATAAATAAACGGGAAAAAGGAAGAAAAAAAAATAGTGTAGTCGTGTAAAAGGTATTAAAGGTATGCTGTAAAATGTAAAGAGTCCCAACGTACTTCACCATTAATACTTTCATTTTGATAGTTATGAAATGTCTTTAAATGCTTTAATCTCCTATTTTATAAAAAGTTCCAACTTATGTAGACAATTTAACTTTAGTAACCACTGACGTATCCAAGAGATATTATCTCAATAAGCAGTAAATCAGCTACTTAATACTAAGCGGTGGCCCCAGCTGGATGTAAGTTCTAAAGAGAATAAAGCAATTTGTGTTTGAGTTTATTTTGTTACATTATCTCAATGAGCGGTGCAACAGCTCCTCAATGGTAGACTGTGGCCCCAGCTGGGTGTAAGTTCTATAGGAAATACTTGATTTTGAGTTTATGGCACTTTGAGTTTGAGTTTATTCTGCTAATATTATCTCAATAAGCAGTGAACCAGCTACATAAGACTAGACTGTGGCCACAGCTGGGGGTACTCAATAGATTTGCATCCCGGATCCCGGACAAAGCAGCGCGCGTCGATAGGAATCCCGCAATTCACTCCTTAAACTAAATCCCTAGATTAGAACGTCGAGCTGTGAATCCCGTACAATGGAATTTTCCACTAATGAAAAACTATAGTGCGGTGTGTAGTGTGGTGGTTTAATCAATGATGTTATTTGACTTATTAGAATAACAAATGATGAGTGTTTTTTATTATTAATTCTTCTTCTTTTTAGCCATTTTTTACTCCTTGGCCTCCTTCATAATTTCTTATTTCCTACGGTCTTGTGCAATTTCCATCCATTTGACTCCAGATTACATTTAAATATTAATTACTTGCAACTTAATATTGCACATACCTACATAAATTTCTCAAAATTAAACAAACAAAGACAAGGCGCTATAGCGCTAGTTAGGCCTATGTCCAGCAGTGGACCGATATGTTGATGATGATAGTCTAAAAACTTTAACCCATTCACCGGCTACCTCGAAATTTATTTAAGTACCAAACGAACTATCACTTTGAATATGAATTTTTAATGAAAATTGAAATAGATATTGATGATTGAAATAAGAAAAAAAATGTGGATACATAAGGTTCTAGAATAACATAAGCTTATCTAGTACTTATCTAATAAATAAAAACCTCATAGCAAGTTTCATTACCGCATAAACCTCCAGTTTAATCACATATTTTGCTGCAAAAAAATATCCGATGCTACACTTGCAGAAACAAAAATAAGTGGCAATTGTAAATGGCGGGTGTAAATGAGACTTTTATTTTTCCTTTTGCGATACAATGAGGACATTTACCTTGCAATTTAGCAAAGAAAACGGGAGAAGGGTAAAGTACGATTCAAACAAGGAAGAAAGAGAATGCTAGATCTTGTGCGAGTTATTTAATAAATAAACGAATAATGCTGGAAAATTCACAAAGCATCATCTAGCCCCAAGTAAGTAGAGCGTGTGTGGGTACTAGATAACAGTTAAATATTAATTACAAACAAAATAGAAAAAAATAATAGAAATTGACTTTCACTATAATTAATTTAAGGTACGCAAAAATAATTTAATAAAACTTTTTTTTTTTTATTTGAATTATTAATATAATCAAAGGAATAGAAAAATTACAACTAGTATTTACAATTGAAACCATTGAGCTAACTGCAGACGGTTGCAAACAGGGGACGCTTCCGACTGGTATTGACATGGATCAATTGAGCTACCTTTAGACTGTTTAATAAAACTAATATATTGTGAGTTTTAAATTAGTCATTTGCTATGGGTTATAAAGTAAGTTTAACTGAAACAAAGCAAGGTTTATATAAATAAGGTTACCTAAAGAAAATGCTACGAAGCTTTGCTACGCATTCGTAGCAGCTACGATTTTATACAACGTAAATTTTATGAGTAATTTACAAAAACACGTTTGTGCTTTAGTTTAATCTCACTAGAACTCAGTTAAAAGATGGAGGTTATATTTATGTTATTTTGTGTATTTGTATGTTTTGTATTTAAGTTACAGATTTCTCCTTCATTTGTGAACCAATTTTGATATTCTTTTGATGTTCTATTGATAATGATCTACAGAATGTATAAAAGTCACTCATCCCAGCCTGTTATCATCACTACATAGTATAAAATAAAGTCGCTTTCTCTGTCCCTATGTCATTGTGTCCCTTTGAACGCTTAAATCTTTAAAACTACGCAATGGATTTTGATGCGGTTTTTTTTAATAGATAGACTGATTCAAGAGGAAGGTTTATACGTATAATAAAACCGTGCGAAGCCGGGGCGGGTCGCTAGTGTTTTATATTTTAAATAAGTAAATCAATTTTGTATACACGGGTCTTCCGCGATACAGGCCCAGCCTAGTGCGGGGACCACAGGTAAGGCTGTGTCCCCAATAATAATGTTCTCAATTATATAATTGAGAACAAAAGAAAAAGAAAAAGAAACCAAAAGAAGAAGTACCTACATGCAACTTAATGGAATAAATAATTCCGGACAGTCCACACTGCATCATCTAGCCCCAAGCTAAGCAGAGCTTGTGTTATGGGTACTAGATGACTGATATACTGAATACAATACATTACATAGATATTTTTTATTATACATAGAACATTAAGTTGCATGTACTTCTTCTTTTGGTAAATGTACCAGGTTAGGGTCAAATGCCAATAAAACACAGATATTAATTATAGACACGCGTCTGTCGTCCGCACCGCCGCAAAGCGAATGGCTGCGCTAGCTAGTGCATCCGACACGCCCGTGACGTTTAATACTCAGAATACTACATCTACCTTTTACAATGAATAAACAAAATGTTTTTTGTAACTTTTCTACAATAATTATTACAACTAAGATCAGACAGATAGTTAAATATTATTTGGAAAATGCTAAACCTGTACATGTAATTTACATAGGGGAAGGGCGGGTAGCCCCGGACGGCGGGTACCCCCGGACACTTCAAATACAAGGTGATTAGGCTCACTTAGAATACAATTAAATACAGTTCAAGATGATTGTTCTATTCCACGCGTCATCTTAAACTGTATTTAATTGTATTCTAAGTGAGCCTTATCACCTTGTATTTGAAGTGTCCGGGGGTACCCGCCGTCCGGGGCTACCCGCCCTTCCCCTAATATGTTCTAACAAGTTTCAGGTTGGTTACAACCACACCTACCATACCTACTGTTAGGTACAATTTTAATTAACAAGATAGGTGCTTCATTAATCTATATGATCCGTATTTTGTGTGACACCTATATCACATCTCCACCTATTTCTTTACAAAAGAAATGACTTACTTATAATTTGATAAATTTGAAAGGGATACTTTATTAAAACCATTTACCTAACTACTCAATCCAAACCGAAATGGATAAATCTGTTTTGAACCATTTATTTGTCATCGTTTTGATCACCGGTCCTTATCTGTGCAATCTTCCCATATGTTTTCTTCGACTTTACCTCGCGAAATACTGACAATCGTTGAGATAAACGTGTTCTTGAGTGGAGACCGCGACTTGGCAAACGTATTGTAGGACGCCCTCCGCCCACGCGGAGTGACGAACTGTGGAAGACTGCTGGCAGATGCTGGATGCGGCAAGTTGAAGACAGGGCGCTATGGCGCTCATTAGGGGAGGCCTATGTCCAATAGTGGTCTAATATAGGCTGATGATGATGATGAGTATTTCTTCGTAGTTGTTCTCGTGTAAGTATCTTCCAGTTATTTTTCAGTTTCCAATCTAGGTATATCATATCCCATCTTGTAGACGACTGTGTGTAGTAATTGGATAGAGGTTTGATAGAGGACGCAGTATGTTTTCTTTAGTGAGGGCTTCTCATTATGTAGACTTTTTGAACCTTGTTAGATTCTGTTACTTATCTCTTTCTAGATGCATATTAATTTTTGTCTTTAGTTTCCAGAACAACAAATTCTATGTTTAGGAATAGTTATATATTTATATTTTCTTGAAAGAATCTTGAATCTTTTATTCTTTATTAGGTAAAAAGTAAAAGTAGTTGTTCTATACAAAGAAACAGTGTAATTCCGAACTCTTTGTAAAATAGTAAAAACTATCTGTGTAGGTGAACTGTTAAAAGTATATTTGATAATCTATAGGAACATACCAAGAAATAGTCAAATACCGAACTCTTTGCAAATTAGTTCAAACTACCTGCGTATTTGAACTGTTGACATCAACATCAGAAGGAAGTTTCCAAATTTTTTATTTAAATGTAGAAAAATAATACTATACTTGCAATAAAGCCCAGTGAAATTTTTTTTCAATTATCTTCATAAATGACGAAGTTATGATACTTTTCCCGTCCGGTTTAAAAGTTCTCGGCGCGCGGCCGCTCAACAACGTCATGACGTCACAACTTCCGCGAGACGCTCGAGTCGAGTAGTAATCGATACGCGGTCACCTCAGACGGTTGTTGCTTTTGGCTAAATCAAGACCGAATGGATATTATCGTTGTAGAATCTGTGCAGGACAACATCTACATAGTTTTAAGATTGCTAGTATTTTTCTGAAGGTCTGATTATCAGGTTTTAGAGTTCAAAATCGTTCGTCGTTTTCAGTTATCATCATAGAATAGTGTTGGTACTTGTCTCCAACATAAAAAGGCCATAGGTTATCTTTATATACTGGCAACATAGATCGTTATCCTACCTGGCCGGAGGGTGTCCTACACTACGTTTGCCCAGTCGCGGTCTCCACCCAAGAACACGTGTATCGCAACTATCTAATAGATTATCTTATAGTTGATAGAAAACAATATATGTACCTACCTACCTACTTTTGTGTAAATAAGGTTTATTTTGTGTACAGTCGAACATGCTAGAGCTTTCGGGAATGTGCAGAAAGCTCTGGAAAGTTCTGGAATATACGAGATCAAATACAAATTATCTATTACAGTAAACGTAAACTAATTAACATAGCTTGGGTTTGGAACCCTATTTAAATAAAGAGATACCTATGTGTGTTAGAGGGTTCCGCTCTTCCGTAATATATAGTTACAATAATATTGGAAGGTGCGTATTTGAAAGATTAAATTAAAACATTTAATATTGTTTGCAAAAGTTTGTTAGCATTTGATTGTTTAGATAAGTGTGCGCCTGCGTGTTTGTGGCGTGTGTGTATAAGTATATGTGTGTGTTTGTGTTTTGTGCATGTTAGTGTTTTGAGTTCTGTGTGTGTTGTGTGCATGTGTGAGTACCTTACCGAGTGTGTTGAGTTGGTTTATATGTGACGAAGATCATTCGAGAACATAGTAGAAACTTCTGGAAGCCTATAAAACAATCTTTAGGTCTGTATAATGATATCAATAAATCCTCTTCACTAGTCCTCTAAAATCCCAACATTATGATTTTGATGTAAATATGTAACTTTAGGAAAATATGCTCTTGTAATTCCGATCACTGCTTATTAATGTTCATGACTTTGAAGTATATCATATCAAGGTTCTCGATCGAATCGAAAAGAAAGAAAGAGACAATGGGAATGACAGAGACAGATTTACCTTTCGGAAAATCGTGGAAACATAAGACAAGGACAGCTGACGGTGTGGCTGGCGTTTGAATGAAAGGGACAGAGTTATTTCTCTAGAAATTTGTCGATTTTCAACTATGTTTTTTAATGTTACGAGGTACCTATTGGAGATATAAAAGGCCGAACATGTCCGAAGATTATTCATTCAATGTTTGGAATGGATTAAGTCTTTGGAAACGAACAAGTGAAAAAAAAATAGTGGACTAATAGAAATATAAATTCAGTATTGCAGTAGGTATGGAAATATAATAGCTGTTCTCACAGAACAGTCTTTAAATTTTTCGCATAGAATCATTATGGAAACCGTGCAAGTTGATGCTACACTACAGTGTATAATATTGTGTCGTGCCCAAGTGCACAAGTACCTACAACTATTAGTGCACCCGATAAACATTATTTTATGGTGCCTAAAAAATAAGATTGGTGCAAAGTTATTAAAAGGAAGAAATCTCTTTCAAATAAAATAAACACTAGATGCGCCCCGCGGCTTCGCCCACGAACCAGAGATTTTTGTCATACAAATTCCAGAAAGTTATTGCACACCCCCTAGTTATTGTTATTGAGTAAAAATAAAAAATACGTGTTAAATTATTCATTCCAGAGATAAGTTGTACCGAGTTTTGAGAGAATCGAACCAAGGAATAATTATTTTCCATACAAACTTTACCACCCCATTTAACCCCTTCAGAGATTATTTTTTCTAAATTTTACTATCCTATATGTTATTTTAAGTCCCAATCGATTTACATACCAAATTTCATATAAATAACTTAAGTAGTTACGGAGATTATCGATAACAAACATTCACACAGACTTTCCCATTTATTCTAATAGTAAGATATTAAGATATTAATAAGGTTACTTAATACTTTATATAGACACTCACACCACTCACCGCGTTCCATGTACCTACTTACTTACTGTGAGCGACAAACGACGAAACAGCCGAAAAACGCTTTCCGCCCCTACTGTACCGTTGACTCGCCGGGAATTGTGACGTCACAGGCGAAATGCCTCGCACTTATTTCAAAATACGTTTGGGGTTCAGTAAAATTGGAATAACTTTGTCATTTTTCAAGTTTTTTAAATAAATCTTTCACCATATATATTGTAATTTATATGCCCTTCAATTCATGTAAGTAGTTTTTATTTTTGAAAAATTTGAAACTTCCTTATTCAACTGTTAGGCTACCCTCCTGTATAGCTACCACCTGGTGTGTCTAACCGAGAAAATATTTCTCTAAGCAATTTTATAGCAAGTACCTATATGAATTTTGTATGGTCATTTAGTAGTTTTAAATTTTTTGTGTGGCGTTTTAACAGCCTTCCATACCCAGCAAATTTTGAATGCCTGGGTACATCAGCTCAAGGCTGAACTGAAAGAGTTGGCCTTCTCATTGCATACGTTGGTTGCATGCATTGCATGGTTTGGTGTGAATACCAGATTACGACCTTAACAAATCTCATGATACTGAGTTCTGCATCATTGTCGATTTTCAGTAACCACGGCTGTGTATGTTTCCACGCAGCCGAGCTTTTGATTTTAAACTTTTATGGTACTTTAATAAAATATGTGGATCCCACGCAAACGTTAGCATTAATGGTCCCTAAGATTTTGTGCTGTTGCAAATAATTTAGGTACAATTATTAGCCATTCCCAGTGATTATTTTTGACACTAATCCGTGTCTTTCTCAGTCGCTTCTCTTTTTTCAGATAGAATTGTGCATCATTAAACCATAATAAAGGTTGTTGTTGATGCTCACCCTCATTTTATACTTAAAACATATTGTATTAAAATACATCTGTTTTATATCGGTAGGTATACATCGGTCGGAACTCGACATTCAACTTTCAATTGTAGATTATTAGGTACATATTTACTAACCCATTCACTGCCCAGCCTCTGCAGTTTTACCCCCAGGGACGCGGCAATGAAAATAGTAACTTTAAATGAATTTATTTGTTCAATTTCACAATTTATTTATGTAATATTATTTTATTTTCTTTTATGTAATTTATTTGTTTTCTCATGTAATTTACTCATTTACTTTAGCTTAGTTCAGTTCAGAATATTCGGTAGTCGAACAAAATAATATATGTTTACAGAAACGAAACTTTTTCATCTCGTTATTGTAGCTGTTTTTATTACAAAAATGATTTATTTGAAGTACTATTCAAAAGTCTTTAACCTAAAATGGTCATTATTTTTGTAGTCTATTTAGGAAATGCAGCTAAATAATCAGCGATGGGAGGCAACTTCTAGGTCTGTCCTCCAGAATACATGCTGAGCTGGACGCCTTTTTGACACATGAAATTTTCCATGTTCTAAATAAGTTAATATCATTTTTTTTTATAAATATCTTTCATTATTATCTTTTTAAACAAATTATGGTTGTATTGCTTGAATTGGTATTAAATTTATTTATTCAATTAAATATTCAGTACATTTATTTTAGCCATATTTCACCAGTACCCAATTTAGAACTTATACGAAAGAATACTTTTAAACCCTTTGACATTTGTAAGTACTCTTTTGACCATTATTAAGTACCATATTACGTACATAATACGTATTGTATTTCTTCTCACTACGAACTAAGTAGATAATTTGTTTTGTCTTGGTGAAAAATAACTATAGATGCATACCTACATCTACTTTTTGCAAACCTCATGATCCAAAAGATTGATCCTTTATGAAGCTTCTGATATCTTATAGAGCTAGCTCGCTCATGTGCAAAAGCGTTACCCTCTTCGCGAGAGGTGTTGTATGTCTGTTGCATTAAATATAACAATAACCTTATGTATATGTACCAATGACATTTATTTTTGGGAGATAGATACCGTTTCGACCGTTTTTATCGAATCTACCTCTATAGTTTTGTTCTTGGCAATCCAAAGATTTTATTAATGTTGACATTTGTACTATTTTGGTACAATTTGTACTAATTACATTTTTTTTTTGGTACCGTTTCGGTTTTCAACGAAACTACCTCTTAACCTATAGTTTAGTTCTTGGCAATCCAAGGATTTTATTAATGTTGACACTTGTACCATTTTTGTACCATCTGTACTGATAACAATTATTATTATATTAAAATAATGATAACAATTATTTTTAGTGAGAAGGTACCGTTTCGATTTTACCGAAACTACCTCTTAATCTCGTTAGATTACTTAACTACTTTAGTTCTTGACAATTCAAGAATTTCATTAATTTTAATACTTGTACCATTTTTGTACTATCTGTACTAATTAACAATTATGTTTTGTTGGTAGGTACCGTTTCGATTTTCACCGAAACTACCTCTTAATACTTTTTATCTTGGAAATCCATTTTTTTTTTTTAATCTTGAAAATTGTACACTATCTGTGCCAATGACAAATATTTTGGTAGGTACCGTTTCGATTTACACCAAAACTACCTCTTAATCTAGCCTGCCATGCAGCAGAGCAATACGTCTTGGGGACTCATCCGATTGGTATCGATTACGGATCAGTTGAGCTACCTCTAGATTGTTCGTAACAATCTGCAGCCGGCCCAACCGATCTAATTGTTCAAGTTTATTTCTTCCCCTTTGGTGTCGCCTGGACAATTCTAGAGGGGAACGGGACGGGGATAGAGGACAGGAGTCTGTGCGCACTAACCTTGGCTTCTCCGATGTCCTCCTCAGCTTCAACGGGGCCGGCCGGCTCCCTCAGGATCTCACACGATGTGGCGTGATGGCGAGTCACCATAAAATAGCGATATGGGGTTGGGGTGTAAAATGAGAGTAAATCTCTTTACGCGGCGCGGAATTACGCGAGGGATGGTTAGGCGGTTTTTCACAATGGTTTTTCGAAAGCGGTCAGCGGTTGTAACTTGATGGCGAGCGAACAAGAGTGAGCGAGCTCCTTCATGCGGTGCGTCAGCGGCGGAATGACTGTGAGCTTCATCTTCTTGAATTGCTGCTGAGAGGTGTCTTTGACATTGACATACGTGCGCACAGGAAATAGGGAAAAATGGGTGATAGGTGTGGACGTAGTAAATTAGGCGTTACCATTTCCTCCCCCCCTTGATGTGTCAACATAAAGACACGATCATAATGATATTAAAAATGAGACCTTTGATCTCACAGCGAAAACAAAGACTAGGAAAAACCCAATATCTTATAAGGGAAAATTAAGACGTATGCGAGTTGAATTTAATATCGAAAAATTTAATTACTTAGGATGAGCGGTATTACTTTGTATTGATATATGCATAATAATATGATAGATTAAAACTAAAAAGAAGCGAAGTATTTAAATTATTGAAGCGGTAAAGGGCATATGCGGACGGCGGGACGTATTAAAGTTGTACCTTTCGAGGTTCTTAGCGTACATGTGCGAATTATACCGTCTTTAGATGGATGAACTTTCTCGACAATAGCCAATGGCCAGGCTAGACTAGGAATATTATCCTCTATCACAACCACGACAACTCCGGGGGCGATAGGCGCTGAAGGCCTATTCCACTTCTGTCTAACCTGTAATTCATGCAGATATTCCATCCTCCACCTCTGCCAAAAGGATTGAACAAGCTTGTCCAATAGCGAATGCCTTTGAAGGAGGCTGATTTTCTCAGACTCTAAGTCAGGCGCGGGTAACGAAAACAGCGGTGCGGTGTGTAAAAAATGACTAGGTGTGAGAGCTGAAGGTTCTGCAGGGTCTGAACTCAGTACCGTAAGCGGGCGTGAATTAAGTAGACACTCTATTTGAGTCAGAACAGTACAAAGCTCTTCATATGAGAGAAGTTGGTGTCCGATTACTCTATAGAGATGCGATTTAACGACTTTAATCATGCTCTCCCAAGCCCCTCCCTTATGTGGAGACCTTGGGGTAATGAACGACCATTTTAAACGGCTCTCAGCTAGCTCTTGTTCAAATTTAGGACGGTATTCGTGATTTAAGAAAGTGTATAAATCACGTAAGTAAGCGTCTGCACCCTTAAAGTTAGTTGCGTTGTCCGAGTATAATACTTGAACAGGGCCTCGACGCGCTAGAAAGCGTTTTAGAGCGGCTAGGAAACTAGGAGTACTAAGGTCCGTAGCAACCTCGATGTGCACCGCCCTTGTTGTCAGGCAAGTAAATAGACAAAGATAAGCCTTTTCACTGCGCACTCCACGGCGACGTATAGGAGTGTAAGCCACTGGTCCTGCGTAATCCAGGCCAGTGTATGTAAAAGCCTTTACTGATTGGCGTGTGCGACAGTCTGGCAGACTGCTCATCAAGGGGTAAGTTGGACGCGGGTTTAGCCTAAAACAGGTATTACATAAGTGTACTCTTTGTCTCACTAATCGGCGGGCTGAAAGAATCCAGAATTTTTGTCTGAGAAGCGACATCAGCAATTCTGGACCTGCATGTAAGTATTTGATATGATAATAGTCTATCAGCAGATTGACAATATGGTCACTGCGCGGTAGAATCAGCGGGTGGATCTGGTTATAGTCCAGACCTGAGTTTACAAGACGACCTCCTACTCTAATCAGACCGTTATCGTCTATGAAAGGCCTAAGCCTATTAAAAACACGAGAGCAAGATTGCCCTTTGTGTAAGTTGGTAAATTCTTCTACAAAATATTTTTTCTGTAGGGCGAGAAGCAATTTATTTTCAGCGTATTGAAGTTGATCCGCTGTTACTGCAGTAGTAACAGGGCGCGGCAATTTTTTTGCAAACGTAAACACGTATACTAGAATGCGAAGCAGTTTCGACCACGAAGAGACGCACAATGCGGTTTCGTAAATCGTGCAATTAGCGGAGGACGCACATACAGCAGCGTGCGCCATCACCTTTTGATCAGGTATATCCTCAACGGGTTGACCATCAAGGTTACGGAGAGGCCATTGATCTATGTCACGTATCAGCCAAGGAGGCCCCTGCATCCACAATGGATGTTCAACTAGATTACGGGGTGTTACACCGCGTGATAGGCAATCAGCTGGGTTATCTACACCTGACACATGATAAAAATGCTCAGCTGGAACATTCTCCGTAACTTGTACGACTCGGTTGGACACAAAAGTCTGCCACCTATGAGGTGAGCTTTTGATCCAATATAACGCGACCTTAGAATCAGTGAAGGCGAAAGTTTGGATTGGGTAACGATTTGTAAAGTTATTTGTTATTGTGCGTAATAGTTTAGCTAATAAGACTATTCCGCATAGCTCTAGCCTAGCAATTGTCACCGGCTTCATTGGCGCCACCTTGGACTTAGCGCAAACCAGCCGAACGGTGTTACTACTGCCCGAACTGACATGTAGATAAACTACTCCACCGTACGCATTCTCACTGGCATCTGCGAAACCCACTAGAGTGGCCTGGCAATCAGGGACCACTCCAAGGTGACGTGGTATGCGCAGCTCATTGAGAGCGGGTAACTCTGAGCTAAACTGTTCCCATAATTTAATTATATGAAGTGGCGGTGACTCGTCCCAATCTAACTTTAATTGCCAAAGCTGTTTTATTAACAGCTTGGCGAAAAGAACTGCGGGAGCTACAAAGCCCATAATATCCCATAACCGGGCAATAGTAGACAAGATGGAGCGCTTAGTGCACTTCTCATCTGCGGGTGTCGCTATCTTGAAATAAAACGCGTCATCTAGTGTCGACCAGCGTAGACCTAATATTTTGTGTTGTACTGATTTGTCAAATTCTACCTCAGTAGGTAATTTATGCGTATCTGGAATGTTGTCCAATGCAACTTGTGAGCTACTATTCCATTTGACTAAATCCCACTGTGCGCCCTTGAACAATGCGATTAATTGTTTAGCGGCGGCTATGGCTTTGTCATCAGTATCCACTGAAAATACAACATCATCCATGTAACACGACGAAGAAGCAATTTCACTCGCGAGTGGATACTTCGAACCGTCGTCAGCGATCAGCTGTTGTATCGTGCGCATTGCATGGTACACAGATGATGCAAGGCCAAAGCAAACACGCTTGAATTGATATAACGTTAGGGGATCTTGCGGCTTGAATCTATAAAGAATGCATTGATAGCGACGATCGCATTCTCGGACGCCTATTTGCAGAAATTGCTGACGGCAGTCTGCTGTCATGGCAACAGCGAAGATGCGGAAATTGGATATTATTTGGAATAAATCACCCTGTAGATTTGGACCGTGATGCAGTATATTGTTTAGTGAGATTCCAGTGCTAGTTTTGCAGCTGGCATCTAACACTATGCGGAGAGGTGTTGACGCTTTGTCCTCACGGATAACACCGTGGTGCGGTATAACGTAGATAGGCGATGAGTCATCGGACATACCTTGAGGTGCGGGTGAAATATAATCTTTCTCCAAGTATTCCTTAATCACGCCATCATAAGCGGTTCTAAAGGTAGGTGAAACCTCTAGCTTTTTTTCGAGGCATAAAAAGCGACGTTTTGCGATTTCGTAGGATTGACCTAAAGTGTATACATCCTCACTGAACGGTAGACCTACAGTGTACCTACCGCTAGCGGGATCGCGGGTTGTAGTATTTTTATAAAAATCCTCACATTCTGCATCAGCGGGGCGCAGAATACAAGGCGCGAGCGGAGGCTCTTCGAGCTCCCAAAATCTTTTAATAAGATTATCTAGACCCTGCTCCTGCACTAGGCAGCACGTCAAAGCTTGGCTGGAATTTAAGGTAGGTACAGAACCCATGACCACGTATCCCAATACCGTGCGCAATGCACGCGGAGCGAGAGTAAAGTCGGCTGCGCGACTTACCTCGGGCAATAATAAATGTGCGAATAAAGATGCGCCAACAAGTAAATCAATTTTACCAGGAGTTCCGAAATCTTTATCAGCGAGCGGTAAGCCTTGCAAATGTGACAGAACAGATGTGTCCACCACAGTGCTAGGCAAAGTGTCAGTAATTTGGTCGACAACCAGCGGTGAAATGTTAAACTTAACATTTTTATTAAAGCGGGAGTAAAATTCTAACGTAACCGATTTTGCATCTATGTATTTTTCCACACCTCCAAAACCTTTTATAATTGTACGCCCTGTTTTGTGTACTTGTATACCTAGCATTTCACAGGCTTCGTTTGTGATAAAATGACTTTGAGACGCACTGTCCAAAAGCACTCGCAATGAGCGCTCTTTGCCTGCGGAATCGTAAACAAATACCTGAGCGGTAGCTAACAGAACTGTAGTGTTACATTGCTTGTTATGTGCGCGGTTTGGTGGCGCGGAGCGGCCAAGCGCAGCAATGGATGACGTCGCGCACAATGCTACGTCATTTCGTTCGCTATTAGTCTGAGAGGGCGGCTGCTGCATAGCGGCCGCGGCGGCGGCGGGTGCGGGTTCGGTTCCCGTGTTAAAATGCAAAAGGCTGTGATGACGAGCCTTGCATGTGCGGCAAGTCGAGTCAGACTTACAAAGTGAGACGCGATGCTTAATACTAAGGCAGTTCACACACGCGCTGTTTTCTTTTACAAACTTAAAACGTTCAGAGGGTTTTAATTTATGGAACTCTGGGCATTTGAACAGATGCTGGTGTACTACATTAGTACACAAACATTTGTGCTGTTCTGTGGTGTTGCAATAAGCTTGATATTTGGGTGCTTGTTTAGTTTCTTTAGGCTGTGTGCGCTCAGCTTTAGTAGCTGAGGTACGCTTACTAGTGGACGGGCCAGTTTCTGCGGTCGTTGTACGCTCAAAAACTTTTGTATGGCTTCTGATATACAATTGTAAGTCCTCAAAGGTGGGAATTTTTGTGCCTAAATTTAACTCAAAAGCACGGACAGTGACAGAGTCCAGCTTCCTCAAAGCAATGTGAACAAGAATCAATTCATCTAATTTTTCTAAATGTAAGTTTTTTAGTGAGCGAAATGCTCCTAAGAATTCATCATTGAACGATTCAAAGTTATCAGCGGTAGCAGAATTAATTGTTTTAAAATCTAACATTTGATTTAAGTAAGCGGAGGCGACCACTCTCTTGTCTTCATATTTGTCGACAAGTGTTTGCCATAACAGCTCATAATTTTCTGCACAAGGTGTAATACCTGC
Organism: Eupithecia centaureata; assembly: GCA_944547425.1. NCBI lineage: Eukaryota > Metazoa > Arthropoda > Insecta > Lepidoptera > Geometridae > Eupithecia > Eupithecia centaureata. Next base: position 2,759,776 of record OX155697.1, read on the forward strand.
ACAGATGCTTTGGGCTTTACCTGATAGCCTGCCTATTAAATAGTATAATTTTTCAGCATCGGTGAGTAATGGATTATCATGAATGGTTGACTTGAAACAGGCATAAAACACTGGCCATTTTCTTATATCACCCGAAAAGGTCACCAATTCTATTGGCGGCAACCTGTGTGGGGTCTTTGTCAGTGTGACAGAACCACTTTTGTTATCAGTGACCGATGATAAGGCAGAGTGTTGATCATGCAGTCTTTTTATGCGGCTAAATATTTGTTCGAAAGCAACTAGACATTTATAGTCAGGTTTTGCGGTAGGATTTATAGCTAAAAGGCGTGAGTTATATTCATCCAATAACTTCATAAAATCTGTTCGCAATGTTTCAATGTTCGCACTATCGGCAAGAAAATTATCTCTCTTGACAACATCATTGTAAATATTAGATGAGGAGTCGTACAAGCTTTGAATGACTTCAAATATAGCCTCGCGCTTGGCTTTTATGATCAATAGCTTGGAATCCTCCAATTCGACATTCAAATCTTTAGATCTTGTAGAAGTCATTGTAAACACTAAGTATAATGCGGCAAAATAAGAAAGTTGCTTTCAATGTACGTTACAGCGATAGTGGGCGTGACCCCTCTAATTGGTCGAGTTATAATGGCCGGCCTTGACCGTGACCTATATTTATTTTTATTATCAAAACAAAATGTATTTGTAAATGCGAAACATATATCAATACAAATATGCGTAAATACCGTTTTGTAACGAAAAAGGGCTCAATTTATTGAAATGCGATAAGATTGACGAGATATAATGAGATTTCCGAACACAATGTGGGAACTCTAAATGATTAGACACAATGTAGTAATAGATGAAATTACTCTTAGAAACAGCGGGAAATGAATAAATAACCAGTAACTTAGGTATATTAATAGGTAGCGGGCAAATTAAATGAAACGGATACAATATCCGAGCTCGTTAGGACCAAATTTTATGGTGTCGCCTGGACAATTCTAGAGGGGAACGGGACGGGGATAGAGGACAGGAGTCTGTGCGCACTAACCTTGGCTTCTCCGATGTCCTCCTCAGCTTCAACGGGGCCGGCCGGCTCCCTCAGGATCTCACACGATGTGGCGTGATGGCGAGTCACCATAAAATAGCGATATGGGGTTGGGGTGTAAAATGAGAGTAAATCTCTTTACGCGGCGCGGAATTACGCGAGGGATGGTTAGGCGGTTTTTCACAATGGTTTTTCGAAAGCGGTCAGCGGTTGTAACTTGATGGCGAGCGAACAAGAGTGAGCGAGCTCCTTCATGCGGTGCGTCAGCGGCGGAATGACTGTGAGCTTCATCTTCTTGAATTGCTGCTGAGAGGTGTCTTTGACATTGACATACGTGCGCACAGGAAATAGGGAAAAATGGGTGATAGGTGTGGACGTAGTAAATTAGGCGTTACCACCCTTAATTATAATTATCTTTGCTTATAAAGTATAACATCTATTTACCATCTGTTAGCTATTTCGATAACTAACCACATTTTATCATTTACCATTATTTAGTACTAATTTGATCAAAACAGACTAAACTGCCATGGAACTTTTAATTTCTTTGTAATTTAAATTAGATTTTTTAAATAGTTCAAGTATTATATTATTAATGCATTTCAAAAACTTTATAAATATACAAACTATTGGAAAGTCTTTAGCTTTGTTTACTCTATTCTAACAATCTATTGATATCTAAATATTATGAGCTTTTTTCTTCTCAAATAAACAATTTATAAGTACAAGTCTCAGATCCAATCTGTTTACTTGTCAACTTGTCGTTAATTACATTATTTCTCGGAGAATAATATATTTATCCATTCACATAAAGAGAATGTTTATTATGTTTACTTAGTACCAAATGTACTTTTTAAACTAATTCGCTACTGTAAGCCACATGTATTTAATTGCTAGAACGGTCAATAAATTTTGGATCCGTTCAATTTTATTGAACTTATACTTACTAGGTACCATAAATAATTTAATTTTTTTTGGTGAGAATCTTTATGTACCTCTACTATATCTGTCTGATATGCAAATATTTATTAGTAGGTACCGTTCGTTTGAACTACCTGTTATCAGATCTTATCATAATAGGTTTTTAGGTACCGTTCATTAGAACTACCTCTTGTCAGATCATATCTTTGTGGGTTTTTAGGTACCGTTCGTTAGAACTACCTCTTGTCAGATCTTATCATTGTGGGTTTTTAGGTACCAACCAACTTCCGTCACCCAACTGAGTCACAAACAGATTTGCAATATTTATACTTGGGGAAGTCCTCAGAACCTCAGAAAGCATAACTAACTACATATAAACTTAATTACTTAGGTACTGATATTAGCATTCCAGAACTTTTTCTTTTTAACAATGTAGGAAGGTGATCATCTTTTCGTTAGACCTACTCAAATTTGCTAATAAAGTAATTTTGTATCTTTCTAACCTATTTGAGGGTAGTTATAACTTTCGCCAAAATGGCACGGCGAATAATGTATTTGTTGTTTATCAACTATGGTATTTATGTAGGCACAGGGTTTACAGTTTATCAAGGTAGGCGAATCATCGAGCATGTAATCATTACTACGATGCGATTATTTACCAGCATTTGTTTGCAACTCAGATTAGGCCGTCAGTTGATTTACCAATTGCTTATTTGGAATTATTGGCACTTACCTCTTATTTTTTAGTCACTGGCAGGGTCGCCACTTGTACCAGGTTAGGGTCAAATGCCAATAAAACACAGATATTAATTTATAGACACGCGTCTGTCGTCCGCACCGCCGCAAAGCGAATGGCTGCGCTAGCTAGTGCATCCGACACGCCCGTGACGTTTAATACTCAGAATACTACAGTAAATAAATTATTTTGTATTTTTTATACATGTACCATTCATGTGGAATCTGTAATACTTACTTAATTGAAGTTCACAAATTGCCTACTTAATTTCCATAAAGATTATGGCCTTATGAAAATAAGCAACAAGGGCTTGAATTCCACTTTGTTGAAGTCAATTTTCCCATTAGCATCCGCAAAACTGAAAAAATAGTTTAATTTTTCAACTCATTCGAATCTTCAAGTGGGAATGCGCTGAGGCAATTGGTGCTCTTTCAACTGCCCTCAGATCTGCATTACCAGACACAATGCAAGTGTGCTTGTGTCTGAGTGCTTGTCCTCCACTCGAATAGAATCTTGAAGGACGGGAAAATTGGACTTTTGAAGAAAAGCGCTATCTCTGTGATTTCGCGAGATGGCAATTTTGCTACTTTCTATCCGACGGCAAAGAAAGTAGCTTGTTATATTTTTTTTCTTACAACTGATAGCTTTGAACAGTTGACGTATTTGAAAAAAGTATGAACAGAGTTTTAGATTGATCATAAAACGCATACAAAAAAATACATTCGAATTGCGTATCTCCTTTTTTTGTAATTTGTTGAAAAAGTAGAAGTTTAGTTATTTTTTATGAATCAAACATGTTGAAAAAAGTGTTTCTTAGTTCACTGTTATCTTCTTCTTAGTAAATTAAAATCAATGAATAGAAACAAATTAAAATAAGTATTAACAATTAAAAGATTGAGCTTTCTAAAACGTAAGCTAATTACTTACCTAATAAAGTGAATTTGAGTTTATTTACTGCATAAAATGCGAGTGCAATCTATATGCGAGATAGTTAAGACTTATTTTATATTTAAGTATTCTGTTTACCTACACAACTGTTTGTTCTACTAATAAACCAAAATAAAAATATTTTCCAGAAATTCAACTAATAAATACTCGTACATAAAATCAGTACGTACGAGGTGTACAAACACAGCCTTGTCACTTCCCACCAAACTCTACGGCGAACGCTGAACAAACTGACTATGGAGTATTTCACAATTTAACACAAGCTCGTTACTACCTTTCACGCCACATATCCCACGTTGCATATGCAGATTACACACGAGTTTAGGACAAACTTCATATCTGAACGTACAGGGTGGCACAGGACATGGTTTTTTTTTTCATAAACCAATTTTCAATATTTTGTTAAAATATGCTACAAAATATTTAATTTCTGTCCATTTTGAATTTTTTCTAAAGGATAAAAAAACTTGGGATGCGTTATGCTCGAAATCAAAAACTAACAAAATAATAAGGTTTCTTGTTCGATTATTTAGCTCAACAAAAATTGAGGTAAAGATAACTTTGAAGAGATCACTTTATTTTTAGCTTGATTTATGTAGGTACCTAATTTAACAAGACAAGAGTCCTTAAAAAAATATTTCATTTTGTTTTGTTTTAGGTCTTATTTTTCAATCTAGTCGCTATCTTTAAAATTCTTCGCCACCCTGTACGACATAGCACAGGTGGGAAACACTCCGACCACCTGCAATAAGGCTAATTTACATACTCAATTACTGAAGCCAGTTGACTCTTTAGTTCATTCTTGGTCCAGCGTCTTGGCAGTTTAATTTTGGCAAACTTTAATTTGGCAGTTTGATTAGAAGTGCAAACTCAAACTAAAAGTCTAAAAGCTTAATTTCCTTTATAACTTATAAAACTCTTGGACATTCTTCTATCAAACTTTTTGAGGTACTTAAAGTAAAAAAGGACCGGCCATATCTCGCGAAGAACCGACAACCATTGGTGTGAACGTGTTCTTGAGTGGCCACCGCGACTTGGCAAACTTGTAGGACGCCCTCCGGCCAGGTGGGATGACGATCTGCGAAAAACTACTGGCAGATGCTGCATGTGCCAAGCTGAAGACAGGGCGCTATGGCACTCACTAGGGGAGGCCTATGTCCAGCAGTGGACTAATACTGATGATGATGATGCACGGCTCAACTATAGTCAGTCATACTTTGGTCCTGTCAATAGCAAACACGCTATCGCAACGATGTTTGACATCAGACTATTTTTCATCCTCACATAACGACACGTCGTCTGCAATCCGACCTTTATCATTGTCAAAAGGCTTCGTAAATCAAAATTGTCGTGGATTGCTGGTAGTGATGGATACCTATCTATAACCTAATAATAATGCAATGTAATAAAATTAATAATTCTAAGTGTGACATATTTTTGCTCTCTAACACTAATTTTAAGAAACAAGCTTCTCTCTTATTTTGATGTTATATACCTACTTACTTTAATATTTATTTGTATTATTTAAACTCAATGTTTTAAAATTTGTTTATTATTTTCATTAGCGCCTATAACTTTTCAAATTCTTTTATAATGTTTCTATTAGCGGCAACTTAATTGGTGTATAAAAAATTCTATCTATTACTTTAGTTAAGAATATTGTAAACTGTTTGTGCCTCAATAAACGAAAAATAAAATAAAATAAAATTGCTAAAGCTAAGTTACAATATTGAAAGTAAGCACATGTAGGTGTAGGATGTAGATCTAAATATAATTCTGAAGCTTCATGATTTCAATTATCCTCTGAATTTGTGTGGAAACAAAACAGATGAGTTTCGTACGAAAAGCACGCTCGGGTTGTGGCGTTAACTTTGGCCGTGTTTTGACTCGTTTAATTTATTTACGGAGGGTAGCTATCAAATGTTTATATTACTGGGAATTGAGTTTTGCAGGTTTTCTATAATTATATCTATGGCTGACCTGAACGAGGAATATTGTGTACCTACTTTCCTTTTGATTTGTTATCTAGACATCAAGTTCAAAGTATTTAAAGTTAGATGATCAGAATGCTATTCTTAATAATCAGGGGAAGAATAGGAAAATAAACGCGATAAATAATGTTTATTGTTTTGTAAGTTTTGCTTTTATAGTATTCTGTCAAAGGTTTAATAAAAATCAATCTCACTACGCGGTACAAATTCTCTTACATACTTTGACACGAGCGAGAGTAAGAGCGGTGGAAAAAATCCTTCATGTATTTGCATTTAATCTGTCAAATTTTCGCACTACTCATTAAAAAGTTTCATAAATACGTTTGCAGCCTTTTTGGCTCAGGGCTGAATTTAGAAAAAAGTCGCTACATGTGTGGGTGTTTTTGCTACTTTTCAAATTTATACTTTCTAGCGACAGCGGTTTCGGCTCTGCGATGATGAATCAGTCAGTTATGTTCTTTTTAATTGAACCTCGTTCCTAATTTCCATAGAAGTATTATGAATTAGGAACAAAGACTATGGGAGAGCTAAGACTGCGTCTGATTAGTCGTACGTATACTTGCTTTCGAACAAATTCGTATTCAAATTTACTCCATTACTTTTTATTTCTCAATCTATACTTCATCATCATCTTATAGATATTAGTCCACAGCTGGACATAGGCCTCCCCTAATGCTCGCTATAGCGCCCTGTTTTCAGCTTACCGCATCCAGCATCTGGCACCAGTTTTTCGCAGATCTTTATCCCACCTGGCCGGAGGACATCCTACATTACGTTAACTACAACGAACAAACTACAATTTAAAGCTTTCTGAAATTAGATTGATACAATACGTGACGGTAGAATACCGTCAAAACTGCTCTCTCTATCCAACTACCGAAAACACACTTTTCACGCAATATACATATCTATTCAATGACCAACTACTCTAATAAAACCTTTGTACTGAAAGCCGTCTAGTTCTAGTCTAGTGAATCCTAGACTACTAAACACTCCTATTCAACTGCTCGACTTTCCAAGATTCGCAAAGTAAATATTCATCCCATCTCAGATTTTTCAACCATCGCAGACATGTTAAAAAGCCGTAAAGATATGTTCAGAAGCGGTAAAATGGGGTGAACGAATCTAATCTTGGTAAACGGGATTCGAAATGTGAATTTGTGTCTTCCCCCATGGCATTAGAATTTCATATTGAATCGCGTCGCGGTTATGGATGATTCATGTTTGTGATTATATCCGTTATGGGAGATTAGGCTGTGTTTACATAAGCACTTTAGGTATGAGTGAAAATATTTTTAGAAGTGGGATTGTCTGGATTAACGGAAGTTAATATCTTCAGTTTGGTTCTTTTTTTAAGCTATTTTTTTCAACGGAATTTACAAAGCCGCTTACAGAATCTTAAAATACCTAGTCTTTTTAATAACTTAAGTACCTATCTCAACATTATTAATATAGCTTCGTGAAACATACTAAAGGATCAAAATACCACAGTTAGAGATTAATGTCGTCTGCCAAAGCTTTATTTCAATCAACCGTGTAACAGAACTGAAATTCATGACGGCATCAGTGGTATAGCGGACGAGGGTCTACCTGCGACGCATGAGGCTGCTGTTTCGATTCCCACCTCGGCCCAAATTTAATATTTGAGCCGAGGTAAGAATCTTTGGAATAATTGTTTTATATATATAGTAAAAATATAATATGTATGTCGTATGTATGAAGTATAGGATGCCTGATGAAAATTGTTTAGCATTATGATTGAATTAGATATGCCTAATTAATTGTATAATTAATTATGAAAGGTTCCTAACCTTTTATCACATTATGTGTTACTATAAAATTAAATATCGTAGGTTTTAAGTATTTGTTGAATTTTTATGCATGGTTTGGTGCCTTTTTTTAAATATATTTATAAACCTTCTAGTATTTATAAATTTGCTACATTAAAATATAAATGCTTTCCTTAATAAGAAACACAATTAAAAGTAACTCAGGATCAAATAAAAAGTATAGGTTTTCTCCTCGTCTCATCATCATCATTATAATCAGTCCACAGCTGGACATAGGCCTCTCCTAATGATCACCATAGCGCCCTGTCTTCAGCTTGCCACATCCAGCATCTGCTAGCATTCTTTCGCAGCCTCGTCTACCGAATCCTTATTCCAATCAACGGTAGGTTTATAACAGAATATAACTTCAACGAAGCTGCTCAGATTAAAATATTAAGCTGCAAACCAACTAGGTACAGCAGCATACAAACTTAATATCCCAGCATTTTCTCTCCAGCAATCAGAATATACCCTGGTCGTTAAATATTCATGCACACTTGCCTCAGTTTCTGCAGGAACTAACTTGTTATATCTAGAGAGGTTTAAGCGTTTCGTTGCGTTATTCGTGCCCTTAGTATCAGTGTGCGTACACACTTAGATTTGGAACAAAGTTTTTCACTCGATAGACTTTGTCTTCTATCTCGCTTACAAGTACAAAAAAGAATGAGACAAGGACATTGAAAGACGCTGTGCTTACCTTGCCTCACCCTGAAGAAGATAGCTGAAAATCAGTGTTTGCTCATAGAGCATTATTATCATATGAAAGAAAGAAAGAAAGAAAAAGTATTTATTGTCTTAGAATAACATATAACAATCAAAGAAACTTACCATACTAACTTAACTAAAAATAAAAACTAAGACTAAGACAAGGAGTAAATTCAGCCTATCACTGAGTTGACATAACAGTAAACAATTTTACAATTACCTTATGTTATGGAAAATGCAAAATTAAAACAAAGTTTAAATCATCATCATCATCACCCTATCCTGGTCCACTTCTGGATATAGGCCTCCCCTATTAACTGGTAAATAGGAAATGGGCGCACCTATTGATGATAAGATATCAACAAAAAATGCATATGTGTCAGTATCAATAGATCAGCTCAGTGATAATATTGCTCTTTATGTGGGTTTTATTACAACAAATAAATGATTTCGTTAAATCTATCAAAACCATTCAAAAACGACAATCGAGCTCATATGGAACAACGATTCTTGTAGCCAAGAACGTGACACAATAGAATAGAGTCACGCTTTTTATCTACGAAAGTGAGTTCCTCTCTATCCGACAGATACACCAAATGTTTGAAAAGAGACGAAAACTTTTTTCGTCATCGTAAACTGCACAACTGGTACTAAGTACTCCGGGTGCATTGGTAATCTTATTTCTACGTGTAAAATGCTAGAAATGGCAAAAATAAGTGGAACCGTTTACCTTGCTTTAGGATTTTAAAAGTTCTGCGAAAAGGTTTTCTCTATTTTGACGACTTATGTGGAATAGCGGGGGGAAGTTTGCCGGTAACGCAGGAAGTTGTAGGTTCGATTCCCACCTAGTCCGCGGGGTACCGAGGCTCTCCGGGTTTAAAAAAATACCAGAGCGTCTTGTCTATGCGACACGTGACCCGAGAGCTGGTGAATATCTGGCTCAGCGCATCAGAATTGCCATACAGCGTGGTAATGCAGCCAGTGTCTCGGGGACGCGACGACTGGATATAGTTCAGTTTAACTACCTCTACTATATGCAACCGTCTGCAGTTAGCTAATTGTTTTGATTGAATACTTTTAATGCTTAACAAAGCCATCTTTTTACACCCTGTATACAAGTACTAGCGACCCGCTCCGGCTTCGCACGGTTTTATTATACGTATAAACCTTCCTCTTGAATCTCACTCTATCTATTAAAAAAAACCGCATCAAAATCTGTTACGTAGTTTTAAAGATTTAAGCAGTCAAAAGGATATGGGGAAATACGGACAGAAAAAGCGACTTTGTTTTATACTATTTAGTGATACCAATTAAAACTAAGAATGTCCTTTGATAAATTAAAACTAAAAAAAAACTAATCTAAAGTATCTACAGTAAATAATACAAAAGTTGTTTCTATGCTTTGATTGTAATTTTCTTTGTTAATTAAGTTCGAAAGGTAATTTAATAGGAACTTAGGTTCAGCAACAGCCAAGCCCTATAAATAGTCTGCCGCAGTATTTCACAGGACACTGCCATAAAGTCTGCCGCACCATCACAATCTCCAAATTAAGTTACTTGCTCCTGCAATTGACCAGCACAGGGTTAGTTAAGGGAAAATATTTTCATTTTCACCCTCAGTGAAGGGTTAAAATAAGGGAGAGGAAGTTTTGGAATAACCACTTGGAATAACAGACAATATGCTACAAGTTTTGATGCTTATTTAGTTTAATTTTTCCATTTTTATGAACAGGCTAAAGCCATATTACAGCCATATTGCCTTGTCTGATGTTTATTTATATTCTTAAACGTGTAAATTTACACGTTTTTACTGATCAGCCATCTTTCCGGAAGTCCAAGTTTTGATGCTTACAATGAATGAAGGAATGAATGAACTGAATGAATGAATACTTTATTGTACCTTTTGACGTAAATAATTATAAAAAAAATTAACATATATCTAAATCTTATCAAATAAAAACAGTACAACAGGCGGCCTTATACCTGAAAGCAATTTTTTCTAGGCAACCTTATTACATACAATATATATAATTTTATATAGAGTAGGTAGTGCGTATAATTATTAATTGAGATGAGCAAAAGAGTAAGTAATTATGAAATCTCCCCTACGCATGTATAAATTATAGAAAACACAAGCCTGAGTGTTTTATAACCAGTATACATTTAAAGGGATGTCAACTTTACAAATTTTTACTAGACATTTATCAAGTTTCTTTCGGAAAACTAAATACATAATTTCGAGTTTTTTGAATAACTATGAAGTGACTTCGAATTCTTGAATGAAAAATGCTTTAAACTGGATTCAATTACATCATTAATGAATGTGTAGCCATGGCGCTATACCACTGATTGGGAGAGGGAGGGTTGTGTCCAGCAGTGGACTGATAATAATGTAAAGTCAGTATTATTTAATTTCTTAGAAATTATCCTGAATGTCAGGGCTTACTATCACAATCACTATCATCACTACATAGTATAAAACAAAGTCGCTTTTTCTGTCCCTATATCCGTATGTCCCTTTGAATGCTTAAATCTTTAAAACTACGCAACGGCTTTCGATGCGGTTTTTTTTAATAGAAAGAGTGATTCAAGAAGGTTAATTATACGTTTAATAAAACCGCGCGAAGCTGGGGCGGGTCGGTAGTCGGTAGTAACTTATAAATGCGTAAGTTTGGATGGATGAATGTCATCTGTTCATGCCAAAACAACTGAATGGATCGGGCTGAAAATATAAATAAAAGTATTTTTAGGCCTGTAATATAACATAAGCTAAGCTACATTTCATAAATTTTCATACTGGCGAAACCGCGGGACGCAGATTGTAATAGCATAAACCTTGGTTAAATAATCGCCCCTAAAATACCTAAAAACACCCCTTTCTCCTATAATTCAGCCCAATAAAGTCCAATTAGAGAAACCAACCAATATTTTCCAACGAACAATTGGCGGAGAGTCAATTAGTTTAATCTAATTATCTGGCCGAGTGTTTCAAATAAAAGAAAATATTGTCTTTTCCGGAGGTTCGCTTGTTAATAGGCTATTGCGAAACGTTTTCATGTTTTATTCAACTGGTTAAATGTTTAAGAATAGCGAAATAAATAATGTAAATACCAGAATTAAGAATAAACTTGATTTGCCTACAACTAAGCTAAACAAGGCTATCTTTCAAAGGGCAATTAGGTTTAACATGTTTGTTTACTACATCAAAAATCTAAAAGAGTTGGAAAAAATACAGTTAACAAATTCAAACAATTGTAAAAACTATGCTTTTTAAAGCTTAGGTATAATATCATATTATCTAGATAGAAGATAAAAATGCTTGGGAGGAAAGCTGAAAGATACATTATCTTGTTGAGGGCAAAGCGAGTTTATTCTTATTTCTAGTATTTACATTATGTATGTATATCGCATTTTTTAGGGAATCAATTAATACTTGTATGATGAGTATAGGACAAGTTTTCATAAATAAATTGACCCTAGCATCCACCCGCGGCTTCGCACGCATTGTTTCTAGAGAAAGATTCATTAATTCATTCATACATACTTTCGTATTCATTCATACATACTTTCGTATTTATAATATTATTATGGATTATGTTGTGTATGTATGTATTATACAGGGTGTTAGTGTGAACACCGTTGTCCTTGAAACTTGAAGTAAAAATAGATTTTTTTTTTCATCCGTTTTGGATTCTACTCATGATGCTGAACCTCTGGTTTCAAAGAGAACGCTATTCACACTAACACCCTGTATTTAAGAAAACACTCCCGGAGAAATTGTTTACCCAAGACCTATAGGTCCCAAGATGTTAATATCCGGTCTACGAATGAACATCCGTTACAACATCTGTGTATAATCTAGTGAGCTAGGTAATTCGAATATTAGACACGATAGAAGCCTCAATATAAATACAAACACTCACGCAAATACTCAATTTTCCTTGTAGGTACAGAGATTAGAAATCAATTAATTTTATTTCTTTAGGCTCACAAAATAAATAAGTCAAATTTTTACTTATAAATCATGTAAATAATAGAAGAAACTCCGCACTTAAATTTTATAGCAAAGGATTCTGGTTTCTTATATTTCTTTTGTGAAAAGCACACTTGTTTCAAAAAAAAATCCTTATTTTATGTGTATACATAAAATTTTCATAGATATGCTGCGAAATTACAGTCAAAATATTAATTTCTTTCAATGTCACGTGGCTATAATTTATAAATTGAACGCACCGCCCTTTTTTGAAGAACAAAGATAGTCTGAATGTCAGCAGCCTGTCCCCAAAGCAAAATACCGTAAGTCATAATACTATGGAAGTAACTTTAACTTCTAGCTGTGTCCTGATCAGTGAGATGTCGTATTGTTCAGCACTGCATAGGCTGCTGAACTAAGCCTGCCCACGAGAGCATCAATTTGACGTTTCCATTGAGGTGAGGAATCAGTCAGTGAACAATCTCAAATTTAGCATGATCTGATTTGGGAGTTTTTTTACATTTGGTAACATACATTTTATTCATTTAGTTTTTTATCAATGTTTAAGAGATACTTAACTAATAAATAAATTACTAATCTTTTTCATTAGAGAGTAGCAAGCCAACTCGTCATCATCATCAGCCTATACTGGTCCACAGCTGGACATAGGCCTCCCCATATCAGCGCCATAGCGCCCTGTTTTCAGCTTGCCGCATCTGCCTGCAATCTTCGCAAATCGTCGAAACGCGTCCCACGCTACGTTTGCCGAGACACGGTCTCCAATCAAGAATAAGTTTACCCCCGCGATTGTCCGTTCTTCGCGAGATATGGCCTCAGAAAGATTACTATATTGTTATGTTACCCTTCAATTAAATGTTTATGCACAGTGCCAGCAAAATATTTCTTCTATAAGGTAACACACAATCTATCCTGTAATGCACTGTAAATGTAAACTAACTAATAAAGTGAAATGCTGTCGTTATCGTAAAATGCACTTAGACGCGACCCGATAATCACGAGAGAATTTATCCTAAACTATAATATCTATTGATGCACTATGTCTTTAGTTTATCATTTATCTAGTACCCATAACACAAGCTTGGCTAAGATTGGGGCTAGACGATGCTGTGTGAATTGTAGAGACACTTTACTTATTCAATATCTCGGTATAAAATTATTTTCGTACATTAGAGATATATCAAAACGGTTGATCACAGGCCGCGAAGCTAGGTTCAATTATCATTATTTATTTTATTATTAAACTAGTAACCCGCCTCGTCTTCGCTCGGATGTATTCTATCTTTTAAAAAAAGCGCTTCAAAATCCGTAGGTATACCGTAGTTTTAAAGATCTAAGCAAGCATAGGTAGAGACAGACAGAGAGTGGGAAGCGACTTTGTTCTATTATTACATTAAAAAATATATCAAAACGGTGGATCAGCGGCCGCGAAACTAGGATCTACTTTCATTATTTATTCTATTATTACACTAGAAACTTTTCTCCGCAATTCCGGCATATCTGACCCAAAAATAATCCCTGAATCAGGGACAGACCGCTTATCCCTTGATTTTGACGAAATACATCCAACCTTACATTTAAAAACCCTTTCAAAAGACCCCCTACATAAACATGCAGCCTAATAAAGATAGCAGGATGTTGTATTGTAGCATTTGTAGCCGATGTTGTGGATATCACTTGTTTCGTCTCCCACGAGACGCAATAACACTATAAAGTTAAATATCGCGCGAAAGGGCGCGGCATTTACGCAGGGGTACATTATTGCAGATTTCTGAACTTTTACCATTGAGTTAGTGGAAATTATAATTTGAATGGAAAATATGCGTAGTTACAAACACTGAAATACCAAGTGTAGGAGGCATGCCTAAGTAAGTAATAGTGTTGATTGCAAAGCCTATCTTACAGGTATTGAAATGAAAAAGGTTAAGCATTATTAAGTTGAAGCAGTGAACATAAAAAATAAGTTTTTTTAGATTAATTATAGATTATTTAACTAAAAATATAAAATATGGTAGGTATGTAGTTCCTACCTTGGATGCGAAAAGTACAAGACACCGATGATAATTCTATGTTTAGGGGATATGATTTTATCTAATTGATCAGAGCTGAAATTCGAATAGCTATTAATGAAACGGGAATACTTCGTTTGTTTTTCATAAAATCGTTGTGACTTTATAAGTTCAAATGACTTCAAAAAAGAGAGGGTTCTCAATTAGACTATTAAAGACGGATATCTCAGTATGTTTTTCTAACCATTTTAATAATTATGTTTTTTAAAAGCAGGTGCCTCCCTTTTACCTAGTCCCTTAAAAAATGATTATGATTTGAATAGTACTTTTTGAGTTAAAAGGTGGTTAAATCTTTATGACAGGTAAAAATTTATCATGATAAATACAGCCCACAGCCTTTAAAAGTTGATCATGATCTGAGTACTTAGTAGTTTTTGATTTGAAAGTTGGTTTAAACTTAATAAAACGTAAGTGTTTTAGATAAAACTGCCCCGGCTTCGCATGGTTTTATTATACGTATAAACCTTACTCTTGAATCACTCTATGTATAAAAAAAACGCATCAAAATCCGTTGCGTGGTTTTAAAGATTTAAGCATACATAGGGACAGAAAAAGCGACTTTGTTTATACTATGTAGTGAAGTGATAGTGATTATGTTCTAATTTTAGCTTCATAGAATTGGAAATCGATTTACAGTAAAAACACGCTATATTAATGTTGGTAAGACATTCAGCGAAATGCTAGCTAACAAAAATAACTTATGCCTTCATAATAAAAATCCACTTAGTACCTACTCTAAGTACCTAAATCCTAATTAACAAAATCCCTAACAAGCAACATTCCTTATTTTTTATCTGAGAACAATCTCCATCCAATAAAATATCACGTTATATCTCAGAACCTACGAAGATCAGTAACAAAGTAGGGCCTAGCCGGACCTTCATAACGGCAATATTAGGCAGGGGGTGCGAATAGGGGTCTGAGGGTGAAAATAGGGGTCTGGGGGTGCAAATAGGGGTGTTCTGCCCATTGCCAGTCCGTTTAGTAGCCAGTCACGTAGGCACACCAGGCAATAGGTGATTGAGACCTGATCAATTGGCTATTTACACAAGAACACGCATGTTATTGCAGAGTTTGAAGTGTGTGAAATGAATAGTTATGATACGTGTATAATAGTTTCATGTTCTTTTGTCAGGTAAAGAGATTTAAGACCTTTTTTTACAATGATTTCCATCGCAGAATTTAATTCTCACCTGGTTTGATATAGTTTCTCTTCTTCAGATACTTCTAATAGAGATTTGAGAACTTTTTAATTTTCGCTATGGTTTCTAACTAAGAATCCAGATTTGAATGTTGTTTTGATGGCTGGCTATATCTAAGGAACGACTCTACCTATATTCTTCCTCGCAAGATCCCTGACATGTAGATATTGATTTCTAAGGTAAACAGATTTAGTTTGTAGAGTGAGGACTTTTCCTAGGACCCTCGGGAAAGAGATCTGCAAATCGTACAAATACATTTTGTGTTAGTAATGTTGTTCCAAATCAAGTCGATTTCTTGCGGAAGGACAACCAAACAGATTTTCGCATTTATAATATTACTAGCGACCCGCTCCGGCTTCGCACGGTTTTATTATACGTTTAAACCTTCCTCTTAAATCACTCTATCTATTAAAAAAACCACATCAAAATCCGTTGCGTAGTTTTAAAGATTGGAGCAGTCAAAGGGACATAGGGAAATAGGGTCAGAAAAAGCGACTTTGTTATACTTATACTATGTAGTGAAGTAAGCATGTGTCGTGTTATTAATAAAATAAGGATTCCAAATAAATTCATTTTGTCTTTCTTTCTCCCGCAACGGACATCGAAAACGAATTTTCACCCACTGCACCAAATAGTTCGCCAAATTACTTATATACTTGGTTGGTATATCTACTATCTAGGTAAAGGTAGGTGTATACCTTTTACTAGGTTAGGTACCTTATACTAGGGTAGGTAGGTTACTGGGTTTTTAGCAGTTGAAACCGATGCCTCCCAAAACAACTGAAACTATGAATTATAAAGGCGGTTACACATGCGAACTAGTCGTCAGGGTGACAGCTAAACAATGATTGCTGGATTAATAGTGACGTAGACACGTGCACAAGGATTTGTGTCATACAGAAATGTCAACGCCATATGTTGCGGATATTTTAATATCTTGGATTAATTAATTTAGAATGGTGGGTATAAAACACATGCTAAACTAGAGTGATAGGGGATTGAGTTTTCTTGAATAATACATAGGGGAGGCTTATTTCCAGCATTGGACTAATATAACAATTGAAGCGAAGATAAAATTAATTAAATCTTAACTAAAGTATTATTTTGATACTTATTTAAAGTTTAATATGTGACTTTTCTAAGTGCTTATTTTGTGAGCCAAAAGAAATAAATTTATTGATTTCTACAAACTGTACTTGTCCTTCTGTCTAGTTGTCTGTAGATTTCTCCACAATTCCTTTTCCTTTTATAGCTTAAAGGCTGTACAATCCAAGAAACAAGCTGCATCCTTTTTTATCCGTCTTTCTATTGTACAATCAATCTTTGCACTCAACTGAGCTCAAATGGAAGCTTTTTATTCTTCAGTGGCCAGCATTGACAGTGACAGGGTCATTTATTTCCGCGTCCATTCAAAGATTCGTTCATCTATCAAGCACATTGTCTAGTGGTTGATAAACCCTATCTAATAGAAAATGGATGTCACTGTAACCTTTTCCCTAAACGGTTCTATTTGGGGAAAACCTACAATGGGACAAGTGGCGGAAAGAGCGATGGATTTAGTAGGTTTCAGTAATATAGAAGATTCTTTATTATCTTGAAAATAATTTTAAGGTAGTAGGCATCCTTTTGGGCAGTAGGAACAAATTTTTTCAAAAAGCAAAAATATTCACAAATAAAGTTAGTATCTACCTACCTACCAACCTATACATATTTAATAAGTAACATAAGTAGGTTATGGAATGAAGGAATGAAGTCACTCAGTTTCAGTTAAAATGCCTGACCAGCTGTGCGATTACGCTAAAACCGCCCATCCAAATTGATATTCTTGCGCCATTTCAATGGCCATCGCGCGCGTCCTTTCCATACATTTTTAAATTACAGTCGCCGTAGCCGAAATCGGCTTGGAGGCCATCATAAGTAGGTTATTAATAATATTTAACAAAATGCTGGATTATCATAATCACACATCATCATGCTTGTGTTATGTGTTAAACGATATTTCTACTTAATTTTACTACATAGGTAGGTACTAAGATTGTTTTTTTTCAGTATTCGTAATATAACTATTTAGTCTGAACAATTTTTAGATCGTACAAATATTTGTCCCGAAGCGGGAATCGAACCTGCAACGTCCTGCGTCGTCGCTGGTGGACTTTCACCCGCTAAGCAGATGTCAACATAATTAAGTTTCACGTCAAACTCCTGCAATTTGTTGATTGATATATAAGAATCAAACGGAGTGTAGCTAGAATCTTTGGTATGAATAGATACTAAGTGAACATCGATCAAATGTCTGGAGAATTTCTAATTTGTTTAGCGACTAAAATTCAAAGTAAATACTTACAAATAGAGACATCTAGTGAGTAACCTTCGAACTAAGTTTTGAACCCAGCTCTCTTGAAAAGCCTTGGTTGCGTTACTCAGTGGCGAAAGTTTTTAGCTCATTAATAAGCTGTGCAGTTTTAGTCACTCTTCATAGATGGCGCACCATAAGCTTCAGTTAATGTTCGAAGATGGCGCTAGCGTTCAAACCTGGTTTAATTTTCAACCTTAAAAATATTTTTCTTTTATGCGTTTCCAATCATCGGAAATAAGTTTCAAGTGTAGCTATGGCATTATCCCCCCAATGATAAGAGCCTCAGACGCTTAGTATCCTAAGAGGTCCAGGAGGCCTCTTGCTATAGGTGGACAAATAAAAGTAAACTATCTAAGAGAAAATTAATTAACACTTCATGTCTTTTAATATCTTGATAATTATTTAAAGTTAAAAATTTTAGTTCATTAAATGCTTATTTTGTAAGCCTAAAGAAACAAAGTGATTTGAGCTCGGTTTAGCCGATGAAATTGATGAAGAGATGAGAAAAGCGTTTGCGCTGCATACAAAATGTCTTTGGCTGCATACCTACTTCATAAGCTAAACACGCGTCACTACAGTACCATCCGCTATATTTAGGTCAACCCCATCACTAGTAAAATCTTCAAGGATAAGAGCCATCATAGAGATTTCCTTCCAAATAGGCCGGGGGCATAGAAACGTGGTGCAATCGTGGTACACTGACACCAATGCCGAGAACCAAGACCCTCTGATTTGACCCGAAGCATTCTTATAAGGAACCAGCCCGTTACTCATTCGACTCCGTTAGGGCTGTCAAAGATAGCGTGGGAACAACATTTTAGATTCTAGAGACAATTAGAATAGTCTTCCTAACTATGACAGTGATAGAAAATTGCACATCTCTTGTCTTCAATTTTACATCAGGACTTTACAGCAATTCTTTTTCGTAACCACCTTATTTTAAAGACAGGAGAGTCGAAGAAATAAGCTCTTTATCTTCTAACTTAAAGGTGTTGTTTCAACCCTAGAATTCGATCGCTAATCTCAAGCAATGGGATCCAAACGATCCATAGCTATCATCAAATATCGGCGGCGGAGCGAATCGTTTTGCAAATCTACAGAATGGATCTCAAATTGAGTTCTTTTACCGAGAAGTTAACCTTTGAGGTAGTGTTAGCAGGTTCGAAATCAATTTCACTGCTTTTTATTTGACTTGGGTGGTGTGAAGTCGGAAATGAAACAAATGAAAGACTAGGGGAAAGAGACAAACCAATACCGTAGTCTGAGACAATCACTCTTTATTGAACACCAGAAAAAATAAACACAGGGCAGGAAAAAAAACTAATTATTTCTTTTTCTTTTATGATTTCTTACAGGCAACCTTTGGATGGACCTAGGTAGAGTACCTACCTATAAGTAGACGGTGGCGTGTTTTATAGAATAAAAGTTACTTAGTAGGTATCGTTCGATTTAATAATCGGAACTAAAAGGCCCAAAATTCTCTTACGGTCGCTAAGAAACCGCTTAAAAACAATCCTGATAAAAACCGTGTCTATTCCGAAGTTAAACTCAAAGCATGGTGATTTGCCATACAGAAACCAATGAATCCAATTTATTTGAAGGTTGAAACAATAAATTTTGTAATGGCCTATTTCGTTACAAGTTTATTTCTAGAATCATTTAAAAGATGGTTCTGATATTACAAAAAATCTGCTACTTGCTACCCACTTATTAGGTTACAATTTACAATTTTTACTTTATTTTTTTTACTTACAATTTTTTTCGCATAGGAACATTTCAGGTAGTAGGTAGTTGACTTTTTTTTTCGCATACGAGCATTTCAAGGTCCACAAAAAGGCTCGGTTTAAAAATCCCCTTTAAGAATTCCGTGCGATGAGGATTTTAAGACTTTCAATCCAAAAAATACCTTTACAATCAGATTAAGTCAAGAAAGGATTTTTAAATAATAAATCTAGAAATTACTTTAGGAAATTGTATTGGCGGAAGGGGATTACTAGACTTACTAGACGAAAATATAGTTAAGACGTAATAAAAACGTTAGATTTAGGTGTTATGATTCATCCAACGAAAGCACAGGTTTTCGCGACGTTCCTCACATGACAATTGTCTATGACTCATGCGGCGTAGGTCCATCGTTCCATCTATGTCAGTGTAACTGTATCATCAGGTTTTTGCTGCGCTATCTGAAGTCTCATATAAATCAGGGTGTCCTCTTAAATAATGTCAACTAAGATGCGAACAGATGATGTTGTCTTCAGTTATATCTTTACTTCCTTACATCCTAAGATCCTGAACGGATCTGGATGAAATTTGGCACTGAGATATATTATAGTCTGGAATAACACATAGGCTATATTTTATTCCGGAATTCCTACGGGAACGGGAACTACGCGGGTGAAACCGTGAGGCGCTGCTACGCGAAAACTACTAAACGGATCTGGCTGAAATGTGGCACAGAGATAGATTAGTCTGGAATAACACATAGGCTATATATTATCCCGGAATTCCCACGAGAACGGAAAATACGCGAGTGAATCCGCGGGGCACAGCTAGTACTTTATAAAGATTTCTTACCTCTTCCAAATTGTTAGATCATTGAGTAGGAATCAGTCGTTCTAAATACGTACCTATTTATTTGGCGATGTCTTTTGACCTACAATAAAAGATCCGCGAAATGTCTATTCCAAATGTTATTTTAGTGCCATGAATCATTGGAATACCTAGTTGAAATAGCTGACCTGGAAACGTTTCACTGGCGCGCAAAATAAACAGACGCATCTTATCTAGTTTGCAATGATAACGGACTAATGCGCTTTTCAGGCATGTTTTCAGGAACGTCATTTCTCAGAGTCTATAAATAACTTTATTTCTTTTGGCTAACAAAGTACGCACTTAGACATGAAAATCTGAAAATAAATATTTTCAAATAATATTTTATTTTTATCAAAATAATATACTAGTTAGGTACAGACAGCTTCACTAATTGGTATCCCCCTCACAGAATATGCAGTAGTGTGTATTCAGTAGCACGCAGGTTCAAACCCTTTAACATAAAAATAATTGATTATAGTTTACAAATTTCTCGATAATTTCGTATTTTGTTTTGTTATAAATTTTATTCAATTACTTAATCAGAAAACTAAGATTTTTTTAATACCTTTCTTAATTTCTATCGGTACGCACGAGTAACTATGCTAAATTTCGAGACATTATCATAAGTAACGTTGGTGTAGTGGTAGAAGTAGCCGAGTTAATCTGGCTTCTAAACGCAAGACCCGTGTTCGATCCCCTTTATCGATTAGATGTCATTTTTATATTTGCCATTTTTTATTTTTGTCTATTCTTGTGAATAGTGAAGTCATTGTTTATCAATATAATGATTGAAAAATAAAACACAATTTTAGGTAAGTAAACACACTTTTTCTATTTCAAAATTTATGACTACATAACAAAACAAAATAAACATAATTAGTAGCATAGATTGTTTGTTTGTCTTAGACATTTTTTATTTTATAATCAAGCTTATTTATAAGTAGTTCCCTATCCTGATAAATAATGTTCCATTTGCGATTTAGTACTCGAGAATACACATGTTTTCATTAGATTTTTGTTTACTTTTCTAATCTAATGAATTAAACAATTTGAATCTCCTGTAAATCGTGGAACATAGTTTAATCAGGTAGGTTTGAAAATATATATGGGGTCAAAGGGTGTTTTTCTATTATTTATTTTTTGTAGTCTGTTTCTCATCTGTGTAACCTCTTGCTCTAAGTTATGATTGGACCTCAATTCATTCGAATGCCAATTTAAAACCATTTGACCCCACTTAATTTCTCAGACTTAGGTCCGGACTTTTAGCTAGCTAGGAATAACAGTAATGTCTTCTTAAAAATAAAATCATTCAGAAACCATTCGCGTACGATGCGCTGCACAATTATAATGGACAAAATAAATTTGTCCCTCTGGATACACGATCCGCACAGAAAGTAACATGATTTCCTTCAACACTGTCAAATATTGTTCGCCATTCATACTCCCAGTCATTTCTTCTATTTTTCCGGGAACCATAGAAGACCCCAATAACCTAAAAATAACAATTTAATCAATTGGTGTTTGTTTTTAGGTGTGTGGGATAAAATACAAATAATTTATTTGCATAGGTTAAATACTATGTTGTTTGTTTGTTTTGTTTTAAAAAGATAAGAATAAGATGAAATAATCTTTGATAAATGTAATTGGATTCGTTGAGAATTATCACTTACTTTTATAATTTATTCTGTTGTTACACTCCTGTTGTTTTTTCTGCCAATTCTTCTTACATTCACATCCCCCTCGGATTTAAATTTACGACCTCATAAGCGCAGGGTTTGAATCTGTAAGATAACAAATCAACAATATATAATGCAGTTAAAGATAACAAGGTTTTACTAAAAAGATATAAGTAGGAAATTTACCGTTATTCCAAGCTGACGAGCAATCTTCTTATTACTTATTTGCTGTTCGATAATAACCGGGATCTTAGTTCTCACAAAATTACTGATATGCAACATTTCCTTCAATATTCTTCAATTCCACCAAAAACATAAATAAAAACAACCAAGTAAACACTCGAATTGAGAATGGCAGTAACCTTTTCTTCGTTCACCAAGATTGTATTTAGATCTACCCTCATCTTTTTTCTTATCCAGATATCGTAAATAAAATCCGCTGCCGAACATAAATAACACAAAATTTCGAGCGTCCGATAACTAGTTCATTAGCTTAGTTGTTTAGTGAAGTGGTTAAATGTCATGCGAGCGATTGTATGCCTGGTTCGAACCCCACTTGATGATACAATTTTTGTTTCTTAGAATTTGAGTAAAAGATTAGTAAATCGGTCGGACGACAAATGTAAACTTTAGCTATTTGAGGGGTTACCAATTAGTGATTCTGTCTGTACCTGTAACTATATTCAGAAATCAATAGATTTATTTCTTAGGCTTTCAAAATAAGCACTAAGACTAGTCAAAATTTGAATGAATGAATGAAACGTTTATTCTGATAGTTTAGTAGGTACACATAAAAATAAAAGCTTATAGAATATAGACAAACTACACACACCGCAAAAAACTTAATACTAACATGCAAATATAAATGTAATAATAGTATTTAAAAATATATCAGTTCTAAGTTAATTTAAACTATAGGTAGGTATATAATAACCAAACTAGAATAATATACTAATATAAGTATCTAAGTGAAAATGGATTTTCTCTTTGCTTCAATCTTTTGTCCACTTGTGGAAGAAGCATAAGAAATAAGGTACTTATGGATCGGTTTGCAACAGTCTGCAGTTAGCTCAAATATTTCATTTGGTTTTTTACTTGTTAAATTTTGTCCTTGATTTAATTTTCGTTGATCAATATCGAGCGGTTATCGAAGCTTTCATTAGAAATCTTCGCTTAAATTTTTTGTCCACTTGTGGAAGAAGTGAAATGTAAACACCTTGTATATTTTATTAATAACTAGGTAATTATATGCCCGCGGCTTCGCGGCAATTTCTATATCATGGGAACTGATTCATGTGAGTTGTTTGATAATATTTTTGGCTATCTTCTATCTAGTAACAATACTCAATCACCTAACCTTCGTCCGTTAAAAGTACTATTAACTTGATAATCCGAAATAATAGTTATTAAATCATATCACGCAACACTGTCTAACAAAAAGCCGAATTGAAATGTTATAATATAGGCACGTGGCTCGTAACAACTCTTTAGCACGAAATCGTGCCATAACCTTTTCAGAAATCAATGTCAACTGAATTTTGAATCGTGATAACGACTTTTGGACATTGGGCCTATGATTGGGCGTTATCTTACTATTATAATAAATGAGAAAGTCTGTGTGAATGTTTGTTATAAGTAATGTCCGTAATTACATAAGTTATTTAAATGAAATTTTGGTATGTACATAGTTTAGGACCTAGAATAACACAATGGCTATTAAAATTTGGAAATTTTCACCTCTGAGGGGGTTAAATAGGGTAGGCGTTTTGTATATAAAATTATTATTCCTTGGTTTGATTCACTCAAAACTCTGTACAAATAAACTGCAAAGTAAATAATTAAAGACGTATTTTTATTTTTACGGAACTTAACCTAGGAGGCGCGCAATAAATTTTTGAAATTAACAAATAAATATCCATGCGGGCGAAGCCGCGGGGCGCAACTAGTAATTAATAATCCATGCGTGATTCATTTATAGTCAATTGTGGGTGTTCTATTCTTTGAATTGAGTCAACATTTTTTAAGTAAGTACTTATTCACTACCTACATACTCTATATTCTTTACTAGCTTTAGTCAAGGCTTCGTATGCTTTTTTCCTGTGTAGAAAGAAGTCTAAATGTTCCCTAGCCTAAAGCTACGTGGAACTATTCTATATATGTACTTACAATTCTGGAATTGACTAACTACGCAATCCGTTTAGTAGTTGTTGCGTGAAATTGCGACAAATATCTAACTAAACATCCAAACTTTCGCGAAATTTGTGAATTCAGATGTCGCCAAAACTAACACATAAACATTTTATTTATAATTTGTCAAATTATACATGTCACAAATATTTACATCAATTTTATCCTATTGATTATTATTTATTTAGTCATCATTTAAAAACTCGTCGTTGGTGTAGTAACATCTTCTCTACAAGTCATTTTTTTGTCATATTTTGAGAAATTTGCAAACTTTTTAACTTTCGGTGAACTCGGTGACTATTTAAACTAATATCTGACTTCACTAAAAATGTTAGCAATACAAAAACGATGGCATTTTATGAGATGCGGAGGTTACGGGCTCGATTCCGACTTCAGATTTTTTTTTTACTTATCTATAATAGAAAAAAATGATTGATGAATAACTACCCAATCTAAAAGTATAACCTCCCTTTTAGAACGGGAGCCGATGGCCAAGTATAGTGACCTCCAGTGCACTCCCACATCTATTGACTCATGTGACAGCGCCCACTCCAGCATTTGCATAGCCTTTGTCTCGTGACCTTCCAGTCTAGATTTCGGTTATTTAAACTATATTTTATGCTCTGAATACTTAGGTTACGTTTAAAGAACTTTATTTCTCATCAAAACATTACAGTTCACTTAAAATGAGATAAATCTAAACATTAAATATGTACTAATACTAATTTAAAGTAGTTAAATAGCTCCTGGGCTCTGAGGCTTTTTTGTAATTCTTAAGTTTAACTAATTATTTAGGTTGAGTAGGCACTTAGGACTTTATAGGCAACTAGTGGCGCCCAGTGGTATCTCTTCAGTGAAAATTGATGAAAAGTAGTCTATGTTTTATTCTTATAGGTCTATAACTACGTCTACTCAAAATTTCAGCATGAACCGTTCAGTAGTCTTGATATGAAGAGGTAAACATTCATACATCCATCCAAGATTTCGTACACACACACTACCATACCCAACTAGCACGTTGGCGCTAAAATAACCTGTATATTATACTTATAACGGTTCCAATCGAGTATCTTAGTGTTAAAAATACCTGTAAAAATGGAGTTAGAGCATGCTCTAACTCACATATAACCACGAAAGAGGCCCACGATTTTGCAGGTAAAGGTGTTATAAAGCCTGTATAAGGGTGGTATAAGGGTGTTAAGTACCTGCACAAGAGTGTTTATTCATTCTCAGCTAATACCTTAACCGGTATAAATGTCTTGTAGATGAGTTGGTTAATACTATAGGTGTTAGAATCATTTCGGTTAAGAATGAAATATCACCTAACATATTACAAGACCTATTTAAAATACTTGTTTGACACTTAATCGCTTATTAGTTAGTTAGAATATTCTCAAGCGTAGGTATTTTGTATCTTACGACGGGAAGTCTATGAACTTTGTTACTTAATAAAATTATGTGACTATCAGTGAATGGCGTAACAGAATTGACAGAGGAGAATATACAAATACTAAGGAGTTAAAGTTTTCATTGTGAAGTGAACATAATCTGCCGCGGTAATTTTACTGTAAATGTATACCATGTTTCTCATCTCAATTTTAACGCGCCCTGGATTAAATTAAGATTTTAAATAAAAATTATGAAGAATAATAAAGAAATTTCAAATTTTTATTTTTTTCTTTTTTTCCTTGTTAGCCAGTAGCATGTTAAATTAAGTGGTTTCAGTAGAATGACAGAAGTTACATAAATAATGAAGTATTTTGTTGTCAAATATTGAATAACCTATTCAATATATATAAGTTAATTGATCAAAACAATGGCGACCGAACATTAAAGCTTTATGTCTTTGTTAAGTGTTCTATTACACATTTCGAGATACAACATCTTTAGTCAAGAATGTTGTCAGTCTTTAGTACTCTTTACAGTGTATTAATAGTCTTAAGTAACTACAATTACTATAGCCAAGACAATACTACCGGCTAAGCATAAAATGAACTTATACTCTTGACAAACTCTGTTTTAAAAGTAATGTCTGCACCTTATAACCAATATAACACCAAAATACTTATAAGGCACTTTACGGAAAAAACTAAACAACAATAAGTGTTAACGAGAGTCTAAAGAGAGAGAATAAAGTTTATAGTTACAACTGAGATCATTATTACTCCGTTAAACAGTTAAAAGTAATAATAATACCTGTAACTGACACCAAAATGTTAGTTGGGATACTAGGTACACTGTGTAATATTTAGTTCGTACCTAATACAAAATATTTATTTTATAACTTGTTACATACCTATAAATAAACTTAAATTTTGAACACTAAGCTAAAAAGGGCAATATTATTGGTAAGTTTAATGTTACGAATGTATTTATTTACTTACTGTATTGTTTCAACGAAATCTGATAAAATTTGCTATAAAAGGTTTTATTTTAAATCTAGAAGAAACTGAATTTTTTAGTGTAGTTTTCAGGCCAGTGTACCTATATTGCTCCATAGTGCGCCAAACTTGTTTCAAACGATCAGCACCTTTCTTTATCTAAGACAACAATCAAATTACCTGTGACTCTACATCTGATAAGCATAAAGCACCCACCACATAGCGGGAATATGCCTAAACTCAGGTTTGATACAACAAAACTATGGCAATAACCCAAACCAGTTTCAATGGAATTTAGCGGAGTTCCAAGTTCCAACACCATTGATAAGATTCGAATGTAGGTTACTCGTATCTAGGCACCAACGTAGCCTTATGGTAACTGTTACATTTGCTTATTATGTGTTATATGTTTAGGTATTATGTGTTTATATTTATCAATCACTAGCGGCCCGCCCCGGCTTCACACGGTTTTATTATACATATAAACCTTCCTCTTGAATTACTCTATCTATTAAAAAAACCACATCAAAATCCGTTGTATAGTTTTAAAGATTTAAGCAGTCAAAGGGACATAGGGATATAAGGACATAGGGAGAGAGAAAGCGAGTTTGTTCTATACATTCCTATATTCTATTCCTGTATTCCTATGTCCATTTGCATGCTTAAATCTTTAAAACTACGCAATGGATTTTGATGCGGTAGAAAGAGTGATTCAAGAGGAAGGTTTATACGTTTATAATAAAATCGTGCGAAGCCGGGGCCGGTCGCTTGTTACTAAATAAAATAAAATAAAAATAAACAAATCTCCACTGACAAATAAATATCCGATCCACTACCACTAACCTAATATTATCCACGTAACATACAACATACATTACCCTAGTCATTCTAGGCGAGATAAAATTGCAAATTCCTTGCCTCTAGCTATAAAATTTAACGCATAAAATATAAATCGAGTTTCATTTCTTATAAAATACATCTACGCACTAATCGCAAAGCCTTGAGTGATGCGTATCTGCCTATAATTATCTTCCCTGCCGACAGCGAGGCATTATAATTACATCTACTGTATGCAGTGTATTATCATCTATCTGACATCACCGTTGCACAGAATAGGTTTGGAAAACAGAAAAGACACTTGGATTTCTGAATACATACTTAATCAGAATTTTTACATCTTTTAATTGGCTCACAAAACAGAACACAATCAACAATAAACAGAGAGTTATAATAGTAGAGTCTAGACTGTATCCCTTAAGCTAGGTTCATATTGCTGTGTCGGGGTGTTTTGTGCGACAGATCGCGCCACACCCCAACACAAGCTACTAATGTGAATCTAGTCATACTAAATCTATGAGACCGATAACGTTCTGTCGCGCCACAACACACCCCGACACAGCAATATGGACCTCGCTTTAATATGTGTTCACAAGTGTATTGTAAAAATATTTATGAATCAGAAAATCAATATCTTTATTTAGGCTTACAAAATAAGCACTTAGACAATGACAATATATGGATAGAATTTTTGTTCCTTTTTCACGCAAAAACTACTGAAAAGGTCAGGCTGAAATTTTGAAAAGACGTAGCTCTAGCCCTGGAACACATGCCCTGAACACATAGGCTACTTTTCATCCCACAATTTAAGCCCGATTCGTTCAGCAGTTTTGCGTGAAAGAAGAACAAACTTCCATCAATACATGCCATCAACACATCCATACTCGACGACCGATGTGGCGCGGTGGGCGAAGGTCCGCCTGCGACGCAGGAGGTTGCGGGTTCGATTCCCGCCTCGGAACAAATTCGTACACGATCTGCAGAAATTTGTTACGTTAGTCTGGGTGTTTACTATATATAATAAAAAATATCTATCTATGTAATGTATTGTATTAAGTATATCAGTCATCTAGTACCCATAACACAAGCTCTGCTTAGCTTGGGGACTGTCCGGAATTATTTATTTTTTATTTATTTATACTTAAATTTTCGCATTTATTATATTAGTAAGGACAATTCCATGCTTACTGATACTACCAGTCATCGCTAATGTGCTTCTAGTAGTACAGTACAGCGTGTAAGGAATTCGCAGTGGCTAATTTGGGATTAGACGCGTCCGTTGACGCCGCCACGAGCGCCGGATGTCATAAAATGCATCCACAGTATTCCACAGTTGGTTTGGGCATTGGGCAATAGAAGAGAAGTCCTGGCTTTGATAAGGATTATACGTGATTTATGAGGTAGGAAGTGGTTAGAAATGAGATGGTTGATAACGGCTCTTGATGTTGTTATTGTACCTACTCTAAGAATGGTTTCGTCGTTTGACAAAGTAAAACTAAATTATTTATTTAATTTTTTTTTATGTTAACTTTTTGTGTAAGTAAGTGAACTTCAGATCTTTTTTCTAAGTTAACTGATTTTTATGTTTCTCGACAGTCTCTGCTAAATTTTGAGGAGTTTATTAAAATTGTAAATACTTGTTGTAATGAGTCGTTTTGTAATGAATTTATGTCACTTTCTAGCACAACTATCTAGACAGTTGAAATTTTATGTTATTGTTTTTCTGTTGCCGCTACAACAAATTGTTATAGAGGCAACAGAAAAACATAAAAAAAAATTTAAGGGGAGCTCCCATTAAACAAAACAATTTTTTGCGGTTGGTTTTTATAGATATCTACGATACTCTTCGTGCGCAAGTCCGAATCGCTCTTGGCCGGTTCTTTTTATTTTAAAACTGGTGCTTCTTATGTGGTCCCATGTAAATTAGATCAAGATTGACCATTTTGAGAAATCATTAATAAAGTGTATTTATTAGACTTTACATTGATGATCAATATCTTCCTTCTAAGATATCTTTCCTTTTTTCGGTTTAAAGTTTTTCTGACCAAACCTAAAACAGTCGAATTAGGATATTTCTGTATTTAAATCTGTTGAATAACAATGAGTTTTATATCCATCTAAAACTTAACTAATACGACATTGAAAAGCTTTGCTGACGGCAAACTCTTCAGATGAGTCATTGGAATCCACATCAAACACCCACTAGGTATCTGTTGAGCAACTAATTGGTTGCAAGCGCAGGTTTTATAATTAAAACGAATAAATAAATATGTAATCAACCTGCATCAGGTTGATTACATATTTATTTATTCGGAACTGAATCACAACTGAGCTGAACTACGTTCGAATTTTGATGTTTGACTTTAAATTTAGAATTTGGAAGCCTTTTGGACGTCGGAAATAAAATTCTAGACTCTATGGAAGCTTTTGCAGAAAGGAGGAATGTTGTCCATGTGAACGAAAGAGGTTTTTATAGAATTCTGAAATCAAATGTGATTGTGATATGATATTATTATGTGTAAGGTTTTAAATGAATTGATTGCTTTGATCTAAAAATAATAATGTTTACATTGATTTTACTAAGTTTTGTATAAAAAGATGATCCCTCGGGATAACGTTTTATCTTGGAATCATTCTAAACACATTAGTAAAAAGAATCATGACCAATGGTACATATAATGGACTATACATAATAAAAACCTACAAAGAGCTGACCTTAGAACCTCTTTCTTTTGCCAACCGAATTCAAAAACAGGACTCAATTCGATTGTTTTATTTTTATAAGTGATTCGCGATAAAATTTTGTAAGTGGAGCGATTTAGATTTTTTTTTTATTTCAAAGCTGTTGTGTGATCTCATTTAAAATTGACCAGTTATTTTTTGAGTTATCCTTGATACCTAAGGTGTGAAATTTGAAGACGGTTGTTGTATTTATGTAAAAAAACATCAAACTTATGTTCGAACTTGTTCAAATACTTTTTGTGTGAACTTGTAAATCAACCAGCGGTAGGTAACCTGTAATTTTCCATCAACAATGATTTCCAACAGTTTGCTAGGAAACTGCGTCATGTAAACACAGGCGTAGATTATTCTCTGTATTTCACTCTGTAATTTATAAGCATCGATTCTTAGGAACCATAATACGTATATGTACTGATTGAATTTGGAGAAAATCCAAGTAATTGTCTTATGATAACGCTTTCATTTGCTGTTTGTATGCTCTTTGTATGATTTCCTTTTTGATAAAACGGTTCAAAACGTTTTGCAAAATTAGCTAGTAACTTAATTTTTATCTCTACTTTATCTCCCTATAACGCATACAATATGTCGGGACTAGAATTGGTTAAGGTACTTTTACTATTAGTTTACGATCTTTTTCTCAAATATTGTCACAGTTATGGCAAACAAGCTAATGGTTTTTTAGGTCTAGAATTACGACAATATATTTCAGCCCAATCCATTCAGAGGCTTTGTTCGTGAAAGAGTTATGTCTATCAATATAATAAAAGAAATAAGGTATCTAGTTATCACTTAATTAATTTTCTTTTCATTACAATTTTCTGAAGAAGAAACCATCTATTATAGATCCCATTCTAATCTCGACCATTTGCATCTTTACAGGAATCATCAGTCTTTCACAAAAAAGGGCTAAATAACAGAAACAATACCTATACCTACGTAGGTTACATACCTACCTACCACACCCATCCATCGCAAAACCGGCCCCAATCTCGCATACCAGTAACCACTCGAATCCCTGACCTTGTTCCAGCATGCGACTGCGTTTTCAATACAGACACCTATAATAACGGGAGAATGGAAATTCTTCCGCACGCTCAAAAACCTGCGGACTGCGAATACCGTATCAATGCTGTAACCTCCCACCCACAGAATAACACGTGTTATCAATAATATTACTAGCGTTTCGCTCGCGGCTTGTTTCGCGTGACTATACGATTTGTCCTGCTATACAATCTAATAGAAATACAAATCTGTGGAGTTTCCCAGTCAAGTTTTCTTCTAAGAACGTAGCAGCTAGAGTCAAATTTAAGGTAGAGCAGCAGTGATAGGGCGTTATTTTTGTCTTTTTTTACGAATACTTTACAATGAGATAAGAACATAATTTTGTTTAATTATTACACACTTGCCCAAATTTTTCAACATTTTCATTTCGCCTCAATCAAAATTTTGGAACGAAATATGATATTAATTGATAGTATTTTTAAGGACATTCGTTTTTTAAGGTAGGGTTTTGGCCCATAATGCTCTCTCTGTCTCTGGGACGCTTCCGACTGGTAATGTATTATTTTATTTATTTATTTCATGTATTAAATTTGACTTGTCTAAGTGCTTATTTTGTAAGCCTAAAGAAATAAAGATATTGATTTACTAATGACATGGATCAGTTGAGCTACCTCTGGACAGTCTGAACCGTCTGATTCATTTCATTTCATTTCACTCTAAACATCTACAGATCGTGCAAACATTTGTCCGATGCGGGAATCGAACCCGCCTCGACCGCTGCGCCACAAAAGTCGTCAAATATGGTACAAAAAGCACCTGCGTTTGGTTCGGTAATGTTTACTTACGCGGAGCTTCTGCGAAACTGCGGTTTCCGGCAAGCGGCGGCGTGTGCGCAGGATAAAGCTGGGTATCGACGGAAAATTAATGAATAAATGAACACAGTTAATAACTTATATCTAATTAAAAATAAATATGGTACAAAAGGCGGCGAAAACTACAGTTAGATGTATGACAAACATTCATCCATTATTAATTCTTTAATGAAAAAAAACAATAAAAAAAATTAAGTAGGTACATCAGAAAATCTCAAAAGTAGATAACTTAAAGGAAAGCTTGACCCTAAAAGAGTTCTCCTCCAGCAAACTTAATTAAGAGATGCAAAAGTTTGGATGGATGGATGACTTGACTAAGTCATCCATCCATTAAGTCATCCATCCATCCAAACTTTTGCATTTATAATATATCACCAGCTTCTTCGCTCACTTAGACGCCGTTTGTCTCGCTCTTCAATCTTCCCATTTTACGTTTTTTATTGTCTGAGGATCTCAAGAGGCGCAAATATGCAGGTATCGACAGAACCTACGCATTTGCTCTTCTCGGAGTCGAGACCCTAGGTCCGTGGTGTACCGAGGCTCTCCGAGTGTTTAAAAAATTATATGAGCGTCTGGTCGATGCGACGCGTGACCCGAGAGCTGGTGAATATCTGGCTCAGCGCATCAGCATTGCCATACAGCGTGGTAATGCAGCCAGTGTCTTGGGGACGCTTCCGACTGATATTGACATGGATCAATTGAGCTACCTTTAGACTGTTTGCAACCGTCTGCAGTTAGCTCAATGGTTTCAATCATCAGGTATTACATCTGTTTTAATTTTTTCTATACCTTGATTTTATTTTTTGTTTTTATATTTGACTAGCAGCCGCGGTAATTCCCGTTCTCGTAGGAACACTGGGATAAAATATAGCCTATGTGTTATTCCAGACTTATTATAATCTATCTCAGTGCCAAATTTCATCCATATCCGTTCTGCAGTTTTTGCATGAAAGAGTATCAAACATCCATCCATCCATCCTTATAAACTTTCGCGTTTATAATATTAGTAGGATAGTTTTACCGGCATTTCACGTAAAACCAGCCTACATGCGCAAGCGCAGGACTTGGTCCTCATCCGGCGGACACGGAGTCATCGAAACACTCATAAAACGGGGCCGTTAAATTAAAATCGTACTTTCGCAACGTTTGGCAGTACGACGCGGAAGATATCAAATAAATATAATAAATATCAAATAAACCGGCCAAGGGTAAGTCAACGCGGTCAGGGAAAGGTCCAGTATTTCATTTACACACCTATATTTATTTATTTATTATAAGGGATTAAAGTGTGGGATTAATGAGTGGGATTAAAAAGAGTGGGATTAAAAAGTATGGGATTAATGAGTGGGATTAAAAAGTGGGATTAACAAGTGTGGGATTAAAGAGTGGGATTTAAGTGTAGAATTAAAAAGTGTGAGATTAAAGAGTGGGATTAAAAAGTGTGGGATTAAAAAGTGGGATTAAAGTAATAATAATAATAATAATAATAGCTTTTATTTCACACACAACTTAAATACTAAACTATATTCTATTTATCTATATCTACATATTTATATCTATGTGTGTACCGCTTCAGCGGTAAAAGCCTCCTCCAACTCTTTCCATTTTTCTCGGTCTCTAGCAACTCTACTCCATGATTTTCCGGCTATTTTCACAATATCATCGTCCCATCTTTTTGCGGGTCTTCCTTTTTTTCTTTTTTTGTTGATAGGGTGCCAGTTCATTAAAGTTTTAGACCACCTTACGTTTTGTATTCTCTGTATATGCCCCGCCCATTTCCACTTG
Organism: Eupithecia centaureata; assembly: GCA_944547425.1. Classification (NCBI taxonomy): domain Eukaryota; kingdom Metazoa; phylum Arthropoda; class Insecta; order Lepidoptera; family Geometridae; genus Eupithecia; species Eupithecia centaureata. The sequence continues at coordinate 2,793,649 of OX155697.1, forward strand.
AGAGATAGAACTTTTTGTACTACGTCTTTTGCTTTAGTTTTAATTCTTATTTCTGTGTTCCTTATTTTATCTCTGAGCTTAAGACCCAGAAAACTTCTTTCTATCCCTCTTTGGCAGACTTGTAGTCGTTTGATGCTCTGTGCGGTTAGAGACCATGTCTGGCTTGCATAAGTGAGGCAGGGAAGTAGGCAGGTTTCCATGGCTTTGGTTTTTAGCTTAATTGGTAGTTTATTTTTGAAAACTTCTTTCATGGCCCAGTATTTTTTCCAGGTGTTCTTGGTTCTTCGCTCTATTTCTAGTTCTGTGCAAGTTATGAACGAGATTTGGTGACCCAGATACACATATTCGTTAACATATTCTAGATTTGCAGATGGTAGAGTTATTGGTCTTTTTTCCCTATTTGTCATGAGCTTTGTTTTTTCCATGTTTATTTCCAATCCTACTTTTTGACTCTCTACGCACAGTGTTTCTATCATGTACTGTAGGTTAGTCGGGTTTTCTGAGAGTAGGACGATGTCATCTGCGAATCTGAGATGTGTTAAGAATCTTCCATGAATATTGATTCCCATGTCTTCCCAGTTCAGGCCTCTGAAAACTTGCTCTAGTACAGCTATAAACATTTTCGCTGAGAGAGGGTCCCCCTGTTTTACGCCTCTTTCGATTTTGAAGCTTGGACCTTGTTCTTCTATGACTATTCGTGATGTACTGTGCGTATATATTTCTGTTATCATGTCAATATAATCCTTATTAACACCTTGTTGTGACAGTGCGTCCCATAGAGATTCATGAAAAATAGAGTCAAATGCTTTAGTATAATCAATAAAACAAATGTATAATGCCTCATCATATTCTCTATACTTTTCCATGACCATTTTAAGAGTGAATATATGATCCACGGTAGAGAAGGTACGCATGAATCCCGCTTGCTCTACTGGCTGATTTTCATCCAAGATCTTAGTGATGCGTCTTAGTAGAGTTGCAGAGAATACCTTGTATACACAGGAAGTGAGGCTTATAGGTCTATAATTAGTTATAGACTTGGGGTTTCCCTTTTTATATAGAAGCACAATGTTAGAGCAAAGCCACTGTTTCGGAATTTCTTTGTGTTTCAATATAAGATTAAACAGTTTTGATAATGGCTCTACAAGTATTTCTTTACCACTTTTGAGCATTTCGTCGTTTCGGGATTAAAGTATGGGTATAAAAAGTGTGGGTTGAAAGTGTGGGATTTAAGAGTGGGATTAATGAGTGGGATTAAAAAGTGGGATTAATAAGTGAGGGATTAATGAGTGGGATTAAAGTGTGGGATTAAAGATTAAAAAGTGTGGGATTTAAGGAGTGGGATTAAAAAGCGTGGGATTAATACGAGTGGGATTAAAAAGTGTGGGATTAATAAGAGATTAGTTTCGTACTACTTCGAGTATTGTTGGGATTAAGGTTAACTGACAATCCTTCCGATAATTATATCTTATTTTAGTAATCTGGTAGAATTTTTCAGCCATTAGACTACTTTATATTTACAATATTATAGCTCCTATATTAAATATATTATAAACATCGAAAATTACAATCCGGGAATAGAAAAAATAAAAACTGTTTGCTCTCTGCAGTTAGCTCAATTGTTTCATTTGTTATAGTTTTAATTTTTTTCTATTATATTTATTAAACTAGCGACCCGCCCCGGCTTGGTACGGTTTTATTATACGTATAAACTTTCCTCTTGAATCACTCTATCTATTAAAAAAACCGCATCAAAATCCGTTGCGTAGTTTTAAAGATACATAGGGACAGAGAAAGCGACTTTGTTTTATACTATGTAGGTGCTGTTTCCCATTTATTTTCGGGATCATTCTCTATACAAAACAATATGTTTTTATGCTTAACTCAAAAATTACTGATCAAATCTTAATCAAATTTAAATGGGACCACACAAACTGCATCATGCTTTTAATAAAATAATAGAATCATTAAAATCGGTCCACCCAGAAAAAAGTTATCTCATAACAAACGAATAAAAATGTCGTTCATGCTCTTTGTTTAGTTGTCGTTTGTTTTTATTTATCTATGTGAGTGTCGAAATATATGCTTTACTATTGCTAATACTGAACCTTTTACTATTTTTTGAAGTCTGTTAATTATTAATTAGATTTCACTTACTGACTTTACTTACTTATATTTAGTAACATAATTCTATAAATTCAATAGGTCTCAAGTAGTTAAAAAATTATATGTCTATGGTCTCAAGGGTTATTCAGACAGTTCATGAAACTTATTAAAAGTAATCATCTTTCACAAAGAATAAACATTATTTCATTGCATAAACCTATAGGTACATAATGTAGATTTTTGGGCAGTGGTCTGAGTTTTTGACTATAATTGTAATATAAAAATAGTACAAAATATGTATCATTAATTAGTTAGTCCATTGTAGATAGATACACTTTTACATTGTATTCTTTGAATTAAGTGACCTGTGACCTGATTGTTATTAAGTCTCAGAATTTATAGCTTTAAAATTTTAATAGAAATAATAGTATAAAATAGGTATGATTTATTAGTTAGTCTAAAGGAGATAGGTAGGTACACCTTTCCACTATGTTCTTTAAATTAAGTGGCCTGTGACCTAATTGTTATTATATACTTAAGTCTCAGAATTTATAGCTTTAAAATTTTAATAGAAATAATACTATAAAATACGTATGATTTATTAGTTAGTCTACATGAGATGGGTAGGTACACCTTTACACTACGTTCTTTAAAATAATTGACCTGTGACCTAATTGTTAATACATACTTAAGTCTTAGAATTTATAGCTTTGAAATTTTAATAGTAATAATAGTATAAAATACGAAGAACTTACTAGTTAGTATATAGGAGATAGGTAGGTACCCTTCTTCTTCTTTTGGTATCTTTACACTATGTCCTTTAAATTAAGTGACATGTGACCTAATCTATAATATAAAAATGAATCGCAAAATGTGTTGGTAAGCGCATAACTCAACAACGCCTGGACCAATTTGGCCAAATCTTTTTTTAAAATGTTCGTTAAAGTTCAAGGATGGTTTTTACGGCGAGAAAAATATGATATTTGACAAATAAATAAATTTCCCCGCGGGCGACGCTGCGGGGCGCAGCTAGTTGTTAATAATAAATGACTGTACTGGTATTGGCAAAAGTGCATTCACATGATAATGATTTACATTATTTAAATCAGTAGATCGATTTCTTGGCAAGTTGCCTCGAGTTTTTGAGCGAAGTAAACTTGATCGTCGTCCACTCCGAACTCAGATCTCGCGAAACTGAAACTGTTGTTTTTTCACTATCTTGTTTATCTACTTTTTTGACTATACCAACAAACAGCTTATTATAATATAGGATTCCTCCACACATTTATTAAAAAATACAATTTATGCCAGTTGAGATGATGTAAAAAATTCAATTTAAGAAATTCATATAAATAAAAAAATATTAAGTAAATTAAGTAGGTATATAAAATTAAAAAAAGAATACGAATTCGAGATTGTAATGCAGTCTTTCATATTCTCAAGTTATGTCGCTACTAAGGGAAACAAGAATTTTATATATAACTAGCTACCCGCCCCGGCTTCGCACCGGTGTATATTAACCTTCCTCTTGAATCTCTCTATCACTCTCTATATTAAGAACTACATAAAAATCCGTTGCGTAGTTTAAAAGATTTAAGCATACCTACACAGGGACAGAGAGACAGACAGCGAGAAGTGACTTTATTTTATACTATGTAGTGATGAAATATTATATTAGGTACGGCACAAAAACAGATCTTGTGTTTCCCTTATCTTTATCACTAATGGCACCAGGCTGACGTAGATCTCACTCGTTCCAATCACTCGATCAAATAGATAAATGATCCCTCAACATCCGTGCGAGTTTTGGGAATCACTAATGATTCGTTTGTTTTTCTGTTAGCATTCGCTTTTAACCCTTTAGCTGGAACCAATGTGTTTTTAAGAATAGTTAGATTGTTTGTTTTAAATCTGGTTCATTTTTCTCGGATTATCGGTAACATAGACTGAAGCAGTTTTCGTAAGAAATGAGAAGACCTTCCTTTCTGTTATCTACCTGATAAGCTGCCAAATCACAAAATAAGCTAGTATTTGATGACAACTGTGGTAGAGTGGGCGAAGATTCGCCGGCAACGCAGAAGCTTACGGGTTCGATTCCTGCCTCAGGACAACGATATACAATCTGCAAATATTTGTTCTGGAGTTTTGGGTGTTTCTTTGTCTATCTAGTCTATTGTTATCTATTTAGTACCCGTTACGATACAGCTCACAAGAATTAGCAAGCTTAAATGGCAGTGGTCCGGCCATATCTCGGAACCGACAACCGTTGGGTAAACGTGTTCTTGAGTGGAGACCGCGAGTCGGCAAACGTAGTGTAGGACGCCCTCCGGCCAGGTGGGATGACGGTCTGCGAAAGACTGCTGACAGATGCTGGATGCGTCAAGCTGAAGACAGGGCGCTATAAAATAAATAAAAAATGTGGCCTATGGCCAGCTTTGACCTATTATAGGTTGATGATGATGATGAATGAATACCTTGGCAATGGACAATATGGACATGTCAAATCGTACTTCTGCAGTGTGAAACGATTCCATCCCATTCTAACCGCGGATTATTATTATAAGTACGGAGACTTACTTAACTATTTTGACACCGATCGTAAGAAATCATAGTAAATTCAATACGTGAAAACAAATGCAACATGTGGATGTAACGCGTTCAGTGATTGGCGTTTTTGGACCAGGGTATTATGATATTTCACGGTATTTAGCATTTAGTTCGAAAGAGATAGGTATCTTCTACCGGTACTTATGAGTTTGTGTCGATATCTATATCTATCTATAGTGGTGTTTATAACAATAAATCTCATTTTCTTTACTCATACTCGGAAAGTAGGTCTGAAGTTGCCTGAAAAACGGGTTGAATTGAAAGTGATACTTTTCAGCCCTAGTGAGAATCGCTTTCAATTGACAGCTATCACGTTTCTTTTGAACCTTTAATAGATACCTAATTAATGGCAAAATGTGAAAAATAATGGCTGAAGATAAAAAAAAAATGCGGGAAAGCCGCTATTCGATCTTCATTGGTTTTCTTGTATTGTTGAGTTTTCTTTGTAGGTAAGTATTTTCTCCTATGAAATTAGGCGTTAAATCTATATCTGAATCAGATGAACTCATTGTAATACTTGTAATGAGTTCATCTGATTGATTCAGATATAGATTTGACTAGGCTAAAAAGGCCGTGGCTCGTGCCAACTCTCCCCTGCCTCGCACCCTCGCTGGACTCAACTCAACAGACTTCTCGTCCAGAACCCAGACTGCGATATCTTCGCAGATGAATGGAAGAGCTTAATGTTGGTATGCTTGAGGTTATGCGAGACTGATGAATGACAGGATGGTTGCTTGATCTTGATAGAATAATTAATTCTAAATTTTATAAATTTTATTCTGTTTCCTTATTGTAATAATTTTCATTTTGTAGATTTAAATGTAGATTAATTATTTTAAATGTCTGTAATAAACTAATGTAATTGGTTATTTAACCGTATTAGTTACTAAGTAAATAAGATAAATAAATAAATAAAGCAGTAGTGGAAAACTTTAAGTACTTAACTTAATTGCTCTAATTTTAGATACTTACCATAAACTTTAAATAAATATCTCACCTAAGTTGTGAGTTAATGTAAAATAAAATTCTCAATTTTTTTCTTAAGCTAACTTGCATTTTATTTATATTTCCTTGTATTCGTAATGAAAAGCACATTATTTAACTTAGGTGAAAGTAACTTATTTAGTCCTTCGAACAAATGGGAATGGTCCCCGTCTCGGGACTAAATAAGTTACTTTCAACCCTAGGGTAACAACGTACTATTTCGCTTTGTCACGCCATAAAATGAATGACTTTTTATCAATTTTATTTTATTTTCTATAAAACTTTATAAAATGTTCTTCCAGAAAATTAAGAAATATACGCAGCAAATTTAATAAATTCTAATTTTGCGTGTGATGAATTCAACGTTAGAGTTTTAGCGTGCGTGAGATAGTGTAGCTTAGTCATAAGAACTTTGGAATATATTCTATTTTAATCAATTCTTCTTCAATCTCAATTCTATTTTGTAGCCTTCCTTGTGATACCATGCATTTCATAGTCAAGAGTAATGATAACTTCTCGGTTATGTATTCGGTCTCTTTGCTCTATCGGCGCGGCGGCGGCCTGTCCATAGAATCTGTGATTCACCGACAAGTAACTGTTGATGGACAAAAAGAAAGGAATTACTTTGGTGGCAATATGACAGTGAAGATCTCTTGGATTTTCCAAATTATTATTCTGAGTTGAATCCAGTTTTATGGAGCTGATTATGAAGATGATCCTCTTTTCCCTCTATTCGACATATAACTATTTTAAACAAAATATTAGTCTAAGATTTTCATATACAGGGTGTTAGTGTGAACACCGTTGTCCTTGAAACCAGAGGTTCAGCATCATGAGTAGAATCCAAAAAGGATGAAAAAATATCATTCTATTTTTTACTCATTTTTTAAAGAAAATTTTAATAAACACTAAACGTTTGCTCACAAACACGTGACACAAGTACTTCGACCAGGCGACACGTGTCATGTGCACCTCAGTGTCGGATCACCTTCTGTGCGAATATCCCGTCTTTTGAAGGGACACATGTAATGAAATTGCGATACAAGTAAGGCGCGGGTATAAGTACTTACGTAGGTAGGTACTTAAAGTATGTAGAGTGACTATGGCATCGTGTACGATAGCGAAGACATGAAATATCAAAATCTTGCAAAAATAAAATAGGTGTTAAGCATTTCTCATCGGTTTTGGATTTTACTCATGATGTTGAACCTCTGGTTTCAAGGAGAACGCTGTTCACACTAACACCCTGTAGTACGTTTATTTTTTGTCTACCTAATACCTACTCAGCTAATACTTACGTACGGTGGAAATAATGAAATGAGTCCTGTAAACACACAGGAAGTGGAATTTATTTGTCGTCCCATAAGTTTACATTGTATACAGGACTTTTCCTGTAGTTTTACCATCTATCTATAGCTCCTGAAACAATTATCAAATTATCTGAGCGTCTGGTCGATGCGACGCGTGACCCGAGAGCTGGTGAGTACCTACCTTTCTGGCGCAGCGCATCAGCATTGCCATACAGAGTGGTAATGCAGCCAGTGTCTTGGGGTCGCGACGACTGGTATTGACATGGATCAATTGAGCTACCTTTAGACTGTTTGCAACCGTCTGCAATTAGCTCAGTGGTTTCAATTGTATATAGTTGTATTTTTTTCTATTCCTTGATTGTTATTTTAGTTGTTAGTAAAGATTATCAAGCTTTCTTCTTAAAATAGCTAATCTAATAGTCCAATGTAACACTTATGTAAGAGAATCGATTAATTCCGACGTCGGAGAATTCTCACGAGCATTTTATGGGTGTTTTGATTGATAGGCGTACGTTTGCCGCTTCCAACAAGTTTCGCTTGTTTTTTTTACAAAACACTCCATAACTGAAGGAATTTTAACGAGGTCTTCAGTTTTACCTTTGACAGGAGCCGAGATTAAGTACCTATAGTCAAGCCATTTTCAAGAAGAAAATGTTTGCAAACAACTCATAAACACAAAATGATAAAAAATGGCGTCCAGTTTGAAATATAACTATCTGCTAAGCATTGTACGATAAAGAACAATTTACAAAAATAATTCATACTAATTATCTGCTAAGCATTGTACGATAAAGAACAATTTACATCAACAATTTATACTAACTAAACTGCTAAGCATTGTAGGAAAAAGGTAAAATCGACATATTGATTCTTATTATCTGTAGAAAGTTACTAAAATTAAATTTCAGTTAATATAGTAACTAGTAAGTACACTGGTCTACCCAGGCATATTCTTCATTCTTCATCTGTTATTGTATTTTCAAACCTTACTAAGTTTTCCCAAAATAATGAAAAATACAAAATAAAACAACGTACAGAGGCGTTCATTATTTGCTTACCCCCCCTAATAGACATACTAGGATCGAATCCTGCTGCTTTACTTAAACAATTTTTTGCTTTTTTTGTTAAAGCACTTGTAACTAAAATAACAAAGAAAATTACTTCTATTATTTTAAAAGAAAAAAATAACCTGATAAGTAATGAAAATGATAGACTTAAAACATTTGAGCTAGCTTAAGTAAAAGCTATCTTTAATTTCGACTTAAATAGCAATCACAATCTGTATGAGTGGTTCAAGGGTCGGGCTTGTGTTCTAGGGTAGGATGTTCGATTCATTATACCGATGTTATTTTTGCTTTTTTTCACCTATGACTTTATAGCATAATAATTGTCTATAATCTGTTTTTTTACTTATAAGAAATGGGGTATGATTAGAATATAATAAACACATCTCAGATTTTATATGATGTTATTTTATTAATACAATAGAAAGAAAGTCTGAAGAAAATAAATTACATTACAACCGAAAATGTAAAAAGAAAATTTATTACCTACATTTTCGGTTCCTTTTCACACAACTATGTTGTTTTATAATCCTTGTAAATAAAAGTCAACACACAAGTAGAACAAACATGTTTTGTTATTATTAGAATACCGTACCGTAACAAAGTAGACCTTACATACAGTATACTGTGGTATACACAGTATACTGTATGTAAGGTCTACTTTGTTATAGGCAGCATCTAATAAATATTAACAATTTAGATCTCTCGTGTGTAACAGACCATTATTTACCCATTAAGAGAAATTTGGAGCATAATTATGCAATACGCTAAATGAAAAGCATGCTGGAACTACCATAGCAAAACTAATTTATTGTTTACTCAAAATTAATATCGAATTGGATAACCCTTGCTTGGTATACTTTGTTCTAGCCTACTTTTCATTTGAGATGCTGGATAAGCAACGAGCACTGTGGTATCATAACTTCTTTCAACACTTGTAAATATGGTTCCCCAAGCGGCCGCCAATTTCTACGAGTTCTCCTGGGCCCATGGATGACATCCAGCCCCAATAACCTGAAAGAAAACACTGACTTCTCAAGACTTGTAGGTAGGGGTATATATTCAATTAAAAATTGACTGGACAGGCAATTTAATTTGTAATAAAAAAGATCTTGGAAATTTACTAGATAGATCATTTAGTCTCTAGTAAAAGAAACTGATTTTGCAGCAGAATTTGCATGGTAATACTTATTATTTAAATCACATCTTACCTATGGTAATTCTGCCACTTGCTTGAACAGGTAGTATATTTTGTGGTAGGAGTCGTTTGTTTGGTTTCCTTTGTCAGACATGGCTGTGAGTATTCACAGTTTGTCGATCGCGTTCTGATGTAAAAATCGCATTGCTTTTACATCTCCAGTCAAAGCGTATCTCCTCACTCAAAATTGAACCGTTATTTCCTTGAAAGTTAAATAAAAAGTTTAATTATCTATGCTCAATAAATACGACGAATTAATACAAAACAAAATAAAAATACACTTACGCTTATCCCAAGCTGACTTGCAATAGCTTTGTAAGGAACGTTTTGTTCGTGAATTTTTATAGTTTTTGTTCTTACAAAATTGCTTATATGGCTATTCATTTTTGATATTTTAAACTTTTTAACACGTAAACACAGTTTACTAATAATTATTCTCTAGCGGTGGTGAAACGCTTACTTGACTGTCATTTGTTACATAAACTTATAACTACCGTCATTTATTTGAACAAAATTAATAAATGCATTCAACTGATTCAACGTCCACCGTTAAGATGAAAACTACTGGCTTAAAAATTCGAACTATGAGTCAACATACCGGGTAGCAGAATTGAAAGAATGGTCGACTGCGCTGCGATAAGCCGTGGTTCGAATCTCAACTATGGTTAAGTTTTTGCACTTAGTTTAAGATTGCTTGAAGTTCTTCAACATTATTGTTGGCGAATATTTTAGAAATTAGGGGTATAGCAAATAGTGAACGCTACTGTACCTAGTTTAAATTTAATTAAAAAATCAACATAGTAGGTACTTAATGATTTTTAGATTAAGTAAGAAGGTCAATGTTTACAAACATTGTATCTTCAGTTCGGCCGGAGTATAGCTACGTACTTGAACATGAAAACAAGTGCGAAAGTTTAGTGCATTTCTGTGTCAATTTCACATCGACTAGAAAGGATAACTTCCAGTTAACTACCTCGTTATTTCTTTGTTTCTCAAGATTATTATGAACTATAGGACGTGGTAATCTTCTATATTAAGAACGAAAATTACAAGCAAAGGAATAGAAAAATTACAACTAGTATTTACAATTGAAACCATTGAGCTAACTGCAGACGGTTGCAAACAGTCTAAAGGTAGCTCAATTGATCCATGTCAATACCAGTCGGAAGCGTCCCCAAGACACTGGCTGCATTACCACGCTGTATGGCAATGCTGATGCTCTGAGCCAGATACTCACCAGCTCTCGGGTCACGCGTCATCTTCTATTGCTCCTCTCAAACGTATACTAATACTAGCGACCCGCCCCGGCTTCGCACGGTTTTATTATAAGTGTAAACCTTCCTCTTGAATCACTCTATCTATTAAAAAAACCGCAAAATCCGTTACTAAAACTAACATTACATGTTAGTTTTAAAGATTTAAGAGGACAGAGGGACAGAGAAAGCAACTTTGTTTTATACTAAATAATATGTAGTTAGTGATAATAAATAAGGAACATTAGATGTTAGTTTTTTTTTGTACGAATTGTACGAAGCAACATTTGTCCTACTAATATAATAAACACGAAAGTTTGTAAGTTTGGATGGATGGATGGATGTTTGTTACTCTTTCACGCAAAAACTACTGAATATGGATGAAATTTGTCACAGAGATAGATTATAGTCTGGAATAACACATAGACTGTATTTAATCCCGGAATACCCACGGAAACGGGAATTACGCGGGTGAAACCGCGAAGCGCTGCTAGTCTATTATAAGTAGGTTGGTAATGCGTTATCACATAAAATGTCGTCGGTGGAACTTGTAAATTTAATTTAAAAAGTTTGTGAACATGTCAGTTACTGTTATTCCGTGAATAGTTAATACCAATAACATCAGTTTTATTAACATAGTTAATAGTTTCGATACAGGTTACCAGTTAAAAGCTAGTTATATCGGAGTGTTAAAACGGTTTAACGAGGTCGTAAAATGTTCAATAATAACCGAAGTTGTATCGAAATACTGACTAAATAGGTAACTAAAGATGTGTATTTATTTTTACGTTGAATTGTCAGATTTAATTTATGCATTGATAAAAAATTTCAGTATTTTATTTTGTTTCTATGTATTTTCAATGGGTTTGAGGTAGTGGTGATCAGATTTTTTCAGTGTTCTGTTTTTTTCATAGTTCTTAAAAAACACCATCGAAATGTCAAAGCTATGAAAGTCACTTTATATTTTAAGTGATTATTCGCTCCAAATAAGAGTTATAATAATTGTTTTGTCTGATAATTTTTATCATATATGGTTGATCGGTTTTTGCATAAAAAAAAGAAAAAATTAAAGCTCATATTTGGCTTACATTTGTAATCCGCGCGACCATTCGTGTTAAGATTAGGTACCTACACGACTAGGTACTGTAGGGTTTTTAGGTAGTTTAAAATTTGACTTGTCTCAGTGCCTATTTTGTAAAGACATTACAAAATAGAAACATAAGGAAAGCGATGGCTTTCATCCATGTATATGTATGTAGTTCAAATTTATATTTTCATTAAATTAATATGTATATATATGGTTAAATCAAACCATCAGAAGAGGAAGGTAAGGTCCGAATCTGAACCAGAGTCCTAAAATGGCCAAAAAGGACCATTCACTTTTGAATACCTCCTCGATAAAACCAAAATGATTATATCTTAGGTTATGGACGTTCCATTGAACTGTAGTCGTTGGAACGGTTTTTGCATTCAAATAAGAATGACGTAACGCTAACCGTTTTGGGAAGAACGCTTCCGTTTAATACGGACACAGGTGTTTTCGGTCAGTCATTTTAATTAACAAGCTATTTACGTTTAATTATATAAGGGTCAATTCACACCGAGACGCGACGCGACGCGACGATACTCAAAGAGGCCAATGATTACGCGCTACGCCGCGCGTCGTCGCGAGACGCATCGCAACGTCGCGAGGCGCATCTTAAAATCGTAGCAGGACGACGCCTCGCTGCGCAGCGAGATGCCGCGAGGCGCAGCGGAACGTATCTACTAGCCGCGGGCGCCGCGCGGCCCCGCCCGCGCCCTCCCGCAGTCATTTTTGTAAACTTCTTCCTCAACAAGATCCCAGTCTATCATTATATTTTCAATCGAGCACTCGACCGAACTGCATCAATTATAAACGAAGTCTGAACGGAAATAGTAGAGAAGTCGCCACAGCGGCCTCAGGCTGCGCCTCGCGGCGTCGCGCGGCACCGTGAGACGCAGCACCGCTCTTGCCCGCCGCGCGTACCGGCGATGCACCGCTGCGTCACGATACGTCGCGCTACGCCGCGAGGCACCTCGAGGCGCAGCGCTGCGTGGTGCAACGTAATCTGAATTCTCACAATGTAATGTGTATCTTTTCGTGTAGTGAATAAAGTATATTCTGAGTCGCTCTATGAAAAATGTGCGCGCAGCGTCGCGCCGCGTCGCGTCTCGGTGTGAACTGACCCTAAGGGCCACTTCTACCTACCTAGGTTAACACGGTTAACTCAGATACTGCTTTGGAGTTAACTCTTGTTATCTCTTGTAACACCAAGAGTTATGAGCTAACCTTGAGTTAAGTTTTTTTAACCCACCGTTGTGGGAGGGTTTCCAAGTAACTCTGTCTTCGTAATGTCATAAATACCTATCCAAAACAAATGACAACACAAGACAATTAAAGACGACCAAGTACCACGGACGTGTTACTTCAGGTCTGACAGAAAGGAATATAGACTTCATCAAAGTCAAGTAGAGCGAGAGAGCAGTAAACTCAAAATCGTTAAAAATTCATCCAACTAGATTTGGCTGGATAAAACAATGAATGAAACCGACTATAACCGTGTATTATTGTGTGACTCTGGGTTATTTTCTATTGGTGCAATATAAAACTGTTAAACGTAAAATAAAATGTTTAACCCTTGCTAGCAAACCTCGAGTTATTTATTTAATTGGAAGTTTTGGTGCAAGTGGGTTTAAGAATATTAAAATGTCCGTTTAATTATGTAAGAACTTTTAATGATTGTTTGCTTTTTGGGTGCAGTTTTTCCTTTCACGAGAAAATAGTTGCGCATATAAGTCTCTTGTAGTGAAAATGGGTGATTCTACGAAAACTCGTTTTTTGTCTGACTTCTGTGGCACATTTTTTTTTGTTGAAATTGCACATCATGATAGTATATTCTAAATAAAGATTTAATTTTGAATTTTTTGGTAGTGAAGGGAACTTTATTGGCTTTATGGTTACGGAGTTATTCAATTTTAAAAATATGGTGTCCACGGAAATCAGAATTTATATCACCAAAATCAAATATGGGTTGGTTTATCGATAAAAATATGTGTTTTCGGTAGTAAGTAGATTATTAAGCTAAGGACCAATTATTTGACGTTTGTAGTTTTAATCAGTTTTTACAAAAACACCTTTAAATCATTACTGTAAATACAAGTAACTTTTTACAAAAATCACACTAACAATGTTTATCTTTGTATTAAAAATATTATAATTATTCATTTTGTATTTATTATAATTTTTTATCCTAAAAAACATCATAAAAACTGTAAAAAAATATTATTGAGATGTTAATGAACCCGCAAAATCCACGGAAATCACACCACGGAAATCAAAAAATATAACAAAATCTTAGAAATTTTCTTAATTTGCTGGTTTATTTTACATTGAAATATGCAGTCGAAATTAGGAACACAAAAGGCATGAATTATCATCATTAATAAAACAATAGGATTAGCATAAACAAATTTATAGTCAACATGGTAATCAGAATTTCTTGATACCAAGCCACGGAAAGTGATTACGTACAGAAATAACAGAGTGACGTGGAGACTTACACACTTGTTGTACACACCACTGATGGGGCGTGACTGATAGTTTCTCTCTATCTAACAACAATTTACGCAGATGTTAAAGTACAGCATTTATGAATGAATTAGTGTGCACCAGGGGAATCAGAGCTAAACGACGGACGCGAAGTTATCTCGTTGTAACTTGTCAACTAAAGCTTAGTTTTGCGTAGTAATAGCGTCAAATAAGCAAGTAACTATCTGGGTTATTGTGAACATATGTAAATTAGTACTAGTGTTTTCAGAAAATGATATAAAAATTTATTAACACAGGAACATGAGGTCCGGACGCACCACGGAAGTCATAATTTCCAAGGATTTTATTTATTTTTACTTATTTAAAATAAGATTATTAAAAAACAAAAAAAGGCTTCCCCTATTATCTTTGTCTAATCTACTATCATAAAAAAAATCAAAGGGCTAGGGATACTTTTTGTATGATTTTTCGAATTTTTGAAACCCGGGAGAATCACCCAAATATGGACATAAGTTTGTATTTTCAAACGACTTTAATAAAAGGAAGAGGTTGATAGTTCTGTCGTCTGAGGTTGTTACTCGACTTTTTGTGTGTTCCCCCTCAGATCTTTTATCTAGGTGAAACGATTTTGGTGATTATTTTCTTATTTTAAAGCTTTGTCCGTTTCATAGGAGGTGCCTAAAATTGATCAAGATCCGACCAGAATATTTTAAGTTTTTTTTAGTTTTTAAGTTATCCCTAATAATGCAAATTTTTATTGACAAAATAGATTCTCAGTTATTATTCAAAGAATTTGAAGTTGTTTCAAAGTTTTCTAAAACTTAAAAAAATATTTGATTGATTGGCATAGGCATTACTTTTTCCTCAAACAAAAACACTGAATAATATCATCATAGTACATTATATCACTTATCTTAAGGCCTCGAATATTCTTTATCTACCAACAATTTTCAAAAATCAACTAAGCTCTGCCGTTTTTATCAAATTAGGCTGTATCCCCAGTAGGCAAACGGTGAGCAGCCGACTGAGTTTGCGGCGTATCAGTTCAGTACGCCCTTCCATATATTTTAAATTGGGTGTCCACAGATTGCTAGTTTGCGCTCACTGTGCGCAGTTTGCAGGCAGTTTGCAGCGATACGTGCGCCGACTGTCTCAGTTAGCAGCCGACTCGTAGGTTCCAATGCGGCTTAGCGCTCGTACGCACTTAGCGGCTGCCCGCAATGCGGCTCGCCGTATGGCTGACCGCGGGTTGCGGTTGCACTTGCGGCTAACCGAACAGCCAGCCGCAGCGCGGCTAGCCGGATAGTGCATACAGCGACCGCGCTGCACTCGAGCGGTCGACTCGACCATTTTCAAGATGGACGTCGAAGAGGCTGTCGGTATTTATCGGTAAACTGGCAACCGCAGTGAAAACGCGTAGTGCGTAGAGCGACCGTCCGGCTGCCCGCCCGAGGGGCCGCAGCGCTGCGAGCGACCGGACCGGTTAGACGGCAGCCGCAATTTAATGCGTATAGATGATACGGTTACATACAATTTTGAGCTACCGGTCAGCCGGACGGCGTGCCGCATTGCGGGCAGCCGCTAAGTACGTACTAGCTCTTACTCAGTCGGCCGCTCACAGTTTGCCTACTGGGGACACAGCCTTACTCAAAATCTCGCACTCATTGACAGATCTGAAGGGATTATATAAATGTAAAGCTTCCTAATAAAATGAAGCAACACGTTTTTCTAATGAAAGAACCACATGTACTTGGTTACTTACCCTACATGTAAACCATTGATAGAGACATCTTTGAGGTAAGCCGCCGGCTCTAACTAGGCCAGAATGGACCTACGAAAACTGGAAGTAGTTTTAACGGTTCCCTAGGGCTTGCTCCCAAGCGCTCCCGTGTTTTCGTCCCTGAGAAATAACTAAAATGTAAACAGGAAATAGTGCTATATCGAACTGCTTTCTCGTATTTTTTCATAAAAAAACGCGAGTGAGTTTGTTTTTCATAAAAAACTGAAAACTCAAGACAAAACTCTTTGACGACCTTTGTTTTAGCTTGTAACGTATCTGAAGACAGTCCAACGTAGGAGGTTGCAGGTTTGATTCCCGTATTTGTTCAGGGTGCTCATCTAGTTTGGAGGTGCTGTGTAAACTGGCTGTCATTATCTATTTGAAATGCGCTAAGGCAGCTAGATTTGATATGGCGGTGAGAATTAGAAGCTGGGCTTGACTAGACGCTGAGAGTCATTTAACTAGTAGAAGCCAGTGGAATCCATTGTTCCATAGGATTACAAGAAGGCGCCTACTACCTGTAATCGTAATCCTTAAAAAGTTTTAGTGGGGCTATAAGTTGGGAGCGGTTGGGATAAATCCCTTACGACACATGAGACGAGTGACATTGTTTGTTCCGGTCACTAAAATGTTTGGATAATACTCAGGTTAAGATGTTAATCCACTATGAATATTATCTCTATTTGACCCGTGTGAACCCTCAACGTTACATGTAATTTATTCTAAGAGCCATTTTATTCTTTCATGTTGTTTGTAGTTAAGTTCTTTATGAGTCAACAAGTCTTCACCACTTATCGTTTTGGTTAAATTTGCATTGGAATTATAGTGTGTTGTCGAATATATTTTTTCATAAATAACAAGATCATAAACCTTTATCCAGTCCACTGCTGGACATAGGCTTCCCCTAAACGAATTACTACTGTTTGTTAATTACTGTTGTTAATTTCTACAGGAATTATAGTGTGTGATAAATATATTTTTATTTCAGAACATCCTCATCACCTCACAAAATTAAAATCAAAGAGTAGAAACAAATTAAAACTAGTATTTTCTATTCTAACAGTAACAATCTAGAGATACCTCAACTGATCCATAATCACTACCAGTCAAAGCATAGTCAAAGGGACCAACGCTGGGCTGGCTGCAAAGAATTTTAAGAACGAAATAAAAGCAAACATGTAATACTAAGGTCTAGCCGAAAAGCAACTGTAAGCGAATGGCTGATGAATGATGATATTCTTGCCTTAGAAAAGGTTAGAAGCTGCTGAAATGCAAGAATATACTTGAAATTTCATAAGAACATGGCATAAATTGAATATATCATTTATTAATGTTTTTCCAAAAACTAGCAACTGATTTAAATTTCACGCATTATTAAGGAGAACTCAATTGAGCTACCTTTAGACTGTTTGCAACCGTCTGCAGTTAGCTCAATGGTTTCAATTGTAAATACTAGTTGAAATTTTCTATTCCTTGATTGTAATTTTCGTTGTTAATAAAGATTAATTTATTTTCAGTAGAACTCTAAATCTACTAATCCTGATGATCAAATTTAAATGTATAAATCATCAAAATCGGTCTTTAAAAACCTATGGCTGCCATAGGTTTTTAAAGACCGATTACGACGACATAAAAATAAAGTCGAATTGAAAATGCACATGATTCAAGTAGAATCATAGTCGTCTTAACTTAAGTAGTTCTCTTTGCACGAGCAAGACAAATACTACAGACAAGGAAATGTCCTGACCATTCGAACACCGTAAAACAAACATTATCTTGAAGTGAAGCTCATAAGTAACTCTCGAAGGCTCGAAAGCAAATCGTTTTCCCCGGAACAAGGCTTGACAAAGGGGCGTCGTGCGTCGACACAGCTCACCGACAAAGGGACTGGTTGCTATTTGTCAGAACCTACACAATCACAGGCGATGTCACGCATACTGATGTGACGAAGAAAGCTGTTCGGAACATGGATATTAGTCAGGATTAGGTTGTAATAGCATCCGCTCGCGGCTTCACATATGCCGTAACCTGTCTATCGAAAAGGTGAAACATCAAGCAATTTAATTATACGCTTTTCGAAATTCGCAGTCTATTCAATTATTAATAACTAGCGACCCGCCCCGGCTTCGCACGGTTATATTATAAATATAAACCTTCCTCTTCAATCACTCTATCTAATAAAAAAAACCGCATCTAAATCCGTTGCGTAGTTTTAAAGATTTAAGCATTCAAAGGGACATAGGGACAGAAAAAGCGACTTTGTTTTATACTATGTAGTGATGATAAATAATAAAAATTCAATTAGAGATCAGAGTTAGGCCCTATGCGCTCAACTATTTCAGCTATGCTAACCTAGGTTTCCACTGATGAAGCGATTTTTTCCAGTTTTTGGCAAGAATTGTCATAAGTCTAAGAAGTTTCTTACGATTTTATACATACACTAGCATCTGCCCGCGGCTTCGCACGCAAGCATTCTATGGATATATCTCAAAGCTATTTCTATCTCATGGGTACTGATTTAGAACTACGACTATTCCAAATTTCAGCCCAATCCGTTCAGTAGTTTATGCGTGAAAGAGGAACAAAACATTCATCCTTACTTCACTACATACATAGTATAAAACAAAGTCGCTTTCTCTGTCCCTATATCCCTTTGAACGCTTAAATCTTTAAAACTACGACGGATTTTGATGCGTTTTTTTTTAATAGATAGAGTGATTCTCGTATTCTCATTTAAAACTACGCAACGGATTTTGATGCGGTTTTTTTTAATAGAAAGAGGGAGGTTTATACGTATAATAAAACAGTGCGAAGCCGGGGCGGGTCGCTAGTATATTATAATGCGGAAGTAGTAGTACATCCATACATCTACATATCCATACAAACTTTCGCATTTAATGAGAAAGGATTCTAGAACCCGCATCCATCCGTTTTATCTCAAATAATTTGATCTCGTAAAACATATTAGTGAAAGTGAGATATTTACGATCCCAGCAGTTAAAAA
Organism: Eupithecia centaureata; assembly: GCA_944547425.1. NCBI lineage: Eukaryota > Metazoa > Arthropoda > Insecta > Lepidoptera > Geometridae > Eupithecia > Eupithecia centaureata. The sequence goes on from OX155697.1 coordinate 2,812,526, forward strand.
TCTATCGCATTGGATAAGGGAGAGTTTGATAAGTGTTTAGCTATAAACTTAATGAAGGGCTTCAATAAAAAAGAAATGCGTAGGAACTTGCCTTGGTAATTCAAATTAGTCTAATGAATGGAGAGTAATTATTCATTGAGCAGGTCGATAGCAAAGAGAAATTCCTAATTTGTTACTAGAAAGTTAGTTTTTTGTAAATAAAACATGTCTTTAATAAAATTTAAACATGTAAAGAAAGTGAACGACGGTTCTCTAGTTTATCTTTTCTACTAATTAAGAACCAAGTAAAGAGTATCCAATTATATGTTATCTATTGACGACCGGTGTGGCGCGGCGGGTGAAGGTCCGCCTGCGACTCAGGGGGTTGCGGGTACGATACCCGCCTTGGGACCAATGTTTGTACGATTGACAAATATTTGTTCCGGGGTTCTGGGTGTTTCCTATTTATATTAAAAAACATCTATGTAAGTATATTAAGTTTATCAGTCATCTAGTACCCATAACACAAGCTCTGCTTAGCTTGGGGCTACATGATGCTGTATGGATTGTCCAGCATTGTTTCTTTATTGAGGAGAAGAGGTCTTAGTCCAGCTGTGGCCGTCGTTCGACTGTTAATATTATGATAATGATCCTGAGTCAAAAACAGAGACGTTAATTAGCCTCCATACAAATGCCTCAAACACACATAGTTTTCTTTCAACAGCAGACAACAAATTCATTCACAAAGTTCTTTGAACACAAAAAACAGAGGAAACATTTAAAAATAGATCTAAAAATGTTCTTCTCAGAGTTGTCTGACCAGGAATTCGCGTTGCTTCCTTCAGTTCCCACATACGAGGCTTCACCATGAGTCACTGTCAAGAGTAGGTGCTCTGGAGGTCAAGAGCACGGTAGACTACTCGATGAGTTGGCATATGCCGCAATTCCATGCTAAACACCATGCATGCAAATTGATCGTTTATTGTAATGGACGTAGAAACTAAATCGGGATGTGAGCTAGTTTTAGTTACGGTCGAGGAAATACTAATCAATATGTTTTGTGAATCAGTACATAGTATAAAACAAAGTCTTTTTCTCTGTCCCTATATCCCTATGTCCCTATGAACGCTTAAATCTTTAAAACTACACAACGGATTTTGATGCGGTTTTTTATATTTATCTAATATAAAAAACCGCATCAAAATCCGTTGCGTAGTTTGCGTAGCGTTATTCAAGAGGAAGGTATACGTATAATAAAACCGTGCAAAGCCGGCGCGGGTCGCTAGTGTATTATATAAAAGAGTAACTGACTGACAACGCATAAGCTAGACCGCTGAACCTATAAGAGACCAAAATGTGCAATGTTTATTCTGTTTGGGTCGTGATATGAAATACGTAAGTTATTTTGAAAATTCGCATCAAGGATCCGAGTAAGGGGTTGAATGTGAAGGGTGTGTACAAAAATGCTTTACATTTCAGAAACTAACAGTAGACCGTCAAAATATTACATTCAAAAAATAATAAATACACAGACAAGTTTTAGCTTTCAGCAGTTTTCTAAAATTATCCTGAAAAACAGCTCTACGTCAATTTGTGTTCCCAAAAATTTACTGTTTGATTTCGAGAAGTGTTTATCTTGTTTTTTATATATTCCATTTTTTAACTTTTACTCTAACAAATTAATAAAATTTTAAGCCCATTTATTCATAAACCATGATATAACGTGTACCTATCAAGAGGAGCCCACAAACTACTAATTAGAGAAAACGAGTAGATGTAGAGGTATGAACTGTTTTGATCTTCCAAGAACACTTTGATTGATATCTCTCTCCCCAATTATGCCTGGAAAGACCAAACGCCCACGTCTGGATCGAATGATATTACTCCACGGTCGAAATCTTAAATTCGGATAAACTTGAATGTTTGCAATCTAAATTAAAATAGAAAAATTAATGGAAAAGGTTAATGGCTGCTTGCACCTTGGCTTGTTGACAGGTCTATTAATTTTTTATTCTGCAAATTATTTTTATGTTTTAAGATCACTCGGCTCTGGATAGATTTAGATTGATTGCCGTTTTTATCTGAAACTAGCTATGCCTACGGATTCACACGCTTATGATAAACCTACAAAATTTTCTATCTAACACAAGTCAACCGCTTACAAGAACTTAGGACTTGTCATGTCCATTCTCATTTCTCACGAAAGTTGAATGGTAAATGGTATCAATGGATGAATTTTTACTGTATACTCAAACAAAATCTAAAATGTTTAGATATTTTCGGCAGAGCATACATAAGTACATACCTTAGTAAGCTGATCTTTACTTATATAGACAGACAAATGTTCTGTCTACCACATGTCAACCGGCTACTAGACTACCGCCTACAAAAACTCAAGGACTTGTCATGTCCATTCTCATTTCTCACGACAGTATACACAGGTAAGTGGTATCAATGGGTGAATGAAAAATTTCTCTATTATTACACAAACCAAATCTAATTTGATTGATTAATATCAGCATTGCCATGCAGCGTGGTAACGCAAGTCTTGGGGACGCTTCCGACTGGTATTGACATGGAGCAATAGAGCTACCTTAAGACTGTTTTCAACCATCTGCTCAATGGTTTCAATTGTATATTGTACTAGTTTTAATTCTTTCTATTCCGTGATTGTAATTTTCGTTGTTAATTTACTTGATAGATTTTCGGCAGAATACACATATTACCTTAGTAAGCTGATTTTGAGTACATAGCAAACAAATGTTCTGTCTACCTCATGTCAGCCGGCTACTAGACTAACGCCTACTAGAACTCGGGGACTTGTCATGTCCATTCTCATTTCTTATGACAGTCAAGTGGTAAGTGGTATCAATGGATGAATTTTTACTGTATACTCAAACCAAATCAAATTTTTTGTTATAATATTGTTTGATATATTTTCTCATTAAGCTGATTTTGAGTACATAGCAAACAAATGTTCTGTCTACCTCATGTCAGCCGGCTACTAGACTAACGCCTACTAGAACTTGAGGACTTGTCATGTCCATTCTCATTTCTCACGACAGTCAAGTGGTAAGTGGTATCAATGGACCGTGGCCGCCCACGCTTATACTTTCATTTCGTACCGATCACAGAAAGATCATAAATTGAAGTATACCGATGTCTTTGTTTAGGGTGGTCGTCCACAAGGCAAGGCGATCTGATTTATGGGCTGAAAAGCAGCCGAATAGACAAAAATTTTAAACAGCCGCAGTTCTTAAATAAATAAATTTTCTTTCTTTCTTTCTTTCTTTCTTAGCCCTGGAATAAACTATATTATTATATTTTATTCCAGATACGTTTAACTTTTACGTGCGAGTAACAAACATTCAACATACAAAATTCCGCGTTTAGGTATAATATTAGTAACATTTTATGATACAGACGTCTATGTACCAGATAGTACAAATGCGGCTGGCTGGAGAATATCAAATATGAAATATGATCAGCAACATTATCCATAACCTTATAAATAAATAAATAATACTGGACAGTCCACACAGCATCATCTAGCCCCAAGCTAAGCAGAGCTTATGTTATGGGTAGGGTAGGTACTAGATGACTAATATACTTAATACATTCACAGATATTTTTTATATACACACATCGGTCTTTTTAATGAGATTCTTATCATAGTTTTCTATTTTTAATATAACTAGCGACCCGCCCCGGCTTCGCATGGTTTTATTAGGTATACGTATAATCCTTCCTCTTGAATCACTCTGTCTATTAAAAAAACCGCATCAAAATCTGTTGCGTAGTTTTAAAGATTTAAGCATTCAAAGGGACATATGGATATAAGGACATAAGGACAGAGAACGACTTTATTTTATACTATGTAGTGATGTAGGTATAATATAAACTTTCTGCCGTGTCCAAGAATTCTGCAAGGTCACTCTCTAAAGGAAATAAAACACCTGATTTTGAGTTTAAATGGTAGTCATGTCTTCGAAACTCTCAAGCAACCAAGTATACGGTTATCTTAACACCTATGATTATTCTATACTCTGAGAATGGAGTACCATCGACTTTCGCATAGATGGAACCCTTCATGCTAAGTACAATTCTGCATAGCTGTCATTCCCATCTGAATGGTACACAATTACTGTATGGGATTTGTTATTGTAAATACGGGTTCATAGTAGAGTCTGAGTCCCGCGACGTCTCGTGTTTCGAAGTCCCGAGACTGTTCGTAATTTTAGTTTACTCGATTCCCGGGACTTTCGGTTTGAGATTCAAGACGAGACAAGATTGTTATGTAACGCTTTTAATTAAGGATAACCTACGCCATATACTCTCATGTAAATAGTTTTTAATTTTCACTCTGTCCAGAGGATGGCGCGATACTGTACGCGACACAGTTTTAAGATTTTAGCATCAGTTTCGTAACATTGTTTTAGTTTTAAATAACGTACGTATGGTACATATTTAAATTATTTGATTTAATTATGATTTGATTGGAATTTTAAAATAATTGAAGGATAGCCTCCTTAGTCGCGCCATCAGTTAGTGTAATTACTGAATAATTACTTGGTCTACTACAATAACTACATTGGACTCAACACAATACATGCTTTGCCGCGCCGCCATCATGCCCCCATATTGGTTGTTATGTGATTATGATTGTGTCTTAGTCAGTTCAGTCAGTCAATCGTAAATTTGAGATTTTGAGTGGTGGTTTCATTTAGCACCGGCGTTTTTGTAAAATATTAATTCATAAAAGGTTTCTAAAATTCTTCAAAAACTAATATACTTAACAATAAATAAATTATTTAAAAGCAAATTAATCTAAAATTTCTTGAATTCCCGAGATTTGCCGGGACTTTGAAAGAGTCTTGAATCCCCAAACCCTACTTCAAAGCCATCACTCGCAATCAATGCAATCTTCAGGAAATCTCGCGTCAATAAATCCTTCAATCTGCAAACTATCATTAGGATAAATGAGTTTATAAAAGTTGTTCTATAATTACATAAACTTATCGATTTGGCAAGGTCGAAATGCAATCTACATAGGTAATTACATAGTGCTCAGATTAAAAACCTGGGTTCAATTATCATAGGTTGGTAGTTATATTAAATGCCGAAATTTAATGACATTTTGATAAGTTTCGCTATTCATAAGTTTCTCAGAGATCACCATGTTTAGAAAGAGGAGAAACGATGTAATACAAACAAACACGCATAACAAAGTGTTATGACAGTTGAATGCAGTTTATCAAGCGAGAACATCAGTAGAAGAAGCGTAGACCTAACGATCGATTACTAAAGAAGCTAGACGAATACGGCTGCAGTCTTGGCATTTACGAAATAACTCTACCTTTACCAATCTCTAGCTCTATCTGATTATATTCTACACAAATTTGATGTGAATTGTTTGTAGGCAAACCACAAGAGGATTAAGTAAATTCTCAAGTTTGGTGTCAAGTTACTTATTTACGTATAAGTTTATTGTCAACAAAATGAATTGTGTACTTATAGAATACAGAGCAATAGAGTAATTTTTAGGTGAAGTATTTGCTATTTACTTACGAACATTTCAGATCGAATTTAAACTTTCAAGATCCAAAACACATATTTTTTTTACAATAGTCTGCAGTTATCTCAACTGTTTCAATTGTAAATACTTACTACTTCTAATTTTTTTCTATTATTTAGCTGTGATTTTCATTATTAAATTTTCATCCTAGAAACACGTTCATCGATAAGTCTAACTTCATTATTTACCTACTGCTGTTGTCTCTATGCTACTTTGTAGAATAAATGTCGTTGCAGATTATTTTATGCATGTTGCGACATGGTATGTAACGGTGCGATTGTATCAGTGTAAAGAAAGTGAGAATTGGTTGAACTATGAAGAAGTGCCTTGGGCCTTGGCTCGTTAAACCTTCCAATGTTTTTTTTACTGCGCAGGCTAGGAACCTGTTGTAGCCCACACACCGTCATGCTTTCCTATATTACTAGAGGAAGATTGATGGAAACAAAAGGCTCAGTCTGATGGAACCCACAATGAAACAAATGGTTTTTAGGGTACGAGGTCAAATTGAAATAAAGAGCTGTGAGTGTGTGATGCTCTTTAGAACGGGCTTTATATTTAGGAGTTCGTGCTAAATGCATTCCAAATTTGAAGTTTTAAATATTTTATGGAACTGTTCCTTTGAAATTTAAATGAATTCCAAATTTGAAGTTTTATTTTTTCAGGAAAGGATCGCATTAGATTTTTTTGAAAGCATTCGAATTTAAAACTTCAAACATGGAATTCATTTAGCTAAGTGTGAGTACAGTTACATATTTGGAAAAGTAACGTAGTTGAGTCGTTTAAAATAAAGTCACGTATATTTCCTATTTAGGACAGAAAAGGACGAAAAGTAAAGCGCTAAATAAGTGTTTTACAAATTAACAACTGGCCCAACAACGTCCTTTTTGTGGTATTTCTCCTAAAAGGGTAAAATTTCTAACACGAAAGCAATGTTTACCTACCTGTGGCATGGGCGTATTAGAGGTGCCCGGGTGGGCCGTGCCCACCCTATTTTGGTCTAGTGCCATAAGAATAGACAAAAACAGTGCTAGTGCCCACCCTAGGATGTTGAGTTTTGGTTGGGTTTCCTGATTTTTTTGATGACATTTCTAAGGTGTCTTCATCATCATCATCATCATCAGCCCATATTAGTCCCCTGCTGGACATAGGCCTCCCCTAATGAGCGCCATAGCGCCCTGTCTTCAGCTTGACGCATCCAGCATCTGCCAGCATGTGTCTTAGTGTCCTAACATAAATTAGAAATATCAATCAAACATCATAGAAATAAAATAATTACAGCCGAGTTATCAAGAAATATTCATATTTTAGATAGCGGAGTCTTAACCTAACTGTTACCTGTAAAGTAAGTATTATACTTCAGCACGCGATTCACACTTCCACTTGACGAATCTATCATCATTATCTCTCGTTTTTTTCTAATAGGGGCCCAGATCCCGAATTCTACTGAATAAATCGCTTCACGATTTAAACAGTATCGTGTCAAAATGTCAGTTCTAAACTCTTTTTGGTATTCTACTACCACTAACTTTTAGAGATTCATTCATAGCTGTGACGATTACGTTTATGACTACCAATTTGACATTCTAATTATGAAAGTCTTCAAGCGCAAAAAATAATACCATGCAAATGCACAAACGTCATTTTAATCATCTTGATCTGCACTATTGAGACCTTTGTTTTTAATTTAATGTAATTCGGCCCCGGACCTCCTTCAAAATAACCCTAGATACGCCACTCACCAGTGGACCAATTAAGTGACTATAGATAGGTGCGAACCCTGTCAAGAGATAAGAGCAGGTAATGTTTTGGCGTGAATGTAGGGCAGACAGATAAGCAGATAGCAAGCGAGCTGATAATGTCCCAACCATTTTCAGGCGCAGTACATTTTGTAGACAAATTGTCTGTTTTACTTCGGGTTGGTAGACAGGAGATTCTTTTATAGATATGGTTAAACAATCAGTATGTAAATTACGCAACCGATATCTGATAAAAAGGTGTGATTAGAAAGATTTAAAACATCTTAAAATTACAATCAAGGAATAGAAAAAATAAAACTACATACAACTAGTACCTATATGCAATTGAAAGATTAAATTACTTCCTACCTTTAGACTGTTTGCAACCGTCTGCAGTTAGCTCAATTGTATATTATTACGTGTAATTTTTTACTTATTGAAAGATTTTGAAATTAAAAACAATTGAAATGTGCTGGACAATCCACACAGCATCATCTAGCTCCAAGCATGCAGAGCTTATGTTACGTGTACTAGATATTTTTTTGTAAACAAATAAGTTACGAAACAAAAGAAATACTGGTGTACCTGAAATTTTTTCATGCACTGGTATCATCGGAGCAAGTTGCAGGAGCTCCAAACAATTCGTGGATGTGACAACTTTCATTCATCATTTCATTGGTCTTTCATTCGTTATCGAAGTAGATTTTGCATCTTTTTCGATGCGCTGTGTTATGCGTTGTTGAAGGTTTGATTTGGTTTTTAGTTGTTACTATGTTGTTGACTGATGTACTTAATACAACACATAACAAAGAGCTAGTACATAATACAACACATGACATAGATAGATATTGTTTATTATTTAAATAAAACATCCAAAACCTTTGAAGAAGCTTAAAAGTTGTCTCATTTTAGAATTATTATTTAGAATGTAATGCACCTAACCTATTAATGCTGTCAGCTAAGATTATGAAGATGCACCATGAAGTAAGTAAATGTCAGAAAGCGTACCTACCTGTTTATTACGTAAAAGTAACAGGTTAACTACAAGGTGGTAACCACTTTCATTGTTGCTCACTAAAAACAGAGAAACGCTGGTCCCAATAAAAACAGTGATAATAAAAATGCTTCTGAAAACATTTGGGATCCGAGAAAGGTCATGGTTTTTGCCACTAGTGATTTCCGCGACTTTTGGCAGTCGGTGATGTAAAAATGTTCAAGGCTACATTTAATGCGATGATCTTCTTTATATTAAGTACATCAGTCATCTAGTACCCATAACACAAGCTCTGCTTAGCTTGGGGCTAGATGATGCTGTGTGGATTGTCCAGCGTTATTTATGACACGCCCCGGCTTCGCATGGTTTTATTATACGTATAAACCTTCCTTTTGAATCACTCTATCTATTAAAAAAACCGCATCAAAATCCGTTGCGTAGTTTTAAAGATTTAAGCGTACAAAGGGACATAGCGATATAGGGACATAGGGACAGAGAAAGCGAATTTGTTTTATACTATGTAGTGATTTATTTCTGTATGGCGCGGTGAAAAATATTTGAACGATCAGCAGATATATTTTGATTATTGTGGTTGTTTTCTATGTAGTAACTATATTAAAAATATCTATGTATGTAATGTAGTATAATGTATTAGGGATATCAGCTATCTAGTACCCGTAATACAAGCTCAGCTTGGGGCTAAATGATGCTGTGAATTGTCCAGAATTATTTATTTGTTAGCTACGCCCTTCGGCTTCAAGCAAAATTGTTGAGAAATAGCATGTAGTAGTATTCCAGGCTTAAAACTACGTCTATTCAAATTTCAGCCCGATCCGTATAAAGATGTAATAAGCATCAATCCATCCATCAAAACTTTCGTATTTAAATTTCAGTGTAATATTAAGATAGCCATAACACAAGCTCCGCTTATCTTGAGGATAGATGCTGTGTGTTGTTCAGCATTATTTATTTTACTCGTTAATTCTGGGGTTTTACTCCAAGAAGATATCGAAAACAACAACCAGTCAATGTTTGTTTAATTGTTTATCAGTCAAAATCCAAGGCGTACGAACAAGCTTGTAAAGTGTTCAATAAATATTTTGACTTCATTCGTCCTTTGCCGAATTGAATAATTAAATAAACACGTCAAGAAAACGGCTGCATTTTATTTCGGCCACTTCAGTAAATTTATTACATACCTACCCCAAGAAGTTATTGAGTTGTTGAGTTTATTAAAACCATGTCCAATCATATTATCATTGAAATTCAGTTCGAGGTTGCATCTTCTTTGTTAAAAGCGAGTAAGGAATCATTAAGGAAATGATAATATCAAGTCAAACGGATATGTTAACGACTTAATTGGTTTACTGGCCCTAAATTATTAAAAACATGGGAAAATAATTCGCCTTAAATTATACGTAGGTATAGCGGATGTTTTCTCTCTCACTCCTGGTGCTAAAACGACTTTAAAATCGCAAGTTCTCTTTTCAACTTTTGGATTTTTTCCAACCTTATGATAACTTTTATGTGTAAGCTTCATGTGATTCCATCTTAATTAAAAAAAATACCAGTATGTACCTTTTTGAGTTATCCTACTAATATTATAAATGCGAAAGTTTGTAAGTATGGATGTTTGTTTCTCTTTCACGCAAAAACTACTGAACGGATATGGATGAAATTTGGCACTGAGATACATTATAGACTGGAATAACACATAGATAGATATTGTAGGTATCCCGGAATTCCCACGGGAACGGGAATTACGCGGGTGAAACCGCGAGGTGCTGCTAGTCCTTAATAAAGCTTTATTGGCTTCGACTATAATTGATAAGATAAATGATGATTTATTCATTTTTGCTTTGAAGAATGTGAAATCGAATTCTAGCTTTTTAAAACACAGTAAATTATTGATCAGAAATAGTCCTTCCAATCATTAAAATGATCGACCTCATACGTGTATTCAATGGAACACATCAAGCCAAGATAGAAGAAAATAAAACAACAATCAACCTGGGTGGTCAGCGGGCTACCATAAAACCATTATTACAAGATACATCGCATTTCATGAATTATTAACGGTGGCATTATGAGGCGGCTCTTTGTGAAAAACGAACAATAATGGGTAATGTTTTAGATTGAATTTGCAATGAAATTAATAATTAATATAGTTTTTAATTAAAACATAAACAGCAATAGAGGTATCTTTAATTACAATCAACGAATAGAAAAATTTACAACTAGTATATACAATTGAAACCATCGAGCTTACTGCAGACAGTTGCAAGCAGTTTAAAGGTAGCTCAATTGATCCTTATAGTGATTTACATTCTTGGTGTTACCCTTTTACAGATTTTACTCATTAAACTATGATAAATTTATAACAATTATAACATACTTAAGCCCTAAATTTTTAACTGTCAAGTGGACTAATATTCAAAATCAGTTAGTGAACAAATATTATCGATATTTTATACTAGCAGCGCCTCGCGGTTTCACACGCGTTAATTTCCGTTCCTGTAGGAATTCCGGGATAAATTCTGCCTATGTGTTATTCCAGACTATAATCTATCTCTGTGCCAAATGTCGTCCATATCCTTTCATTAGTTTCTGCGTGAAAGAGTAACAAACATCCATCCATCCATCCATCCATACTTACAAACTTTCGTTTATAATATTAGTAGGATAGAATAGGATTTTTATTTTTTAGTATACATGTATTTGTTGTTTTACAGTGTATAAATGCTTGAAGTAGTTTTTGCGTAAAAAACTAATAAAAAATACATCTATATTATATCTGTATACAAACATCCATACAAACTTTCACGTTTATAATATTACTAAGGATATTGTTCTAAGTGAATGATATGATCTTACAAAGAAAGAAGAGTCCAAAGGTCTTCTAAAACTGGTCGATAGTAGTCTCCAAACTGTCTCAGCGAAAGTGTGTGAACGTCGGCCGTTCTTTGCATAATTTCTTGTAATTCATCAGAGTGCTGTAATCGCAGTGGGTGGCAATACTTGCAAAGAAATTCTAGACATGTATTGTGTAAAATGAATCGTGCAAGTTTAGAGTTATATGTGCCTACGTTATACAATTTATTTTGATAACGAATATAACCCATATCAATACTCTACCTACGTAGTCTATTTAGTAAAGTTTATTTATTTGTACGATAGGAACATACAGAACACTAAATATACAATCAAGTTTACTGTAAATCATTTTAATAAGACTAGAGGCACCTAAACTGATCCATATCAATACCAGTCGGCATAGTCTCAACAATGATGACAATGCAATGAACTTTGTGACCATATACATAACATATACAGGGTGTCCCATAATGAGTGGATAATCTGAAAGGTGCTTATGCGGCAAATCAAGGCCTATCAGAAACATTTTTTATTTTTTTTCTAATTTGACCAGTTCGGAAAATACTTAATTTTTTTTAAATTTGGAAAAATTTGTATCTTTGTTCACATTTTTGGACTTTGTGCCCACAATTGTGCGGTGCTGGCGGCGCTGCGGCTGCGCGCGCCCAACGACTACTTGGGCGCGCGCCGCCGCCCCGCCATGCTGGAGGTGCCCAGCTGTAGGACCAACCTACTTAAGTTTGCCCCCATGTCACTCGCTATATATCTGCTGAATATCTTATCTGCGAACAGTGTGGATATTTTTCACAATAACCTGCCGAAACTACTACAAATAGCACAGGTAGTTATAGAAACAAAATGTTTAGATTAGTACATTAACACTTACATGTTACATCGCTTTAGGGATAAAAAAAAAAACCTGTAATGATGTAATGCTGTTTTTACAAATAAATAAATAAATAAATAAATAAAAATTTTAACAATTTTTTTATTTTTATTTTTGGAATATACTAAAGAAAAGTAGTTTTTTTGAACACCGTTTGAAATATTTTGGTAACTAGGACCAGTAATTTTCAAGGCAGGTTTAAAGTAGAAAATTTTAATTTTTCAAATTATTATGCAAAGTTTGAGCTGCTGTGGTTAAAAAAAAAGATAAGGAAACCTAAGATGCCAGCTACTTTAAAAACATGTCCATTTCAAGAGCTTCCTAAAATGATAATACACGTTGAAATTTTGTAGGGTAAAAAACTGAGATATTGCTACTTTTGTGCCAAAAGGGGCCAATGCTACTAAAAATAATATTGAACCAACACATCAAAAAAATATCTTTTTCGCCATTCTCGTTCTAAAACGGTTACTTTGCTACTATTTTTGCTGATTCATGCTGGAAAATAGGAAATATGTTACTAAATAATAAACAATAATCTAACCGAAAGTAAAGAGACTTTGTGCTATGAGTACGAATTTAGTGGTATGAATTTAGAAAGAAGATTCAAACTACAAAATGACGAGCGTCCAGTACACTAAGCCGTTCAGGAACGGCGTTATTTAGATTCAGCGTATCCAAACAGATGAATAACGCGTGGTGGCGCTTCCCAGTGGCCAGCGCGGTCGCTGGACTTGAATCCATTCGATTTCTTTTACTGGGGCAACTTGAAGGACCTGGTCACAAAACCTATTCCCTAAATACTATAACTTAATTTCATTTCATTTATTATAACTTAATATAACTTCGACGTCAAGTCCAAAACGACGCGGAAAAATTAACGACCGCAATTACGAAAGTGAGCTAAAAAAATCCTTTATTAAAAAGATGCAGAGCCTGCATCAGAGTTGGAGGACATCAATTTGAACATTTCATCATCATCATCACCATCATCAGCCCATATCACATAGCTGCTGGACATAAGTCTCCCCTAATGAGCGCCCTGTCTTCAGCTTGACGTATCCAGCATCTGCCAGCAGGCTTTCGCAGATCGTCATCCTACGTGGCTGGAGGTAGTTCTACACTAAGTTTGGTAAGTCGCGGTCTCCACTGAAGAACACGTTTACCCCAACGGTTGTCGGTTCTTCATGAGATATGGCCGGCCCACTGCCACTTCAGCTTGCTAATTCTTTGAGTTATGTCGATAACTTTAGTTCTCTGTCGGATGTATTCATTACGAATCCTATCCTTCAGAGAAACTCCGCACATAGCCGCCCTTTCCATAGCTCGCTGAGCGACTTAGAACTGGTGGAGCAGCTCTACCACTAGTGTCCACGTCTCAGCACCGTAGGTCATCAGGGGTAAGAGAATAGGACGCACTGATTGAAAACTTTCGTTTTCAAACATTGCTGTATGGATGATGAGATTTCACTTACTGTTTTTAGTAGCAAAGTAACCGTTTTAGAACAAGAATGGCGAAAAAGATATTTTTTTGATGTGTTGGTTCAATATTATTTTTAGTAGCATTGGCCCCTTTTGGCACAAAAGTAGCAATATCTCAGTTTTTTACCCTACAAAATTTCAACGTGTATTATCATTTTAGGAAGCTCTTGAAATGGACATGTTTTTAAATTAGCTGGCATCTTAGGTTTCCTTGTCTTTTTTTTTACCACAGCAGCTCAAACTTTGCATAATAATTTGAAAAATTAAAATTTTCTACTTTAAACCTGCCTTGAAAATTACTGGTCCTAGTTACCAAAATATTTCAAACGGTATTCAAAAAAGCTACTTTTCTTTAGTATATTACAAAAATAAAAATAAAAAAATTGTTAAAATTGTGGGCACAAAGTCCAAAAATGTGAACAAAGATACAAATTATTCCAAATTTAAATAAAATTAAATATTTTCCGAACTGGTCAAATTAGAAAAAAAATAAAAAATGTTTCTGATATGCCTTGACTTGCCGCATAAGCATCTTTCAGGTTATCCACTCATTATGGGACACCCTGTATAGCCTTAGAGCTCGTTTCCACTTGTCCTCAGACGGGTCCGGGTTTTATTCGGATGATAGGTGGCAGAAGATTTTATAATATAAAGCTTTTCACACTTGTCGGAAACCGATTTTGTGTCGGCGACGACCAGAAAGGACGGGTGTTTTGTCAGCCCTCTACGCTCGAAAACAAAATCGTATCAGATTTTGCTCGCCTATATTACATTGGTCGGATGTCGGAGCCGAAGACCCTCCATATATGAATAGTAAATACATCACATCAAGAACTTCGTCTACGTCCATCATGTAGAGTCGCCTCACGTAGAGTGAGAGAGATATTGGCAGCAGCTTTGACCGTGGCCGACAACCGATTATTAACCCTTGATGTGAACAAAAGCTCCGACATCCGGATAATATACGGATCCGACGACAAGTGGGAACGAACTCTTACAATCAATGAAAGTGCAGAAATGCTTTCGATCGATTCGGAGAAATGCTTGTAAGCAATATTCAAATAGGTAACATAAAGGTAACATACGTAACATAGCTAACATAACATAAAAGCGTTTGTTTTCGCAGGTGTTACCTTACTCAGCACCGTCGACAGTAAGTCTACTTGCGGCTTATTGAATACTTACCTTCTGATTAGCATATTGCTTAAGAAACTTATGTTTAGACCGGTAATTAATGAACCGGCAATTAGCAAGTTCTATCCATCATTGCTAGCTCTTAAAGTTTCTATTTTCCGTCCTCATATGGTAATTTCACTGATTGGTGAGATTTCCTAGAAACTTCGCAATTTTACCTTCCTAGGTAGGTACTGTTCAATCTATAAACTAACTTACGAACTTATTAACTTAACTTACTTATAAACGTAGACCGCTGAGTTTGAATGCGATACTGCCTATTATGCGTGTTAAAGCTAAGGCATAAGTACCTAGTTTTAGAGAACCCTAGTATCTAGATAACCTAACATAGGATTTAAGATACTACTAACCACAACATGTATTCTTTTGTGTCAATAAAAAAAAAAACTTAACTGAAATTGTTTATCGATAATGTTTGTTATAAGTAATCTCCATAATTACATAAGATATTTAGATGGAATTTGGTATGAAGATAGTTTAGGACCTAGAATAAGACATAGACTAATAATATTTAAAAAATTAACCTCTGACAGGGCTAAATAGGGTAGTAAATTTTGTATGGAAAATTATTTTTCCTTGGTTCGATTTACTCAAAACTCGGTATAAATAAAGTATGAAATAAATAATTAAACATGAATTTGTATTTTTACAAAATAAACCCTAGAGGTTATGTAATAAATTTCTGAAATTTGTTTGAAAAAGACTAAGATTATCGACTCCTATATCCACAAATCCCAATCCGCAACTTTACTAAATTTATTCTTTCCCTTTGTTATATGCTATCACGCATGTTTGCAACAATACCACGATCTCACGACCCACCTCAACGTTTACCATCAGTTCATCGTCGTCACGGATCGACCCATGGTTTACATCATAGAGACGACTTGACGAAATGTTATGACAATGTAGCAACTTCCGTATTGTCTTATTGAAGAGAGTTAACCCTTGAAGGTGCCGTGAACTCGTGGCCTATTGGTATTTACCTACATTTACTTTATTTTGTTTATACCAAAGTTTGATATTTTGTATCACGTAATTAATAATTTTACTTTACTAGTGAACGTGGGTACGTAATGACCAAACTCAGAAATTTACTCTTAAAACAGTTAATAAACAAATAAATAAATAAAAGTTTTCAGATAAAAAAAAACAGTCTTAAAACTTCTTTCAGCTAAAGTAGCCTACACAATTATTTATAAAAAATTATCTGAGCGTCTGGTCGATGCGACGCGTGACCCGAGAGCTGGTGAATATCTGGCTCAGCGCATCAGCATTGCCATACAGCGTGGTAATGCAGCCAGTGTCTTGGGGACGCTTCCGACTGGTATTGACATGGATCAATTGAGCTACCTTTAGACTGTTTGCAACCGCCTGCAGTTAGCTCAATGGTTTCAATTGTAAATACTAGTTGTAATTTTTCTATTCCTTTGCTTGTAAATTTCGTTGTTAATAAAGATATTATGTTACAAAAAAAAAAAAAAAATTATTTATTAACTAGTTTATTAATAGAAGTGCCTGCGACTTTGTTCGCGTAAAAAAATGATTTTATGCAGACACAAAAAACTTACATTATTTCCATAAACGTTCATCCCGTTTTTTATTTTACCGCCTTAAAGGTACAATTTTAACATTTTTTGCTTACTAATTTAAAAGCCTAAAAAAATATTCTCTAACTTCTAGCTTCAAAAATTACGTAGGTAACTTCCATACAAACTTATCTCATCTCATCCTCTATATCAACCCCTCACAACCTTGTTTTAGCATCAAAGTAGCCTATGCCGTTTCTCAGGCTCTAGCTTGAGTATATCTGCACCAAATTTAATTTAATTATTTTCGCATTTATAATATTAGTATGGATAAAGAGGAAGCCAATGACCTTCGAGATTCCATAAAACCTTTCTACCACGGAATCCAAAGCAAACATTTTCTCACAGTTTTTTCCTACATTTCTAATCTCTATCTAAATAAAGCAAACGTTAATGAATTCGAAGAAGTAACAGAAGTTGGAACACGATCAATCAATAGATTCGCAGTCTAATATAGAATCTTGGAGTATGGTATGTGGGACAAATGATTTACCAAGTTACGTTGGGTCTATAAACTTGTAGCAACCTGCCTTTTACAGATACTGGAATGCTGAAGCAATTTCAATACAAGTTTAAGCTTTACAGTTTATTGAAAATATTCATTTATATTTTAGTTACATGACATCAATTTTTAAGGCGTTATATTATGTGCATGCATAAAATAAATTAGGTACAAAAAATAAACATATATCAATACAAATAACAAAAAATTAGAACATACGGTTAACACACAGACAACAATGTTGGAAAAAAACAATTTATGGGACTAAAACAAATAAAAATAAGTAGGTATAGAATTGAAAGACAATGGCACAAAATAAATATGGGTCAATTTAATAACATACAATCTTAAAATTTAAAATAATCAAATCGCACTTTAAAAGAAAAAAGCCACAAAAACACAAGTAAAATGCTTAGAGATAGTCGGAACAGAATAACATTGTATGAAGGAATGGAATTTGTTAGAATAGTTTCTATATACAGATTAGCAAGTTATGCCTACAGTCATGTAATACACAAATAAAAACACTTGTATTTAGTGTTCAAGTTAGTACCCCTAGCTACCAGATATTTGATACCTATGCAGGTCTCTAAAAACCTGTCACTTCATCAGGGTTAACAATAACCGAAGAAGTAGCCAGTTACAAAAATGAAAGTCTAATCTTGTTTGAAAGAAATTGGGTTATGTAATGTTATTTTAAAATTAAATGCATTGAATATAAATCAAGAGAGTGAATATGCAATTAAGTGGAGGTTTTAGTGGTTTCGTACATGTACACAAATTTTTGAAAGGTAATTCTAAATAAGAACATGTTTTTTCTATAAATCTAAGAGGAATTTAGAGAAACCAATCGAACATCGAATCGATATAGTTGATTCCACTATGGGTTTCATAATTTAGGGTCGTCCAAATTACGTCAAAAAAAAGCAAAAAAAAATCAAAACAAAGACAGTAGTATTTCAAAGCTTGTTGGCCACTTTGGCTAGAGAAGTCCACGCCGCCATTATTGAAAGGCTATTTATCACCTAGCAAACTTGGTTCGATTGCACAACCAATTCGCAGTTTGACTTTGCGATTAAATTCAATATTTGTATTGACAATCGCTAGTGGCTGCTTAGCACTTTTCGCAATTCCTTTGTTTGTATTGCAATATTCAGGCATACAATATAAATACAGCTCCAATGCGGGTGTGGTTTGTTATCTTATCTTATACAGAACGACCTCACAATCTTTTAAAAATTGAAAAAGTCCAATTTTCAAAAATTTGTATACAATATTGTACACCGTACCTAACACTAATGAGGTAGTTGAGGCACGGAGCATAGGTAACTACTTACATCTAATAACTATGTAATTAGTAGGTAATGATAAAGGTATAACTAAGACGAAAAGCACGAATTCCCAAAATCAACTTCCTCATTTTACGGAACAGCCATCAAAATATAATAAAGATTAAAACAAAATATAAGACACGCCAGTGGTCATTAAGCATCAAATAGAATTAGATGATGCCACACCACCAAGGCCGGCCAAAACATTGGTCATCCAAACTGCACATTTTAAAATACTTCCGCAGACATTTATAAAGCGAAAACTTTGCCTTGAAGATTGACGAAAACTGGATCGATTCGCCGTGCCTATTCGCACTCCCACTCGGAAATTGGTCTACAATGATTTCTTTAATCGAATGTAATCTGCTCGGCCCACATACAAAGAAAAGTGAAACCTTAGGTCATCAGGCTTGGTTAATGGTGTCACTCGGTAATATACATTTGCGCGTGACAGTGATTTATGAAGTGAACCGTCCTAAAATTTGAGCGGAGTTTTGAGACAAGTCTGGGCTCAAACGAGGATTCAAGAGCAAGACTAAGTGACACGTGTTTACGCAACAAGTCACTGAGTGTAATTTACTAGTGTGGTGACCTCAACCTTGGTGCCTGCCTCCGCTGACAAACGCAAAATCACAATAAAACCGCCGAATACGAGCACCCACATGTTTCATGGATTCGCGAATTGGGACGCACACGATGTAAATTTTGATAGCCTTTAATGTTTAATAGCCTCGGGTTTTAGTTTAAGGTCGTCCTGTTTTTTTTATTATGTTTATTGCATAAAGTACAAAGTGATCTGAGATTAATTAATGATCAATAAATACCATAACGGTGGAGTATACAACAAAATTAAGCTTTATAATGCACATGTTCCCATAAGAAACATCCGAAAGCAAGGTCTGACTTGAATGGGATAAGACGTTTTGTAATTGTACGCTGTTTGTTTTGACATGGTTAAACAATGTAGTTTTCTCAAGTTGCAGGGTCGTGAAGGAAATTTATCGCAATAATGTGCAAATTTTATAGTTTACCTGCGAGAGCTATAATTTGAAAGAAGCCTTAGCAAATAAACTTTTACCTTCACATAATTATTATGTCTGTTGGATATTGTTTTTCAACCAGCACAGGACAGTGTAGCACTTCTGCAGTCACCTATTTGTCGTTCATAGATAAACTTAAATATGCTCCTGTATCAACATCCTCAACTAGATATATTCATGGACGAATGGAGGGTAATTGAAACTTTCAATTGCTTATCTTCCATTCAAGAAAGAGCACTTCAGTTTCAGTGAATCCCTGAGATGCGATTTGATGTTCCTTTAATGTATATTTTTTTGCTTTGTATTGATAATTTAGTTCCTGCTTTGAAATTATTTTATCTCTTTTTTCTGCTGAATTGTAACGCTTTAGATTTCATTATCATATCTTCAACCTATATACTACCTAACCTAGCCTTCTAGATATAGGCCTCCCCTAATGAGAGCCAAAGTGCCCTGTCTTCTGTCTTGTCTTTAGATTTAGTCATCTGTAGGTAATATTATACAGTGCACGTATAATAAACAGAAATTGAAATTCACTTTAGTATTTATTGTTCATAATTCTGTTGGTACTGATTTTTGTTATCATTTATTTACCCAGCAACTTCTATTTATCATACAATCACCACGTCCCTGACACTGCATCGAGTTACTCGTTACATTAATTGCTATAGAATGTTATTGTGTCAAGGCTGCGGTCTTATTTTATCCACGACAATGGAAGGTTGGCCTAAATCTGAAATAGTGGTGATGACAGGGATTATCGGGGCTTTGTTTGTTTGGAATTGATGATTGGTTTCATCCCATGTGTTCAAGACCTTGCCTAAAACTTTCGGGATTGCAAATATCAATAAATCTTTCATCTACTGGCTATTGATCTATCTTGCCTTTTGATTTGTAAACCAAAAATCTAACCTAATTGAGAAAACTAAAAATTTGGGTCGTAGTATGACATAATAATATGTATATACGTACGTATATATGTATATGACTTGACGACAGATGTAGCGCGGTGGGCGAAGGTCCGCCTGCGACGCAGGAGGTTTCGGGTTCGTTTCCCGCCTCGAAACAAATTTGTGCACGATCTGCAGAACTTTGTTTAATATGTATAATAAAAAATATATATCTATGTATAAAATATATCAAATGTATTAAATATATCAGTTATCTGGTACCCATAACACAAGCTTTGAGTAGCTTACTTTGGGGCTAGATGGTGCTGTGTGGATTGTCCAGCATTATTTATTTATTTATTTATATATATAACGTGTGAATAAACTTCTAATAAACATTATGAATGCATTGTATCTGCCTTAGCTATAATAACCTACTAAATGGGTAGTAGGTAGGTATTCATAATGATATTGGTCAGACAGATATCGATAAATTTAACTTGCATAATAACCTTAAGTACCCCTTTTTGTATAGCGAGCCCACATTATCAGGACTCTTAAGCGCCTACGCACTAATTAAGTAGTACTTTCTTTGATTTATCTGATTCTTCAAAGAACCGAAAACTTACGTAACTATGGAAAGTGAACCTGTCGAAAACGTCCACTCATACACCATTGATGTTTTGTCAGAGTCCGATTTGGAAAGGATAAAAAAGTGGTACGGAATATTTACAGAAAGTTGTCACCGAATCGGGAGGTTCAGCGTTCGCTTTCGTCGATCGAGTGCGAAAGTCGAAGTATTGTTACCGATTGTTACCAACATACCTGACCTTGGTAGCCGACACTCCATCGTGACTCTATGTAGAGCAAACGAAAAGAAATAAATTGCAAAGTTTTTTGCGAGCTTGCTTTAAGTGAAAGTTTGCTCATAAAAGTAGAGTGCCAAGTCGTAGGTAATACGTTCTTAACTAGCTTTTATTTGTTTGAAAATTGCGAGGCCTATTAAACGAGCTGGACTATTGTTCTCAATTTGTTCTAATAGACTCTTTCGATAAAGAACAATCAACGTCTATACCAAGGGTATAGATGGTGACTCATCAATTTTCCTGAGTACATTAGCAAATATTCACACCTAGTTACTACTCCATTCATTTGTGAGAGTTAAAGCCGTGGTAGAAAGGAGTGTTGGATAATTTGCCACTCATTTGTGTTCAGAAAGAGAAAAACAAGCATATAGACACGGGTAATTAAGATTGCATAATTCATTTGCTTCATACTCTCATAACAAACATAAGAAGAAATACTAATTATAATACCGACAGCTTTTCACACGGACTTGAGTGGTTTCACATAAAACGCCTCGGACCATTATCGGCTCAATATATTTCTTTGACCATAAAATTAGAGAGGTCTTTGACCTGCACAAAATATTACGTTGGTAGCCGAATATAGAAAATCGCCTGAAGCATTCTAACATCTGAAGGCGTACCATCACAATTTCTCCACGACGCAACCTTACGTAATGTTATTTTTCAATTAATTTATATCTATCGGTCATATCTTTAACAAATGCGTTCAGTGGACAATACAGACTTTCCTGGAACTCATCATCAAATAATAAGTCTATCAATCAACGAGATAATTCTATTACGTATGTTTGCATTCATTCTTGGAACGTGACTGTCATACAATGTGGGTCCTGTACACTTTCTCTGGTCTTATCTTCTGAGCCCCGAGCAGTAGTCCGGATACTCTAGTCTGCCTTCCTCTGTCTTATGTAACCGGGTCTTTGTTTCCTTACCTACAGCCTCGAGCTGATTATTAGTTAGTGCCACTGGTGCCTAACAGGGTAAGTTCATAATTAGTCCAGTTGTTATGCAATTACTGACGCATTTTGCACTCTATCGGTGATTTTCATCGTAGAGTTCGCAAATGAAGCACTTAAATCAAGACGCCAAAATAGGACTGGAACACTACTACCGTTAACAAAGATAAATTTTCTTCTGTTTACTAAAATGGACTGGTACAAGGACAGTAAAGTTGCAAAAGACCACCAACACAGAGTTTCCGTTAGTCAAGCTTAGGCGGAGTTAGGAAAATGGGGTCATCAAAAAACTTAAAACAAACCAAGGTTAAGATGGCATGCCTGATTACAAGAACCACGTAACGGTTGAGCCCACATAATACCACACGCAAGATAAACAGGGTAACCAGAGCGAGTACCTCCATAGCATACGAATGCACGAAGTATCGCTGTTTACGATTATTACTAAACATAATACGTGGGACATTCACTCAAATGATCGCTTTCGAAACGTCTTGATGACTTTATTGTAGGTAGAGGATGGTAATCTACTTTGTAAAGAGGTCGTTATAGCGGCTTTGTATGCCAAATCTTGGCTCTCATAGTTCAGGGGAAAGATTTAATGAAAGATCGTCTATCTGGTTTGTTATTCTAAATGGAATCTCAGCCATTGGAATAATGTACATAAATCAAGATGGATTGTGAGATAACAAACGCAAAACACGGTTTAGGGCTTTGACAGTGCGCCTTGTATTCTCCCACTTCCATACCTATATTATATACTTTTAGTATATATTTAAGATACAGTTACGAAATGGAATGACGATGATATCAACAAAGAACCCGAAGTGATAAAAATGAAATATTGCATCGTTCCATGTCGCTCAAGGGAGACAGAAAGCTTTGGTGGGCAATAAGGGCATGCAACTACCGATAGGGCTTAAGGCAATAACGCATTGTCGTAATAGGCAAGAAGTAATGACCATCAGCTAAACTGATGAAACTTATAAGAGAGAATGTTCTAGCAAAATATTAAGAAATGATCTCTTATGTCAGTGACATAGTCACTGTGTGAAACTCCAATATATTAATGGGGAGGGACCTCTACCGGATGTCTTGATGATGATGAAAAGGTAGATGGTAGATACCGATGATGATGATGAAGAGTACATCTGAATCTGAATTTTTTATCTGAATTTGAATTTATCTGAATGGTTGATACTGTTCAGAAAAATCCAATTATAACTCGTAAGAAACTAATAAGATACATGGTAGTTCTGAATAAACACAGATAAGAAACAATAACAACAGAAGAGGTATGAAAAGTGGAACAATAGCCTGGAATCTAGACAATGCACCCTGCACGGTTGAAGTCATACATAAATCAAAAAAAGAAACACAAATAAATAAAGTGATTTTTTCTTGACATTATTTAATTGTGGCCTTACATAATAACCCAGGCTCTTCTGACGTATGAGAAACATCGCTAAGTAGACGGATGTGCAAATCACCACTCTATAAAAGACGCCAGATTCTGCTTATCATGATAAAAAAGAAACAAAAACAAAGATAACGAAGATTCTAACTCTGCGCCGTAAATGGCCACGAGAGAGCAAGTAATTACACTGTGACGGGGGCAATTATAGGCGATAACTTACAAGTGTTACAACACAGTTTATTACGCCTCTATCTAACTATATTTACAAAAGTCCACCAGTCTGTTGTAAATATAAAAGCCCGTTCCCAAGATATGACTTTACCAGCTCGCTAAAAAGTAGACTTTTTTTCATAATCTCTTCGTTTATGCTTTGTGCATAATCTAATCAATGGTGATGATAAATAACCTATAGTTTATACTTTTATAGAATACTTACGTAAAATCCAATAGTTTTAGATAAATACCTACCTCATACCAGCATGGAAAAACTTGAAGTTCAGCAACTTCTGTCAAGATTAAAGGGGATTCATAAGACTGCTTCTGATATCAGAGTTTTTGTAAGATAAACCAGAAACGGTCGATAATCAACTTTTTTAATCTTACACAAACAGTTTAGTGTTGTGTTTTGTCCGAACCAAGTGTGCAGATGGACCTTCGCATTTCTGAAGAACAAGTGAGGGTAGTTGCAAAAACTACGTAGGTTCGCAGCGGCAGCAGCTCCAGTACTCAAAACATCCCACCCAAGTCAAGTTAGAGTAGTGGGTTGGGTACGTGTGCATATTTTTTCAGATAAAAGGTGCCTTTTGTGTCGTGCAAGTGAAGTCATACTCTGAAGCAAGTTCTAAGTCTGTGATTCCGCACCATGCCTCTCGATGCCTCTACATGGCTCGGAGTCGTGAGCCAGCACAATGCGACCGGCATTTCTCCAATAGATTAGTCATGCGAGTGTTGTGTTGCAATGCTTCATTTATCGCTCATTAATATCTCGATTGCGAACTCCTATAAAAACTTTGCACGGTGAATGAAGTACTTTTCAATTTCTCATCTCTACTTAGAAAATAAACATTGACGGTTTTATGTACTGCTTGTACAAGAACATCCACAAGAAATTGTGTCACGTGGATAAGCAATTAAACTTATGTGTATGTAAAACACACATAATATAAAGCAGTAAGGCTTTGAAGGCTGGAAGTTTGAAAAACATTATAAATGGATGATGACTGATTACTAAATTGCTAAATACCAAACGCAACTTATCTAACCCAAATCAAGTGACGTATTTTCGTCAGACTTTCAATGAAAACTCTCAAAAAATCGGAACTTGAAATCTTGAAACTAGTTTATTGACTGGTCTGCTACCGGGGGAGCAATGGGCACCACCACCACCTATAATTATATTAAATTGTTAGATCTTTACTAACAACGAAAATTACAAGCAAGGAATAGAAAAATTACAACTAGTATTTACAATTGAAACCATTGA
Source organism: Eupithecia centaureata (assembly GCA_944547425.1). NCBI lineage: Eukaryota > Metazoa > Arthropoda > Insecta > Lepidoptera > Geometridae > Eupithecia > Eupithecia centaureata. The sequence continues at coordinate 2,837,323 of OX155697.1, forward strand.
GCTAACTGAGACGGTTGCAAACAGTCTAAAGGTAGCTCAAATTGTTTAAAATCTGACTTGTCTAAGTGCTTATTTTGTAAGCCTAAAGAAACAAATATATTAATTTGATTTGATTTATAGAGCCCGAATCTACAACTTATTCCAGGGGACGAATTTTAGGGGGACCAGTAGTCGCTTACCCCTTAAAATAAAGTTGCGTTTGAGTATTCAGAGATTACCTCTTATTTTATCTGTCCACTGTACACTATTGACGAGTTACTTATCGTTTTATGATCCCTGATTGAACTGCTCTTACACTACGCTAATTACGAAATGACTAGCCATTTCAATTAATGCTATCTCTAATTACAACCGGAACTTAGATAAGAGGACTTGACAATTTGACGCTGATAAAAATACGTCAAGCTTGTTATGCTTTCTTGTTTTCTAACTTGTGTTCTACGGCTCTTACGCAGTCTATTACGGAACTCACCTGCCCATTCATCTTAAAAAATACAATTTAACAGTCATAATCGAGGCATTGAACTTGCGGCAATAGATCGTCTGATTAATCCAGAATACTTTCACTTTAGGCAGTTTTATTGGTCCTCTGGTTATTTAGATCCCTTGATGGGTTACAAAATATTTGATAGAGCAGATTGTATGTCTTCTCTAATCTTCAAAAAAGGTTACGTAAAGATTTCCTGTGAAAGTTTCTGTTTATCCCAATGACAAAACTACGTGATAAATGATAATGATAAATCAATAAAAAAACAATCAATAAATATTACTAGACAACCAACACAGCACCATCCAGCTCCAAGCTAAGCAGAATTTGTGTTTTCTCTCCTTTGACGTAACAAAGAAGGTGCCTATACTTTATACATTTCAAATTTAAAATCGTCCGTGAGCTCTGTATTTTCCCATGACTCTACTGTGATTTAAAGATTGAATAAATTCAGAGGATAGATTGAATAAATCATATAATGGTCCTATCGATTTTGGCGGTTTATGCCCGAATATTATTATAAATAGAAGGCACTAATAATCCCATAACACAAGCTCTGCTTATAGCTAGGCTAGAGATGCTGTTTGAATTCATCATCATCATCATTAGCCTATATTAGTCCACTGCTCTCACTGTACATCATCATCATCATCATCATCATCAACCTATATTAGTCCACTGCTGGACATAGGCCTCCCCCAATGAGCGCCATTGCGCCCTGTCTTCAGCTTGACGCATCCAGCATCTGCCAGCAGTCTTTCGCAGATCGTCATCCCACCTGGCCGGAGGGCGTCCTACGCTACGTTTACCGAGTCGCGGTCTCCACTCAAGAACACGTTTACCCCAACGGTTGTCGGTTCTTCGCGAGATATGGCCGGCCCATTGCCACTTCAGATTGCTAATTCTTTGAGCTATGTCGATAACTTTGGTTCTCTGTCGGATGTATTCGTTACGAATTCTATCCTTCAGAGAGACTCCGAGCATAGCTCTTTCCATAGCTCGCTGGGCGACTTTGAACTGGTGGACCAGCCCTACCGTGAGTGTCCACGTCTCTGCTCCGTAGGTCATTACGGGTAGGACGCACTGATTGAAAACTTTCGTTTTCAAACATTGCGGTATGGATGAAGAGAAGACTTGACGTAGTTTCCCAAATGCTGCCCAGCCTAGCTGGATCCTCCTCTTGGCCTCCTTCTCAAAATTGTTTTTACCTAGCTGTACAATCTGCCCAAGGTAAGTATACTCGGAAACAATTTCAAGAAGGTGACCATCAACGACTATCGGTCCCGGAACAATGTGGCCATTGATCATGACTTTGGTTTTATCCAAATTCATGCCAAGACCGATACATCGCGAGGCTGAAGCTAGGCCGTCCAGCATGTGGGTCAGCTCCTCTAGCGACTCCGCCATTACGACTATGTCATCAGCGAATCGAAGGTGTGAGATGTAATCGCCGTTTATGTTAATGCCCTTACCTTTCCAGTCCAGCGTCTTAAACATATCTTCCAATGCGCTCGTGAACAGTTTCGGGGATATGACATCCCCCTGTCTCACTCCTCTGCGCAATTGGATAGGTTTAGACTGCTGGTCCTGTACTTGGACACTCATAGTGGCAGCTTCATAGAGACACCTCAGCACTTCGATGTAACGATAGTCTACTTGGCATCGCTGTAAGGATTCCAGAACAGCCCAGGTTTCAACGGAGTCAAAGGCTTTCTCATAGTCCACAAAAGCGAGACACAGGGGCTGATTATACTCTTCGGACTTCTGTATAATCTGCCTCACTGTGTGTATGTGGTCTATGGTGCCATATCCTCCGCGGAACCCGGCCTGTTCCGGTGGCTGGAACTCGTCAAGTCTCCTGGCGAGACGATTCGTGATCACTCGTGAGAACAGCTTATAGATGTGGCTCAGGAGTGTGATGGGTCTGTAATTTTTAAGGAGAGTTTTATCACCCTTCTTAAAAAAGAGCACCACCAAACTCCTGCTCCACATCTTAGGAGTTCTCCCACTGTGGAGGACGGTATTGAAGAGGTGTTGTAGCTCCTGTATAACGGAGGTTCCTCCTGCCTTCAGAAGCTCTGAAGTTATACCGTCCTCACCGGGGGCTTTTCCATTTTTAAGCTGCCTCAAAGCTAACACGATTTCGTCTTGACTGATGTCTGGCAGTTCGTCGGTGTAGTGGCGTGTCAGGGTGGCTCTAGAATCAAGGTCGTCTCGTCGGGAACGAGGGGCATGTGCAGTGTACAGACGGCCATAAAAATCCTCTATCTCGGCTGAAATCTCCGGTTTCGACAGTACGGTCCTCCCATCGTGCGTTTTAAGCTTCGTCAGGTGGCTCCTGCCAAGCTGCTGAGTGAATACTTTGGACCCTCGGTTTCGCTCTATCGCCTCTTCAATGAGGCGTGTGTTGGAGCTCCGAAGGTCGCGCCGTACCATCTTCGCAATTCGCTTGTTCAGGTCTGACCTCTCTGCCGAAGACACTTGGGTGGTTTCCCGTCTTCTTGTCATCAGATCCAGAGTCTCATCCGAGAGTTTGGACTTCTTGCCAGTTCGCTGTTTTTTGCAGAACTTGATGCCCTCATCCCTCAACGTTTCGACCAGATTGTGTAGGCTCTCGTCAGCGTCATCAGTGGGTTCCAAGGCAGCAAATCTGTTTCCGAGTAGCTGCTCGAACTTCTCGGTGCCCGCCATGATTTGGATTGGATTTGGTCGGAGCGTGGACTTCATCAGACGGTGTCTTTCAAGCTTCAAGTTGATATTCAGAGTGCCTCGGAGCATTCGGTGATCAGATCCGGTATTGAACCTGTTGATCACTGAGACATCTCTGAATATGTGCTTGCTATCCGTCATGATGAAGTCGATCTCATTTTTAGTCACAGTGTCGGGGCTTTGCCACGTCCACTTCCTTTGAGGCTGTTTCTTAAAGAAGGAGTTCATTAAGAACAGTCCCTCTTTCTCAAGGAAGTTGACAAGCATTTGCCCCCTGTGATTCCTGATTCCATAACCATGCGGGCCTATTCGGGATTCATTGCCAGTCTGGATTCCCACCTTGCCGTTAAAGTCCCCCATAACAACGTTGAAGTGAGCCTTGGTGGTGTTGTGTAAGGCTTTGGATATGTCTTCGTACATATCCTCCACTTCATCGTTCACTGTACATAGGCCTCCCCTAATGAGCGCCATAGCGCCCTGTCTTCAGCTTGCCGCATCCAGCATCTGCCAGCAGTCCTTCGCAGATCGTCATCCCACATGGCCGGAGGGCGTCCTACACTACGTTTGCCGAGTCGCGGTCTCCACTCAAGAACACGTTTACCCCAACGGTTGTCGGTTCTTCGCGCGATATGGCCGGCCCACTGCCACTTGCTGTTTGAATTGCCCAGCATTTATTATTATTTATTTAACTACCCTATTAGATACAATGAAACTACCCCGGTAAGATTAATATAACTATGGCCAGGAATCTTATTTAAAAAAATGACGAACCTACACGAATTAAAAATAATCAGAAGGAATTGTTAAGCATGAGTCAGCAAAGAAGACAATCATAAATTTTATTCTATTGTCTGCGATGAACTTTCGGTCATTCTTGTCTAATGAGATGAATTCTATTCGCACGATTGTCTTGAGAGTGCATTTCAAATAGGAAGAAATGGCCAACTCTTAATATTCTTAAATAAATACCATGAGGTAATTATACCTATAGTACAACTTTATTAACACAGAAAATAACCACTTAAGAAAAGAGATATAATAAAACTATTTGCAATCTAAACATACTACAGACATTCTAGAGGAAGCTCAACATGATGTTGTGAGGTCACTAGTATGTGTGTGAGAGAGATAATTGTTTAAACTACTACACAACAACTTAAGACCTAAGAAGTTTAAAACTAGGTAAATTTAACAGGTAGTTTGATGAGGACTACCTCTACATGAGGTAGAGGTAGCTAAAAAAACGATATAATATTATCGTTTTTTTATATATAGATAGACACAGCCAAAGCTTCTGTTGAAAGCACCTAGGTCATCTTGCACTTTCTTCCAACCATTTGTTACGACCGTAAAATGACGTTAAGATACTAGTCGGTTACATGCGAACAAGTCAATGGTTAAGAGTTTCCACTCTCAAAGTTCATAATGTCACTCTCGTATGCAATAGCTAAACACCGGTTTGTCTAAACTCTCACTAAACAAACAGAGTACGTAGATAAAGAAACTGAGGTTTATAGAAATACTAGTTAAGCCGCGCGGTTTTATCGGCGAGGAAAATGATTAAAAGTAGCTTTTGTTTTATTCCAGAAAGAGACCAAGAGGAGCATTGGCAGACGAAATCGCAAAATCCGCCAGAAAAACATGGCTAAACCTCAGAAAAGAGGTGAATAGAAAAACCTGGTGGAAGCTTACCAATACTCAAAAGTGGCCTAAATAATTAATGATTACTGCTCAAGATAATACTTGAGACTTTAGAAGAATAATAGTTAAAAGAATTTAAAAAGAAGTAATAAAATAGAAAAGAGATAGATAAGATAATTAAGGACTGATACCTAAGATAAGATTAGGAAATAAAAAAGCTCAATTGTTAACAGCCGTTAGTTTTCCTAAAATAAATAAGTGCAACATAATTTTGAGCCCTCAAAATCTCATACAACAAAGCTCTGGCAATTCAACAAAAAATCCATAATCTATAGTTCCCATAAGTGAACTCTGGGAGGTCTTCAATAAAGGTACGGCAGCTAGGTTATTGACCCAAGCGCCGGCGACTCGATTGATAAGGCAGGTTAAATGGGCCGTACTGCCGTGGCCTATAACAATACCCCCTTTGATACATGCTATTCAATTCACTAATACCCCTATAATTGGTTGAGTGATTTACTGGAAAATGCGCTATCGATTTGGAGAGCGATCGGCTGTGACTGGTTGAAAGAATTGTTAATTTTATCATCTTTATGCTAGTCGATGATATAACGATGCATTTTATTGCTTCTGTAGTGGCGATAGATAGAACTGTACTGAAGGTAACTACCTACTCTAGTTTAGAATCATAGATAGTTTTTGTAAATAAATTTTACAAAGAATAGGTTAGAAAACTTAACGAAAACGAAACGAAACTAAAATTTTCTGTTTTAGTACACATAAAGCAGGGTATCAGCAAGCAACTAAAAACCAAAACAATACCTTCAAAATCGATAATTGCACACAGCGAAAGATCCAAATTCGAATTCGAAGACGAATGAGAGACCAATGGAATGATGAATGAAAAATATGAAAAACACGATTTTTTTCTAACTTCAGCACTTTTCTCTGATGATACCAGAGTCATGACATATTTTACACAAATATTTCTATGTTTTGTGACTCATTTGTTGACAAAAATATTTAGATAGAGTGAGTGGGGGCAAGATCGAACGGTTTTTTGATGAGATGGTCAGTGTTGTTTTTGAATCCATGTAGAAGAATAGATATTAACTTTAGCTAAAATATAAGGAAACACACAGCACGTACTTACAAGCAGTTTATTCAGGTAATATTTATAAATTCAAGGATAGCTACGTGGTTCAGATTCAGACCAACAAGGTAAAATATACGTCCGTCGCCGACGGTTGCTCAAGACAAAACTGTGCGCTCGGTCGAGCGCTGTCCTTTTTATGCCCGACCGACCGCGTTAAGCTACCGGAAATCTGAGCTACGTTTCTACTACATTCTTCCAAATTAAATTAAATACAGAATACAAATTTTTTAATAATTACATCAAAATTTATGGAACCTAACACTCGGCCTTCCTGACAACGTGTATGTCCTCATACACGTATCAAGTGAACACCAAACCTAACACTCGGAAATAAAAATCAATAAAATCAAAACAATTTTAACTAATATGTAATACAAATTAAATGAAGACTATTTTTGAAAATTAACTAATGAAAATTAGCACTTGCTTCTACAGACTTCTAAACAATATCTCTCAACTATTAACATCTAGATACATCTAGCTTCTACAGACTTCTAAACAATATCTCTCAACTATTAACATCTAGATACATCTAGCTTCTACAGACTTCTAAACAATATCTCTCAACTATTAACATCTAGATACATCTTCATCATCGCTTAACTTGTATCACACGTAATATCTCATATTATTATTTATAAACACATACATTTTCTCTATGAATTTCAGAAATAACGTGAACCCATCAATTCTCACGTTTTCTAAAATCATTAAGTCTATATAACTGTGATCACATGAACCCATCAATTCTCATGTGACCCATCTAAAATCATTAAGTCTATATTCCTGGTGATCACATGAACCCATCAATTCTCATGTGGCCCATCAGGAATACAAACAAACTGGCTTGCAAAGCAACATGAACCCATCCTTTCTCATGTATACTTAGCAAACCGCTTCCAAAAATAAATTATAATTATTAACTGTGATCACATGAACCCATCAATTCTCATGTGACCCATCTAAAATCATTAAGTCTATATTCCTGGTGATCACATGAACCCATCAATTCTCATGTGGCCCATCAGGAATACAAACAAACTGGCTTGCAAAGCAACATGAACCCATCCTTTCTCATGTATACTTAGCAAACCGCTTCAGTACGTGAACCATTCCATTCTCACGTCATTAAGTTACTATCGAAAATTTTTATCAACAACGAAAATCACAATCAAGGAAAAGAAAAAAAAAATTACATCTATTATATACAATTGAAACCATTGAGCCAACTGCAGACGGCTGCAAACAGTCTAAAGGTAGCTCACTTGATCCATGTCAATACCAGTCGGAAGCGTTCCCGCTCTCTCGCCCGCTCCGCTGTTGCGACTGCACCTGGACCCGGTCGCGAAGACGGCCTCGGCTGCATCCATGTCAATACCAGTCGGAAGCGTTCCCGCTCTCTCGCCCGCTCCGCTGTTGCGACTGCACCTGGACCCGGTCGCGAAGACGGCCTCGGCTGCGAGGACGGCTTCGGCTGCATGGACGGCTCTGGCTGCTATTAGGGCTTCGGCTGTGCAGACGGCTTTGGCTGCGAAGACGGCCTCGGCTGCGAGGACGGCTTTGGTCGCGAAGACGGCTTCGGCTGCGTAGACGTCTTCGGCTGTCAAGCCGGCTTCGGCTGCGAACACGGCTTGTTGCTGCGCCGACTGCTGCGCCGCGAGCTGCTCGACCTCGTAGTATCTCTCACGCCTTCAGCACTACGCAGTGCTTGTGACGGTAGCGTCTGGAGGCGTCGTTAGCCTCCATTATCGAGAAGCATTATCTAAAACTCAGACAAACACGCATTAATTTCTAAAAGAAAAACTTTTACAAAATTGCAATTATCTCCTAAACGGAAAGAGATACGGCAAAAATAACCAAATTTTGGGCCCCCTATGATACCCCACTGACAATACAACCAATTTTTCTAAGTCACTTTTAATGACGTCATCAACACGTGTTACTGAAATTATTGCCCTAAATACAAAAACAAGGCGTGTACTATCCTACTTCTGATTTATAAGGAAACACACAGCACGTACTTACAAGCAGTTTATTCAGGTAATATTTATAAATTCAAGGATAGCTACGTGGTTCAGATTCAGACCAACAAGGTAAAATATACGTCCGTCGCCGACGGTTGCTCAAGACAAAACTGTGCGCTCGGTCGAGCGCTGTCCTTTTTATGCCCGACCGACCGCGTTAAGCTACCGGAAATCTGAGCTACGTTTCTACTACATTCTTCCAAATTAAATTAAATACAGAATACAAATTTTTTAATAATTACATCAAAATTTATGGAACCTAACAAAAAGTAAATTGGACATAATTAAAGGGTAAAGACTAGATTTTTATAATATGTCAATAACAGCCTGATAAAGCTGTCCAAAAAGTAGAAAACTGTAATTAAAAATATTATTTTTACTTAATTGAAACAGGGGGAAGATGAAAAGGTGACGGGGTAAGATCGAATAAAAATCTAAAATCGTTAAAACGTGTCTTAGGCAGGTCTTAGGCAAAGTTTATGGTCCTTAGTCTATAGTGTTAAGTAATTTAAAAAGTTGTAACTGACTGTAGTGCCAAAATACCTATTTTTAACAAAGATATAACAAATTTAAAAAATATATATATTCCGAATTTACCCCACTGGGGGAAGATTGAAGAAGAGATTCTCAAACTTTGGAGCCAATTTGCACATGTTTTGACTGAAGAAAAAAAAATATTATCTATTAATGAAAAATGAAATAAAAACTGAAAACTTTTTTATTTCACATGAAACCTATATGAATATTCTTTTTCATCACCATAAATAATTCTTAATTTTTTTCTTTTGTACTTTTTAAAGTATTTTCTTTTTCTATTGGATTCTTTTTTTATTTCACATTTCTTAGCATTCTTGTTATTTTTTGTTTTACTACTTTCAGCAATTGTTTTCTTATTTCTTATTTTCTTCCTGAAACTTACACAAAGATACAGTTTGAGAACATCTGGCTTTTAGTATGAAATCTGAAAAAGGGTCAAAATTAAAACATTGATATGTTTGTCTTACCCCGTTAAATGTAAATGGGGAAAGATGAAAAGTTGAAATAAATTCTAAAATACGAGGAATAGAGAGATTTAGAAGTAATTACATAAATATGTACAAAAAATAATAGGCAGATGTTTCAATGAAACACTCGTACCTGCCTTGTAATTTAATATACAAGACACGGGGCAAGATGAAATCACTTTTGTGAATCCTGAAAAAGACACTGTCTTAGAAAACTGCACTTTACACACAACCAGGCGTTCTCAGCCACAACCGCTGACTGAGTTGTGATAAGTAACAAATTGGTGGCCCTAACGCTGTTGCCAGCACAGTCATAAGTACTATAAATCTGGTGTTATTGAAGACTTTTTGTCTTACCCCTTTTTTCATCTTCCCCCCACTCACTCTATTTCAATACCTACATACCTATGTAGTTATCATCAACTGAGTTACCTTCAAATAATTGGATTCTTTATAAGTAACTGGAGAATTTTATTGCTTGGCAGCAAACGCAAGACTGGTGATTCGAAGGAAGCTATTAAGTAATTTGTTGATGTATGGTCTTCGTAATCCGGCGCCTTCCGCAGCGTCCGATCCTTTTAAGATAAAAAGCTCTCAAAATTATTAAACTCCGAAAAAATACCAAAGAATTGAGACACTTGAGTCTCTCAGACTCAAGTGGTTCAATTCTTTGAGCATCGCGTCATATATGCTACAAAAACAGAGTGAAAGATAAGTTGACGTGTTAAAAAAACTATAAACCCGCGCACACTGTTACCATGGTAATGTAGCACCAATAAGTAGCTGTTGACCTAGAAAAATTCATCAATGTATAAAAAAAAATCGTAAGTTTTTGAAACCACTGCTGATTTTTATAAAATTTAAATGGACATCTGGAAAATGCCCTTTGAAACAAATAAAATATTTACAAATCGGTTTAGGTGTCGTGTCTTCGACTAGGTAATCGGGGAAAATATTAAAAATAAACCGATAAAAAGATTCCGACGAATTAAGAACCTTTCCTTATGTTAAAGTCTATTTAAAAAGAGTGAGAAAGAATTAGAGTGAAACAAAATAAACGCCACTCAATGCGATCGATTCAGATAATTCATCGTCTGCCGCCGAAACTCAGGACAATGTTCACATAAAAAGTTACCAACCAGAAAAAATATGAGACCACACGTTTCCATTAACCCACGAAGTGACGTCTGAAATGATAAGATTCATTCAATGAGCTCTCAACTCACCGGTAGATTTTGTCTGTGAAGTTGACTCAACAGAGTCAACTTTATTAAACAATAGCAGTGCCTCGCGGTTTCACCCGCGTAATTCCCGTTCCCGTGGGATTTCCGGAATAAAATAAGCCTATGTGTTATTCTAGAATATAATCTATCTCTGTGCCATATTTCATCCATATCTATTCAGTAGTTTTTGCGTGAAAGAGTTACAAACATCTTTCCATCTATCCATCCGTACTTAAAAACTTTCGCGTTTATAATATTAGTAGGAGTAGCGTCTTGTCCGAGCTTCGTACGGGTGGACCTATTATTCTTGAAACATTCTGGCATAATTTTTCGCTAAACGTAGAATAAATCCTCCCTCACTCCCATCCGTACTCAGAGTGACTTTTAAAATTATTTTAAAAATTTAAAAAGTTATCTACGAGACGCTTGTGTAATAAACTTGATTCAATCTACCTACCTGAGCAACGACAGAAACATCAGTAATGTTGCTATTTTTACAACACAATGGCGCAGGTTTACAAAAAGTCATGTCTCTATAAATTAGGATATTTAAAAAGCTCCGAACTCTAGACCAAAAAACTTTTGCACTTTTGAAGAAAGAGAAGTTCCACACTCAACGGTTAATAAGAAAGAAATAAATAATGTCCAATTTTATTAAGTTATGCGATTTTTTTCACAGGGTTCCCGTGAGAACTAAGATCTTAGCCTAGTTTGACAAACCAAACCTAATAGGTTCGCACCCTAAGCAAGCTAGTACATTAAGTGAGGTGAACTAGATATCCAATGAAAACGCCGATAATTTCAACTCTGAATCGACGGAAGTCGCCAAGCGCTGTGATATTTTAAGCAAAGCTCGACGAGCATGCGACTTGAAGAGAGGTAGTACCTATAAATACATTTGAGAACCGTAGTTCACTTACCTAGTAGTAAGTCGTATGTACAAGTACCTAGCGGCTTTGGCTACTAATCTTGGGCAATGACAAACTATCTCTTTACTTGAGTAGGTACTACACCCACACTGTTTTAGAGATTGCGTTCACAAATTCTTAGCATTTTTTCTCATGAATGTCAGTTGTAGGCAAGTACAAATATTAAGGCGTTACCCCGTCTCACTAGCACAGCGAACCTATTTTATCTTATTTTTTATTGATGACCAACATTGTAAAATAATTATACTAAAAAAAGCTTGAAGTTAGCTTGTTTTAAATAATTTCAGGTGTCATTAGAGTGAGTGGGGGCAAGATCGAACGGTTTTTTGATGAGATGGTCAGTGTTGTTTTTGAAGTAAATTAGACATAATTAAAGGGTAAAGACTAGATTTTTATAATATGTCAATAACAGCCTGATGAAGCTGTTCAAAAAGTAGAAAACTGTAATTAAAATTATTATTTTTACTTAATTGAAACAGGGGGAAGATGAAAAGGTAACGGGGTAAGAACGAATAAAAATCTAAAATCGTTAAATCGTGTCTTAGGCAGGTCTTAGGAAAAGTTTATGGTCCTTGTAATTTAAAAAGTTGTAACTGACTGTAGTGCCAAAATACCTATTTTTAACAAAGATATAACAAATTTAAAAATATACATATTCCGAACTTACCCCACTGGGGGAAGATTGAAGAAGAGATTCTCAAACTTTGCAGCCAATTTGCATAAGTTTTGACTGAAGAAAAAAAAATATTATCTATTAATGAAAAATCAAATAAAAACTGAAAACTTTTTTTATTTCACATGAAACCTATATGAATATTCTTTTTCATCACCATAAATAATTCTTTATTTTTTTCTTTTGTACTTTTTAAAGTATTTTCTTTTTCTATTGGATTTCTTTTTTTATTTCACATTTCTTATCGCATACCTATTTTTGTTATTTTTTGTTTACTACTTTCAGCATTTTTTTCTTATTTCTTATTTTTCTTGCTGAAACTTACACAAAGATACAGTTTGAGGACCTCTGGATTTTAGTATGAAATCTGAAAAAGGGTCAAGATTAAAATTTGATATGTTTGTCTTGCCCCGTTAAACGTAAATGGGGAAAGATGAAAAGTTTAAATAAATTCTAAAATACGAGAAATAGAGAGATTTAGAAGTAATAAAATAAATATGTACAAAAAATAATAGGCAGATGTTTCAATTAAACACTCGTACCTGCCTTGTAATTTAATTTACAAGACACGGGGCAAGATGAAATCACTTTTGTGAATCCTGAAAAATACACTGTCTTAGAAAAATGCACTTTACACACAACCAGGCGTTCTCAGCCGCAACCTATGACTGAGTTGTGATAAGTAACAAATTGGTGGCCCTAACGCTGTTGCCAGCACTGTAATAAGTACTATAAATCTGGTGTTATTGAAGACTTTTTGTCTTACCCCTTTTTTCATCTTCCCCCCGCTCACTCTATAATTATCAGCTAGACAGAAGAATAGGTACCTACTAGGTTGTTATCAGCGAGCAAAATATGGATAGAACGTAAATACAAGTCAATTTTGTATTTCATAGCAGTAAAATGAAAATATCAGGTACCTACCTAAGTACCTAATTAGAAAATGCAAAATATAAAACTAGTATATAAAAATAATTAAAGAAATAAATCGGTACTGTTTGGTAGTCACAAAAAGCAACTTCACCACCTAACTAAATAAAAATAACTAAGAGGAATATCAACCTCTATACTATTCCACAGCTGGACATAGGCCTTCCCTAGTGGGCGTCATAGCGCCCTGTCTTCAGCTTGCCGAGGAATAAGAGGAATATAAGCCAGCTTAGGACCAACAAATCGAGTTGACAAGCAATTATAGCGTTGATCAAATGGAATCGTAAAGTATGTCGACTCGCAATGAATGCCTATTACAAACAATAGAGTTGACAAAGAGGTGAAATATTAAACCAACACTAGGCAGGTAATCATTAACATTTATCCTTGGACCGAAATAGAAAGGATATCCGTTTGAACTGAATGAACTTTAGGTACTTTACATCATGTAGGTGACTTGGGCATAGGCATTACCTATCTAAGCTATGATGTCGATCGGTAGAACTAACATGAAAGCAGGCGGTGAAGTCTTAATAACTTAGCTAATTACTAGGAGGTACCGTACCTTCATTATTAAACACTATCACTACAAAGACAAGTATAAAACAAAGTCGCTTCCCGCTGTTTGTCTGTCTGTCCCCATAGTAAAACAGTGCAACTTTGCCCAATTTTCTTGGATTTAGTGGTTCAAGTTTAAATAATTTAAAAAGTATGTATAGTTCAAATTATGTTTGCGCTACATTATTATAAATAAATACGTACTGTTCTTTGCAAATAAAAGATTAAAAGTCGAATAAAATGGGACGGTATGTGTAAAAAATCATAATTTAGAGAGCGGGCCAAATAAAATAAAAACTTACAAGTTTGCCCAGTTTGCAAAAAAAATCGTAATTCCGGTATTTTTGACCGTATGATCTCAAGATTTAAGGAACAAGCAATATGGGAAATCAATGTTACTTTATATCTTAATATGAAACGTTCAAGCAAGCAAATTAATCACCTAAATTGAGTGGGCAAAGACAAATAATTTTTTGGAAATTTTCATACAAATAAAAAGATGTGCTAGGGTTGTAACTTTTTGTTGTTCATTCTGAAAATAAGCATAACATTAATTATAGCTTTTTTGCTTTAACAAAACGCTGGTTATTAGTATCTGACACAAAAAAAATATTAATAATAAGGTAAGTACCTAGGGCGTGCAAAACCGGTTTTCGGTTTTGGTGAAAACCGGAAAACCGGACAAAATTTACCAATTTTTGAAAACCGGTTTTGAGCGACAAAACCGGTGTCAGCTCCGGTTTTCAAGAAAATGAATTTAATTTGATTTAAATCCACGTTTTTCGAAAGCACTCAAGGAATATGTCGTTGTTTTATTCCATATTTATACAGAGCTTATAATTCCTAACGTAAGAGTAGAATTTTTGTATGCCAATTTTCTTTAGTTTCAGATATATCAATTTTTTTAAGAATAACCTCAGAAATATTGTTTTTTATATAGCAGAGCAAATTAGACATGCGTTGATAGCTCATATTTCGTGACCTGTTCGATCGCGACCCACTTGTTGACTGAGTCTATCGTTCAATCTGCACGATCTAAACTATCCTACTAAATAAAGTGCATGAATTGAGACCCACAACACGTGACCCACAACTCGCATAAGGTACGTGTGAATTGACAAACGTCACGAAAATCAGTGCAAAAGAAAGAGATTAAGCTTAGTTGCGTGACATCAAAGATCGGACGAATTTCTATCAAAACTTAAATTTAATTGTTTATAACTTAACGTGTACGAAATAAAGTTGGTTTTTGTTAACAAATACGGGTCACGATCGAGTCTCCGAAACTAAATCAATCGCCATCGACACAGGTCTAAATAAAATCTGTACAGCATTCATCATCAACATAGCCTTTCCCCAATGAGCGCCATAGCGCCCTGTCTGTCTTCAGCTTCCCGCATCCAGCATCGGCCAGAAGTCTTTCACAGATCGTCATCCCACCTGGCCGGAAGATGTCCTAAACTACGTTTGCCGAGTCGCGGTCTCTACTCAAGGTTTACCCCAACGGTTGTCGGTTCTTTGAGAGATCTGGCCGGCCCATTGCCACTTCAGCTTGCTAATGCTTTGAGCTTAGAACTTTGGTTCTCTGTCGGATGTATTCGTTAAAAATCCTGTCCTTCCGCTCATAGTTATTTTCATAGCTCGCTGAGCGAATTTTAACTGGTGGATCAACTCTACCGTGAGTGCCCACGTCTCAACTCCGTAGGCCATTATGGTTAGGATGCACTGATTGAAAACTTTCGTTTTCAAACATTGCGGTATGGGTGATGAGAAGACCCAACATAGTTTCCCAAATGTTGCCCAGCCCAGCAGGATGCTCCACTTGGCCTCCTTCTAAAAATTGTTTTATCCAACTGCACAATCTGCCCCAGGTAAGCATACTCGAAAACTATTTCAAGAAGGTGGCCATCTACGACAATGGGTCCTGGAACAATGTGGCCATTGATCATGACATTGGTTTTGTCCAAATTTATGCCAAGACCGATGCGTCGCGAAGCTGAGGCTAGGCCGTCCAGCATATGGGTCAGCTCTTATAGCGACTCTACCATTACGACTATGTCATCACCGAATAGCAGGTGTGAGATGTAATCGCCGTTTATGTTAATGCCCTTACCTTTCCAGTCCAGCGAGAGTCTTAAACATATCTTCCAATGCGCTTGTGAACAGTTTCGAGGATATGACATACCCCTGTCTCACTTCTCGGCGCAATTGGATGGGTTTAGACTGCTGGTCTTGTACTTGGATAATCATAGTTGTAGCTTAGTAGAGACATCTCAGCACTTCGATATAAAGATAGTCTACTTGGCATCGCTGCAAGGATTCCAGAACAGCCCAAATTTCGACGGAGTCAAAGGCTTTCTCATAGTCCACAAAAACGAGACACAGGGGCTGATTATACTCTTCGGACTTCTGTATAATCTGCTTCGTTGTGTGAATGTGGTCTATGGTGCCATAACCTCCGCGGAACCCGGCCTGTTCTGGTGGCTGGAACTCGTCAAGTCTCCTGGCGAGACAATACGTGACCACTCGTGAGAACAGCTTGTAGATGCAGCATTGTCACGTAATAAATCCATGGTTCCCAGAAGTGCTTCACCTAATAGAAGGTTTAAAAGAAAAGACTCAAACTTATCTGCCCCGGTGGGTGATGGTCTCGCTTTGTCAAAAATTTTCCAATCAGAAGCTGGCGTAGATAGAATCGACCAATCCTGCTTGGTATTTTAACCTCTCATCTCAAGCAACGCGTTTTTTGCAAAAACCGGGGCTAAAACCGGTTTTCGGTTTTGGGACCTCAAAACCGAAAATCAAAACCGGTTTTGAGAACCTTCCGGTTTTGCACGCCCTATAAAGTACCTCATTTAGCTTATAAAACAAATTATGGCATTAATTTACAAAAAAACTGTAGAAATGGTAAATTTTTCATTACATTATTTGATAAAGAGGAATTGAAATAAATAAATACTGAAAACTAAATACTTTCTCATAATAAAATAAATATATAAATAATTCCAGACAGTCCACACAGCATCATCTAGCCCCAAGCTAAGCAGAGCTTGTGTTATAGGTACTAGATGACTGATATACTTAATACAATACATTCATAGATAGATACTTTTTATTATACATAGAAAACACCCAGAATAACGGAACAAATTTCTGCAGATCGTGCACAAATTTGTTCCGAGGCGGGAATCGAACCCGCTAACTAACTAACAAACGTCGCAGGCGGACCTTCGCCCAACGCGCCACAACGGTCGTCTAATAGGTGGTTAGATAGATACCAACCGACCTACTAATAATAGGACATACATAAATCAATTTTCATTTAATGTCGTAGTGACAACCCTGACAACAATATTTTGGTGGGCAAAGTCGTAAACAGTACCTACTCCAGAAAAAGTAATTTGACATTGCCCACCTGAATATTTTCGAGTTTAAAAAAGGTTTCGCGTCAGATATTCGACAGTTATTGTTTATTTGTTATAAACTTATAGTGGTAAAATAATTACTTGCCTGCTGCAACTGCAAGTACTGTTTTCAATAAAGTTTTCCGCACGAAATTTGGCCCGCCAAAAACACCACCAACTTTGACATCAACTGACAGTCAATTGAAGTGAAATTAGCAACAGTCGGTTATATAATGTTGTCAGTGACATATTCAGAATTCTACCAATAAATAAGAAATAAAAGCTACTAGAACATTCTCGAAAATACTAAGACTTTTAAAAAAAGTACCCTGGTGGGCAAAGTCAAATTAGTTGGGCAATCTTGTAACGTTTTACTGTACGGTATATGGTTAGAACTTCAAAACTATGCATCAATTTTAATGAGATTCGTTTTAGTAGATAGGTACCTAGAGATGTCATGCCGGGGCGTGTCGCTAGTTTAAAAACTAGTATACACACGCGACTTCGCACGCGTTGGTTCTACGGAATCTTTCAAATGTTATTCTATACCATACTAACTGATTTATGGAATAAAAAGTAGCCTAGCCCGTGTTCATTCCAGGCCCAGAACTACCTGTAAACAAAAAAATCATCGCGTTCCGTTCAGTAGGTTTGGCGTGAAGAGTTAGCATACATCCGCAGCCAACATCCAAACTTTCCAATTACAATAATATTAGTGTGATAGTACAGTATAGTTCAATGGAATAGAAATATCCGGTTCGAATCGTTCTCAAGGACGCACCCAACCCCACCCTACATCCGTTCCGTGAATTGGGGTAAAAGTGTATTGTTACCAGCAAAAACACTGAACAGATGTTCAGAGGTCTCTCACGGCTTACAGACCAGTTTAGCAGGTGAATCAAAGACTTTATGCAAAAATCCACTGCTATTTAGTATTTTTAAAAAAAGTCCTAATTTATTTATTTATTAAAAAACATTTTTCATTTCTATATTTCCACTGCACCGTAGCTATGTAGATACAACACACTTTATGCCGTTATTTCTTACGTTTTATAATCTAAGTACCTAACTACGAATATGTATTACAAAACTTAGGTAGGTAGGTACCTACTTATACCAAAATAAAGCACCATAAGGAATGAACTTAACTACAGAAAATGAAAAGAAACAGACGTTAGGTAGAGTTAACCAGTATTCTGTAGAACATTAAACTAAGACCAAATTGCCGTGTCTCATTAACACTTCACTTTCCCTACAACCCAGAATTTAAGGCATTTACTCATCTGCCGGCGACTGCAAGTAATTACAGGCCCACAGGGGTGGTTACCCGACCGTAATGATAAAGGAGAAACCTTTGATAGATCACCAATGAAAGAATACTTTCACGCAAATTGCCCGAAAGTGTGCCGTGCGAAATGGTATTTTTCGAAAATACTTGAGGTACGATATGACAGATTTCTGTAAGGCCAACTACCCAATGGGCGTGCGGGCTTTCATCGCGGCTCTGTCAGTGTTTTAAAATCATAATAACCTACCTACTTACTACTTTTTGGCCTTGTGTGTAGCGACTTGTCTTGCTTGTTCGTATCGTAGAGATCAGAGACATGCATAGTACATAAGTAAATTAGAAGTAGCCATATGCCGTGTAGGTAAGGTGTAAGGATACCTACCTAAAAGAAGCCTAAAAGTAGATACTTTGGTAGAGAAGAGATTGAGGTCCATAGTTGACAAAAACGTGTCGTGTAGTGATACAGTGCAGAGTAAAGAATTATACTTAAAGTTATTCTTCCGGAACGACTAGTAGCTAGGTATATTTAAACTGAACCTGTCTCTACCTACACATCTAAAAAAAAATAAAGATTTGGTTTATGTAGAAACAGGCGGAGACAGTTTTTCATTTAAGTCATCCATCAAAATAATTTCTGTCAATGTCACTGTCAATTTACAATTTTTTTGTAGCCCAAAATCGCATTTCTTTTTCTTTCATGATTGGTTGGTTGGGCTTCGATGGGTTTACTTACTTTTTCTTTCGTATACCGAGCGCGTACGTTTTGTTATGATGTATTGATGAAACAGGCAAGCGCAGGCGCAGCTTCAAAATAAAATGAATGTGCATCGAAATGACTTGCGCGACGAGGCGGGAAGGATAGGGGGCGCGCGGTAGGAGCGGCCGGCGGCGGCCCCCCACACCCTGCCTCACACCCGCACTCGAGCGAGAGGCGACTGCCAGCCAGCCAGCTGCGCGTCTTGTGTTTTTCGGATTTTGCGGTGTGACCGACGTTTCTTTCTCTATTTTGCCTGTTATTTTATTGAAGAATCAAGTTTGTTTACATCGATCTCCGCGTGTGAACCTTGACTTTACAAAAACAAGTCAAAATTACTGAAGTGAACAGTGCCAGCCAGTACCTGGCTGATGAGTGCTTACGGATTCCAGTGCCTTTTGTTGAAAACAGTGGATTAACCTTTTGAGGTGGTGTTTGTGGACTTCGTTTCGGGCAAGTTTAGATGCTTTGGAGCCAGCTGTGACTGCATATGACCAGTGATTGTTGTCGTGGCCGGTTTCCACAGAGGAAACTTTCCAAACGTGCATAAAACAGAGGGTAATGCTTTCCTAGCGAATGCGGGCCCAGCCTGGTCGCATACCGCAGGAAGCAAGTGCCGGCAATAAGCATTTTACGGTGAGTAAAGCGCATTCAAGTTCATCGTACTTTGACCTAAAAATGTGATTGCATGACAAAGACTTGGCCTGACTAGTGTCAAATGACGGCCTCGCAGTGGAAGTAGAGAGAAGGGAAGTTATCACGATACCTTCATG
This sequence comes from Eupithecia centaureata, assembly GCA_944547425.1. Taxonomy (NCBI): domain Eukaryota; kingdom Metazoa; phylum Arthropoda; class Insecta; order Lepidoptera; family Geometridae; genus Eupithecia; species Eupithecia centaureata. Next base: position 2,856,876 of record OX155697.1, read on the forward strand.
TAGGTACCAGATAAAACCATTCAAAGCATCCCTGGCTAGATGAGATAGAAAAGCGGAATCTATGATTAAGCTAGAGCTGTGTCTATAGCTGTGTCAATAATTGCATTGCCTAAATAATTGGCGTCCTACAAAAATGTTCCACATATTGTTCCAATGTGCTGTAATATGAAATGTGCATACTGATGAGCACCTGCTTTTAATCGGAGCTATTACGTCCAAGTTTGTTGCTAACACAATTTTGTTTCATATTATTTCTGATACATCAATAGATTTCTATGTTTGCACATACCAAAGTTTTAAAGATTTTAATGTAAACCATTGTACAAAGATCTTAAATTAAGGGGATTTAAAAATGAACCCCCTAGGCATTGAATAAAATTAAGAGTAACTCAATACTAACAAACACTCAATTACTTTTGCTGGAATCATATTTAAAATTGTCATTTCCTTTTTCAAAACATAAGTACTTATTTATTATTTACATAAGGTACCTTTCTCATACAGGAAGTATCTCTTTTATTATCTACTCTCTCAAAGACTCCTTATCAGTGTTTCATACTGCAATTTCTTAGTGTTCAAATTCTACAGGAAGTCATTATCACCGTTAATTGGTGATAAGTATGTAATTCTAAGAATCACACCCAGAACTGATAAATAACATAATTCAATTCTTAGTTTAATGATCTTTTAAAATATGTATTCAAGTTTTAAACAAAGGATAATCCACTCCTTTTAATAAAACTTATCAGCAGTTAACATACATGTGAGTTTAACAAAAAAATAAAACCCTTTGTAAAATTATGTAGTTATAATAAAAATGTATGTAGATATTAGTTAGATAACAGTTATCTAGTACCTATAATACAAGCTCTGCTTAGCTTGGGGCTAGATAACTATCTAGCCCCAAGTTATCTTTGTGTATTTTAAAATGTCTGCAGTGATTTTCCAAAAAATAGCTAGGAATACCTATATCCAGATTTTGAGTTTTCAGACGGAAACTAGATCAAAATTGTCTCAACTTTTTGGGAGATGGGAACATCCTTTTCTCTTTGATCAGGGGTAAATAGATCATGAAATCATTGGTTTACTTGTTCAGCTAATGTAATACATTAAACTTTATATAGTCATCAACTCATTGGCCATCTGCCACACAATTGTTTATCATGTAAATTATACAGAGCGATTTCAATCATGATTGATGTCTGATACCTTATTTGTGAAATGAAAATGATCTGTTCTTATTTGTGAAATAAAAATGATTTTTTCTCTCACATACAGTAGATTACAAAAGTATTGTTGCTTTTCTATCTATGTAGTATATTGTATATAGAATATCAGTCATCAAGTAGGTACACAAGCTCTGCTTAGCTTGGGTCTCGATGATGCTGTGTGTATTGTCCAGAATTATTTATTTATTTTATGTTAAAAATAAGAACATAAATATTCCAGTGGTTCAGTCTTTCCCCCTCAAACCAGATTTACTGTGTAGAATTGAGACATTCATAACATTAGATGTGGTTGCAGTATCATTTACTGAAAGAATTATTCCCGTAACAGACAATAGTGATTTCTTGTGTCGCCTCTAATTGATCACCTTAATTAATATAGGCTAAATTGCAAAGGAAGAATACTTAATGAAAACATAGTCTGAACAGTCATTCAAGGTTCTTCCTGGTCTTCATGTTTAGTTTACATCACTACATAGTATAAAATAAAGTCGCTTTCTCTGTCCCTATGTCATTATGTCCCTTTCAACGCTTAAATCTTTAAAACTACGCAACGGATTTTGATGCGGTTTTTTTAATAGATAGAGTGATTCAAGAGGAAGTTTTATACGTATAATAAAACCGTGCGAAGCCGAGGCGGGTCGCTAGTTCATTATATAAATAATTGATGTTTGCTACAATAGCCATTGTGATCTATTGATCAAACAATAATATTATCTGATGCACTGTCTCTAGTAGATTTGTTTATAAGTAATATACAAGAGAAGCATCTCTATTCCAAGAAATTAGATATTAGTTCATAAAACTTTTATTATCTTCATTTAATCTGGCTCTAGCATAATCTAAGTCTATTATATGATAGATAGGTTCATTTCAAAACATGGATACCTGCTGTACAGAACCGTAGAGTGAAGCCCTGGTGATCTGTAATACAGATTTACTAAATGTACATCAGGCACCATTCTTCACAATACAGGTTCAATCTGATAGCATCTAGACTTCATTTTGTACCTTTAAGAGAACCTTTGTGAAGAATATTATTATTATATATATATATATATATACTTATATAATAAATAATAAATTCTGGACAATCCACAGAGCATCATCTAGTCCCAAGCCAAGAAGAGATCTAATATTAGAAGTTAGTAGGTATGGTTTTTTGTTCCTCTTTCATGCAAAAACTACTGAACGGATTGGACTCGTATTTTGAAGACAGATCTAGGCCTGGATCTAGACTTGGACATTATTTATAAAACCGCTGGCAGATTCTAGTACATAATAATCACAATGAAATATATAGATAGATAATAATATGTTTTTATAATACAATACATATACATCAGAACCCTGGGACTAAAATTATTCATCCAATGTATGTAGGTAATTCAATCATGTTAAATATTAATTTTACATCCTCTATTAAGGTACAATTTATATGAAATAAACTCTAAACCAACATAAGTCATGGTAAATACATTTCGTGTCAGTCATTTTAATATAAAATAGGTATGTGGTTTTTCTGAATGGTAATCTATCCAGTTTTCAATTGTGTATAGATTTTAATGATTCTTTGGATATTTTTGCATCACAAAAGATCTTGAAATTGTCATATAAAAATTTCATTGCCAAGGGTAGGTAGGTATTTATCCCAAAGAAAAACATTAAAAAATTAAGGAATTTGAATTCAGGTTTGTTTCAAAACAATTTTATATTTTACTTTAGGTTGTTCTCACAAAGATCAAATTTATACTTCCCAACAAAGACCACCCAAACAACAGATGTAACCCCTATAAATTTCCTTAGTATCTCATCCTGTCATTTGAAACACTCAAACAAAACTAGATAAACCACAAAAGAGCCCAACTTTTTAGTACCAGTATGGCACCAACTGTAAAAGTTGCATTTAAAACATGTCTTCATCCTATTTTTAGGTAGGATTAGGGAGTGTGAAGTTACAAGATTATCTTTCTCCCATCTGTGCCATGCTAATTGATATCTCATGTTAAAAAACTCAATAGCTTGCATCTGTCTTTTATTTTTAAAAATCGAAGGTTGACCATCATTCTTGTAAGATTTCTTAAGGAGATTGTTCCCATTTTTTCACACAATTAATGTTTGAAATCATATGTACTTTGTATGTTTATCTTTTAGTCCAAAGCAATTTTTTTCAAATTTATATCTAAAGGGTGCATCCAATGTACAACTGCTATCATGCTCTTTCTTGCCACTTGAATAGACTAAAGTACAATCAAGATATAAATATATAAATAACTTTCCTAGTCTTCCCTAAGATTTTTCAAGATTATGGTGAATGATTCAAGAGACTGATGATGGAACATCTTATACTGCTGTCACTGAACTCTGTCAGTTCCCATTTATAAAAAAGTATACTATGCATGAATGTATTTTATGTTTATAATAGTATGCATAAGTATATTCCTTTAAAATTATTCTCCATTAAAATGCAAACAGATCCTCATGTACAATCCAATGCTCCTATCCATTTATAATTGTTTGGTTGAGATACCGCTCTTGAGCAAAAAGACTGCCAGTAGTCTATTATTTTTTAATTTGTTTATTTTTTGTTATAAGTAATTATTTCAAATGGTGCAATAAAGAATTTTCCATTTTATTAAATACTATGTAGTTACCTTTTATATTATTCATACAATTAACACCTTCCATCTTTTGTCCATGACATTGATCCAAGGCCTATCATTATACAACACTCATTAAACTTCACTCTTAGTCACATCACCACCTGTTAACTATTAACTGGGACTGACTCATTGCTAATTACTGCTACTTTTCCAAACAATTGATTAAGATTGTTGATTCTTTGATTGAACTCTAATCAGCAGGCAATCAGTGCAAAACAGTAGTTAATGGGTTTAATGATTTAATGACTTTGATGACATGCATGATTTGTTTTCTTTATGTAGGTCAATTATAGTAGAGGACCTAATTAATAACCTTGAGACACCCACCTGTTTCACATTAAAAAACTGTTCACATAAATTACTTAAAATAATAAATGTAAATAATAATTATAAAAACAACAAGATGTAATGTAATGCAATTTTTAAGTTCCATTTACATTAATAAACTGTTCATATAAATTACCTAAAAAATTAAAGTACATAATAATTATAAAAACAACAAGATGCAATGCAATGAGGCAACTACCAGCATGAAATGGCATTGCATTCCACAAGTAAAATCGAAAGTTAAATAAGCTCTTAATTTCATTTAAAACCGGAAAATAGCAATGCTAACAATTCTGTTTCGCGATAAAAATAAACGAGGCGGCACCAGTTGCGCCCCTCAAGTCACATTTTGTCAACATCTGGTAGCTTTATTCAGAATTCTGAAGTCAAGCGTTTGTAAGTTCTGAAAAATTGCCAAGCAGATTCCAGTACCTATTTGAAATTCATTTTGAGAGAACCACCATTTACGAATTTTTAAAAGTCACTTATTTTTTCAGCAGTTTTTGTAAAGTGCTAAATAGTGGAATTAGTTTTTATGCTTCTTGAGTGAAATATTACACTGAGCATTACAATGACCTCTTTTACGTACTGTAGCACACATACATTTCTCCGATTTAAATTACTTACTTTTCCAATTGATTTTAAATGTAGTGAGTACGGTTATTGTACTTTGTATGTGTCTGAAAATAAAGAATTAATCTGTCTAATTCTGAGTGGTGACTGTTATTAGGTTTCAACGTTAAATAATTCTGTGTTTTTATTTCTTTTGTTATACACAACTAGCGACCCGCCCCGGTTTCGCACGGTTTAATTATACGCATAAAGCTACCTCTTGAATGACGTTACCTTTAAAAAAAAACCGCATCAAAGTCCGTTGCGTAGTTTTAAAGATTTAAGCATACTTAGGGACATAGGGACAGAGAAAGTGACTTTGTTTTATACTATGTAGTGATATGTAAATTACATGGGAGAAGCCACTGGCACCTGAAATACAGTTTTTACTTGTTCTGGTGTCTTAGGATACATTTAGATTACTGCAAGTTATTTCGTGTGAAATAAATCATTTTTGATTTTGATTTTTGATATTGAACGTTCATTCTGAGATTATCTCAGTATTGTCTTTGAAGAATAGTCCAGGTAGGTTTTAAAGAACTAACTGAAATAATATATATTGTATGTTACAGGGAGGCGAACGGAACGGGTGGCGGTACGGTCAGCGGGGGAATGCTGGCCATGAACGCCACCCAGGTGCAGTGTGAGCCCCACGACTCGGTTGTGCTCATTAAATGTAAGTACCACCACACCGCTTATACCACACCGTTGACGTGATGAATCAACGCACGCTAGCACGAAACAGTTATATCTTTACGCAAGTACAGTCTAGCATAGGACAGATTTTGATCCTCTGCTCAGAAGAGGAAATGATCACCCAAAATTGTCTAAGGGATTGCAAGCTTTTGAACAACTGAAACTAGCATTAGAAATAGTATGTATTTGGAGATGCCTGAGCATATTTCTGAACTGACCGCCTATCTTCTGTAAATAAAAGCATATTTGTAGTAGAAGCTGTAAATTTAGCATCACCACCATCAATAAAAGTCAATGCGATATCAGCGGTGTACCTACTTGTTACAATCTCCACAAAAGAATTCGCTCAAACCAGTAATGCAGTAAGTTGCAACGAATCTGACGCACGTACTAAAAACAAGTTTTTATGGAACCTCATGAACATAAATCCACGAGAACGGTGCTGGCAAGTGAGGTTCCCTATTGCTTTATTTGCGCCCGGTTGCATGTTGCAACGCTGGATCGATACGACGTCAACAGACCAAACCAAGGTTTTGTACTGATACTACAAGTAACATTGGTGTTGAGGCTGAAAACCTTTACAAGGATCTTCACTGGAAATTTCTCGATACCCGAAATAAGCTCTCATAATTATCGGTTAAACGACTTTCTGAGAAGACTACTTTATGTTTCGAAGCTGACCCCTTATGTGTCGTATTCAATGATTCACTTCCTGATTCAGGCCAAATAGAAGGCGTTAGGAAAGTGAACAAACATAGTTTTATTGGGCAATTCATCTAATGGGTTTGGCTACACTCCATTGCAATAAACATTTAGTATTGTTAATCTATTCTACAAACAGCAGACTCACGTCAAAACTTCGTAGACATGGTTCAACCGCAGTTTACGTTCCACGTCCGGTATTCCCTATTATTATCAACGACGATGGAATTAGTACATACCTTTATTAGAGTTAGACTTATAGACCTAATAATTTTGTTTACAATTCATTTACATAAGTAGGCCTTACTTGGGGGTCTGAAAAAACTCCACTTTATATAAATAAATGTATCTCACTATCATGACGTGTGGAGACCGACGTCTATGTAAACTTGAATAAACTGCTGTTTAATAAAATACATTTAATGACAAGAAACGTATACTCGCCTTAGATCAAGTCGTGAAGAAACAGGCATCCAAGTAACTTGCATATGTAAGAAACGTAAACTGACTATTGTAGCGACATCTAGCATGATGATAGCTGAACTAAAATGAAAAATGAAATAACAAAAATTCTGAGTGCAAAAAGTGGATCACGTGACCATTATTCCTAGATCGCGCAAGCGTTGGTTTCTACAACATCTAGCCTATATAGAACTTTCCGACATCAACTGTCGGTCGAAAGACCCCGGGTATGTGGGCCAGATGGGCCGACCCGGTACAGGGAAGATCTTCTCCTGTAACCATTTGGGGGAATTCCACCTTTATCCCCCAAACTGGTGACCTCCGTCGTGCCAGCCGTCGACTACCTCGGACGACTCTTGCCGACACCCGACGACTGGATTTCCTGAACACGATTCCTTCAACAACCAGCGCAGCACTGCAGCCATCAACGATCATCATCATCGTCAGCAGAGCAGAGCTCTCCAGCCATCAATGATCATCATCATCAGCAGCAAAATCTTCCTTCATCTTCTCTCTCTCCCTCAAAGCTTACGTTCCGGACCAGCATCATCCCTCAGCCTCCGCAGTTCCATCGCAGCCGCCCCGACTTCCTGGTTCTGCAGGCTCCTCCACTCCTCGATAACGCTTCGTGGAGTTCCTCAGCGGCATCATCTGGGCATACAGTCTCGACTCACCGAAGACTCGCCCGGAGCACCGCACCGCGCTTCATCCCGACTCACCGTGGACCGTCTCGACTCACCGCAGACTACAAGCGCCGCGCTTCATCCCGACTCACCGTGGATACGTCTCGACTCACCGCAGACAAGCGCTCTCCCGTCCCCAACCTGCTCATCGCACCAGTCTCGATTCACAGAAGACTACGACGAGCTAAGCTGGACACTGGATATGCTGATATCAAAAAACCTATATCGACCTTCGGTCTGGAAAGGGAGTGATGTAGCGACATCTAGCATGATGATAGCTGAACTAAAATGAAAAATGAAATAACAAAAATTCTGAGTGCAAAAAGTGGATCACGTGACCATTATTCCTAGATCGCGCAAGCGTTGGTTTCTACAACATCTAGCCTATAGAACTTTCCGACATCAACTGTCGGTCGAAAGACCCCGGGTATGTGGGCCAGATGGGCCGACCCGGTACAGGGAAGATCTTCCCCTGTAACTCTTTGGGGGAATTCCACCTTTAACCCCCAAACTATAGATCTAGTGAGGAACAGACATCCAAGTAACTTTGCTATGTAAATAATGTAGTTTACCGACGTCTATGTAAACTTGAATAAACTGCTGTTTAATAAAATACATTTAATGACAAGAAACGTATACTCGCCTTAGATCAAGTCGTGAAGAAACAGAATCCAAGTAACTTTGCATATGTAAAGAAACGTAAACTGACCATAGATCTAGTGAGGAACAGACATCCAAGTAAGTTTGCTATGTAAATAATGTCGTTTTGCATAAAATCCATTTTATGTCAAGTAACGTATACCTGCTCACTTTAGATCAAGTGAGGAAACAGACAACCAAGTTTGCTTGCATATGAGAAGAAAATATAGTTTCTTGACATAAAATCCATCTTAAATATGTCAAGCAACTTTTACCCACCATTGATCAAATGAAGAAACAGACATCCAAGTATGCTTGCATATTTAAATAAACTGTATAAGAAACAATTAAAAGAACTGTGAGTTTAACTCACATCCATTGACATCTCAATATTCTCAACATGTGCAAGCCATCGAAGCTCCCCTTGCGTGCATCAGCACGTATTTCACTTATTAATGTTTGCTTACTATAAATACAAATAATAGTGATACACACCCGTAGTATAAATAGTAGCTACCTTTTATCTTAGAACATATTTACCTACCCAACATTAGCTGAAGCGTGATCATTAGGATGTTCTGCATCCGATTTATTTTCGTCTCATTCCCGGTCGCCTCGTCCATTTGTACCTACTTTCTCTGCTCTCACTGTCTTGGCTGTCTGAAGATTTGTCTAACGTCCCATTTATGTTAAGAAATGTCGTTGAAAATAGGTAGTAGGAACATTGTATTTGCACATATAGAATTAGTTTTGACGAAATTCTCTTTGTGTGGAGAGTTTCGTCCGAACTGTTAAATGGAATGAAATACAGACATAAAATGTGAAACGAGGCTATATTATCATGTAAATAACAAGAATATAAACGGAATTTAAGAGCTCTACAAATCAATGCGACATCAAAACTGCGCACAGTCATTTGTGCTTGTCTCATCTTGATAAACAAAATTCTTAAGCTATTTTAGCCGGGGCGAATGAAGCCCTAAAGCTACAAAAGCATTGCGAAATGGTTTCCAGAGACGATCTACCATCGCCATTTCTAGAAATAGCCCCAATTGTGTTTATATCCGTCACTAAAAGTTCCCCCGTCGTGCGTCGCTCCCAATTGATGCGGGAGCCTCACATTTTACAATTAGCTTTGTTTGTGCCTTAGTTATAATTGCTGGACATGAGCCAATGTTGCTGTTATTAATTTTTCAATGCGTTGCTCCATAGGCTCGGCAATTGTAGTGACATGTGCAGTCGGAATTATGTTAATCCGGCTTAGTTTTGACCCGACATTGCAGTAAGCAACACGCGAAACTGACGATGAATTTGTTAACTCGCGAAGGTCATGTGAGAAAATCAATTCTATTTCGTACTGGTGCTGGTGTGGTTTTGCGATGCAGTTTACGTTGGTGATTGTCGTAAATAAAGTGAAGTTATGTCCAGTGACCGAGGAGGATCCAAAGAATATAGGTATCTTACTTCCACTTACTCAATTGTGCTTTGTTTGTACAGATTGTGTTACCTGTTAGCCGATCCACATTAACTTCAACATGTTCAACCTAGCCTGTACTTTCAGTTAAGTTAAATAAAATGTTTCGCAAAAGCAAATATCACAATATTTTGTACTTACTTGCTAAACGTACTTGACCTAGCTTATGAACTCAAACGATAAAAACGACTGTCGGGAAAACCTTGGTTTTATAAATTCAAAACAAAGACGAACATTTGTACACAAAAAATCAAACACTGGGTGTAGGTACTCTCGTCCTAATAAAACTTATCGTATGGAGAGACATACTAAACCTTGAATCGTTCAACATAAAAGTAACAGGTATAAATATATAACTCAATCTGAATTACAGAATAGATTCAGAAAAATGTTGACTCGAAACAAGACCACCAAATGATTTTGCAGATTTTCCCAGGCAGCTGTTCTCAGATCATTGAACAATTTAGAAGAAAGCCATTCAATAAAATAAACAACAATTTCATGAATGGTCGTGGAACGGTAGAAAGTACGTTCTCCCAGCGAGTGTGTGGACCAATCGTAGCGATATTATAAGTGACGGTTTTAACCATCTGAATAAACGTAATTGAACAACTCCTATCGACCTATTGCCCTTATCTACATGGGAGTCGGGTGCCGCAATTGCCCTAACTGCTAATCATTGTGTTTAAAGAAGTTAAGTTCAATGGAGATAAGTAGGCCATTTCCTTTGATGGACCTGGTAGTGTTGGGAAATTACTTGATTGCCTGGACTGCATTCAGAACCGCGTCATGATGATGGATGAATAATACGTCATGCATTGTAAGACACATTGAATGAGGATATTATCTCCAAGTCAGTCAGAAATATGTGTCTGACGGAAATTTTCCTTTGTTCGTCATTTCAAGGAAGTAATTACGCTACGGGAATTAATCTTCCTATATAAGAATTAGGTTATACAAGTACAAGCTTAGAAAAACTTATTCATTGCGGTTTACTTCTTCCACTTCAGGATAATTTCGTTAGTAACTGGTCAATGACTCTTCCATTAACGTCATATTCGTCGCAAACCAATACGCTCACCTAATTGTGCGTCTGAGATACAATGACCCCACGTTGTTCCCGCATACAGGAATTGTCAAGCGCATTACGCTCGAGCCCCGATTGTTCGCTTGCAACGGCCTATTTGCTGCATTCTTATCTGTAACTTGTAATATTATGAATCACACAAGCTCTAGGCGAGCGAAACAATGAGTCCATGAGTGACGGGGCGCGGCGCGGCTTCTCAGATCTCGACCCACTCCGATACTGAGATCACCAGATAGTTACTGACCGTACATAAATCGATTCTTGTTACGGACCTGATATTTCGATATTTACATTTACCTACAACAGGTTGACTTCCCATCTAACGGGGTTATCTGCACAACAAATAACTTACAAGCTCCCTCGATAAGTATCATTGTAATTTATTTTATTGCCGTGCGCGATTTCAAAAGCAATTCAATATATGACCGAGTGCGGCATGTGAACGTGTTGTGAAATTGGCCAGAAGCATTGCCCTGGCTCTAAGTTCAATAACGTTATTGGCAAGCTTGCCATTCTATAGTACAATTCCAATTCCCTGCTGGGTATTCATGGACCTGTATTACCTACATTGTACTCATAAGCTCTAGGAACTGGGTGCTATCTCTCTGGGCCGATATGATTTATGGTCAGTACCGAGCGCTATCACGAAAGAGAGGTCAACCCTGTTCAGGATGTTATACGTCTTAATTTCAACTGCAATCTCTGCAGGGTTCTCACACGACCGATAAATGAGAAGCCAGAACAGTTACACGCTATTACTTCATCACAAAACCTGTTTTAAATATCTCATGTTCAAACATTGTACTCAATTCCATAATAACTCCTCAAGCTATTATGCGCTCGGAATAGATAACTTTCACAAAACCGTAATATTACTGTGCAAATATCACACTAATCACACTAAATTATAAATGCGAAAGTTTAGATTTATGGATAGATAGTTGGATGGATGTTTGTAACTTCTTCGCGCCAAATACTACATGGATCGGGATGAAATTTTGAATAAACGATTTGTTCTAGGAAATGCCTGGAATAAAACGTAGGCTACCATTTTATCCCATAATTCTGTTCCCATGGTATTTAAAAATCTAGAAACGACGCGTGCGAAGCCGCGAGTAAAAACTAGTAGGTAAACTATATCAATATCTATATGATTTTGTTGGGTTTGTTGATTTAGATCGTCAACCCTGTATAATTATCTAAAAGTCGATCATACGGTGTCAATCATCATTCGCACAACAATCGAATTACCAAGAACCATAAACAGTTCATTGAGAAGTTTTCTGTTTAGTGCTCGGTCAAACAGTGCGCAGGCGACACGTGGTCTCGCTTAATTATCGTCACACTTACAGGAATTACTTTTAAACTTGTTATTTAAAGTCGCTAAGTGATTTTATGTGCGGTTAGTGTGAAGTTTTATAAATTTGAATAGTGGTAAACCTTGATCTTCAAGCGGTTGTGTGATTGCATAACCAGTGTTAATGTGAAGGTGCAATGAAATGGACAGACGGTGTGGTGACACTATGAAGCGGTCGAAAAAGAGCGATAGAATCACCAAATTCAAACACAAGCTGATCAAAAAACATAAGCTAAGTAGGTAATAATTAGGTTCAATCATGCGGGCAGCTCAATTAGGTTTTGTGGTTATGATTCCAAGTGTTTCTTGCTTGAAATTGCGTGGGGAATTCACTTGTTTGTCTATTTCTTTGTGTAACTTGAATTTTTTCTGTACTGAAAAGCCTTATTTGAATAAAATAGTTTATAATTTCCCATAATCGCTATATCAGATTTAAAGCAACGTGGTTTAAAAACGTGGTAGCCACTCCGCCTACATTTGACTTCAAGGTCCGTGGCTTGCCCAGCTAATTGACATTTCGTTTTTTGCAACAATATTATCTTAGCCTTCGTGTACAAATACAGCTAAAAAATGTGTTTTAGGAGTCCTTGTTTGTCTTATTTTTTTTGTTTGTTTCTAAATTGATTAATCAGTGTTTTTGACCGCGATGATCTGTAAATTATACCTACATTTTATTAAATTTTAGCTATTCGTGACCCCTTTGAATAAACTAGTAGTATTTTAAAGTGAATTTAACTCCTCTAGCATCACAAGGCTACTTTAGCTGTCCAACTTAGCTACTTAAGATAGCCTGAAGTGAAAAGGATCCATATTGATTATATTTTCTGTGGTTATCAAATTGCTACCTACCCACGTCTGTATAATATGAAAACAATTTTGTTTTTGAACTTATAAATAACTAACGGTTAAATAACAAAATAAAGTAGTAAAATAACCGATTTACAAATTTTACGCATTATTAGGGACAACTCCAAAACGACTGGTCAAATCATCAAAATCTGGTCACCAAGAATAATCGTTATATATCTCACATAAAACAAGAGAAATAATAATTCCGGCCACATAATTTTTTTTTGGCCACGTGGCCAAACTTCTCATTTAATAACTAAGCAACGAGAAATTGACATAGCCTCTAATAAACTAATTCATCTTCTTTACAACGCCAACTAAAAATGTTAAAGAAAGCGTCAAGTCAATATCAACAATTATTCTAACTTGTCCTTCTGATTATACATTGCCCACTAGTTTACTAAGTCGGCCACAGAATTTGCAACTCATCACCATTTTACGTTTTACAGCTTCAATACAAGGTCCTCAAATATTATATATTCAAGCTTCAATAGACAACATCATATAATTATTACTTAACATGTAAAATAATACTTCATATTCTTTTATCTTGAAAATAGCCTCTGTACGATTTGGCGCGAGTTAGCGACATGACAACAACCGGCCATTTGCACCAATCAGAAAGCGCCATTCGATTCTTTTACCGACCCGCCCGTGTTTGTTTATTGTGTTTGTTCGTGCGTTCGTATTGCAATAGTTTCATCTGTATTTCATTTATATATGTTTATGACATCGTGAAGAGAATCACTAGGGGTCCAACTTTGGTTCAGGTGATTGACCCCAAAGTTAAATGACTTCAGCGTTAGAGGTCAATGAACTCAAAAAAAACATGAAGAATTACCCCGATTCAGAGCATTCCGATATGAGTTGATTAGGTTCAATTCGAGTGACGGATCCGACACAGAGTACCCCGACTCCACGTGGTCTTGTGCGTGGCGCCCCTAGAGTGTATTTAATAAGCCGGAGGCGTGAAGGGAGTGCAGCCTCCGCCAGCCGTAACAAGGGACAGGCACCGCGCGTGCCGCAGCGGCTGAGGCTGGTCGCCGAAGGCGACCAAAAAGCCGAAGCTGCGGAGGTGAGCAGTGGTGCCTGACCCTTGTTACGCAATGGCGGAGAGGCTGCACTTCCCGAAGCGCCGGAGCTATGGCGAATCGCGATGGAACCAAAAAAACATGAAAAACTACCTCGGGGTAGTTTTTGACCTTGAGGATAATGACCTCAAGGTCACTTTTGTTAAAGTCATTGAACTTTAGGTCAAAGGTCAATGACCTTGACCCAAAAAAACTATAAAACAATAGTTCATTATGTAATAATAGTGGCTTTAATATTTTATATGATGACAATTTTAGGTAAATTTATCCATCGATAAATGTAGGATGACTTACATTTTAAACATACTAAATTATAAAATTAGAAGCTAATAGAATGACTATTTTGGTGTCATATATTAATACTTTAGAAGTTTGCTATTTGAATGCATGCCACAAATTAAGATGCTAAAAAATAACCACCGTGCTGAGTTATATTTACAGTGGCTTACATAGAAGATAACTAGTGGCTGAGATACTGTTATTCAGACGCGCGTTGGTTGTGGCCGACTTAGTAATTTAGAAGGTTACTTATATTTTCTGAGGCTAATAATGCTATTTAAAAGAAGCTTGTTTAATTAGTAGCCATAAAATAATACCTACAGTCACAATTAGAACAACTTCCTTTTTTGAAGTCGGTTGAAATTATCTGCCCGACTAAGATACCTGCGCTTGAAAACACTTTTTTGTAAGAAAACTTTTAATAACTCATATCTGATAGTTTCCTGTCTTTGATATTTTGAGTCCGTTATTTGTCTACCAAACATGAATACTTCATGATTTTTCGGTCATTGACATGACCTTGGATACATTTAAAGGAAGCGAGAATGAAGGACCTTTTGACAATAACATATTTTTCGCCGCACACATGAAAGCACATATTATCAGCATATGCGTGTAAACGGACTGATAAAATGCATGTTCATTACCAGTTTGTAATACGGGTATTACACAGAAGGTAAGTAAATTGTATGGAACGTATAACTATTAACTGTTCGGTGCAGTTATAATCTTTATAACAAAGAAAATAACAATCGAAGACTATAAAGAAATGAAAAATATTCCAGTATGTATTTACAATTGAAACGATTGAGCTGACTACCAACGGTTGCGAATAGTCTAGAGGCAGCTCAAATGATTCATAGCAATGCCAGCCAGAAGCGTCCCCAAGACACTGTACGACAATGGTGCGCCAGATAGGTACTCACAAGCTCTCGGGTCACGCGTCGCATCGACCAGACGCTCAAATATGTCAGTTAATATCTTAGTTTAACCGATCTTAATTTTTGTCCTAATTTTTTTTACTAACTCAAATGTGTTAGTCGTAAAAGGTTCAAAATCAATGATGACTCCAATCACTCGTACCGCTAAGGTCTGTAATCCTGTACCTGCTAAAATAATCATCATCATCTTTTGCATTTACTACAGTGGACGCTTGAACCGAAGAGGTTTGTTAAACTGTGTCTCCACTCAAAACTAGTAAAAAGGTTATGCATAAGTCTCTTTGGTCAGCTACGGTCTCGTTTCCATATTCAAAAGTAATATGAATGCAGGTATTTTCTAATGTTACCAAAGAGCATGTATGTATGCAAAACCTTCGCTTACCGTGATATTGACCTTCATGGTCAGCTACGGTTACGTTTCCATATTTCATATTCAATCGTAGAATACAGATTTTCCCTCTAATGTTACAAAAGAGTATTTTAAACCTTCGCCTTCGGTGATAATGACCCGCATGGTCAGCTACGGTCACGTTTCCATATTCCATATTCAAACGTATACTTTGTTCATATATGAATGCAGGTATTCTCCTCTCATTTTATCAAAGAGTATGCAGGACCTTTGCCTTTCGTGATATTGACCTGCATAGCCTGCTACGGTCACGTTCCCATGTTCCATATTCAAACGTAATATGAATGCAGGTTCTCTCCTCTAATTCTACCAAAAAGTATGTACATACAACCTTCGCCTTTCGTGATATTAACCTATATGTTTCTGTACCAGATGAGCCGCGGTCTGCTGGTGGAAGCTGGGAAGAGCCCGTGAGCACGGTGCGAAACGCACCGCTCCGGCGTTCCCAGCGGCTCAACTCCACGCTGGACTCCAGGTTAGTACAATTCTTGGTTTTGACAACTTTGAATCATCATTCCATTTGCACAGAATAGATACAGCCATTGGTCTCTCATTCGTTTTAGAATTCGAACTTCGAATTCGATCTTTTTCGCTGTGCTTGTTTCGCGTGCATTGTTGAAGTTTTTGTTTTGGTTTTTAGTTGTTAACTTGCTGTTACCCTGCTGTTGACAGTTATTCGTATCAATTTTTGTTAAGTTTTCATTCATAAATTTCATTGTTTACAAAAAATATCTGAACCTAAATCAGAGTATAATTGCCATCATTTTACTATGACGATCACGGTAAGGCTGAAAGGCTGATCCAGCAGTTCAAAGTCGCTAAGCGAGCTATGGAAAGTGCTTTGATCGGAGTTTCTCTGAAGGATAGGATTCTTAAAGAATACATCCGACAGTGGATAATTGATTATTATCCAGACGCTTTTAAAATACAGCAATAAGGCTTCATTCTGTACACAAACTGTATTCATGATGCAAAACATAACCAAACAATTTATTATGATTGAAAACCATTACGGGCTCAAATGTTTATGTGTAGTTAACATTATCTGAAATAACATGGAAAAACAAATGCTTGCACAGCGGCGACGGAGTGTCGCGGCTAATAATGATTGATAGCAAGACGGAATTAGAACCAATTCTCGCCTTTGAGGGTGAAATAGACTGAGCTGCTTTCATACAAACTTATTTCGTGGTTAATGGCAAACTATTTTAGCGCGATAACGTGGTGTCAATATTTTTGAGTCACTGTATTTTTTTATTAAAATGTGTCTAGTGCGAAGAGATGATGCATCAGCATAAGTTTTAGGTTAGAGTACACTGCTAACTTTAAGAATTTATTGATCAACACTTCACTTATCTTCTACAAAATGATACAATAATAGTCTAATTATGTATACTTCCTATGACTACTTATATTCCTACATCCTCATAAAAAATAGAAAATTACGTATGGAAGTTTTCTAAGCCATTTTTCAAAAAAATCGCTGATAGGCTTTAGTTCTACTTGTCGATAAACTTCAAAACGAGCCACGACCCACACAAACTTGTGTATGAAAACAGCACCATTCAACACGCTGCCTTTGAAAATACGACTCGTGCACGTTTCATTTGTATCGTGTTTCACTTTAACTGCTGCGACATTAGTGTAACTATAGCTTAACGATATAGCAATCTATGTAGGTAAGGCACTATTTATTAGTTACCTTTGAGTCACTCTCACTCGATCTGTGTCTTTGTCTTTTACTGAGATTTCCAGCTTCCATCGTAGATGTTTTTGAAACTTAGATATTATTTACTAGTAGCGCCTCGCAGTTTTCCCGCGAAATGCCCGTTCCCATGGGAAATCCGGGATATAGTATAGCCTATGTGTTATTCCAGACTATAATCTATCGCTGTGCCAAATTTCATCCATATCCGTTCAGTAGTTTCTGCGTGAAAGAGTAACAAACATCCATCCATCAATCCATCCATACTTACTAATCACTACATAGTATAAAATAAAGTCGCTTTCTCTGTCCCTATGTCATGGTGTCCCTTTGAACGCTTAAATCTTTAAAACTACGCAACGGATTTTGATGCGGTTTTTTTAATAGATAGAGTGATTCAAGAGGAAGGTTTATACGTATAATAAAACCGTGCGAAGCCAGGGCGAGTCGCTAGTATATAATAATATGAGTAGGATTGACATAAAATGTACATGTTTTTGGTTAATTTTGAGAATATGACCAAATGTTTTAGTATTTTAGAGGTAGATGAGATCAGAATATAAATGTTTTAGTTTTTCTTTCCCATTCATCTGTTCAAAGTCCTCGTGTCAGTTTATTGTTTACTGTATAAAGATCTGAATGAAATGCCTGAGACTATTCATAAATACATCCAATACAATAGACCTTTATTCCCACAAATACAAAATTAACCGATACATATTTATATCAAGCATTCTATTCTGATGCGTTATTTCAGTTCATAACTTTGTTTGTAATATCATATCATCGGGTCAAAGCTAACTGATCTTAGTTATTTATCTTTGGGTACAAAGTTGTATCTCTTCAATTATCACAATAGATTATTACCTATATTATATAACCTCATTACGCGTCTAATTGTCCTCAATTAGGTAAGTTTGTTTACAGTTTGTTTCTACTAACCGCCCCGGCTTCGCACGGTTTTATTATACGTATAAACCTTCCTCTTGAATCAGTCTATCTATTAAAAAACCGCATCAAAATCCGTTGCGTAGTTTTAAAGATTTTAACATACATAGGGATATAGGGACAGAGAAAGCGACTTTGTTTTATACATTGTAGTGATAGTAAAGTAGATCTGCTTGCAAATTGGATATCTACACGTGAATACTTAAAATTTTTGGGTCCTCAAATTTGACGCCTCAGTTTAGCTTTTAACTGCCAATTTCAACAGAAGCCTCATCTTACAAATTACAGTTGTTATCATCACCAGTAGCGCCACCTCTGATTCCAATGAGATCATTTTGAGTCAAGTGTCGGACTTCGTCACCTGAACGCTATATGCCTTCAGCTTTGTCATTGTATCGAGTCGAGACCACCTAGGATTCCACAGTCATTACATCAAGTAGGATGTAGTGAAGATAACATCCTACATAATTTATTAGTGGTCAACTGTAATTGTGGCTTAGGGCTCTTTCATGTTATAAAGTCTGTTGTATAACTTGTAAACGAAGTTCATCGGGCGAATAAAGATCTTTGTGTTGTGTGCTGAAATGTCCATTTGAAAAGTTTTGAAGTTGCATCCCTTTTTCTTTGATTACTTTCTTGTATACTTTCTTGTATGTCACAGTTCAAAGAAGGTTCAAAATGTCGATTACAAAAACAGTACCAACCTTTGCACCCGTTCAGTAGTTTTTGCGTGAAAGAGGAACAAACGTCTATCCATACATCTATACAAAATTACCTACTATTTTATCATTTATAATAATTTATAACGATAAGGATTGTTTACCTAATTCGATCCATTCTTGAGATTAGAAAATGTGATAAAAAACTCTATGATAATACCTCTCTTTAAAATCCTATCGCACACGACCCAATTCTACGGTAATTCCTTCACGTTGCAAGCCATCAGACTCTGGAACGCTCTTCCTGTTTCCGTCCGACATGCCAAATCTGTTCTAATATTCCAATTTAAAGTATGTTCTTTTTTAATTCCTTTATTTTATTGTTAACCCTCTTTACTTTCATAGTTCCGGTTTGTATACTTTATGTTAATTTAACTAAATATTATTTTTTGTTTAGTCATATCTCACGCCACCGTCAATTTCATAAATTTACCGATCCGATCAGCCAAAGTAGGCTTTAAGAGATTGCTGTTAGCGATTAGGCCGCCGATTATCCCACTCCAGATATAATTAGTATTAAGCTCTTGCTCTTTAACATCTTACGATGAAGCAATAAAGTTATCATCTATCTATGATCTATCCTTTCAATTCGACCTTTTTGCAGAAATAGCAGTATTATTTCTGTAAAGTGCCTCGCGCAGGTAGAACAGTAGTTTACCATTATGAATACATCCTTTGATTAGCTAACAACTAACAACACAGAATGTGTTCGTTCCGTTCTCAAGTAGGTACTACACCAGACAAACTCGATGTAAAATGTTTGTTAACAAATCAAGATACAATAAATAAAACTAGCTTGCTTGGCTTCGAGTATTAGGTATGCAACAATTACGAAAAGACAAGTTGCACATGGTAATTTGATTAAAAAACTAATAACTGACTTAAAATTTCACGCATCAAGAACAAATCAAAAACGAATCGTCAGATCTTGATCAATTTTATATGGGATCGCATAATAAGTACACGCTTTAAAATAAAAAAATCATGAAAATTGGTTCACCTAGAATTTTTTTATTATGACACAAATAAAACGTTGAATTGAGAAACTCCTCCTTTATTAAAGTTGGTGGAATGGTAGTAGTTTAGCGGTTTAGTCTTCCATTTCCACTTCAATAATGTTCTTGCTATACTTACGTATACACCATTATGTATGGTGCATGGTGGTCACTTGTTTTGAAAAGTGTATTATTTTAGGTTTATAAATGCTAAACATCGAATTTGGCTGGAGTATAGGTACAAATAAAGTAGTTATGAGTTGGCATGTGCAACATCCCGTCGCGGTGTGGTCTCATCCCGACCAACAATTAGCGCAGGCGCGCTGACAATTATCACGAATTTCCTGTGTCCAAACTGTAAATGTTCTGCGTATAGACTAAGAAGAATGAATCAGAAAATTTCAAATAAAGAATTTGCTCCCCTTTGTATAATAAAATCTATAATATAAAAATGAATCGCAAAATGTGTTGGTAAGCGCATAACTCAACAACGCCTGGACCAATTTGGCCAAATCTTTTTTTAAAATGTTCGTTGAAGTTCAAGGATGGTTTTTACGGCGAGAAAAATATGATATTTGACAAATAAATAAATTTCCCCGCGGGCGACGCTGCGGGGCGCAGCTAGTATCAAATAAAGAATTACCTCTCCTTGAAGTCGAGAAAGGTCCATAGGGAGGCTCACCGGCTTCTTAAAAAATTGTCTGAGCGTCAACAAAGCATACGAAGCCGCGAGCAGATGCTAGTTTAATAAAATACCGTCTCCCACTTCACAGACTGTATCAGTCCAAGTGGGCCGATTTGTCACACAAATGATAGACAAAACACCTCAGTGTGTGAAATTACTTCGAGAAATTTTATGAAGGTTTCTATAGAATGTGGGACGGAGACATTGAAAAGGTCAAAACATAAGTGATATTTCACACCTTACGCTGCCCTTTCTAATGTTTTGTTTGTAGTTGTGTTATTATATTACCCATACAATGCTTGATACTCATTTCATAAAATGCCCAAGTAAAAGAGAATATTTTATAAGTACATTCGTGGTCTCTATTTGAGAATATTTCGCTCGCCCTTAGCAAGCAGCCTTTGGATTTAGTTGACTATGAAGTAAGTAGATAGTCCGGCCTTCTGGCTTTAATTAATGATACATTGCTGGACAATTCACACACGATCTAGCTCGAAATTAAGCAGAGATTGTGTTATGTGTAGTACTATAAAATCATTCCTATTGTTTTAGTTTCAAGGTACCTCCGAAGGATCAATTCCCATACAAACGTAAAACTAAAATTAATTGTAGGTCGAGCATATTTTCCACCTATTTTATGCAGTTTTTTGTATCGGAATAGTATTAGGTATTATCTCTGAATTTCCTGTGTGCAAACTGTAAATGTTCTGCGTATAGACGGAATGTATCAGACAATATCAAACAAAGAATTTGCCCCCCTTGGAGCAGGAAATACCCCCCAACCAATTCTACCAATTCTTTCCTATTCTCCAATTATTTCCTATTAGGTATTATCGTATTATCCATACTTACATCATCGTTCACTCTTTTTAGTACATACTATGTACTCAGTGTTCGCTCTGTAACTCACTACGACTAATGATAAAATATTATAACTTATTATCCACTGCAAATTTATCTATCTACATGACCTTTGGTGACACACGTAGCTTATGTTCGTACGTACATGTCATATACATAAGTACTGAAAAAATAATGTCAGGGTCAAAAGAAACTGTAGCTGTTTTGCATTTGCGTTGGCGTCAATTTGTACAGATATTTGATATTTGCTGTGTCGTAATTATTCACACCCCCTATTGTCAATATTAGCAACTCAATTAGACTCTTCTTTTAGTTCTTCATCGTCATCATCAGCCCATATTAGTCCACTGCTGGACATAGGCCTCCCCTATTGAGCACCATAGCGCCGTCTTCAGCTTGACGCATCCAGCATCTGCCAGCAGTCTTTCGCATAGACATATCATTTATTTTCTACTATATGTCATCCCACCTGGCCGGAGGGCGTCCTACACTACGTTTGCCAAGTCGTGGTCTCCACTCAAGAACACTAGCTCTTATGTTATGACTTCCAATCAGATTTATTGAATACAATCCGATTTGACTATAAACCTCTTTCTTAGTCTGTTGAATAAGCATTTAAAAACTTGTTATGACTACGGCTACACTTCAAAATAAACTTAGTTTTATGATCAACTACCATCTGCCCGCGGCTTCGCTTGTTTTTAGGGAAACGTTTCAAGACTATTTCTATCCGATGAGAACTGACTTGTGGTATGAAAAGTAGCCCATGTGTTATTCCAGGGCTAGAACTACCTACGTCAATTCAAATTTCATGCCGATCCGTTCAGTAGTTTTTGCATGACAAAAGAACAAACATTCATACATCTATACATCCATACAAACATTTACGTTTAAAATATTAGGATCTGAATGTTAATTCTTAATTGTTTTGCCATTGACTGAAGTTTTTATTTTCTCTAATTGAGGTCAAATGCCTGTTAGCTTTACAACCCATGATGGATGCAAAGGAAATTACGTTTACAACGCGTGAACTATTATGAGCGCCATAATACGAAAATATACCAGAAAACAGAACACGATACGAATTAAAACTGTGTATTGCGGCCATTTGCGGCCGAGACGGCACCGTTTGTTTTTAGGTTTTTAGCTGTTTCTTTTTCCAAGTTCGGTGATTCGTCGTGAATATATTGAAATTTTATTTTATCACTACATATTATAAAACAAAGTCGCTTTCTCTGTGCCTATGTCCCTATGGCTCTATGTTTGCTTAAATATTTATAACTACGCAACGGATTTTGATGCGTTTTTTTAATAGATAGAGTGATTGAAGAGGAAGTTTTATACGTATAATAAAACCGTGCGAAGCCGGGGCGAGTCGCTAGTATTGTATAAATTGCAACGAGGTCTGGTTTCGAGCTTGTGCATAATATTTCGCGGTTTTACTACGACTCCTATCATAAGTTACATACTTTATGATAAACCAGCTTACCGCAGACAGTTCGTCGACAATCTATCTTTATAACCTTATTCTGAGATTAACCTTGTTGTTTAATTAAATCATACAGTCAAAATAATAAGCTGGGGTAAACGTGTTCTTGAGTGAAGACCGCGACGCGGCAAAAGTAGCGTAGGACTTCGTCCGGTCAGGTGGGGTGACGATCTGGGAAAGACTACAGGTAGATGCTGGATGTGGCAACCTGAAGACAACCCTATCTATGGACCTAATTTGGGGAGGCCTACCTATATCCAGAAGTGTATTCATATAGTTTGATGATGATTGCTTAGCTTGGGGCTAGATTCTAATGTGTGAATTGCGTTATTTATTAATATGTTATTACTGTTTACTACCTTATCTTGCTCAACCTTTTGCTTAGAGAATGTCCAAAGATCGCAGCTACAGATTTGTAATTAGCTACACCTTATGTGAATAGAATTTGTTGTGTAAACATTGCTTCATTATAAGGTCGTGCGATGTCAAATACATACAGAAAATCATCAGCAAATTGTAGGATGAATCTTCTAGTTAATTTTATACAATGAGAGGTAATTCCTAATTGGCGTAATCACAAATGGGGATCTTTAACCTGACTCGTGGTTTGAAAAGTCAAACGAGCGTTGTTTGACCCTAGTGCCAGAAGACTGCTTGTTACATGCTCTATCATCATACCATCATCAGGTTAAAGAAAATAATGATATTCACGGAGGGTTTCCAAGTTTAAGCAATCGAGGAGAATGGCACTTATTGTCATGAGGCTAGCTATAGTTAGGACAGGTTTTCAATTATTGGCGCGTCTAATTCTAAAATGTTTTTATTGCTGTATCATTGAACCAAGACGGTCTTGAATGAAATGAACCGTGGAATCGAAATCAGCATTCAGGAACAGCAATTTCTAGTTTTATGGCTTTGATTATATTCTAACTGTTTCAGGAAATACCTTTGTCTTTGATTTGCACAAGCAATTTGCCCCTCGAGCACCGTAACCGATACCTTTCAATAAAATTGCATTACTGGTATTGCTTTGCTGAGTGAAGCAACCGCAAAGACAATGTATCTTTCATCACCAAATATTATCTAATGTATTCGTGATATTATTGTGCTACATGTTCAAATATGTGTACCTACAGCCACCGTATTCTTCCGCTGTAAACATTGACGAATCCTTTGTATACAAAAGTATCTATTCATCTTTCTCATCATCATTGTAATTGCTTTATTGTTATTGACCAATTGCTTGATCAGATGCTGTCAGTTTAATTATTTGATTTATGATACTCGCTATGTCAATGCCGGAGCAATTAATTGGCTTGATATTTTTGTCTCCCGAATAAGATTTCTTTGTTCTGGCCTGCCTCGGTGGAGCATAAAATTACGAGCCAGCTCACAAAGGAATGAGGACAAGTTTAGCAATAGACTCCTGACATCTCTACATTTGAAGATCATGAATATCGATTTGAAAGATGAATACTTAATGAACACAGCTTCTTTATATTCTGCGATTCTTGTCATTGCAAATAGACATAAAACGATAATAAATAACACATAAGAAAAACACACAGCATCATCTATCTCAAGCTAAGACCTTTAGTTATAGGTACTAGATAATTGATGTATAAATAAACTACGTAAATATACATTTAAAGAAAGAAAACCATTATCCTGAACTTAATATTTTAGTTAAGAGATATATTAATCGATTCTTATTAAAAGGTCAAATAATTGAATTAATTTGAACTATTTTACCTGAAATTACTTAATTTTTTATTGCTTTGCCATCATTACCTACGTTTATCATATCTTTTAGATGAATTCAATAATCCATTAAATCTGCAGATCGTACAAATGTTTGTGGAGAATATTGAACTCCCATGATGTCGACACACAAAGCCTTATACATCTAAAGACTTGTAATATTAATAACTTAGCCTAATCAAATCACTTTTCTCATCGATCCTAAGCCTAACATCACCTGTTATAACACCGCTCATGTAGTAGAGTAGGGCAATAGTTTTCGGAAACACTCACTTCCTCATACATAGCCTACAGCTGTGTATCCATGACTCAAAACGGATGGTTACAAAACACATAGCCAATTTTATCGATCAAACATCTTCCGTATAAGGGTAATCGGCTGTATCCTGCCAATAATTCCAATCAAGCATCCCAGAGTAAAATAATAAATACATGGTATCTTATTTACACATGAGAACTGAATATAATTGCATTCTCAAGGCGACGGGTGATGCGCATGCGCAAGCGACCTTTGAATGTCTTATATCATCAGTGCAAACAATTAAAGATTACTTTTGATGTTGCTCAGTGATGCAGGAGGAAACGTCTATGGAACAATAGGCGCTTTGAGTCTTGAAAATAAATCGTTTTAAATCAGATTCTAGCTAGTAAATTACGTTTCAAAAATGGTTTCGAGTACATTTTTCTTTGAAACCATTCATTTCTTTGAGATTTTGTGAATAACAAGTAAATAATTCCAAACAATCCACACAGCACCATCTAGTGTCAAGCTAAGCAGAGCTTGTGCTGTTTCTAGATGAGACATACAAGAAATAAAATTAACATTGTTGTTTTTATTGTAGATAGAAAACACCCAATACCCTGCGACAAATACTTTCAGATCGTACAAACGTTTGTCTGGTAGAGATCGCTTTTCAGCGATAAGACCGCCAATTGTCACTTAGTATATATAAGTAGTTTTATTGTATATTGTTATTTTCTATTTAAGTGTGCAATAAAGTATTTTCTATCTATCTAAACGTTTATCCCAATCCCAATGGAAATCAAACAATGTTTGATCAAACAATCCGTGAGAAAATATTTAATTTAAGTCCTCCTGCGACGCGGATTTTAAAATTTGTTTTATGTTGACAGAGAGTTTGTGCAGTAACGAATGATTAAGTTATCAAGAAGTATAAAATCATTCATAATAACATTAAAAAAACATAAAAAATACTGAGTTACTCCTTCTTTTTTGACGTCGGTTAAAATATGTAGTTCAGGCCGTTACAGTCACATCCCACATCTGTTTCTTTGGATTGAGTAATCCGTCAGTTTATGTCGTGTGGAATGTCGCTCCACAAGTCTATTCCGATGAATTAAGTCGAAGTGCTGAAATGCCGGCCGAATATATTACAGTTTATACTTACGCAATTGTGGAATTGATCATTTGTACTGCACGCATTCTCTGTTGTCCTTGGATTTTATCTATGAAATGAAGCATTGCTATGTTAATGAAAGTGGCACAACGGTCCCCTGTGACCCATGTATACAGCTCTTGCAATTCAGTAAATGAAATCGGTGATTATTTATACTTACAGTCCCTTTCCCTGTATACAAAACTCACCCTAAGGTATAAACATAATTTTCGTATTTGTATCTAATGGAATTAAGTTATTTCTAAATGTATTAGGGAAAACCATTCGAAAAATAAACCATTACGCGGTTGGGATGGGATTTACAAATAGAATTACATCTTTCCCAACGTCATAGGACGAAGAAACCAATAAGCAATACCAGAGGAAACTCATAGCAGTTGCAATAACTTTGCCATTTTATATCTGTCATTCACCAATGCAACATCGCTTGTAGATATTAAATTCTATTTGAAATAGCTGTAAAACTTAACGCTGAGCTCGAATGCGTTTTAGATTGGTAGCGCATTTAACTCTGCTCGCCTTCTAAAACCATTACTTTCAGTTTCTGTTGCATTCTCGAGTGGACTGGAGAGACAATTGGTCACTTAGAGGATCTTGTTCTCATGTCCAGTTAGGACATCTAGAGTTATCTAGAGTTCATACTTCCTTATAGGATAGAAAACTACGGTAGGCTTGTTCTCGTTAAGAAATTTGACAGCATAAACTACAAAAAAACTTATATCAAGCATTATTTAGAAGAAATTAAATAACATCGTAATAATTTTCGATTTCGGCGGGACTTGAAATCGTGAACCTCAGTACATTAATGCGCTAACCAACTGCGCCACGAAAACAAGTGACCACCTCATCGAAAATCTTGGCTTACACACTATAATTTTATAAGCCTTAGTATTTAGAAGAATCTTTATAATAAGCTCAACCATTCTCACATCATCATCTAGCTAGCTAAACTGTGCTTGTTTTATGGTTACTAGATAACTGATATACCTAATAGCAGGCTTACTTTTGATGAAGTCTTGTCCATTTTCATCTCACCATAGCGCAATAGATTGGCAGTTTTAGAAGTCACCTAATAACTCTTTTCTTCTCCAGAACAAGTGGCCAGCTCCGCAACACGCTCAGCAGAGCTAGGGAGCTTTGCGAGCGATGGCGCAGCGGCGGTGCCACCACCCCACCAGCGCCGCCTCCCGACGACGAGGGGGGAGGGAGGCTGTCGCGATGGTTCAGCGTGAGGCGAGGCTCAACACACCAGTACGAGATGCACTCCCATGACGGTGACAAGATGCCCAAGCTTCCTGAGGTTTGTTATTCTGCTGATACTAATCTCATCATGATAATGTTCCCCGTGTGTGATGCTCATTTGTTATTATGCTAATCTCAACATGCTGATGTTCGTCTCTGAATTTCGGTAGCGTGATTTCATACTCATTTTTTATTCTGCTAATCTCAACATTTTGATGTTCCTCGCTGAATTTCGGCTACGTGGTGTGTTGCTTATTTGTTATTCTGCAACTCAACACGATAAGGTTCCTCGCTGAAATTCGGTCACGTGGTGTGATGCTCATTTGTTATTCTGCAAAGCTGAGCATTATGATGTTCCTCACTGAATACCGGCTACGTGGTGTGATGTTGATTTATTCTGCTAGTCTCAACATGATGATTTTCCTTGCTGAATTTTGGCACCGTGGTGTGATGCTCATTTGTTGTCTGCTAATCTCATCATGATGTTCCTCTCTGAATTACGGCCATGTGTTGTGATGATGTATCATGAGACCATTCTGTCAGGAACCTGCTAAACTTCGGCTAAGATTGCCTGAGGTTTGTATGATGCCAACTATAATTGTCTTCTTTTGGCGGCGTTTTGGCACGCACAATCACATCCCAACATTCATGTGGTTTCTTTTGTCTTGAATTCACTTTATAGTTTATTGCCCTCTCTAGAGGAAGCTACTCATAATAACTCAATATAAACCCAACGCACGATGCCTCATCTAAAAAGCAAATCTTTAACGGCTCTTGGATTTCAAGGTCATATATGTACATTCAAGTTCACGTCTATAGGCAGGTAGGTACTAATGAATACAAATTGTTTAGAAATACTTTAGTCTTGAAACGATTACCTTTTGTTTTCAAAATCATGAAAGCCGAAGCTTATGCATGACTGACCATCTTTAGTTCTGAACATGCAAGGCTTAGCCAACTTTCTTCAATACCGTTATCTTCATAAAATAAATGATTGTTCTCATCATAGTCCATTCAATGCGAGCAGTTTCCAATTAAAAGAATAACTTCTCTTGTGCCACGCATTACATTGAAGTTTAACAAATGAAACGGACGTTGTGCCGTACAAATTGGTCATTGACTCATGAGTCCCGGCCAACACGATGACATTTCTGGAATTATAATGCTCTTTTCATTGACTTTTATCCTTCCATTTGTTTTGTTCAGTTTAAATTTTATTATGTTGTCCCATATGATACATAATTTATTATTTAGATGAATCATGATCCTTCGATTGGAGTAGACATTGAATACAACCGCAGTAACGTGTCGATCGGCCGGACGCGTCTCGTCTCGCGGAGGTCTCGAGCCGCTAAACCAACAAATCTATTTTAACATGTGATATAATGATGTCAGCTTGGTATCCAGTGAGCTACAGTAGTGGATTCATGTATACAATTGTAATTTTCTTCATTCAGTTTATTTTTAGTGTTCCCGCGTGTTAAACGTGCGATGCGTAAATGTCAAAAGTTCTAGCACAGTTTTCGCTGTATCTCACGTTATTTACCGGCCATGTTTTGTCCGTCGTGTATGAGACTGCTTCACGAAAGGGCCGAGTACACTTTGAATTTCACAGTAAGTCGTGTGATTCGCTTGTGTGTGATACTTTTGACGTTTGCGTGTTTGTGTGACTGCTCCGATGACGCGATTCGTGACGCTTTTGCGTCGCGAGGCCGTGGGTTATGTGACGCGAAGATTATACCGCGTCCTTGGAATCTATTTCCCAATTCCGAATCGAATCATCGGAGCTTGTGTTCACGCGGAGTGGTAATAGAAATGTGCGTGTATGTTCCAGTTGGAAGAGGATCTGTTCTCATGCGGGGGTGCTCATGAGGTGCGAGGGGGGCGGGTTCCCCCTCCCTCGCTGGGCAATCCCCCCGACGCCCTGACGTCGGTGCAACAGCGCCGGAGACACGTCGTCGCGGCCATCATACACAGCGAGAATTCCTACGTCGCTACACTACAAAGACTAGTCAACGTAAGTGACAATTTAGATCCAGTTAACTAATCGAGTTCAAGGAGCAACAATTTCTTCTACGAACATTGGCGTATGTAGGTTCACTTTGAGGGTACCAGGACCTCATGAGATTTTCTGCGAGTTTAATACTACACAGAGATTTTGCATGAAAAAAAATGTTTGCCAACTACGAGTAAGCTACGAACTTGAGCGTTTACGAGCCTTTTAAAAATCTACATTTCTTCACCTAATGCCATTGCCAATCAGGCCATTCTGGGATGTCCCCCTATATATACGCCAATATCTACGAAGCCCCTATGATCGACACCGAACAAAAACATTAGCATTGCAACGCAGACAAAGGCGTTCCAATGATTAATATGGCTGTGACCTTACTAGAAAATGCAATCACCCCTTTACGGCTCAACAGATTCATATTCCCAAGCTTACTATTGTTCATTATCCAGGGTCAGGCAACAAAGACTCCCCATTAGAAAGCCGTGTCTTCATCGATTCGCAACAAGTTCGTTCTACAAATAGCAAGTAATTATCCGTACATGGCGCTGTTTAGACATTTGCATTGCGCAATTATCGTTTACCGAAATAAGCACAACACTGAAGCACATGATAGAGAACCAGTTCGTCCCCCCACCTCTTACCCCCTCGAAGTAACGTACGCTGACATTTCTCATGCCGGTGAAATTCGTGATCGGGAAGGAAACACGTTTAGATTGATAGCTAAACAAGCTACAATTATAATTCAATCATAATAACGACAGTTCCTATTACATAACCTAGAATGTTGGCAACATTCTAGGTGTCACGTGTCAGTGCGGTGCTGCCACTTTTGTTTTCTATCAGGTGTGACAGACGGGATTACTCGTTTAAAACGTAATTGCAATTCGAGCCTCGCAACGGTTGCTACGTGTTATTTAATTTCAAAGGCGGACCTAACAGGTTTGGTTGTCAAACCAGGCCTAGATAATATTCCTCACTGGATTATTATTATTATTATTATTAATGCTAGACAACCCACTCAGAACCATCTAGTCCTAAATTAAGATACAGATTCCCGGGGTAAATAATTCAATATTTTTATTTGGTTCCACTGATGTGACTTGAGAAAAAAATGCAAAACAAAAAAATCATGATAGTGTAATTTTACACATAATTTGATCAAGATCTTAGGAACCCTACGATCTTTTGAAGTGACTTATGTTTTGATTCGTAAGTTATTACTAATTTTATAATTCCTTTAAACCAATTTCTCAATTACTTGTGGAGTTTTCTTCTAAAGAACAATAATTTTTAAATTCTGCTCTTACCTTTCCAAAAAGGTATGCTCCCGCCTCTTTCAACGCGAAATCCTATTCATTAATTAAAATGATATTACTCGTTCGTAAATAGCAAACATTCAATGCTGAATGGCTATTACGCAAGAGCTTAGAGAACCTGTAGCTTGTTATGAATTTATTGCTGACATGAATTTTACAAAACCTGTTGTAAACGGTCCACTTTGTGTGCCATCGTGGGCAACGCCCCTTTTGCATGACAGATGTCAGTTCTGAGAATTCCTAGGTTACTCATTTAAATGTTAATTTCTCTTTTTGGGATGTTTTCGCTCTTTCACTATTCTATTCTTGTTAGATCTTAGAGTTAGTAGTTATACATAGGTGTAGCTTCAAAGAAATTTACCTATGTCGATAATTTAGCTATGAGTTAATACCAATTATTAAACCTCGTGCGAACTCTTATGTTTAGTAAAAACATAGGCTCTGGCTCATAAGGTACTTCTAATAGTTTTTTAACAATTTTATCTTCGACGAGACTTAGAACTAACCTTTTAAGTCCTATCTGAGTAGATTTTTTTGGCAATTTTAATTTCTTATGTTTATTTTTTTCTATTATTCTAAAAAACTAGTATTTACAATTAAAACAATTGAGTTAACTGTTGCAAAACTCAACTGATCCATATCAAGCTATGTTGTTGATACTTGTTTTGTTTCTATTCTTTGATTGTAATTTTCTTTGTTAAGAAAAATAAACACATTTCTTAGAATTCTAATACAGCGATTTCTCTTCCGTCTCGTTAATTTCTATAACATGACAGATAACTAGACACGGAGACGCGACAGACTTTTGTTTAAAACTTGAACAAAACTATGTAAATAACCAACTTTTACTCCTTTGTGTGTTCAGTTTATGAGGCATAGATTTGCATTCGGGGCGGGTTGAATAGGCCTTTACAAAGCGGGGTCAAACGTACTTCCACTATTAAACGAACCGATCTTGGCATGAGATAAACTCTGATGCAATTCGACTGGTAGTAAACTTCGTCCTCCGGGTTGGTTGCATAGCACTGTCATTTTATGACAGTTGACAGCGTATGCCACTTTACTCTTACACTCGTTCCATGATCTTATATAATCTGTTCTACATGAGGAACCATGGCTTTAGACTCGTCATTTTACCGAAATATTCGATAAAGGCGCAAACAGGCCCTAAAGTGACGCCACTCCTTATTCTATCATATAATTCCGTTAAACCAAGGAATTTCCAAAATTCACGCGTACAGTTATTAAACCTATCATAAGCTTTTTTTTAATGCATCTGAAGTAGTTTCATTTTTTCTAGTTGAGGAAGAGACACGAAGTTGCTTTTGGTGGCAAAACACTGTTTTCGTATCTCTTCCTAAAATAGATAGATATAAAGTGAGAGAAGAAGGAGAAGTAAGTTTACACACAAGTAGACATTACATTTATATCTAAATCCAACAGGAAAATATGTTCTAGTATTACGCATTGTCGTGCTTGCTTTTATGACTGTTTACATAATATCTCATTGCTAAGTTTGTTGCACTCCATACATTTTATAAGGGAACACACCCATACTACGTGACGTGACCCATTATTTTCTACCCCCTCGGTAGACCACCTGTAATACCAACTTTGGTAATACCCTCCCCGTCTTATTTTCACATGTTATCATAAATTTTAAGCGTTTTTTGGACTTTTTTATCTTTTCATCTGAAAAAAATGATTAAGATCCAATCATCTTTTTTTTCTGATAAAAAAAGTCCAAAAAACGCTTCAATATTGTTTTTATATTTCGTTATAAAAAGCACGAGTAGACAATATTAAATACGTGACTAAAACCTACAATCCTCCCCCCGCCCTTGTAACCAAGCGTGACATTTTGAAGACCCCCTCTGAACGGGTATAGTATGGGTAGGTACGTTCCCTAAAATATTTAAGACAAGCATACACTTTATGTATAATGCTAGTGTTCCTAAGTATCGTTCTGTGATGCTCATCTTATGTTCAGCTTTCACCACTGTTTGCTTGAGCGATTTGAATATATTTCATGTACAATCGAGGAAGAAATGCTTTGATATTTATTCAAAAAATAATATTGTTAACTATATGCTCACCGCGGCTTCCCGCGAGTGAAAAGCGGTGAAAATAAGGCTATGTTTTATTCCAGTTCTAGAACTATTCAAATTTTGAGCCCGATCCGTTGGCGTGAATCTTCACGAGTTACAAAAATCCATCCGTCCAAACTTTCGCATATGAGTTATGCACCGACGATTGCATCTGAATCAAAAAGCAAACAGTTAACAGTTATCAATCAGATCAAAGCATTATTTCCCTGACATTACCTAACATCGTATCGCTTATTTATTTCATGCTTCTGATGATCACGCTTGAATGTCATGCAGAGAATGTAAGTTCATTGTATTGTAAATTATAACTGCTTAATAGTAGTGTAAATAATAATATTCATTGGAAATACTCTGTTCTGGTTAAAAAATTATAAATTTCATTTACATCTTTTAAGGATAAGCCACAATCACAAATAATAGCCATCATAAATTCATCTCTTATGCTTACTTAAATTTGTAATTGAAAAGTGTAGGTATTAGGCCTTATAAAGTTATAGTAACTATATTATGATTATTTTTGCAAGTAAGTATTATGTTTAAAAATATTTTAAGTTAAACAAACACGGCACATGATTTGACAATATAAATAGTTTAGTTTTATACAGATCTTTATTAGGATAAATGCGTATTGAAGCTGACGCAACGCAAAACAAAGACTAAAATATAATTAAGTACATTATTTATCAATCCATTTACGATACAAATTATTATAAAGTCATGAGAGTCAATGCATTCTACAGTTCCTTATACGGTACCTTGGTAACTTTAGTTATGACAACAATGGTCAAAGTGCTTTGTGTAACGTGATGCAATCTAGGAAGCGATCTCGAGTTATTTTCATACAAAACATTAGTTTAGCTGATGGCGAATTGTTGATATACGAGATTATGTTTGAGGACTTATGCGTGGGCACGATACCGGTGCAAAATTATTTTAAACTAGCGACCCGACCCGGCTTCGCATGGTTTTATTATACGTATAAACTTTCCTCTTGAATCACTCTATCTTTTAAAAAAAACGTTGCGTATTTTTAAAGATTTAAGCATACATACGAACATAGGGACAGAGAAAGCGACTTTGTTTTATACTATTTAGTGATTTACCTGAAGAAAAACTAGGAGAGTCTTTAGGATGCAATAAAGATACAGGTTTTTCGGTACCGATATAACAACTATGATAATACAAACTAACTACGAACGTAGATAAATACTATTCGAATAATTAATTATAATAATAATTTATTGTACCTACTATCTTGTAAGTGGCCTATTACATAAGGTCTGCTTAGCTGTGGCTAGATGATAGTGCGTGAATTTTCCAGCATTATTTATGTAGCTTAGCTATGCTTCTTATATACATCTAAACTCTTGGAAACCATTGTAAACTCTTTTTTTATTAATCCAAAGTAAATATATTTTTCGGAACCTATTAGGAGTAGGTGCCTTACTTACCTAATGAGATAAGTTAATTAGGTTTTAGCATCAAGGTCTCTTTATTGTTCCATAGGTTATGTTACACTTATTAGATAATTGTGGATTTATTTCGTGGCATTGTAACGTCAGATAATAAAAAAAATATAACGTAAAATAGATTTTATTTATGTTGTGTGTTAAATGTATTTTTTCGACTATGGGAGTAACACAGTCAATTTGTCAAAATTCCTTTCAAATAAATAAAGAAAATAACTCTTTGAAACCAACTTCAAGTTAACCTTAAAGTCACAGTTCAAGTGCGTCCTCTCGACTTGTCAAAACCAACAGTAGTTACCATGTTTACTTAATATTCAACACACGCTTAACTATTTTAAGCTATGACGGACTTAAGTTTTTGTTCTCGCCTTGCTGACACCACAGACAACATCATAGCTGATGAGTATCGTATAATAGAAATTAACATTTTGAGTTGTATAGCCTTCTGTAGTGAAGTTTTTGTGGCATAAATGACTGTCATGTAAAATCCTACGTCGTATTTTAGTTATTTGTTTCTTTAGTTTTTATGGTTCCGTACCCAAATTGTAAAAACGGGAGCCTATTACTAAAACTTC
Source organism: Eupithecia centaureata (assembly GCA_944547425.1). NCBI lineage: Eukaryota > Metazoa > Arthropoda > Insecta > Lepidoptera > Geometridae > Eupithecia > Eupithecia centaureata. The sequence continues at coordinate 2,891,678 of OX155697.1, forward strand.
GCTTTCTGTCCGTCTGTCTGCCATAGGGTTGCCAGATCGAAAATTACCACGTCCGACAAATACAGCTAAAAAAAAGATCGCCAGCCAAATGCGGTCTAATATCCATGAGCTGGCGCATTCTAAAAAAAAGTCCACCATTGCGAGTGGTAGAATATTATGTGCTGGGGCTTCAGGTCTGCCAGTCCTGAAAACCTACATTTCTAGTAGGATTTTCGAAATCCGGGACAATCAAACCTAGTTACTGGACACGGGAGAAGACGCGAAATTCCGGGACAATCCCGGAAATCCCGGCGATATGGCAACCCTAGCTGCCACCAGGCTGTATCTCAATAATCGCGACAGATATTTCTGTTGCCGCTATAACAACATATACTAAAAATAAAATAAATAAGGGGGGGTCCCATACAACAAACATGTTTTTTGTCGGTTTTAGATATGTGCTAGTTAGGCAAGGTACACAGAATATATCTATGTGTTCTTCTACTATCCCCACGCGTGGGATTATCGCGTTGGAAACTAAATTTAAAATTTTAAAGATAAATAAAATGTATGTATGTATGTCTTTTAAATTTTACAGCATTGCCTTTTACAGCATCCATTTTGTTTGGTTAACTATGGAAAAAATACAAACTAAAAAATAGTTTTTAGCTAATAACATGTAAAGGTCAGCGCGTTTATAAATCGATTAGATAGGATTATTATTATATGTACAAAAACTAATAAATAAACTTAATGATTGGTAATTTTTTAATGTCTCAATTTGGTGCCAAAGTGGCAAAAACAAACCAATTGATTTCTCGTTAAGCTATTACTATTAAATAATTCTGGACAATCCACACAGCATCATTTAGCCCCAAGTTAAGCAGAGCTTGTATTATAGGTACTCGATAACTGATATACTGACATCATTCAATAAATAAATAATTCCGGACAGTCCACACAGCATCACCTAGGCCTAAGCTAAGCGGAGCTTGTGTTATGGGTACTAGATGACTGATATACTTAATACAATACATTACTTACATAGATAGATAGATATTTTTTTTATTATAATTCATTCCAAATATAGATATTTTTCTATCATAGACAGAAAACACCCAGAACATAATTTGCAGTGTAAACATTTGTTCCAAGGCTAATGGAACCCGCAACATCTAGCGTCGCAGGCGTACTCTCGCTCGCTACGCCAATGAGATCGTCATTATAAAAATATCTGTGCACCTTCATACAGAATGTTTATTTTACCATAGTTATAAATACATAATGCTGGACAATCCACACAGCACCATCTAGCCCCAAAGTAAGCTACTCAAAGCTTGTGTTATGGGTACTAGATGACTGATTTTTTAAATAGATTATATACATAGATAGATATTTTTTATTATACATAGAAAACAGCCAGACCAACGGAAAAAAATTGTGCAGATCGTACACAAATCGGTTCTGAGGCGAGGTTTGGACCCGTAACCTCTTGCGTCGCAGGCGGACTCTTGCCCACTAAAAGCGGTATTACACTACACGTTATTCAGGGCCCGGTAGTTAGGGCAATTAGGGAGCAAGGCTTGCCGGGTCCGTTCCTTAGGGACCCTAATACACCACTCTCTAGGTTAGGGTCCCTGAATATCGTGTAGTGAAATAGGCCTTTAAGGTAGTCCTTGCTTGAATATTGACCTTTGAAACCTCTTTCCAGGACTACAAGAAACCTCTAGAAGAGAGCAGCCCAGCGATCCTGAACGCCGGTAAAATACAGACGCTGTTTCACCGGCTACCCGACATTTTGCAATGCCATCTGCATTTCCGCACCGCATTGGCAGACTGCGCGCGCACGTGGGATCGCGATGAAAAAATTGGTAAGTTATCCTATCACTACATAGTATAAAACAAAGTCGCTTTTTCTGGTCCTATGTCCCTTTGTATGCTTAAATCTTTAAAACTATGCAACGGATTTTGATGCGTTTTTTTTAATAGATAGAGTGATTCAAGAGGCAGGTTTATACGTATAATAAAACCGTGCGAAGCCGGGGCGAGTCGCTAGTTGATCAATAAATCATCATCTTCGTCATTAACCTATACTAGACCACTGTTGGATGTAGGCATCCCATAGCGTCCTGTCTTCAGCTCGCATCCAACATTTGCCTACACTATGCCGAGTCGCGGTCTTCACTCAAGAACACGTTTACCGTTATACTTTAAGATGATAAGATAAGATAATAGTATTAAATATGCCTAAACACACAGCCAAAATAAGTAGATAGGTCACAACACAAAAATATGGAGTTATTATTAATTAAAAACATGTTTACTGTATTACTTATTTTTATTATTTCACTGTGTGACATTTATTACTTTTATTATTTAAATGTGCATTTCTTTGACATATGGTTTATCATGCTTGACATCTATTCAGTTCATCGTGCCGCATCGTTTGATGATTAAATCAAAACAAAGCATTTAGGTAGGTACATGTGAAATTTAAAACAGAATACTAAAATTAGATGACTTTCATACTCGTTTCTTATTTTGATCATGCATTTAAAGATGTAAGTTTATAGATGTAGTAGTGTATTATTTTTAATAGGTTTTATTAAGTTATAATCTAGTAGCTAATCTAGCTTAGTATATTAGAGCACGCCTTGTTGTTGTGTTTCTACTATATGTACCTAGTTAGCAGGTAGAATAATGCCATCAGCTTTTTTTTATACTGGACAATCCTTATAGCATAATCCAGATGATATATTTCTGTTGAAAATTGTCTAGAGGTAGCTCAACTGATCCATATCAATACCAGTCGTCGCGTCCTCAAAACACTGACTGCATTATACGCTGTAAGGCAATGCTGATGCGCTGCCATAAAATAAAAAGAGTAGGTTAACCCGCTTTAATCATTTACATGCGGGCCGTGAACCGAAAAATATAAGTTTACTGCCAATAGACCGGAACATCAATCAATCCTGTGACATTTATGGCTCACTGGTTTTCTAACTCGGCTTTACCTATCTGAATGAGGAAAAAATATATTTATTTAGGTCGAGTTATATCAATGTAGTCGCGAGCTATGGAAAGAAAGAGCTATGCTCGGAGTTTCTCTGAAGGATAGGTTTCGAAAAGAATACATCCGACAGAGAACCAAAGTTATCGACATAGCTCAAAGAATACATAGATAGATAACTTCTTTACTGCACCATCAAAATTTGTAGTAACAGATAAGCTTAATACTAATAATTACAACTAAAGTGGCACAATCGGCGGCCTTATCGCTAGAAGCGATCTCTTCCAGGCAACCTTTGGAAAGAATTAACAAATTTAAGTGACAGTGGGCCGCCCTACTAAGTTATTTATAAAACAAACATTGTATTAGACACATAAGTTATACACTTGCTAGTGGTTTCTATTTCGCTTCTTCCACTAGTGGACAAAAAATTGAAGCGAAGGGGAAATCAAATATCACTTTATTTCTTAGGTTATTTTGATAAAAATGTACCTATCGTTTAAATCTGACTTGTCTAAGTGCTTATTTTGTAAGCCTAAAGAAATAAAGATATTGATTTACTTACTCATTTACTGAAGAACCGATAACAGCTGGGGTAAACGTGTTCTTAAGTGGAGAAGGCGGCGACTCGGCAAACGTAGAATAAGTGAGATGATCTCGGAAGACTGCAGGCATATGCTGGATGCGGCTGCATAACATAGGCCGCTACTGCAATTATTTATCATTATATTTTTATATCTGCAATCTACATAAATTTGTCACGAGTTGGGAATCGAACTGCAAACCTCAAGGGTCGCTAGAGGATCTTCTCTTAATGCGTCACAGAGGTCGTCAATCTTCGATAAACTAACCAACAAACATTTCATGTTTTTAACGAAGGATATAAATTAATACATTACTCCATCTACAAAACACATTACGAAAATGTTTCAGTAGGTGAAAACCTAAACAGTACCTATAAACCTACTGGCTTGGAATCTTGCAAAAATATAAAAACAGACAATTTATGAACCAATTTTTCCATCGTTGTATCAAATAAACATCGTTAATGTGTTTTGGAATAGAATTGGTCATCTTTGTGGAATCTCGGTGATATAAAAAATGGCGCCACAATATTTTTAAGTCATTCGTCTTCTGAAGAAAATAAAAAATAATTTAATTTACTGAAACATAAAATGTAGGTGTACAATAAACTTGTGACATTTATGAAAATATACGTATACTGGCAAGACGCCGCGACTTCGTCTGCGTAGAATTAGATTTTTAACCTTAATATTTTTTATACACTTCTATTAATTACTTTTCCTAAATGGAACAAAACCTCCCGGGTGGGCTTTAAATGATTTTTACAACGACACCACAGTCAAGTTTTTGGATAAAGGTGCCATATTTTGACTCTGAATTTTTGAATATACATAAAACTTAACATCTACTAATTTAAATTGACTTTACTGCTAAAAGTTACTTTTATTGGAAAATAAATAGGTTTCTTGCGAATGCCGACTAAAATCAGACCGTGATATCCATACCTTTTTAAAAATCATGATCTAAAAATAATTTCGTATTGAACAACATTTAGGTACAGTTACCTAAACGTTATTCAATACGAAATTAAATATTGTCATTTAACTCAAAAGATATTGAGCATTTAAAAATAATCAATAATCATTTATTTCAATAATTTAAAAATGTCAGTCTATCTATACACTAAAAAAGTAAACCCCGGTGTTGTGAAGCATTTCTTAACATACATTATATCCCACAATTATAAAGCCATTATGTTATAGTTACATACATTTAGAGGATTCGATTCCCGGGATTCGGGATCCCGGGATCCCGGCCCATTTTCGATCCCGAAAATTTCGGGATTATTTTTTCCAAATCCCGGGATTTTCGGGATTGAGAAAAATAGTAATAATAATCGTTAAAAATGATAAAAAATGAAGCTTTAAGAAACACAACACAATATTATAAACCTAAAATTATGCCAATTGCTTATCGGCACCATTAAAAATACCAAAAATCTTTTCATGTCGGTTGACACCGGTTTAGTTTTATTTTTAAATTATGTTTAATAAAAACAAGAATTCCTGCATTTTGTTATCAGAATAAGCACTTTTTATTAACAAATAGTACCATTTAAAATACCATATACCTGTTCACAAAAAAAGCATTCCTTTAACAAGTAATCAATTGCATCCTCGGTCGCATCGGGGTCAAAATCGATCTAAAATTATTTTTTGTCTATAATCACGATTTGCTTTTTAGTTAAAATAATTCGTTTAATGATCATTAAACTTTGTCTTTACTGACTGATAACTAGCGATTAGATATTCAGTTGCTTATTTACCTAAAGGTGGGGCAAAGACACAAAAAGGAGCTTTTAAAACCAACTTTTTCAGGAATCCTGATGAATTACCACTAATTCTAAACTTCCAGAAATTTCTAAAATGATGATGTTTTTTCGCCGGAATCTTTTTTATAAACAAAATAAAAGACACTTTTATTCTATTGCGTATTTCACTAAAGACATAATATACGATTTTTTTTGGAATTTCGTAAATAAAAATCATTACTGCTCCGGAAATATCGACTTAAGTGAAAAACGCGTCATAAAAAGTGTGTTTTATACTTGATTGACCTATAAATAAAAAGATTTAGTGTTGTTTGGTTTAATAGCTCACGTTGTGTCGTCGCTCAAAGTTAAGATAAATAAGCGCCCGAATATGCGATCACTGCCGATAGCGTTACCATTATGTGGTTAGGTAATTAAATTAGTATTTTGTACGTATCTACCGAGGAAAAGTAGACATTGAAAAAAGTATTTTTATAAATTTTTGTATAAGGTGCAGAGGGGCAATTCTGTACAAAAGAAATCAGTCAAAATTTTAAACAATCGTTGAGTTTCGTGAATTCTGGCAAATTGGTGCTAACTAATCATTATCCGACTTCTTCTTAATAGTGTTCATATAAAAGAAAATGCTGAAATTAATGGTGATAATGGTGGAAATGCCCGAATTGCCCCTCAGCGGGGCTTTTCTGGCAGGTGGTAATAATATTTGATCCTATGATGCTATAATACTAAAACTAGAAGCTTTACAAACTGGGCAAGTCATTACATCCAAATTTGAGTCTTCTAAACTCCTGAGAGTTGACGCAGGGTAATTCGGGCACCACTTTTTAGTCTCCCATACATGCTAGTGTTGAGGCTCTGACTATCGACATCGATAATAACGAACTCGGTAAAAGAAGTGGATATTAATTACATTATTAGTTTTTGAAAGTAGGTAAGGATTGTTGATTTCATGTTAAGTAAAAACAAAAAGTTTTTATCCATTAATTTACTTATTTAGGTAAGTAGTAAAAGCATACTTCATTATATTAACTGAATATAAGTATTCAGATAGAGGCACTTAGACAAATTAAACATTTTCCTGTCCTAAAGTGTCAGTATTTCTCTCAGTTGCCACGAGCTTGAATTTTTTTATCGACATTTACTTCAATGCTGTGGACATCACTGATTTTTTACAACTTCATAAAAACAGTCGGGCAATTTGGGCAGCCAACTCCGAAAAAATAACCTCCGATCACAATTTTGTGGAGAAATCATACCAGACATGAAAAACAAGGATTAGGAACGAAACAATTACATTAAAAGAATTGCCAGTTTAAAACAAGTATAATTAATTGCCTTGGAAAAATAGGCAAAAACCCCGCGAATACCACTAAATTCTGTAAAATTTGAAGACCTTGTCACAAGTGTCACTCAAAATGTCGACTGACAAAATGATGTTGTATATCGGTCAGTTAACGCGGTAGCAATTCCTTCTATAGGTGATTGAATGAACCGGTTGTTGCTCTACCCGAACATAGAGGTCTCTCTTGAGTAAAAGCTACTGAACCAAAAATATGATCATGTGCCATAATAGCCCCCCTGCCATAATTGCCCCTCTGCACCTTAATTAACTGAATAAATAAGTTTTTGTGATTTTAATTGATTATTTCTTTGTTTTTGAAAGTAAATAGAAGCTGATTTTCATATATTACTTTGATATTCTTACTTCGTCTACGATCCCGGGATTATCCCGGGATCCCGGGATCGCGTTTCATCAATCCCGAAATCCCGGGATTGAAAATAAAGACCGGGATCGAATCCTCTACATACATTACATACATATGAAAAATAAATGTCTACCTGTGCGAAGCCGGGATGGGCCGCTAATACATAAATAAAACAGAAACACTGACGATTATTTAATATAACAAAATGTTTAATTTGGAACGCCTCACAAAGCGCAATGTCGTTTATTATGTAAATCGGAACTGATTGTTCCGTTTCGGTACATTAAATATTATGAGTGAGCGCAACACGAATTTGTCTGTCATTTTTTGTAACCTTCTAATTCGCCTTACTGTAGAAGTTGTGTCAATTTGAAATGGATAGACGATTTTCGCATACAATTTCATGGGTTGAGTTCAATACACATATAACTAGCATCTGCCAATGGTCATTTATTTCATAAATTACTTGAATACACGTCACATATTTTTATTTATGTATAAAAAATTCAAGAAATAATATAAAAAAACACATTGATTAAAGAATAACTAAAAAAAATAGTATAAAAATCTCAAAGAAATATCATAAAATTAGAAGTATCTTCAGATATGCCCGCGTCTTCGCAGGCGTTATTTCTATAGAAACGTTTCCAGGCTATTTCTATCCCATGGTTACTAATTTATGGGATAAAAAGTAGATAATTCTGATAGATAACACACTCAAAAAATACAGTTGAATTGAGCGAACCTCCTTTTTTAGTCGGTTGAAAATGTAGTAAAATAGAATATATCCCGCTCTATTTTAAGTGAGTATTTGAATGACTAATTTCCTGTTTTGTCGTGTCTGGTCGCTTCATGACTAAGTCGATAACAGAACACGGAATATATATGTCACAGATGCACTGAAACATGTAGGTACGGTTTAGTAATAAGGGGTCTTGCCTGCAATTATATATTTAAAGGTATTGATATGGATCAGTTGAGCTACCTCTAGATATTTGCAACTGTATGCAGCCTGAAAGTGTTCCAATTGTATATTTTTTTGTATACTGTGATTTTGTTCTTAATCAGATGTGTAGCTTTTTTGTGATAAGTAATAAAATTAATATTATATATAGCTCGATTACCACTGACTGACTCGCTGATTGACATAGTTGTTCTTTCATATGATGAAAACAAGGCTCCTTCATGTGATTTGACGAGATCAAAAATAGCCTATGTTTTATTCCAAGGCTAGATCATAACCCTATCCGTTCAGTAGTTTTTGCTTGAATAAATAACAATCATTTATAACAACTTTTTCACTTAAATAAGTGTGATATCAGTTATCTTTTACCCATAACATAAGCTCTGCGTATCTTGGGGCTAGATGATGCATGAATTGTCCAGCATTATTTTTATTAATACATAATTAACAACATTTTTGTTTTCTATGTATATATAAAAATATCTATCTGTGTATATAATGTAATAAATATATCAGTTACCTAGTACCCATAACACAAAATTGGACTAGCTTACTTTGGGGCAAGATGGGGCTGTGTGGATTGTCCAACATTATTTCTTATTTATTTTTATTTTTTCTAATTTAACATTATTTCAAATCTATTTTTATTTTTTCCTTTACAGGTGAGGTCTTTCTAAGCGCGTTCTCAAAAGCAGTCGTCCTTGACGTGTATTCAGACTTCATCAACAACTTCTCAGTGGCTATGGAGTTAGCTAAGATGGAGTCGAAGAGGAAATCAGCGCTGGCTGACTTCTTGAAGGTTAAACAGATCAGCGCTCATGACAGGCTGTCGTTCTTTGGACTGATGGTCAAACCTGTGCAGAGGTTTCCGCAGTTTATTATGTTCCTACAGGTTAGTGAAGATCTAGGTTATCATAGACACACAGACACTGACCCGTAGACTTTAGTAATCATCATCAACCTATATTAGTCCACTGCCTTAGGCCTCCCCTAATGAGCCATAGCGCCCTGTCTTCAGCTTGACGCATCCAAGATCTGCCAGCAGTCTTTCGCTGATCGTCATCCCATCTGGCCGGAGGGCGGCCTACACTACGTTTGCCTTTAGTAATAACCTTTTTTAACTAGTTACTTTGGAATACGAATTTCCACAAATCCGCTCTTAAAGCCACACATAGAAGCCGTGGCCGGGCCGGAGGGGAAGGCGTTCCTATCGGTACCGCACCGCCACCGCCTCCCGTGTATGTGTAGACTTTCATATGATTCCATATGATACAACTCCCACGGCTTCTGTGTGTGACGGCTTTTAGCGGGTACCTACGTCCTAAAAGGAATTTCCACGAAAAGCTTCAGCTACAAAGGTACTCGTACCTCTTTTAATTACAGAGATTTCTTGATGAGTCACTCAGCTTTCTCTTTTATAAATATATATAGTTGTAGATGCCCATTTGTGCAAATATAATACAGATAGTAATAAATAAATTATAATCCAACCAAACATATAAATAAAAGTTACTGGACAATCCACATAGCGTCTTATAGCCAGTATATCAGTTATCTATCACACATAACACAAGTTCTATTTAGCTTGGGCACAGAATTAGATGATGTGAATTGTCCAGCATTTCTTTCAATTATTAAGTAATAAGGTGTAAATAGTTTTATCTTTACTTCAATTTAGTACCTACGTTAAAAAAGTATTTATGCTTATTTTTGTTGTATTTCCAGGATTTACTAAAACACACACCACCAGGGCACGCGGACCGCGTCGCGTTACAACGCGCTCTGACCAGGCTCGAGGCACTCGCCGAGGCTTTAAATGAGAGGAAGCGAGACGCCGAGCGGACACAGGTATGGAAATAAACTTAATAGCTTAAGGCGCAAACACGAGCTAAACTAGCTTCGCCACTTATTTTAACATATCATCATCATCATCAGCCTATATTAGTCCACTGCTGGACATAGGCCACCCCTAATGAGCGCCATAGCTCCCTGTCTTCAGCTTGCTGCATCCAGCATCTGCCAGCAGTCTTTCGCAGATCAGATTTTAACATATAATTATATTAGGAATTTCCAAAATTCAAACGTTCAGTGCATTTAAAGAGATACGAAGTTTCTTTTGGTGGCCACCAAACTCTGTTTTCGTTCCTAAAGTATACAAAATGATACTACTACAGAAAAGCTTATGATAGGTTTAATATCTTAACTGATTTTCTCTTCCCTTCAATCTTTTGTCCTAACCTGGTAGATACATATTTTCCTTCTTACAAATAAACATAAAAATTTGGTTTTAAGCAAAAAACTGTGAGCGGGCTAATCTTGTAGTCGGATCTTAGACCATAAGTGTCGTATCGTTATTATAAATAAATGTCTCTCTATTTATTAATGTATATCGTAGGCATTCCGTGCTGCGCTCAGACGACTAACGAGGAGCGGAGTCGCGGGCGCCGGCGGGGCCAGCACCGCGGCGAGATTCGGCGCCGCGCGTTTACTGGCCTCGAGGGCCGACAAGCGACATCTTTTGAGGCAGGACGATCTCTTGCAGTTGGTAAGTCTTATAACTTATAACTAGCGACCAAACCCGACTTCGCACGGGTGTATCTAAATATATAAAAGAAAGTCGTGTTTGTTACAACACTTATAACTCGAGAACGGCTAGACCGATTTTTATGATTTTTGTGTTTTTGGATTTGTTTTCGTCGGGAATAGCATATTATGTTTAAAAATATGATATTTGACAAATAAATAAATTTCCCCGCGGGCGACGCTGCGGGGCGCAGCTAGTTATACATATAAACATTCCTCTTGAATCAATCTATGTATTTATAAAAAAACGGCATCAGTAAGAAACCATGTACTTTTCCTCTTTAGGGACGCTTACATTTCATTTTAGTGATGTATTTTTAATAAAGGAACTATCTACGGACTTGGAAATACCTCTATGCTATCTACGGACTTGGAAATACCTCTATGCTCGAATTACAAATAATTTTGCTATTACGTTTGTATGGTACATATTATGTATATTATGTATATGCTTTTATAGTACATTATGTACTATAAAAGCATCTGTCACCGTCGCCTTAAATGCGCTAGATTTAGTGATATAACATTTTAAATCATACAAGTTCAAAAGTCTATCAAAGATCTTTAACTCAGATTCAGGGATCTATTTAATTTCTTTATATTTCAGTACTTAAACTAAAATGTAATTCTACCATCACAGGAGTTCCACGCATCCGGCGGCCTTTCAAAATGCAAGCCTCGCCGACTCCTGCTACTCAATGACCTCGTCGTCTGCGTGTCAGTCGGCGCTAGTGGAGAAGAATCGGAGCGGCTCGGCTTGAAGTGGGCTTATCCAGTGCAAGACGTAGAGGTCATCGATACTGGGACCTCGCCTACGCTGAGTCGGGTGCTTGCTCAAGGTAAAACTTACTTTAAAATCATGACAGTATAGCACAAATTGCCAAACGATGTCTCGCAATGTACCTCTGTTTATCGAGAGAAGACTCGGAGCGACTCGGCTTGAAGTGGACTTATCCATTGCCTATTGATACTGGAACCTAGCCTACACTGAGTTGGATCTTGCTCAAGGTAAAACCAACCCGAAAGTTATGACGTTAAAGCACAAATTGGTTTGAGAGAGCCCAGATCTCTCCTTATGCGATCGGAGACGTTAATATCAAATGCCATTATTATACCTCTATACTTAATTGTAGTGTTCGAAAATGGTCTACGATAAGCAGTTTTATTCCTTGTAGACCGCAGAAATTTCGCCAGAATCTGTGTCAGTTTAGGAGATTAGGAATGCAATAATTCGCACAACATCATCTAGCCCCAAGCTAAGTAAAGCTGGTCTTATGGGTACTAGATAACTTAGATAACTGTTTTAATCCATCCATACACATCCATTCAAACTTTTACATTTATAAAATTAGCGTTATACCTTTTCATTTCACATTTATTCACTCTTATCATACCTACAACACACAATTGCCCCCAGGAATAAACTGACACACAATTTCCCCCAGGAATGAACCGCAGCGGCAGCCTCCGCTCTTACTCCAGCGAGGCCACCACGAGCACATCCACTGGAGACTCTCTCTGCAGCGAGATGTCAGCTCTGATGCACGACTACGAGACTGTCTCTCGCATCGCAGACCTCGCCGCCTCTCTCAAGACTCCTTACGGGGAACTCGCGCCGGAGATGTTTAAGACTCTCTTGCAGAATATACAGCAAAGTATACAGGTATTATCTTACTGTATGTTTTATTCGACGCTCAGCGAGATGTCAGCTCTGATGCACGACTACGAGACTGTCTCTCGCATCGCAGACCTCGCCGCCTCTCAAGACTCCTTACGGGGAACTCGCGCCGGAGATGTTTAAGACTCTCTTGCAGAATATACAGCAAAGTATACAGGTATTATCTTACTGTATGTTTTATTCGACGCTCAGCGAGATGTCAGCTCTGATTCACGACTACGAGACTGTCTCTCGCATCGCCGACCTCGCCGCCTCTCTCAAGAGTCCTTACGGGGAACTCGCGCCGGAGATGTTTAAGACTTTCTTGCAGAATATACAGCAAAGTATACAGGTATTATATGACTCTATGTTTTATTCGACGCTCTGCAGCGAGATGTCAGTTTTGATGCACGACTACGAGACTGTCTCTCGCATCGCAGACCTCGCCGCCTCTCTCAAGACTCCTTACGGGGAACTCGCGCCGGAGATGTTTAAGACTTTCTTGCAGAATATACAGCAAAGTATACAGGTATTATATGACTCTATGTTTTATTCGACGCTCTGCAGCGAGATGTCAGTTTTGATGCACGACTACGAGACTGTCTTTCGCATCGCAGACCTCGCCGCCTCTCTCAAGACTCCTTACGGGGAACTCGCGCCGGAGATGTTTAAGACTCTGTTGCAGAATATACAGCAAAGTATACAGGTATTATCTTACTCTACTCTTACTAGTATTTGTCCGATCGCCCCGGGGTTCTTTATTTCCTTAAATATCTATATTATTCTATATTATCCTCGCGCAGAATATAACAGAATGCTGATTTTTAATAGATCAAGTGTTTCAAGAGAAAAGTATATAAGTATAATACAACCGTGCGAAGCTGTGGCGGTGGTGTGGGTACATAATAAACTTGATTAAAATAAAATGTTTTGCCAATGCAATGATAATTAGCACTAATAAGTATAGATTTATCGCTTCTATGAATACTGTATGTGCACGAACCTGTTATTTCAATCAAAATCAACATACTTAATTTGATTTGTTTTGACAATATGAAACGACTTCATAACTTGTTAAGGTTTATTATCCTTTAATATCCCACTTCTGAGCAAAGGCATCCTTGATTGAAAAGTTTAAAAAATAATATCTATTTCACAGAAAAAAGACGACGAAATGGCTTGGGTAGATTCCTGCTGCCTCCAACTCAAGATCCGAGGCCGCGACGAGCCGCTGACCTTCCGGGCGAGTGAGCCGGGCGCGCGACTCGCCTGGGCGACCGAGTTGAGACTCGCCCAACTCGCCCAGGCCTCCGCCAACTCGCCCGCTTGGCGGCTACCCTCCAACCAACACGCGCCTGCCCATAAGATGCCGCTGTTTGTGGCCGCTACGCCTGCCTATTCCTCCAAATATTTGACTGAGGTAGACACATAATTATTTTATCAGCTTCATCAGCCTATAATAGTCCACTGCTGGATATAGGCCTCCCCTTATGAGCGACATAGCGCCCTGTCTTCAGCTTGCCGTATCCAATTATTAATTATTTTGTTTAACGAAAATTACAATCAATCATTAGAAAATATTAGAACTAGTATAAATTTTTTAACCATTGAGCTAACTACAGACGGTTGCTAACAGTGAATGATAACTCAATTGATCCAAGCGTCCCCAAGACACTGGCTGCATTACCACGCTGTGTGGCGATGCTGATGCGCTGAGCCAGATACTCACCAGCTCTCGGGTCACACGTCGCATTGACCAGACTAGGAACTAGTTCTTCGTCATCATATTTTATAATAACTTTTGTATCGTCGACAAAGAATATTCAGTAAAGAGTATGTGTCATGGAATCCGGTAGATCATTAACATACAATAAAAACAACAGGGACCTAATATGCTACCCTGAGGAACGCCACGTTTATTTCAATCCCTTTCTGACCTGCTTTATAAAATTGTTTGTGTTATTTCGTAGTACTTTGGTGATTTGGTACATTGTTGCCTGTTATGTAGATGTGCTTTACCTCGTATACCAAGATAATCAAGTTTGTTTAACAATCCATCGTGATTTACAAAGTCGAAGGCTTTACTCAGATCCAAAAGATTATTTTTATTCTTAAATATATGTTGATTACAAGATAGTAAGGATTTATGAATGAATTGTTTTTTGCCTTTTAACAGGTTAAATGCGGATGCTTCTACACGTCGTCGGGTAGTCGCGGCGCGTCGATGCGTCGCGCTCGCTCGCTCGTGTGGGTGTGCGCGGGCGGCGCCGACAGCCACGTGGCCGTGCTCACGCACCGCGCCACCAAGCTCAAGACTCTGGTCACACTCGACCTGCCTGACACCAAGGTATGGAGGTCTTAGATTTGATACTGTAGCCTGTTATTCCAGGGTTAGAAATCATCATCAGCCTATATTAGTCCATACGGTCACGTTTCCATATTCAAATGCAATATGAATGCAGATATTCTCCTCTAATTTTACCAAAGAGTATGTATGCATAACCTTCGCTTTCCGCTTCAGTTAGGTTTCTATATTCCATATTCAAACGCAATATAAATGCAGATATTCTCCTCTAATTTTACCAAAGAGTAAGTAAGTATGCATAACCTACGCTTTCCGTATATTGACCTGCATGGTCTGGTCAGGTACGGTCATATTTCCATATTCAAACGAAATATGAATATAGGTATTTTCTAATGTTACGAAAGAGTATGTATGTATAAACTTCACTTTCCGTCATATTGACCTGCATGGTTAGCTACGGTTAGGTTTCCATATTCCATATTCAAACATATACGAATGCTTGTATTCTCCTCTTAAAAGGGTATTACACAACACGTTGTTCAGGGCCCTAACTACCGGACCCTGAATATCGTCCGGGCCCAGGTCCGTCCCTGAGGGACCCTAAATCTTATTACACCACTCTTAGTTAGGGTTATGGTCCCTGAATACCGTGTAGTGTAATACCCTTTTTATTTTACCAAAGAGTATATATAACCTTCGCCTTCCGTGATATTGACCTGCATGGTCAGCTACGGTTAGGTTTCCATTTTCCATATTCAAACGCAATATGAATGCAGGTATTCTCCTCTAATTTTACCAAAGAGTATGTATATAACCTTCGCTTTCTGTGATATTGACCTGCATGGTCAGCTACGGTTAGGTTTCCATGTTCCATATTCAAACGTATATGGAGTTTTTCTCCTCTAATGTTACCAAAGAGTATGTTTAACCTTCACCTTCCGTGATATTAACCTACATGGTCAGCTATGGTTACGTTTCCATCATCAGCCTATATTAGTCCACTGCTGGACATTAGGGTGGAGTGAAAAATATTTTTTTTCAATTTTAATTCTCCTGGGTTATCAATCGATGATCCATATTAAAATAATAATTTGGGCAAAATTTCAGCTATCTAAGTTAATATCTTCAGGTGGCGCATTAGGTTTGAATTTTAGAAAAAATATTAATTTTGACTTACTCGGAAAACTTTGTTAATGCCTATAATTTACTATTATTATTGCAAAATTTATCATCTTAATCATAAAAATAATGAATACCATTAGAAATCTTCAAAAAACACCATAAAATTAACATAATGAGGACCTGAAACAGTTGTATCGTCGCTAAATTTTTTTCAAAAATATTGGCATTTCATGTCGAGAAGTGGTGTCTTCCCTGGCTTTTATCCTCATACGAATGAATCCATCCCTAGCTTCTGGATTGCAAACAGAGATAATGAAGGTTTTAAATACATAAATGGGACCATATTTGCAAGATGATTTGTTTTTAATGTCCAACCAGGTTGGTGCGTAAACTTTCATGATGAAAGTGGCACATCCTTTAAGTTTTTTATTGGATTTGCAGTAACAATGTATAAATAAAGAATCCTGCTAGCGAAAGTCAACCACCGAGAATGTACCAGTCTTTCAGGGTCCGTTGCTGCCAAGTTTGATGAAACCGTACCAGCAGAAATTGCAAAGTACATCTGGTACAAGTATTTTTGATCGGTGCTTAACAAAAAAGTAGAAAATTCGGGCAATTTTGATTTAATCAGTTTATATGCTTCTACTTGTAAGTAGAGATACTTCTCGAGCTTTTTTCCTATGGTAGCAGATAAACTTTTAGGGCCTGTGGTAGTACCGTCAAAACTGGTGTACAAATGGCGAAGAGTTAATTCGTTTGCAATGTAACAAGCACACAAACCAATGAAAAGGTCGATTGAGGTGCTTTTCTAGTAAAACAATTACTCCATTTTTGTGGCCCGTATTAACAGCGATTCTATCGCAGCCAATTGCCACCTAGAAGAACGGTATTCGAATCTCATTTCTAGAAACTGCAATATGATTTTGCTCTTCCCGAATCAATGGATAAATGACCGATGTACCTACTTCAATTCTGGCTCTGATATTATCAAAATATGTTCTTATAGTCATATATAGAATATCATAATTATAATAGTAGTAATAGGTTAGGTATGTTCTTTAATCCATATATTCTCTGGGTCAATTACGATAATTTCACATAACTCTTTTACTGGGGGATCTTTACCATTACTCAAGTCCTGCATGTCATTTTTAAGCCATAAATAATATTTTATTTTACCAAGACACGTTAATAACATATTACCAGTTAGTTTCACTGGTTCACCGATTACAGGACACAGCAAATCTTTCCGTTTTTTAGGCATTTTAAACTATAGATCACTTTTCAGTCACTGTCATTATTACGCAGAAAATTGCCGAATTTCTAAGTATTATCAGAGCAAAACAATTATATTTTACTACGAGATATGAGGGTCAATTAAGAGATACAGCTAATTACGAATGAAAACTAGTATACATATGACAAAATAATACGAAATTAGTCAAACTTTTCGGGTCTACCTTACAACGTAAATTCTCAGTTTTCTTGAAAATACCTTCGAGATGCGCCACCTGAAGATAAGGTCGTAGAATTTTTATATTTTGCATGAATGTTGCATTCACATAGGGTCATCGATTAATGACCCAGGAGATTTAAAAAAAAATTAAAATAATTTTTTTCTCTGTTTCACTCCACCCTACTGGACATATACCTCCCCTAATGAGCGCCATAACGCCCTGTCTTCAACTTGCCGCATAAAGAATCTGCCAGCAGTCTTCCGCAGATCGTTATCCCACCTGGACGGAGGCATCCTACGCTACGTTTGCCAAATCCCGGTTTCCACTCAAGAACACTTTGAACTGGTGGACCAGCCCAGCATTTTGCGTTCATGAGGCGAATACATACACTTACTTTAACGATGGCCCCTACAAGAAACTGTATTAACATGTCCTTATTTCAGAAACAACAATAAATAATTAAAGTAATGTTTATTTCGTTTTGTTCCAGGTTACAGCAATGGAGTACGCCAAAGGAATACGACAAGTGACCACGCTGTGCGGAGACACAGTGTGGCTGGGCACTGAAGACAAGAAGATAATCATATTCTCTGGCGTAGAACCGGAGAAACAAGAGAAACTATCAGAGGTAATAACCATTGCCGCTGTCACGCAAATCAAATACCACTGCGACGCGATGTTCGTAGGTCTTTCCAATGGACGCGTCTCGGTCTACAGACGAAGCTATGATGACTCGTGGGCCCTCAATGAGCCACTAGCTATCGAATTAGGGGACAAACCGGTTAACTGTGTGCTACCGGTTGATGGAATTATCTACGCGACGTGCGGGCGAAGGGTCTTCGCTATCAACGCGCTCACAGCAGAAATAATGCGCATCCTAGAACTTAAAGGCGAAACTGAGAAATCTGTTAAATACTTAGCTCATTCCGGCGTCGGTCTTTGGACAGCATTCTCCGATTCTACCTACGTCAGTTTATACCACGCGGAGACATTCGAACTGCTACAGAATATTGACATCGCTGCGGATGTAGCGAAGACTATAGGAGCTAGGGAAGGTAGCAAACCAGCTCATATATCGGCTTTATTGGCCGGCCAAGGGTTGTTATGGGTGGGAACCACAGCTGGGGTCAGCGTTACCGTACCCCTGCCTAAGTTAGAAGGACTACCCCTCATCGGGGGGCATTTAGGGGTGTCCTACCACGCGCACGCAGGACCAGTGACATTCCTGTTGTCTCTCGTATCCGATACGAGAGAGATTGACGTAAACGTCCTTCGACGTAACCTCTCAAACGCACGCGCAATGGCCGATACGGCGACACTCCAAGAATTCAAAGAAGAAGAAAACGAGAAACCGAAGCTGGAGAGACGGATATCTGAAGAGACCAGTCCTTACAAACCTCTCCGTGTCCCCTCAGCTGTTATCAGACGGAAGAAACCAGGCGACGTCCGTCTCAGCAAGACTCTACCAAAGTGCGCGAATCTCAACGCTTGTGACGTATACGGTCTCTTCGGAGACCTGATGTTCGTGAAAGACTGCGTGGGAGAAGCTGACGTCAGTGGATCTGGGGGCGAGTCTCTCAGGAGAAGCGACCCTGAGCTAGCAGCGATACCTTTCCGCGTGAGCACGCTCGATCGCCGATTGAGAATGCGAGCAGGGCGGCCAAGAAGTCTAGATCTATCCAGCTGGTCTGTAGACTCACGAGCGTCCAGTTTGTGTACGTCATCAGGGAGCGAGGAATCCATGGCTCTCCGAGGAGTCTCACGTACTAGCTCTGGAGCATCCGGCGCCGCTAACCTCGCACCCATCTCGATATCTACACCAGATTCCTCATCGAGTAAATCCTCCGCATCCGACCGCTCTGTATCACGCAGCGACAGTTCAACGACCCCTGAAATTAGGACCACGAACAAAAGTGCGGCGAGAAGCTTACGCGGGTCAGATTACGTGGTTGGTGAAAGCTCGGCTCGAAGGTCAGTGTTTGTGGTTATGGGGGGACGGGGGTATGTCGACTGGCGGCAGACAGCGGACGCGGCTGAGCGGCCTGTTCCCGCCGCTGATCCCAACCCGAAAGACGCGCATCTTATATTGTGGGAGATGAGATTGTGACATATGAAGATCTACTTCAGCTATTATAAGATATACTTCAGCTATTTTAAGATATACTTTAGCTATTCTAAAGATTGGTTATCTGTTTTTGGTATCCTTGCTGGGTGTCTACTTCAGCTATTCAAATGATCGGCTGTCTGTTTTTAGGGACCGTGGAATGTCTACTTCAGCTATGCTAAGATATACTTCAGCTAGTTTATGATAGACTTTAGCTATTCTAAAGATCTGTCTGTTTTTGGGGTCCCTGCGGGGTGTTTACTTCAGCTATTCTAAAGATCTGTCTGTTTTTGGGGTCCCTGCGGGGTGTTTACTTCAGCTATTCTAAATATCTAGATCAAAGAAGGCTTTATATCAGCCAAATCAATAAATGTCTTCAAGATTTAACTTCTCATCTGGTTACAACAACAATAACAAACTCAAAATAGTGATGCAATTCAATAATTGACTTTGATTCTATCCCTTCTAGCGTTTCTAGTGGACTCTTAATGAATAATTAAATAACTTACATACTAAAATGTATAGTTTAAGTATATTCATTTTAGTTTATTTTCTTCTGCTTATTTAGATGACAATAGCTATCGTGCGTTAGCTTCGGTTTTGCACAAGCATTACTGAAATCACCCCATTGTAAATTTGTTACTACTAGACTAAGGCCAAGTTTTGATGCTTAAGTTGTTTCCAAAATGCTTTATTAAGCTAAGGTGTACCATAGCATCTTGAATATTCTCCATGTGTCCATTTAAGGATCTGTTTTGTGTCATATTAGGTTGAAATGTAAATAATTGGTCGACTGTACTTCGAAGGGCTATTATTAACCGTAATGTAATGTTAGGTTTATGTTTGTGCTATTTACTAATTGTTGATGTATTAAGAAACAAGAAAATTAAGTATGTGATAAGCTTTAAATTATTTTTCTATGGGCTGGCTACGATCACCCGGATTTTTACATCGGTTTATTATGTATTTATAAAGTTGGTGCACTGAAAAATTATGTGATCTTTTGCTAATGTTCTAACCTAAATTATATTTTCACAAAGATATAATCGAAATGTGTCTTCAGGTCATAAGCAATCTTCCGTTTAACTAGACACATATTCGTTTAAAAATGTTATACCTAAAACCGCCTTATTACTATAAAATATTTTGTAAAATTGTAAATTTTAATAAATTTAAGTTTTCAACAATTTTGTACAGAATCTTCAATGATTGTCTAAAAATTATTTCCTTATGAAATGTACTAAAATTAAAATTGTTGTTGTAAAATATTAAAGTTATACGTAGTTAGTGGCCTTATTTCTTGAAAATTTCCAGTGTGTTAACATTTTGTTTATGTTTAAGCTTTATTGTTAGACATTATGTTTAATGTCGCTTTAAGAATTAGACTGATTTAGCTTAAGCATTCAAATGTATTGTTAGTTCAATTTTAGTAAGTAAGGTTCGAACGAATTTTATCTGAAATATTTAGTGTTCGCGCTACAAAAATTATATATCTTTATGAATATTGTTAATTTTCTGGCTAATTTTTACGTACTTGCAATAGCAGTCAATAAGTTACTGTTGATTTTTACAGTTAATTCTTTAAGAAGTTTAAAAACCGTCTGTAGTAGTTTTTTGGTCAGTAAATGTATTTTGCATATTGGCTCAGGCCAAAGATATGATTACCTTTGCAATTTTATATACCACAGGAAGTTTTCAATCGTGCCAAATTTTTTATATTGAGTATAATGTAATAAACTTGTTGCTTTGATTTGAGAATCAATCTCTGATTCATGACAGATTTTTTTATAGATTGTTAGTTCGAAGGGCACTACATTCACACAACTGTTTCTTTATTTATTGTTTATCATTTACGAATATGTAATTCATATAAATATGTATCGATTTTATATTGTTTTTCAAAGTGAACCAAAAAATAGTAAAACGAAACGAAATATCTCGAATGGTTTGTGAAATCTCAACTTGATTAGGACTGTATATTCATCATTGAATTTGATCTTTATTTATGCTGCAAAACGTCACAACATGTATGTAGGTGTAAATAAATTTTAAGTTTATATGTATACACCTGTATTAAATCGTTTTATTTCCTGGACTCCCTTATATTTTTGTTTGCATGGTAATGGTAATAACAATAAAAGCAGACAAAAAATTCCTTTAGGTATTTCCCTTCTATCTTCTAAATATAAAACTACTAGGTTCCTGTTCCCGTGGGAATTCCGGGATAAAATATAGCCTATGTGCTATTCCAGACTAATCTAACTCTGTGCCAAATTTCATCTATATCCGTTCAGTAGTTTTTGCGTGAAAGAGTAACAAACATGCATCCATCCAAACTTACAAACTATCGAGTTTATAATAGTAGGAAGTCATTTTTATGATCTTCTGGTAGTTTGATCTTTAGGATTTATCTCCATAAACTAATAACTAATGAATAACTAAAACAGGGTTAACTGTAAGGCAAAAATGCAGTGTGGCCACGGTTCCGGAGCGAAAAAATCTTATCTACCGACGTGGGTGCAGCCGGGGGCATAGCTAGTAATAAAACATGTGTATGTTTGTCCGGTTTATTGAATATTGAAATCACAGGTCAGCTTAGATTTTGTTGTTGGGTGTTCAGTTTTCTCTATGGAAGCCCTGTGCAGAAAAATTCAATTATTAAAACAATAGGTAGTAACTAAATGTAATCTTATATTACTAGTTAGTTGCTAGATGCGTAATAGCCGCGTAGGTATGTTTTCTAGCAGTGTTCTAGGCTAAACATACCTTACTCAGCCTAAGGATGGCCCATGGCCTATATAAAGCAGGTCTCTAGAGGGCACTGTTAATCAAGGAACACCTTAATATCTCCAAATGTACATAATGGAACACTTTTTATAACTAAAACAACAAAACGTTGATTGACGAATCGTTATGTTATGACTGAAAGATAATAATGCTTGACCATCTACACAGCACTATCTAGAGGTAGCCCCAAAGTACTCCTAAAGTACTGCTCAAAAGCTTGTGTTACGGGTACTAAATTACTTAGGTATATATAATACATTATATAGGTACTTAGATTTTTTATATGCAAAAAAAACCAGACCAACGGAACACATTTCTGCAGATCGTACATAAATTTGTTCCGAGGCGGGAATCGAACCTGCAACCTTTTGCGTCGCAGGTGGAGTCCCCCGCTGCGCCACTGAGGTCATCATACTTATTGGCAATTTACTACATTTATTTAATTTTAAAAGAATTTTGTATGACATTTTTATTTAATTTTAATAATAGTATGACAAATATTTATACCTCTAATATGATTTGATTTAAGATATATGTAGTCTTTTTATTTTATGGTTGCTAATTTTATATTATCTTTTGTTTTTAATTTTTGTTAAGTGTAAGTATGTTAATGATGCATTACATTTAATAATGTAGGAAAATATATTATGTAGATGTAGGTAAACACTATAGCATTGGTGCCCCCGTAATAAAATTATAGAAGTACTTTTAGTTACCATTTTTCTTCTTGCACTCCTGCAAAGCTCTGTTCGCATTACTGCAAGCTTCGATGTTATCTGCAGAAGAAGCGCACTGCAGGAACTGCGATATCTCGAAAGCGCAGGGTCCACTTGGTTCCTGTCCTAGGTTGTAGTTTTGAGGCAGTCGCTCTTCAACTTCTTGACGACGTCGACCGCTGAAGAGGCCGGTAATCGCTTCACCCGCTAAGTGACCCTGGAGATTAATTTGTAATTTATTTATGCACTAGCAACCCGCCCCGGCTTCGCACGGCTTTATTATACTTATAAACCTTCCCCTTGAATCACTAGGTATCTATTAAGAAAAACCGCATCAAAATCCGTTGCGTAGTTTTAAAGATTTAAGCGGTCAAAGGGATATAGGGAGGGACATAGAAACAGAAAAAGCGACTTTGTTTTATACCTACTATGTAGTGATTACAAGCAGTGCCTCACGGTTTCACCCACGAATTCTCGTTCCCGTGGGAATTCAGGGATAAAATATAGCCTATGTGTTATTCCAGACTTTCAAGGTTGTCTGGTAGAAATCGCTCATCGATAAGACCGCTAATTGTCGCTTAGTTTCAGATGTTATTTTTTTCCATTGTTTTAAGTGCGTATTAGCCATCTCCTATCTATCTTCTATCTATGAATCTTACCTATATCTATCTATCTTCTATCTATGAATCTAACCTGTATCTATCTATCTTCTATCTAAACCTACTTACCACCGTCGTGCCGACAGTAACACCCCCGGCAATAGCGGCCGCATCCTTGAACATAGACCGCTGTGGTGGCTGGGCGTAGCCTGGTGGCGGCCGAGGCGGCGGTCGCGGTGAGCTTGGCCGTTTTGGACTGCAAGCATTAGAGACGTGACCTCTGACATTGGCGTGTATACTTCCGTACCCACCACAGGGTGAAGAAATTTTGATCTTTAGGACGCTCTCCCTTATACCCTAGTACCTACCTACCTACTCGCATCAGGAGGCTAAATCTCTGGATTGTAGATCCTTTTTGACCTTTTTGTATGTTTTTCTAGCCCTGGTAAATAAACCTAGATACCTACACCAATGCCTTTCACTGAGAGAATTTTCATCACCCAGCCTAAAAAGTAACTTTGCCTATGGATGCTGTATGAGCGGAGTAAAGGAACCTACCGCTTCCTGTAAACCCTTTCATCATCATCAGCCTGTATCAGTCCACTGATGGACGTAGGCCTCCCCTAATGAGCGCCATAGCGCCCTGTCTTCAGCTTGCTAACACTTGCTGCAAATACCGCCCGCCTGCAAAACGTGAACCTAATTATGGCCCTCTTGTTTGGGGGTGGTATATTTACCTATTCTTAGTTCATCAGTGGATGTTCCCTGCATTCCTACACAATCGCTTACTCGCGCAACGTCGTCTTTTGTCAAGGAGAATGGCACCAAGGTGAAATCAATTCAATTCACTTTGGACAACGGGAATCCCGATTATTGTATTCGAAAATTCCCGGTTCTGCTATCTATCCCTACCTACTGCACTTTTTACACCTATTCAGAAATTAATATACCTACATGGCTATAAGGCTCCCGATCAAGGAAGTGTCTCCTAAGTCCTACGCAAGAATGAGAGCGAAATCTGCTAATGGAATCAGGCGCGCTCGATGTGGCGGGAATTTTAGTTTACTGTTGATTATAATAGAGTACAATGTGTGTTTTTGTATTGTTTGAGCACCAACACAAACCTATATTTAATGGTACCACATTGATGAACACTTATAGGTGTTATGTACTTCCCAAATTTTACATCTTTAAGACCTTTTTCGATTCAGAAGTAGATAGGCACCACAAGAGTAAGTATTTATAATGATCGAACACAAGGGGAGTAAAGAAAACAAGTATTTTTTGATGGTCATTTATTAAAACTCAAAATTACTAAAATATAGGTACGTAAATAAATACGCAAATAGAATATAATTGTAACAAGTAATTTTAAATCACAATTTCTTAAAATAAAAGTAAATCATACTACAATTTACTAATAAAATATAATCCAACTAGAAATAGTAACTACTAGGGAGGTGCCCTGATTGCATATTGAATGAGAATGTTGAAACTGTGAGGTAGCCTTTTATGCAGAAGATAGTCCGGGCACAGTTCTTGTAAAGCCTTGAGAGTGTTTTGGGGAAGTAAAGCATGATGGCACCTTTGGCTTTAGGTAGTATTGTATCTAAAGGTGGTTTGGCTTTAGGTAGTATTGTATCTAAAGGTGGTTATTGATTTTACATTGACGCAGGGCCTCATTGAATCCCTCGCAGAGACTTAGATCGTGTTGTTGTTGGGCGCACTCAATAAATTGTTTGATCTCCCAGGCGCAAGGTCCAGTCGGTTGTTGATTCTGAGGAGGCTGATTGTACGAAGCAGGAGCAGCGGCAGCGTTCTGCTGTTGAGCGGGTTCGCTACTGCCGCTACCACTAAACATTCCAGTGATAGCAGATCCAGCTACATGGCCCTGAAACAATCAAAATAATTATAAATACTTAGCTTTAATAAATTTTGTATCTATCTAGAAAGTTCTAGAGAAAAAATCTATTAATGGATTGTAAACCATTATGCAAGAAAAAACATTTATTGTGAAAAACATGTCACAAAAACAAACTGATTATTCATTGTTCACGCACGTCAGAGATAACATGTGACCATCTTCAGGCTGTTTGGCAGTCAGCCAACAAGAACATTACTGAAAAGGATAAAAAGATGACGAAAATATTCAATTTTCGAAGATAATAATCATCTAACAAAGGTCTTCTAAGTTACGTAATGAACTACGTACCACAGCAGAACCGA
Source organism: Eupithecia centaureata (assembly GCA_944547425.1). Taxonomy (NCBI): domain Eukaryota; kingdom Metazoa; phylum Arthropoda; class Insecta; order Lepidoptera; family Geometridae; genus Eupithecia; species Eupithecia centaureata. The sequence continues at coordinate 2,917,249 of OX155697.1, forward strand.
CAGCTACACCGCCAGCCGTAGCAGCCATCTGTTGGAACATAGACGGCTGTTGGGGCTGACCCATAGCAGAAGCCGGGGCAGCGGCCGGGGCTGCTGGGGGCGCACGGGCTGGAACATTGCGGCTAGGAGGAGGAGCAGCCCTGTATTCAAATTACTAGGTTATCTTTCAGTACACGATGATAATAATTTAGTATGTCACAAAATACAATATATTCTTACCTGCGCTGAGCAGGTGGAGGGCTGGCTGTACGTCCACGACGAGGCATGATTTCTTATTTTTATCAACACGTTACGAAAAATCTAGTAAAGTTTTACAAGGCAGGCAAAATACAAGGTTCTCGAGTGTTGCTTTCTATCCGCTTGTCAAATTATGAATGATTGAATGTCAAGTCAATAATTGCGTTGCTGCTGCGTTCGTCTTGATTTGACAAGTTAGTTCATTCATTCATGTGTCAAAGACACGAAGAAAATATTTTTCTAGACTTTTAAATTTAGAATGTTTGTTTCTCTCTAGCTAATGAAGCCTTATAAATGAAAAAAAGAGAGGAAATCTTCAAAATGGGAGGCTTTGAGCATTCACCAAAGAGGCGACGAAATTAATGAATAAGTTTTAAAGGGGTATTACACTACACGGTATTCAGGGACCCTCACCCTAACTAAGAGTGGTGTAATAAAGATTTAGGGTCCCTAACGCCCGTAGCACACCTCCGCTGCGAAACCATAACAGCGGAACCGCCTTAATTTCGCTGTGTTTTGTCCGTATGTAGGAGAAGCGGAACTGCCACGGAACTGCCTGTTCTAACGCATAGATTTAACTATATTCTATCTCTTTCCCCGCGCGGTTTCGTCGATAATACTCCTACGCCAGCCACACTACCGCGCTCCGGCCGCCATTTTGTGGCGGTGCCGCGTTGTTTTCGCACGTGTTTGTGGAAATCGACAAATCGACAGTTTCGGACGCCCGTTCCGCAACTACACTTATCGCAGCGGAATTCCTACAGCGGTTCTGCTGTTATGGTTTCGCAGCGGAGGTGTGCTACGGGCGTAAGGGACGGACCCGGACCCGGACGATATTCAGGGCCCGGTAGTTAGGGCCCTGAATACCGTGTAGTATTTTAGGCAAATTAAATGTGAAATTATGTAGGGTGAAAGGTTTAGCCACACTTCGCGATTTGTTCCCCAGTTAGCCAGTTTGTCAGTTCTAACAAGTTATTTTAAGATCAATTAATTTAATTCAAAGTCAAAACCATAATATTTTGCACGTCGTCATATAACATTTACACATCTTCGGTTATTCACATATCAGTATTTTCCCAAGGGCTCGAACATAATCGCGGCCTGGTCACCCACGATGAAACCAAGAGGAACCCATGGGGTCGTGCCATCGTAGATGGCGAGCTGGCGGGTCGCCAGCCCTGGTACGCAACGCACCGCTCCTCGTTTTGCTAACTATCCAGTTGGAGTCGTAGAAGTTCGGTGTCGTTTGGTTAGGAGGCACTAAAACGTAGGCAATCGGCCTTGCTGTATGGGCGGCATGCATGACCGCTGGGAGGTGGAGACTGCGGCGGGCGAGGAGTGTCGATACTGTGCTGCGCCGCTCTCCCTGCATTCCGGGGGCTTCGCGGAATCACCACCGTAATATGGCGGACGCAGTGGGATCGTAAAGGAAGTGGAGTGTCGGTATTGAGAAGGCCGCTCTTTCTATTATCTGCGAACGGTGGCGGGGCCACTTGACTGACCTGGTGCAAGAGGACCTAGTGCGTTCGTTCACGGGGTCGTATGGCCTCCATTTAACGGGTAAGGTGTCCGTGGTGGACGCAGCGCGTCATCATGTGTATCAGGCGCGTCACGAAGGGTTGCTCTACACCTTTAGTGAGGTCCGATATCGGGTGGTTTCGGTTAATTCGTAGATAAGAGCGAAAGCGTTCCCAATTTCCTACCCTACCACAAGCGGCAGAGGCGGAAACTCCCTGACATATCACTGAATAAAACCCTCAGGATATGTGCGTGTGCATTTACCTCAGGATAAAAATTAGCCATCCATCAAAAACAACTCCAGATCTATGGCCAAATACCAGTTTTCCTTTCATCCTCATGAGTTCTTAGATGCCCGCCACTGATCTTTGTATCTTCTTGTTCTTGTAGTATAGCGGTTCTTTCGTTAATGGTTTAATAAATAAATAGATTAGTACCCACTTCAAAATATAGTGTAGGTAGGTATATAATAAATACACTGCCTGTGTTTACATTCATCCAGACGAGATCACAATAACCGTCGAGCGTAAGAGAAAAACTGTCGTCTCCGACTTCAGAAGTGTCAACTAAGTCGGATGAGACGAAGAACGATGCAGAGCGACACCATGAGCACATCGCTATGATCCAAAACCATAAAAAGCTTGTGCCTTACATATTTAAAGTACTGGACACACTTTGATAATATACCTACTAGCTACTGATTGGCCGCAGCTTCGCATGCATTTTTGATTTGGAGCTAAAACCTTTCTAAGTCTACACCGGAACGTAGTAATGCTAGATCTTAGGTCTGCACCTATAAATCTCAGTCAGCCTAATCCTTATTTTAGTTTTGGGTTCAAGAAGTAAGTCAAGAAGTAACAAAATCCCAACTCTCCTCATTTAAACTATGTCGTGTGATTTAAATTATTTTAACATACCTGCTACTTCTGCTTCGGAATAACGGCATTCCTAGAGTGATTTACACTGTGTAGTTTTATTCAGCTGGATTCTCTTCGGTATATTGTAAACTTTAGTGGGTGGATGGAAGAATTTTGGGATGAATGTTGTTGATGAAATGAAATGAACGACAGTCAAAATAGTATGGCAGTCAGAGACAGCTTCCGTTTTTTTATTTGCAAAGATTGTGAAAGGTTTTATTGTTAATTTTTGGTCAGAGTAAAGAGGTTCTGCGCAGACTGAGACTCATTGTATTAGATTCGCGCTGTCGATTACCTACATGACCCATGCAAAAGGTTACCTACCTATAGCTTGGCAAAAAAGAGTAGAAAATAATGGGGGCGCCACTGTAGGTCCTTATGGCAACACCTATAGTGCACCAAGCTAGTCTTGATACTTAGGTGTATATTTCTGTTATACGTACATTTATATCCACACATAGTACCTATACTAGTATCGGTAAATATTGTTTAATTGAGCAAGGTTCTCGTTATGTAAGTATATAAAGAAAAAAATATCAAGTAAATTAAAATTTAATACAGTGTTATTAATATATTGTAAGTTCTCTCTCACAGTATTCCTTTTCTATTTTTATTACGTGCTGGCACGAATTCTTCCAATCCTCCTCCGTAATAGCTTGGAACCGTTCCGTTTTAGCACGCTCAGCTGCTTCCTATAAAGAAGAAACTTTTTATGATACCTTTATCTTACCTTTTTCAGTTTATTATTTAGGCACCTAATTTCTAGACCATTTAAAATACAAACACTATAGTAACTTTATTACAAAGAAATAACACAACATTTAAATTATGTAGAAATAGATTTACATATTAGCTAGTCTAGCTCAAGTATCAAATTCTATGCCCGCGCTATAGCAGAGTACGCAGAACAAACGTAAACATAACCTAACTGCCAGATGTTTATTGTTGAATATTTCACTTGTTCCGTGGAACTTTAATTTAATCCTGCTTTAGGACCTTCAAGTAACCTTTGATTCAACTTAAAATTACAAAACAAACTCTCACAAACCTGTCATATCAGCGGTTCTTTGAAAAACATTGTTGAGATCTGAAAGAATAGTTCTGGCCTCAAATTCTACCAGACATCGCCTGTATACCTTATAAATAACCTCCCTGGCAGCACTTCTAACTGTTTTATTCATTATTTTTCACTTTTCGTCACTTTATCACCACCGCTTGACCGATCCAAGTAAAAAATCCGAAAATTCGTAATCTTTGTTTACAATTTTACATCAAACGTCATTGTTTTAAGAATGTTGCCATTAAACAAAAAAAATAGTTCCGTTTCAAGACTTTTTTGCCAAGCTGTAGTGTAGTGTAAGAAACTATGCTTTTATTAAACGACGTGATTGATTATCTGGAATTATTTTTCAAAATGTTTTTACGGGCTTGTCCAGTCTACTAAAGTTAAATTCTATTTTATAATACAGAGTGTTCGAAATGGTCTTGTCCTTGGTACCAGAGATTTACAAAAAAAAAATAGTATCATGAGTGGAGTCGATGAGAAAAGATGAATGTCTATATTCATTTATATGGATGATGATGATGACTTTCATAATTCATTTCTTCACTATCGTATGTGATTTCATGGACACCCTAGTCACCTGAGTAGGTCGCCGCGCCACTCGAATCGTACGTAACGTACCATGTAGTTACATCAATTACCGGTCGCAAATCGGTGCGATACGACACTCGTGATGAGCTCATTACCTTAGGCCCACTGTGTGTGACTGACGTACGAGCGGGCAGGGCGCGGCGGACTGAAATCGGTTCGGCGGTAGCTTCGATAGCAAGAGCTTTGTTTGTCGTACCTGGTAAGGGTCCAGTCAGTGCACTACAGTTTTGGGTGAAGTTCATTAATGATTTATGAGGATTTTTTTGGTTTTTGACTCTACCTACTCATTCATGATGTTCTAAAACCTCAGATTACAAGGATACCTAATTAGACTGTTCACACTAACACCCTTTATACCTTAGTGGCTGTATCTACTAATCCTATGTGTAGTAAAAATGGTAGACTTAATTTTTTGAAGAGATTTATTGTAATTATTTTATTTTATATTGAATTAAAAATAGATTTGACAGATCTGATTCTCTTTCTGTGAACTCGTTGTGGATAGGTGTTCTGAATAAGTTAAGTTTTCTGTGATCTCAAGGATCGTGTGATGGAAGGTCTGTGGAAAAAAAAATCGATAAATACTAAGTAGAAAATACGCTGAAACCTGTTTCGACCATATTGGCATATACCATCTTACGTAGGTATGCAGGTTTTATAAAGATTAGTATTGTAATAAAACCGTACAAAACAAGTAGGTTAGCTTTAGCTACTAAGACTAAGGATTACATAGAGCGGGCTTGCAAACTCCGACTGACTAGGTACCTTGAGAAGCATCCATTTTTAGCGTGCAGGTCGGAATAGCCTTTCTCGTTTAAATTATTACTGTCACGAACGCAAGATCACAGATGCAAGACTTATTTTTAGAGATACATACTATGTTTTTTCTTGCATTTCTGCAAATCTTTGTCAATCATTTTGCAGTCCTGAAGGTCTTCCGTGCTGCCTGCACACACGATATACTGAGATACTTCGTAAGCACATGGTCCAGTTGGTTCTTGTCCTAAATGCTGATCTGCGGGTAATCTTTGTAGGATTTCCTTCTCACGTTCTTCAGAAAATTTTACGTCTTTTCCCATTAAATGACCCTGAAGTGGAAATATGAATTGCATATTAAAGGATGTTGCTTGGATTGCAATCTGAACTTACCGTTTTATGTCTCCTAAATGGACTAGGTACCTTACCTATAGTATATACCTAGTTTTAATACATTGCCCGATAACATGGCCGGCATCACAAGAGAAGGAAGCAGAGAGCCAAGAGACGAACATTCAGTCGCTGTGAATCCGGACACCCCGGGTCCTGCGAAGGACCATTGCGACTAGGAGGGTTTTGTATTTCTTTAGCGGAAAAAGAGGAAGGAAACCGGCTCAATCAGTGGGAACTGCGGAACCGACCGCATAAGGATACCCAAGCCCGCTACCTGCTGTAAGTGCCCACGACGCAACTCTTAAACTAAAGGGGGCCGGGCGTCATCATTATCAAGTCCTACAGAAATTGTACCTAGTGCATAAGAATAGATAAGAGTAGAAGGGAAACTTCACTCCGAACGCGCTCAAGGTCACGATATTAGCCTAAGCGATACTGCACGTTAAACGTGCAGTGGACGGGCCCATTCAGTAGGGCTGTCACAGCCGGCAACGCGGATTTTAATATTTGTGTAAGTTAGGTACATATAACGTCACGGTCCAGTTATTGTGGTGTGATCGGTTGTAACAATAACTTAAAACGAGGACATATTTAAGTTTTTTTTAGATTGCTAAAAGATAATGATAATACATACCATAAGTAAGTAATATTTTCTAAATATTATTGTGTTTTGTAGGTTCCTATCTTACTAATTAGGTAGGTACCTAATCAAAGGAACGTGAGCATCGGTCGTTGACCTTTTCTCACTCGCCTCGCCTCGCGACGGCGGCGGGGCGCGGCGGTACAGTGCAGTAGCAACCCTGGCAACACGCTTGGCGTAACGAGGTGAAGGGGGAAGTAGGTATATAAATGACGGCATTTGGGACTAGATCAAAGAAGATTCCCTTCTACTCAGTTATTATTTATTCTTTCTTATGCCTAGTGGTTCATCCAGGAAATGTCTACGTTACCGCTGTGATATCCTCCATACGGTGGAAGAATAATAGAATATTCCATAGAACCAGCTCTACAAAGATGAGAGTCAGTACAGTACCTACAATACAACCAACACAAACCACTTTATCCGGGTCGTACGAGCCTTTTTCAGCAATTTCATCACGTACCGAGCGTTGCGGTATTGGGGTAAAGATGACTTTTGGTGGTACCGCGGGTGCACTCCGCTCTTCTCGAGAATAGCGGCTTTTCACTGTGGTTCCTTTGATACCACTGCCACCGCCAGAGCAATGCGCACAAGCGACAATGACATCAGCATTTAGTGGACTAAAACAAAAAACAGCTAGTTTTATAATGTACGGAAAGGACCCGACAAACGACAAAAATCTTACAAGTTAATTTGTTGGCGGGCGTACCAGGTGTGTAACATACCTGTTTTTGTCGTCTTTCTCTCTGTTAGACATATTTTTATAAGTAATTTGGAACTACAACATGGTATGGAGAACTATTTATATTATGACCTGGGATTGGATGGTTGGATGGATGGATGGTAAATTATGAAGAATTGTTATTTATCCCTCATTATTAAGATATTAGAAAAATCATATTGAGGCGAAGGTAAATAATTAAATAACTGAAATAAAGAAAATTAATGAAAGAAGAGAACACAAAACTATGGATGGTAATTTTTTTCGTAGTATTTATATTCTCTTTGGGTAAATTAGAATGCCAAATAACTTCCATAGAGGAAGACTTGTTTAAAAAAAATATTGTGTAGGTACTCGAGCCACTGACCTCTATATATACACGTACTTGTATATATAGAGGTCAGTGACTCGAGCTAAGAGTTAAAAAGTCTGATTCACTGAGTCATTTCACACAAAACAGTGAAGTCCCAATTCAGTTTCAGTGAAACTCCAATTTAGTACAGAATATTGAAAAATAATGTAAAATCGCAATTCCTTTTAATCCTGTAACTCTCCTAACGTATCCCCAGCAGTGGCTGACTGGTTTTGCAGTTATTTGCATGGGCGTCAGCAGTCTTTAGGTACCTATCGATGATGTGTGAGAATCATCTTGGTGAGATATAACTGCAGGCGTACCTCAAGGCGGCGTTCTTTCACCTCTACTTTTTCTATAATCATAAACTCGAGCTCTCATAAAATAACTTAATTTTACCACCTCTATGCAGATGATCTCCAAATCTACGTTCAGGCCTCGGTAGATCAACTATCGGATTGCAATCACAATAAATGAAGACCTAGTGTACGATTCTGCTGAAAAAAATGGAGGTAGTTTGCATCACTCAGCCATTTGGGAACGCTCTGAATGGCTAAAACACAACCGCTTCGCGCGCCGACCAAGAAAGACGTTGCTTTCTTATTATTTAAACAATTCATCAAGAGACATTAGATAGACGTTCTATCGGCCACCTATGAACTTCTGCTGAGTGCTCTAGAGTGTGTGATTGTGCCCGACCTTCTAGCTGGATCCGAAGAGTACTTACTTGTTACTCCTACATCGGTGTGTCGCCTGCAGCAGCCAGTACCTATCAGGTCAGTGGTGTATACTCCTCACATCAGCAGAATTGTTCTACCCTTTTGCCATTCTCTTGTAATTTCAAAATCTTCATTAATTTCCATAAAAATAAAAACCTTATACCGCCAGCAAATTCTCGAAAGATTGTTAAATATCGCACACCTAGGCTGTATTCTCGACTGGAGCAAAAGCTTTGGCCTCAAAGTCAATCCTGCGAAAACGCAGGTGATCACAGTAGGAAGCTCGCGCATGATTTCTCTGATAAATTGGGTATTGATGTAATACACTCGAGAGCAATGAATCCGGGTCACTCAAAGAATCCAGAAAATCTCGGAAAGTAAGAATGCTATTGTAGGTTAATGCAATAAATTGTATTTAATAGACAATTTAATACTCCTTAAATGAAAGTTAAAAAATATGAGTCACCATACATTTTATTTACACAAAATTACATAACGAAAAAAAACTGCTGATCTCTCCTTAAAACAAAAATAGGAAACATGAAATTTTTGAACTTTATGACGATTTTCTTGAATTTCAATACTTCGTATTACCTCCTCGTGCTTCCATTACTGCGTTTACGCGGTTTGGCATGCTGTACACCAAGTTCCTAATACGACAAACGCCGGTGCCGGTTTTTTCTATGGCACGCCACCGTGCCATAGAAAAAACCGGCACGCCTTCGCCTCCGCTCCGCCTCCGGCTTCAGTGTGTGGAGACTTTTATTGTTTCTTATATCTTATTTAGTTCGACTTCGTAGACACTAGTTTTCCTTTGTATATCATCCATTCCAGGGTGATGTAGGACTCCAACCACTGACCTGTATCTATAAAAGTGTATAGATACAGGTCAGTGACTCCAACCCATCAAACTCCTCAGGATTATTTTTATGCTTTTATATTTACAGGCATTAATATAAAAGCATTGTGTGTATGTATCTCCGTGTGTGTAAATTGCTAATTATTTTTGGTTTTAATTTGTAAATACCCAGTGTTATGGCATAACATAACGATTTTTCTGTAATGTTATGTTCTAAGTAAATAAATAAATAATCTCAATAAAAGATAAATTTTGTTTCTGGCAGCACGGATGGCGCGGCGATTTGCGTGCGGGCGGCGCTAAACAAAAAACTAATTACTCTAAAACAATTTTTCTTTTCTCTAAAATCCTCTCAAACAATTAGCATTATCAAATCATTAAAATAATAAAGTCGGGGGCCAACTTCACAGAGGTGGCGGCGGCGCCGGCGGGCGGCGCGTGTGTAGGTAGAATGATATGAAGTTTTCATTCGTATCCATTCAATCTTTGGCTACAATATTTCATTCGTTCATCAAATCCCGTTCGCGCTTGCTGCATATTTATAACCTGTGGTTTATTATTTGTAGTTTGTGGAAACGCGTGAACATCGGAGCTGTTGAATTCTGTGACATTTTTGGAATTTCGTAAATATTATTGAGTGAAAATGGGCGAAAATCTAGCCGGTAACAGCGCTAGTGCGTTCCTGATGGCAGGGATTACAATTGCGTTATGTGTAATCATACACATTATTTACAAAAGCGTTTTCAGTTCGAAGAAAAAGGAAGCGCAACAATGTGAAGCTGAAACAAATTCAGGTAATTTATTTTAGATAAAGTTTTATGCGCTGTGATGTGAAGTATAATAACACCGGTAATACATTGAAACAATAATATAGTTGCTTTGTATCACGTATGTACGACTTTGTCTTAAGCTTAGTTTAGACTCAAACACGTGTTTACTTTTTGCCGCTAACAGTAAAGCATGGTTTCCTAAGACTCGGATTCATTTTATCCTTGTACTAAACTATTGAGATTTCTAATAACTACATGGCTTATGTGTGGATAAATAAATCAACATACCTACCTACTTTTATTTTCCCCCCCAAACAGTCATTGAACTTCACAGATTGAGAATGCAGATTCCTTTTCTTTTGTTTTTGTTTTTTCGAAACCATAATTTAATTCATGATTTGAATATTTTTAGTTGATTTGTTCTGTATTTAAGGTATACCCACCATGACAAAATATTGAATGTAGCCTGTTTCATATATTTTTCTGCCTAAATTAATTCTAGCAAGAAATTTAATACCACCCTGTTTTGATAGTAACTAAATTACACATTAGCTATAAATTTATAATAATTGTTATTTATTCATTTAAATTCAAGAGAAGCGATTTTTTTATTTTTTTTAGTATGCAATTCAAAATATTTTTATAACATTAAAATATAATTATATCATAATTTAACATAATTATAACATAAAAATATTATTTTATCAATAAAACATATTTAGGAGATTAAACACTATATCTCCTGAAAATCTCAATTATCAGACATTCACAACTTTACTAACTTAAAAAATATATATAGAATAAAAAATGCTACAAACTAGGCTAAATCATTAAGAGTCTGCCTTACAGCATTCTCAATAAAGAAAGTATAGGAGGTTACTGTAACTCATAATTAATAGCTAACCAACTATTTAAATAGGTAAATATCTTGTTAATAAAAGATGACCAACTGCCTACAAATAATTTTTAATTAGTTTTAGCTCAGAAAACCGGTTTGTAGGTGAACCAGTTATGATTATTATTATTTTACTAGCGACCCGCCCCGGCTTCGCACGGTTTTATTGTACCTATAAACCTTCCTCTTGAATTACTCTATCTAATAAAAAAAACCACATCAAAATCCGTTACATAGTTTTAAAGATTTAAGCATTCAAAGGGACATAAAGATATAGGGATATAGGGACAGAAACAACGACTTTGTTTTATACTATGTAGTGATTTCAAAGCTGATACTTTTTACTTGGTCCCTGGATGCGGCTTATGTATGTATATAGTGACTTGCGTTAGTAATGAAAAAAAATTACAGCAAATCTTTAGATTTTTTTTGAAGAAATATGTGTTTTGATCAGAATTTTATGAGTCAACATGCGTAACAAATATGTAGTTTATGAGTTATTCATAACAATGAGTATTTTATTGACTGCAAATAAGTTGATGAAGTTCTTATATTTGCCTTAAACAATTGGAAGTTTGTATAATAGTTTCTTAAAACATCCCAAAATTTAACTTTATTTTGCGGCTCATTGTAACTGACTACCTACCATTGTAACCGTCCCAATGCTGTACGAAAGACAAAAGTCCTTCGACTTCTTCATTGCAGACAGTATTTACTTAATAATAGAAGTTGCATTCGTTACGCAACCATATGTTTGAGCAGACAATTTATTTGTTTTTATTCTGTAATGTAATGCCACCTGTAAACCACCTGACTTTATGTATCTACATGAATAAACAGACGTGAGTCAGGTATTCAGAATCCTAAATATACAATAGCATTTGATGTCTAGACTATTTTGCTAACTTTCTTGAATTCATCGTGATATTACTTAAATCCCATTGTAGCCTCTCCCCTTAGGGTGGTGTGCACCAAAAGATAATTGGACGATTAGGCAGCTTCTTCGGTTAAGTTTGATGTTAAATGCATGAATGTTTATGTCTAAAATTGGCAAAACAGGTTTGCCTTCATTAAGACTTCGTCAAGACACCTTAGACAACTCAAGACAATGTACAAATTTTTTGATACCTTTTTATAAATAATGAATGGACAATGCACACAGCACCATCTAGCTCCAAAGTACACCACTCAAAGCTTGTGTTATTTATTGCTTCGTCCCGCGGCTTCACATGGAAATTGATGCAAAGTAGCCTGTTTTATTCTTGGCTTAGAACTGTGTCCATTTAAGCCCGATCCGTTAAGTAGTTTTGGCGTGAATCGGTAACAAACCATCCATCCCATTTCGGCGGGAATCTACAAAAAATATCTATCCATCCAAACTTTCGCATTTATAATTAGTGTGATTAAGGGCTCCCACACAAAACTGCGATTTGGTGCGATGCGATGCGATTTGATGCGATTTGATGCGATTTGATGCGATGTCACACGAACTTGATTTGCGAATTTCTGCGATGCGAATTTGTGCGGCGAACCGTTTTGTAGGGTAACCATATCTTCAAGTTTAGTCCGCCGTATTGGACGTGTTTTTAGGAAGCGTAAGATGGATCCCAAAAAGATAATTGAACCGATTTAAGCAAAAATGATCCAACCCACACAAACCTCATTTCGAGATAATCGATATTTAAGTTTGTGGCGGTATTTCTCTAGCTTTGTAATACAAAATGTTGTTATTTTAATTTAATTTAATGCTTTGTAAACTCAACTTTTTTGCTATAAATAATATAAAGAATAAATTGTAATAGTTTAGTAGATAATTGGGAAAACTTGCGCCTGGATCATTATTACAAAATTAATTTTGTATGGAAAGAGCTATGTAGGGTGCAAAAATTAAAATGCAAAAATGATTCAAAGTGTGTTAAAAATTAGTAATCATTTTTGTGTTTTAAAAGAGAAAACAAACAAAATTGGCCCTACTCCTCGTCCAAATCAGAATAAGGTTCATCACATAAACCATCTACATCGTCTATTATTGCAGCTTCCCTTCGGTTTCTTAAATTAATCAATGCAATCATCTGGTATCTAATATTAGATCTGCTGGCCCTGTACTTATTTTATTTTATTTATTTATTTTTCGTTAAAGTACGAAACACACAGAAGCCGGAGGCGTGGCGGAGGCAAAGGCGTGCGAGTTGTATTCTATGGAATCCTATGAAAGCCTACACACACACCGCAGGCCGTGGCGAACGCGGTGCCATAGGAAAAACCGGCACGCCTTCGCCTTCGCCACTCCTGCGGCTTCTGTGTGTTTTGAACTTTATATACTTTATTTCGTTTACGTACTTAGATGAAATAGCAATTTTAAATATTAACTTGTCAAATCTTAACTTGTTTTATATCATCATCATCATAATCAACCTATATTAGTCCACTGCTGGACATAGGCCTCCCTTAATGAGCGCCATAGCTCCCTGTCTTCAGCTTGGCATCCAGCATCTGCCAGCAGTCTTTCGCAGATCGTCATCCCACCTGGCCGGAGGGCGTCCTATACTACGTTTGCCAAGTCTCGGTCTCCACTCAAGAACACGTTTACCCCAACGGTTGTCGGTTCTTCGCGAGATATAGCCGGCCCACTGCCACCACTTCAGCTTGCTAATTATTTGAGCTATGTCGATAACTTTGGTTCTCTTTCGGATGTATTCTTTACGAATCCTATCCTTCAGAGAAACTCCGAGCATAGCTCTTTCTATAGCTTTCTGAGCTCTTTGAACTGATGGACCAGCTTAATATTATAGTTTGAATCATTGTAGCAAATTAGAACGGTTATATGTTAGGGTAACAAAAGCAACACAAAAATGATTCAAGTGGCATGAAACACTTATACATTTTAAAAAATGGTCTTCGACATGACAGTTGTGGGTTGGATCATATGGATTTTCCACATTTGTGAACATAGAGGTGTGAGTCTTTGATATGTTAAAATATACCTTATTCTGATTACATTGGTTAAAAAAACTCGAAATTGACTAGGTTGTGGGTTGGATCATTTTTGCATAAATCGGTCCAATTGCACTGCTGTTATTGTTAAATAGATATAAAAGAAAAAGAAGATTCTGGATTCATCCATTTAATACGATTATGAACTCTGAAGGGAACTATTTTACTCGAAATTACTATGAGTTGAGAACTGAAGCAGTTTTTTTTTACAACACAAAGAAGGCGGCTCAGGCGCCGCGCTCTTTCGCTAAAGTTGTCTCAGAGCGGACTAAAAGGGGGGTCACCAAGTATGACGTAATATGACAGGAATACGCGATGCAAATGAGATCTGACGTTATCGTGCGAGCTCGCAGATATTTACGATGCGATGCGAGCTCGCAGTTTTGTGTTTGAGCCCTAAGACCCGAGTTCACCAACAGATGGTTAAATTTTAAACAACTGTTTGGACGTTTTTGTCACATGTTTTCATACAACCGTCAAAGTTAAAGAAGCTGCCTAATTCTCCAATTATCTTTTGTTGAGCATCAGCCTCAGTTATTATGACGAACATCCCTAAACAATGGACCATGTTAAAAACAATAGTTCATCTTAAAATCGACATAATCAGGAATCCAGATAAAGTTATCGATTCCAACGTGCTGAATAAGTGTGATTGGTCACGTTTAAAACCCTCAGGTACAAATGTTTTGTTTCAATGAATTTATTATCAATCGTTTAGGTCATAATTTGTGAATGACTTCAGCGTTCGTTTATCAAATTCTGGTGACGTAAGATTTTGTTCCGCAACCATTGTTCTAGGCTTTACCTATCAGAATCGTCATTGTTATTATTTTCAATGCGATCTGTCACTGGCCACTGCACATTCGGTAATGCTCAATACAGACTGAGCACTAGAAGAATATTACTACAATATACCTAAATAATAAATATGTAATGCTAGGCAATCTACACGTATCTTTTAGCCCCCAGCTAAGCAGATCTTGTGTTATGGGTACTAGTTGACTGATATACTTAATATAATATCATTCGACTTAATTTATACTAGGCATAGAGGTGGTTAAAAGGATGCAGAATAACATAGGCCTTAGTAAAAACATCAAATTTCCGTGCGAGATCAAATTATGAAATACAAATATAACGCGTGTTAAATCGGGGGAACAGCTAAATTAATTTACATTTGTGCTCATCCGACTGTTTTCATCATCATCATCCGACTTCACCCACTGCTGGGTATAGGCCTCCAAACTTTTGTTACTGTGTACTATGTTATTGTGACTGTTTTATACATATTTATTTATTTATTTACAGGGTCTGTATCAGAAGAAGCGTTATCCGACAACGCGCAAACTGAATCCCGTACGTCGAATAAGAGCAAAAAACGAGCGACATGGAAAGGAAAGTCAGATTTCAGTCATCCATGGCTGCTGAAGAATCTCAAAGGCCACCCTGGAACCGTGCTATTGGTGGACTTCTCTGCGAACGGCAAATTTATGGCCTCCACATGTGATGGTAAGTGTCCAAGCTAAGCTATTATCTGTGTCGCTGTGAGCTTACATAGGCTTTGGTAAAAAAAAAAAACTCGCCACCGTCTTTCATGTTCAGTTGTCATGCCGTCATAATATATCCTCTATTCTAAGCACAGAGATACTAGGTACATATTTAATTCTTTATGTAATGTATTCAATCCATCTCGATCCTCATTTTATTGCTACAACAAGATTAGGAGTGTTATTTCGAATGGTTCACAAACTATACCGTAAAGTTTAAGCTATTCGTTGTAAAAAATCGGTATTTTAACAGTAAATGAGATCCTAACTGGATCTTTAAGCAAACATATTCATTTTCCGCCTAGACTACGTCATACCGTAGCGTAACCATTGTCTAATTTCCTTGAGAATCTACTTTACTGGCGTGTTTTTAGAATTTTTAAACCGTTTTACCTGAAATAGCAAAGCCTATGTAGGGCCATATTATTAGATCATTCAAAAATCACCAGAATTTGCTCTACGCTGAATGGATTTACATCATTAATCATAAAAAATAAAAAAGAGATTACTGTAGTATAGTGCAAATTCATTCCATCATTATCATGACAAAGGCAAAATCAAGTTGCCGAATTATATCTAACTAACATCCTTTTACTATCTGGATTATGAAAAAAATCAGTTTTATAATATTTGATAAAAGATTTGATTCACGTCTGGACTTTGATTCCTACTTACTTGGACTTGGAAATGTCTGGACTTTAATCAAATGACTGGTTTTGATATCGATCAGTTGATATACCGCTAGATAATTTGTTACAGTTTGGAGTTTTTTTAATTCATGTCTATTCTTTGATTGTAATTTTCTTGTGGCTTGATCTTTTGACTTTGTCATGGTAACTTATATTCGTCGCAGGAAATCTGCGAATTTTAATATTGCTTTTAATTCTGCCCACGTTATTTCCTGTTGGATCTTTGATTTAATCAATGGGAAGATGACGACATGAATCAGTGTTGAATTATTGATTCAGTTATCTAAGTTCTGCTTGCGTGGACCATAAATGTTTATTGATTGAAGTTGATTTATCGAACCAAAGCTTGGGTTTAATTTTTGTCTAGGGTAGAATGGATAAAAATAGCATCGCATCGTCATACAAGGCGTAAATTTTTAAAGTTGTAAGGATGCATTTCGAATATTTTACGCATTCGATATTCTTTATTCTACCAGAAAACAAACCGTCTGCTTTTTCTACATATTTATTGGTTGACGCAAGTAGAACTCAGGCCCGTGTATATTTCTTTCACCTTAGATTATGAGAGATAATTTCTAATTTTTAATTAATTTTAACACGGGCTGATTCAATTTCCCCACTAGAGTCACGAATTTAATTCACAAATGTATAACAAATCATGCAAAATAATTTATTGTACATTCGAATTAAGCTGTGGTTAAATTAATTTTGTCTCCTGTATTAAAATAACACACCGTTTGAATGATTCATTACATCTGTGCAATCGTTTCAGTTTGTTTTGACTTTCAAATATCCACAGAATGGAAACAAGCATTGTGTTATTTTAGTAATGGCTCGGTAGCTCATCGTGTAACCATCTGATAAAAAGAATATCAATAATTTAAAAACTACATTTTTATTATACTTTAGATATTTTATACGCAGACTAGTTTAGTATTGTTAACGAACTGACAATGTTTATCATATATCACGATGGTTGCACCGGGAAGCGATTCAAAACCTTGTGCTTTTGTTCCTCATCACTACGCCACTGTTATGTGTAATTTGGAGGTCCGCCGGTCAAGTTGCCACCAAGGCTGATGTTTTATCTACCTGCAATTATCCAGAAATAAAACGTTTAAAACTTTCGCGATTTGTTTACATGATATAATGATTATTTATCGGGTATTTATTGCGTACCTTGTGTTTTTATTCCCACTACGTTATCATCGCGTTGGAACTCGTGGTCACGGGGTTACTCTTTTGGCCGCCCGTGACCACGATCGCTCGTAGTGGGAATAAAAACCACAAGGTACTCGATAAATACCCCGATAAATAATCGTTATTATCCAGTAAAAGTGAAATAATACATGCATCATCTTAAAAGTTTCCTATGTGTGTGTAGATTTGTCGTAGAGTTATAGTTGAAGCATCATAGCTACAGTCATAGTGCTATTTGATAGATATCGCCAGACATAAGATTACATGTACATTTATCATTTGAATAATAGGTACCTTCTTATTAAAAACTATAGGCTGAGTAGGTAATTGTCTGCCGTTTAAAATTAGCTTATCAAAGTAGGTATTTTTCCTAAACATTGAATTCCTCGTGGTCTAATCTGAACGCTTGACCTATCACAAGAGGGCACACGTTGTACCTAGTTTTATTGAGTCGGTTTCAGTCATGGACATACAGATAAAACTTAACGCAACAACCGGTAAAGAAAGTGTTACCTAAAGAAGCGTGACTCGTAGCTAACCCATAACATTGCGATAATAATACACTGACGGCAATCAGTAGTTAAAATTACACTGATTACGGATAATACGTTATGCTCAAAATGCTCAAAGATTGATCGAACTGCTCAAGAAAATTGAAAGTACCTATAGCGAATTTGGTACA
This sequence comes from Eupithecia centaureata, assembly GCA_944547425.1. Lineage (NCBI taxonomy): Eukaryota > Metazoa > Arthropoda > Insecta > Lepidoptera > Geometridae > Eupithecia > Eupithecia centaureata. The sequence goes on from OX155697.1 coordinate 2,934,792, forward strand.
TCATTCTGTTCTTTGATAATAATATCTGGGAACTGAGATCTATTGATAATGATGGTGCTATCGGTGTTATCAAATTCTGAGGTAAATGAAATGCAATAAGTTTATCGTTTCAAAGAATATGGTAAATCATTAGCTAAAGGTTTCAGTTCGTACAAAATCTAAAATAAACTACCAGCCTAAAAATGTTGTCGGCATAATTTTAAAGGTAAGTTTCTTTCGGTTTTAGGGCAAAATCTATGCAAAAAACTTTCAATAATTTACTCTTACTTCCAAATACTTCAGGAACTTTATATGACTTTCTTCATACAAGTAAGATTGTACTTATGTTATACAAATATTATAAATTTATTATAAAATATTCCTCGTGGCCATTTGCTACAACTGCCCTCGTTTGCAGTTCAATGCCTCTTGCTGATATTACTTTCTCAAGGTTCGTCTTCGTTTCGGAATTTTTCTTTTCAATTTCAACTTTCTCAATTCAAGCATCTCTTCAATTTCAAATTTAATTCGAGTGATAAGACGCTCATGACCCAATACGGATTTCTCAACGTAAAACTCCATAAGAAATGATCTATTCTTATTCTTTCCTCGCTCGTTTCCATTGCTCTCTCATGACATGGTTTACTATTTGAACGAGAGAATGCAATTACTTGGCATTGACCATGAAAATTCAATCGTCAGTAGCTCTCTCGAATTTATTTCTTGTTTACATTGATGAGAAAACTGGGTGAAAAATTGATATTGCGGTCCAGTTTATGCTGCGTAGTAGTGACGTGTTGCGATACGATAAGCGCTAACCGGAATGATCGCGATATAGGGGTCGGTCACCTCGTAAAGTCTGCGACCGTGTTCGGACAGGCTTTTGTTTATAACCAGAAACTGGGTCGTGTGGTCTAAGTATGTGTGGTCACGCCTTAATGTCCATCACTCGATTTAAGTATGTAGTTTGCAAACTTGTTTGGCGGCCCAAATTCTATCGAATGTCTTCAGATAGCTGTTTGGCGATATCGTTTCTATATGGATCTGTTCTATTACATTGGAATAACCTGTTTTATATTCCGTTACTTTTATCGAATTAACAAAAATAATACACCGTTATTTGGAAACTCTAGTGTCGGTAGACAAAACTTTTAATGTTTGTACAAATGATTTGAAAAACTTGAATACCTACACGTGAGTAATTAAGAAATAAAATAAAGCCATAAATAATGTTAGTGTCCCATTGTTTATGGTATAATGCGAAAAGCGTGAGAATTCTAATCCGTTAAATATATAATGTTATAAATAAACTTCAACTAAGTAACTAATGTTTCTAGCTGACCTATATCGTAGTCACAATCTAGAAATGAAAATAAGATGCATTTAATATGTAAGAGTGTATCCTAAAGCAGTTATGTATTTAACTAAACAAAGTATGTACATTATATGAATTAAAAATAATCTGTATTTAAACAAAATAAAAGTAAATCACCAATTTAAAGATACGCGGAAAACACGGAAAAGAACACCAGATGTTCGATGTCCTTAAACTATTAGGTTAAAAATATTCCTTTAGTTAAAATATTAGACTTTGAATATCTACATAAATAAAGATATTGATAAAAATGAAAAAAATATTCGTGGAAACACATTTTTGTATTTCGCGATTCGTCTTCGATTTAACCAGACTTTTGTCTAAACTCGTCGGTTAACAAACATGGCAGATATTTATCTTTACTTTTTGCCTGATTTGAATGAATACACAATTTATTCGGCTGATTAACCCGGTGTCTTCCAAACTGTTTGCCGGAACAATGTAAATGTTTTTTGTCTGTCGTTACGGTCGGTCAGAGCGACGAGGACGGATCCCTAGGTCACTTCATGGCCAGTGTCGTGTCACGCGTCATCGCTCGTTCAAACTGCACACTCCTATATCCCGACTAGGGAGTCCAATCCCGCATCGAAATTTCAGTTCCGTAAACCTGCTCGGGATAATAGATCACACTAATTATTATTATAAATGCGAATGTTTGGATGGATGGATGTTTGTTACCTCTTCACGCTAATGATCGGATCTGGCTGAAGTTCTAGGTCTGGAAAAACAATGGGTTTTTCATCGATTTCAAGGAGCTAAAGCAGATTTTCCTTAGAACGTGTGATTTGCTTTATTTAAATTTATTAGATAAATATATCAATGAATACTAATTATGTTTCTAATCTTAAGTAGGTAACTAGTGTAATAAATAGTGGTTGTAATAAATAATGTTAAATATAATAAAAAAAAACATCCATTTGCGGGATCCCGCGTTTGCGGTATTGTAATCCCTAATCCCAACTGATAACGTTTCATGATCGACTTCCGTAGGGCGTCGATCGTACATTATCTCTGTATGGCTAGAATCGCATAGCAACATCAGAACAATGCGCAGACGTCAATACAAATTACTTTGCGGGTTTAGTTCATACATTGTTACACAGCCAAGTAGGATGGCTTATTGTATTTGTTACATAGCCAAGCCAACCATACCATGGTTACTGTATTTGTTACACAGCCAAGTTGGGATGTTTATGGACGAAGAGAATTAACTTTTTTTTCTAGTTTTACTTCCGTTCTACGGTTTAAACAGCTAAGTATGGCTTGTTGTAGGTATTTGTTACATAGCCAAGTGGGATGGTTACTGTATTTGTTACACAGCCAAGTTGGGATGTTTATGGACAAAGATAATTGACTTTTTTCTAGTTTTACTTCCGTTCTACGGTTTTTAAGTAAGTCCCAAAAATCAACGACCTCGACGACAGGACTTGAACCCACAACCTTCAACTCAGTACGAAAACGAGTTACTTCTGTTGTTATTGATCTTATTGCTGGTTAAGTGTCAAATAATAAAAAACCGAATCGAAGAAATAGTAAAACTTATGTTACTACAAAATTTTAATACTTTGGAAGAACGCACATTGACAGATCATATAATGTACGTAGGTATATAAGTCTTTTTGCTTGTATGTTAAAAAGGCTCAACTAATTTGAATATTCAGAATGTGTTTTTGTGCTAGTTTTGAATAACCTCTAATCGAACTTTAGGTTCAGCCTAAATATTCCACTATGTCTTTTAATTTATTATTGTTAGTACTTTTTATATGAATATTATTTATTTTAAAAAGGTAGGTATGTAGTACATACACAAATAACAAATACATTTTATAATTTTGAGTGTTTTAAGTAAATAAATAATTAGAATTACGGATAATTTTATAACTGAAACACTAATTGTCAGATCTATTCAAATTCATATGAGACCAAATTAAAAGAATCACCTTTTGATTAAGAAAAAACATTTTTTTTAAACCTTCGCGAAAAATGAGGTACCTAACACAATCTTTTTTGTGAAAACCGCCTCCTTTTTTGATTCGGTGGAAATTCTTATAATTCCTAACACGGTGATGGTGGGAATTTTTGGATAAAACCAAAGTCATGACCAATGACCACATAAATCCAGGACCGGTCGTCGTAGAAGGCCACCTTCTCGAAATTGTTTCCGAGTACACTTACCTTGGGCAGATTGTGCAGTTAGGTAAAAACAATTTTGAGAAGGAGGCCAAGAGGAGGATTCAGCTGGGCTGGGCAGCGTTTGGAAAACTACGTCGAGTCTTCTCGTCATCCATACCGCAATGTTTGAAAACTAAAGTTTTCAATCAGTGCGTCCTACCCGTAATGACCTACGGAGCTGAGACGTGGACACTCACGGTAGGGCTGGTCCACCAGTTCAAGGTCGCTCAGCGAGCTATGGAAAGAGCTATGCTCGGAGTTTCTCTGAAGGATAGGATTCGTAATGAATACATCCGACAGAGAACCAAAGTTATCGACATAGCTCAAAGAATTAGCAAGTTGAAGTGGCAGTGGGCCGGCCATATCGTGCGAAGAACCGACAACCGTTGGGGTAAACGTGTTCTTGAGTGGAGACCGCGACTCGGCAAACGTAGTGTAGGACGCCCTCCGGCCAGGTGGGATGACGATCTGCGAAGGACTGCTGGCAGATGCTGGATGCGGCAAGCTGAAGACAGGGCGCTATGGCGCTCATTAGGGGAGGCCTATGTCCAGCAGTGGACTAATATAGGCTGATGATGATGATGATGATGATGGTGGGAATTACCAATAAAATTACAAAGTGATAAATTAATCGGTAAAGGAAACAGTAGGTTATTGTTTATCATGGGTGGTAATTCCCTTAACACGAGTTATTATTTTAATTAATTTAAAATAAGTTATGATGTTATTAAAATGACTATATATACTTAGTATTAAATTTTACTTGTCTAAGGGCTCCCACACAAAACTGCGATTTGGTGCGATTTGGTGCGATGCGATGCGATGTGATGCGATGTCACACGAACTTGATTTGCGAATTTCTGCGATGCGAATTTGTGCGGCGAACCGTTTTGTAGGGTAACCATACCTTCAAGTTTAGTCAGCCGTATTGGACGTGTTTTTAGGAAGCGTAAGATGGATCCCAAAAAGATAATTGAACTGATTTAAGCAAAAATGATCCAACCCACACAAACCTCATTTCGAGATAATCGATATTTAAGTTTGTGGCGGTATTTCTCTAGCTTTGTAATACAAAATGTTGTTATTTTAATTTAATTTAATGCTATGTAAACTCAACTTTTTTGCTATAAATAATATAAAGAATAAATTGTAATAGTTTAGTAGATAATTGGGAAAACTTGCGCCTGGATCATTATTACAAAATTAATTTTGTATGGAAAGAGCTATGTAGGGTGCAAAAATTAAAATGCAAAAATTAGTAATCATTTTTGTGTTTTAAAAGACAAAACAAACAAAATTGGCCCTACTCCTCGTCCAAATCAGAATAAGGTTCATCACATAAACCATCTACATCGTCTATTATTGCAGGTTCCCTTCGGTTTCTTAAATTAATCAATGCAATCATCTGGTATCTAATATTAGATCTGCTGGCCCTGTACTTATTTTATTTTATTATTTATTTTTCGTTAAAGTACGAAACACACAGAAGCCGGAGGCGAGGCGGAGGCGAAGGCGTGCGAGTTGTATTCTATGGAATCCTATGAAAGCCTACACACACACCGCAGGCCGTGGCGAACGCGGATCCATAGGAAAAACCGGCGCGCCTTCGCCTCCGCCACGCCTCCGGCTTCTGTGTGTTTTGAACTTTATGGTTTATTTCGTTTACGTACTTAGATGGAATAGCAATTTCAAATATTAACTTGTCAAAGCTTAACTTGTTTTATATCATCATCATCATAATCAACCTATATTAGTACACTGCTGGACATAGGCCTCCCTTAATGAGCGCCATAGCTCCCTGTCTTCAGCTTGACGCATCCAGCATCTGACAGCAGTCTTTCGCAGATCGTCATCCCACCTGGCCGGAGGGCGTCCTATACTACGTTTGCCAAGTCTCGGTATCCACTCAAGAACACGTTTACCCCAACAGTTGTCGGTTCTTCGCGAGATATAGCCGGCCCACTGCCACCACTTCAGCTTGCTAATTATTTGAGCTATGTCGATAACTTTGGTTCTCTTTCGGATGTATTCTTTACGAATCCTATCCTTCAGAGAAACTCCGAGCATAGCTCTTTCTATAGCTTTCTGAGCTCTTTGAACTGATGGACCAGCTTAATATTATAGTTTGAATCATTGTAGCAAAATAGAACGGTTATATGTTAGGGTAACCAAAGCAACACAAAAATGATTCAAGTGGCATGAAACACTTATACATTTTAAAAAATGGTCTTCGACATGACATTTGTAGGTTGGATCATATGGATTTTCCACATTTGTGAACATAGAGGTGTGAGTCTTTGATATGTTAAAATATACCTTATACTGATTACATAGGTTAAAAAAAACTCGAAATTGACTAGGTTGTGGGTTGGATCATTTTTGCATAAATCGGTCCAATTGCACTGCTGTTATTGTTAAATAGATATAAAAGAAAAAGAAGATTCTGGATTCATCCATTTAATACGATTATGAACACTGAAGGGAACTATTTTACTCGAAATTACTATGAGTTGAGAACTGAAGCAGTTTTTTTTTACAACACAAAGAAGGCGGCTCAGGCGCCGCGCATCTTTCGCTAAAGTTGTCTCAGAGCGGACTAAAAGGGGGGTCACCAAGTATGACGTAATATGACAGGAATGCGCGATGCAAATGAGATCTGACGTTATCGTGCGAGCTCGCAGATATTTGCGATGCGATGCGAGCTCGCAGTTTTGTGTTTGAGCCCTAAGTGTTTATTTTGTAAGCCTAAAGAAATAAAGATATTGATTTACTTGATTAATTAGGCTCTCAATAAGACTCAAGTTTGTAGTGAACGAATAAACATATTATCTTTCTTACTTTTAAACGTAGGTATCATCAAATAACGTGAGCAAAACCGCGTGCAACAGGTACTAGACAACTAAATAAGGTCAATCTGAGTAGGGCACTTGAATAGGTAATTGTATTATTGTTATCTATAAACATATACCATTGTCAAGGCAAATAATTATATGCAGTTATAAACCTACAGACTGCTTTCGATACAATTAGTTATACGTTTGAACGCCCGTGGCTTCGTACACTTTGCTTCTATCGAAACGTTTCAAAGCTATTTTTATCCCAAAGGATCTGATTTATTATAAAATGTATCCTTTGTTTTATTCCAAGGCTAGAAATACGTCTATTAAATTTTGGCCCGAGCCGTTCAGTAGTTTTTGCGTGAAAGAGTAACGGAAATCCATACATCCATGCCCTCATTCGCGTTTATAATATTAATAAGGATTAGAATTAGCTTGGTGTATCCCACTGCTGGACAAAGACCTTTCCAAGGTCCACGCATCTCCGTTCTGAGTTAGCTAGACCCAAACATCGTCAGAATATTATTTAAACTAGCAGCGCCTCGCAGTTTCACCCGCGGTAATTCCCGTTCCCGTGGGAATTCCGGGATAAAATATAACCAAGTGTTATTCCAGACTATAATCTATCTCTGTGCCAGATTTCATCCATATCCGTTCAGTAGTTTTTGTTGAAAGACTAACAAACATCCATCCATACTTACAAATTTTCGCGTCTATAATAATAGTAGGATATTTAAAGTCCTTATAAATCTCAGGCTATTTATTATATTAGTAGGCCAACCACACTCTGCGAATTTATAAAACACTCAACACGATATGAATTTTATCTCTTGGTGCGTCGTTAACCTTGGTTAGTTTACTTCCTAGTTGAGTTTCGTCTTTTAAACGAAGAGTTTACATATTACGTGTTCCAAAACGGTGACATTAAGATAATTTGCGTCGACGTTTAACGTTAATATACTTGTCTTTTATGTCTTGAGTTAAAGTTATTTGGATGTTTTACGTTATATATATAAAAAATATTTTATATAAATTTTTTTATTATTATATAAAAAATATTTTGATAAACTGGCATCTCTTTGAAACAATTATCACAATTTTTGTTCTACTTTTAAACTTTCGCGAGTTTTTAATGTAACGACGATTATTTATCTTTGTATAATAATAACGATAGCAGCTATGGAAACGTAGGTTAAATAAAAACACAAGTTACGCGATAAATACCCGATAAATAAACTTTATAAGTAATCATTTACTCCATTTCTTAAAGCTTACAAAATAAGCACTTGACAAGCAAAGTTTTAACTAAAAATAATTATTAATTTTCGAATTCTATTCTCTCTTAGTGATGAGTTTTAGTTAGACAGGTTAAGTTAAGCCAAAAGTAGACAAAATATTGTTTTCTCATCTTCTGCCTACAATATACAGAGATTGATAATTTAGTTTACACTAGCGACCCGCCCCGGCTTCGCACTGTTTTATAATACGTACAAACCTTCCTCTTGAATCACTCTATCTATTAAAAAAACCGCATCAAAATCCGTTGTGTAGTTTTAAAGAGTTAAGCCTACATAGGGACAGACAAAGCGACTTTTTTTTAAATACTATATAAGTGAAAATAGACAATGATGTAGGTAGGTATCGGTAAAAATGAAAAGACTTGGACAAGGAGTTTCAGATACAAAACAATAAACAAACACACAAATACTAAAGTAAATTAAATAATTATTACAAAAGTACGAATAAGAATATTTTCTTAAGAGTGAGTAGAGTAAGAGAATAGGTATTTGTACCTATTTACCGTTAGGTACCTATTTACGGTTAGGTACCTATTTACAGTTAGGTAGGTACCTAAGTAGGTACACAACACACCTACACAGAAATGTCAACAAACCAAACCTCGGAGTTATGACGCAATTTATCTGAAACATTGATAGCGCCGCTTTTTAATAATTTTTAACCGACTTTAAAAAGGAGAAAGGTTCTCAATTGGTCTGAATCTTTTTTTAAATATAATGGTCACCGATTACTCAAAGACGCGTAAACCGACTTGTACAATTATTTTTTTTGTCTCAAAGGGAAGGTATACTTCTTAGGTGGCATATCAAAATTGGTCTAGTAGTTTTTAAAAAAATCTGTAAATTGTACAATACATAACATTTGTTATTAATGGGGTTATGGTTACCATAGTAACATGCCTAAACAGTGCGCACGGAATTGAAGTCTGTATATACTTCTTTAAAACACATTAAGTTGTGTAACAACTCTATATGCATGTAAGCATGCAATGCCCAAGCCAATTTCTTAAGTGAGTTTGTCTTGTAAAGCAGAGGAAATCATGAGGCTTTTTGCCAAGATTTTTAGTCTCCTTACTTCCGTGAATACATCACTTTGAGTTTGGATTAGTATTGTCGTGAGCGTGACAATTTATTTTCTGAACACTTACTTTGACATTAGAAATGAAATAACCGTTTTGGCTTCTACCTGAGAGAATAATCAAGGCATAATCACGCTCTCAGATCACGGTATCTGTATTTTCCTTTATCTATGTTTATAACACTTAAAGGGGTATTACACTACACGGTATTCAGAGACCCTAACCCTAACTAAGAGTGGTGTAATAAGATTTAGGGTCCTTATGGGACGGATCCGGACTCGGACGATATTCAGGGCCCGGTAGTTAGGGCCCTGAATAACGTGTAGTGTAATACCGCTTTTAGCATTAAGGACATTGGCGAAATTTTGTCGACCAGACCATAAAAGCAAGAGTTGAATTGAATTAACGTTAGAAAATGATGATTTATTTATCTTATTTATTTATTTCATAAATATGAACAATATGAACGATAAAAATAAGAAAAAATATATGATGAATATGAACGATAAAAATAAGATAGATAACATACTTAAGTTCATCTATACATATAATAAAATCGTAGAGGTCGAATTTCTGTACAATGAAAAAAAATGCCATAAACCGAGTCAGGGAGATGTAAGAAGTATAATACAATTGATTTCATTTTGTTTCAATTTTCTTATTTCTCTGTTTGTCTGTTTGTCTGTTTGTCTGTCTGTTTGTACGGGATAATCTCCGAAACTACTGGACCGATTCTAATGAAATTTTGTATGGTGGTAGCCTAGATCCCTGGTCAACATATAGGATACTTTTTAAAGAGTTCCCGTGGGATAGCTAAAAAACTGATTGATTTGAGTATCTACTGCCATTATCATGCAATTTCATATTAGCTACTTTTTACTAATCGCATATGAAAGTATAGATACGGTACCTATTCCAAGAGTGCTCAGTTCGGCGCTGTACATTATCACAAAGGCTGCCTGAAGCGCGGGCTCAGAACGCGCGAGCGGGCTATTGCGGATGGTCATGACTCAAAGATATTAACAATAATAATTTGTATTCTATCTGTAAAAGCCGTTTAACCCAACGGTTGTCGGTTCTTCGCGAGATATGGCCGGCCCACTGCACTTCAGCTTGCTAATTCTTTGAGCTATGTCGATAACTTTGGTTCTCTGTCGGATGTATTCATTACGAATACTATCATTCAGAAAAACTCCGAGCATAGCTCTTTCCATAGCTCGCTGAGCGACTTTGAATGTTGGACCAGCCCTACCGTGAGTGTCCAACGTCTCAGCTCCGTAGGTCTGTTGGATTAGTAATATCTTAAATTTATATTGTTTTCTTAGGTTTTCTTTATTTTTTTAGGTTAAAAAATCTTTGTTTAACATCGTAAGGAATTCTTTGAAAACAATATTCCGTGTTTTACAATGAAGATATTAATACACACTTATGATATAAATAGAGTACTTATGATATAACATTTATTTGTACACAATGCCTAGAAAAAGGTCGAGTCTCTCTCTGTACTCAAGAGAAGCTAATAATTAAGCATGATTAAATCCCAAGAATCTAATGAATATCGTGAGGTGAGACTCTCTGCGGCTCCAAACGCGATGCTACTGCCCGCAGTATGGAAATTCCTTCTCAACGATAAGCCGGACTAACAGCTCATCTTGGACGCCATATGTTGTCTCGGAAAGTAGTGGGGCAAGGATTACGCGATTGAGCGCTGACCGTGAGCTTAATGAGCGTCATACATAGCGCTCTGTCTTCAGCGTGCCGCATCCAGTATCTGCCAGCAGTCTTTCGCAGATCGTTTCCACCTGACCGGGGGCGTCCTACGCTACGTTTGCCGAGTCGCGGTCTCCACTCTAACACATTTACTCCAACGGTTGTCGGTTCTTCGCTAGATATGGCCGGCCCACTACCACTTTATCTTTATCACTGCTACTTCTTTGAACTTCGTCGAATGTATTCGTTACCAACCCTGTGATTCAAAGAAACTGCAAAGATAGCTCTTTCCGTAGCTCGCTGAGTGACTTTGAAATGGTGGACCAGCCATACCGTGAGTGTCCACGACTCAGTTCAGGTCATTGCGGGAAGGACGCGAGATTGAAAACTTTAGTTTACAAATCTCGAAACAATTTCAAGAAGGTGGCCATCTACGACGGTCGGTCCTGGAACAATTTGGCCATTGATGATGACTTTGGTTTTATCCAAATTCATACCAAGACCAATGCATCGCGGGGCTGAGGCTAAGCCGTTCAACATGTGGGTCAGCTCCTCTAGCTACTCCGCCATTACGACTCATCAGCGAATTGCAGCTGCGTCTCGGTTTCTTAAACCAACCAAGAAAGTGAACAACACCAAGCTCGGTTGGAGTCTGATCAAATTCGATACTTGCTCAATAGAATGTCGGCTTTATCTGAACATTCAGATAATTTACAATACCCTGGATTGAGAAAGAAAAAAGTGCGTTTACATATTATTCACCAAGGATTGAGTATGCGTCATTTTCATTTATACTTTTAGTGAATCTCTATGTTGGTTTCTCCCGTGTAAATCGGCCATCCATTGTTCAGTTTATGCGAATGTTGTCAGTAATTCTGTTGAATTGTTGTAAGAAGCATTATAAGGTATTTCGATCTACAAGTATTGTTATTGAAGGAATAAATAATACTACGCGGACGAAGTCGCGGGCATCAGCTAGTATAATAATATGTATTGCAAGAATAAAAATTGCCATGTCCATTTGATATGGTACGGTTATGCGTTTATTATTCAAGTTTCATAACGAATATCTTACAATGCTTATTCCTGGTTTCGAATGAGTAGTTTAGTAACCAAGTACACGCAATTTCTGTTATAACTTATACTCAGTTATAGCACTGAATTCAGTAACAGGCTGCGTTGCAACCATTTGTGCCAATAGTAATATTCGCACAAATGGTTTCACCCATTTGTGCCAATAGTAATATTCGCACAAATGGTTTCGCGTTCAAAAGAGCGCTTCAGATCTGAAGTGACTACCACACTAATATCAAAACTCACTTCAAAATAAACCATAAGGTTCCTGAGATCTCAACCAAAATTATTTCACATTTTCGTGATTTTTTTTTTCACAATCGCATTTTCATATAGGTTCTTTTCCTCGTTGCGATCTAGGTCTAAAATCGGCTAGGTGTGTTCTTCTTAGAGTCGTTTATTTTCTTTAAGCTTGAAAGTAAAATGATCGCTATAAAATAATTGACTGACCCATTGTGCTTGGGACATTCAATACCGAATCTTTTCATAATTACATAGAAAACAATAGAACATTAATAAATATGGATCATCATGGCCTTCTTTCGGAGCCAGACACGCTTGGTATCGCTGTGACCTCTGTAATTGCATAAAGGTATTGCTAAGAACCTTTAAGTACCAATAAACAATGTCCTTTGAAGGTCTGCAATAAATTATTTGATAAGTTTCATAATTTCATGCATAAAAAGGGTTTTAGCTTGAAAATGTATGAAAACGATAAGTAAAAAAATAAAACTCGGTATTTTTGATACCTAGTATAGATTATAAATCGGTTGTAAATATGAATTACCTACTTCATAACTGACCGCTACCATTTTTTTTTCAAAGATTTTTTTTTTTCAACATTCTATGTTTTATATATAACTAGCAACAAATGAAAAACAATATTTTATAAAGTATTTTATAAATAAACGATAACTAACAAATTTACGATCGTTTAAAAATACCCTATCACTTGCAAAACACTTGGATATTGACGAGCAGAATTTAATTTTAAGGATTACGTAAAATTGTATTTTATATTTCCATTTTTGGTAAATATAACTTAACTTATTAAAGATATGGCCCATCATAGATCACTTATAAGCCAGACCAGATTAAAAGATAAAGAGAAGTGTTGCTAATTAAATATTAGGTTAAGGAAAGATATTATACTTAGTGTCGGTGGATTTTTAATAAACTATGCTTTCTGTTATGTGAAATCGGCCTTGATTTTCCTTTATAATTTGTTTAAATCTTATGCGCTTTCAAGTATTCCATTTTATTCTAGCTTTATTATGTTTCTGTTTATCTTTATAATTTAAAGGAACAAGCGATTTTTTAAGACTACCCCCCAGCCCAACCGCTGAAATTAAGGGGGTAGGTACTTTTTACTACACATACATCCGATAAGAAAGGTATTTTTGGAAGTTAAGTTTTGTTATGATGTTTTTTTGTAATTTCTTAACCAGTGACCCAATTTGCTTGAAACTTACACAGATTTCTAGTTATATCAGATTGAAGAGCATCATATAGCGAGCGGAAAGCTTCTTCTAAATAACCATTTAATTATTTTTGGGACAGCAAAGGCGGTTACCTTAACCTTTATAGTTACAGGAAAACATTCCAGGAGATCCATAACGTTTCTAGTGAAAACATTCAACCATTGGTTTGCTAAATTAAAAAGTAAGACTCAAGCGCGACTAATGAAAACTGGACGATCTTGGCACGGTTAAGGAGTGTCATCTGCAGACTAGTTAGATTTCAATGGCTATTCGAGTTCATTATTATGTACATTAAGTACAAGTACTCATGCAAACGCACGCTGTGAATCTTCGAAACTAAATAGTGGAATAACTAAAAACGATTGCCTTATCTATAAGGTCGTTCATTACTCATGTTATGTTTTGAGCAACAACGTTTAAACCAGGGGGTTTCCCATCCTGGTGATATATATCACCAGGGGGGAAACCCCTGTTTAAAACCTCTGTTTTAAAGGTGTTATAGAGGTTTTAGATTGCACCCTAAGCAAAATCTCTTATATCTTTTGTGAGTAGCAAAATCAAAACAGAAAATTGTCTGTACACATATGCAGCTATGATCTGATTAAATTGAGGAAAATTTGGCTCCGCTAATAAAATTCCTGTCTGTTCGGTTTAAAATTCACTCGCATACTTAATCGTATCTTATCTTTATCTTATCCTTACCCCCTTGTGCTATTTCCTGATTTTTCTGAACCCGTTCTCCCTTCCGAGCCTCAGGCTATAGTCTTCAAAGATGACAAATGAACTCTGTGATTTCAAGTAACTTAGAGCCTTATTTACTGACAAAAATCAAACGAAGAATTCTAAATTGTATAAAAAAAACTCATCTAATAGACTTAAATTAACATAAAGTGATTATATTCGACAAACGTGCCGTGACGAGTTTTTCCATCTTTACCGATTGCGATTTCCTAGTCGAGTGATAATTGTTACCTCACAAGTTACGTAATTGCGCAGACCTAACAGCAATATTTCTTAGACTAACTAAACATCTTTGTCCAAATATGGATGCATGACTCGCTGTGAATATTCTGTTCCGCGTTATAGCGAAAAAATTGGAACTTAATAGCTGGCAGGAATCTGAAAGGATAAAGGTTTTATTAGTGTGTCATATTAAACCAGTGCAGGATCTATCTATTCCATATAATTTAACAAAAATAAAAGAGCATCTTTTGACAAGAAAACGCTTTTTTAACTTCTGAGGGTACATTGGGGTTAGACGATGTGTCATTTTTTTGTATAATATACAGTTTTTTTAATTATTCCTTCAGAGTATGGGAGCTTTCATAAGGAAATACAGAACTGTATAGATTTAAAAATATTGATTGTAAAATTCCTAACAAGTTCTAAATGAACCTATTTTAGGTATATAAAAGTTCAAAAGGTGTGTTCCTTTAAAACCTATTTCTACTTCAAAATGTACCTACTTGTGGCGTTTAATATTCAAGGCTAGGTACTTCCGTTATACGTAAACATTTTCAGTGTAATTTAAAAATAAATAAATTCACGCATGAATACGTAATTCACTCATAGATTTTTATTTTTATACTAAGAGTAAGTATAATCCATTTAAAAAACTACCGGTACTGTTCTAATGACCTATTAACACTATTACTAAAACAGTTTGAATTATTTTATTACTAAAACCAATCTGCTACTGACCTACATTAGCGAGATGAAGCCAAACTAATAAGCCGTTGAGATATGAAACAATTATATACAACATCCAAATCCATCAATACTTACCTACTTTTCTACACTAAATATGTATTATTTATTTAGTGTTAATACGAATAATAAAACCCAAGGGTGAAAATATGAATAAGGTATTGAAATCATCATGGTTTCAAAAACTTATGCATATTATCATCCTTTTCCTTCTACATGCTGCCTTATTTACATCTCACTCATTAGAGAGATCTAGTATTCAACTTTATAAACAGCATCAGCTACTGGAAGGAGCTCCAAAAGCTTTGTAGCTATCTGTTTCAGAAACAACCTTTGATTTGCATATGCCTAACACATATCAAAAGTAAAGCCTATAAGCCAAGCGAAGCTGACCTTACACCGTCATCGCTGCTCTTGTAACAATGTGAAGTCATTATCTAGTGTTCTAGCTGACGTAATGTGTGAGTTTTCCTATATCCTTTATCTCGCGAGATATTTGTTCAGTTTTTCCTAATTTCACACTAATAGGTATTGTAAATGCGAAAGTTTGAAAGTTTGGATGGATGTCTGTAACGTCTTCTCGCTAAAACTACTGAACGAATTGTTAATTCATTTAGTAGTTTTAGATAGATAGAAAGAAAATAATTTATTGCCCACTAAAAAAAAAAAGCTAAGAAAGAAGTTACGTAAACTAATTATAATGTAAGCTACAATTGGGGGTCTTATCGGTCAAGAGCGACCTCTGCCAGACAACCTGGCTCTAGGTTCTAGGCTTCTTTTAGGCTTGGAATGACATAGGCTACATTTCATTAATTTTCACGTTGATGAAACCGCAGGGCACTGCTAGTTGATGTACATGAAAGACATCTCATAAGAATTTTGCAATAATGACATTACACCTTTGTAGTGTTGTGTAGAGGTGCTACGTAAATTTGTACACAATACCAGATTCTTTTCAGCTCTATCGTATTTTTTATGTTGCTAAAAACCGTGCGTTTTTGTCTTCAAAAATATATCTTGTGCCAAATATTGCGTTTTATAAATAATACCTACGCAGTTTATTAAAAATCCTTCTATTACGTTAATTAATAAAAAGTATAATTTATATTAAATCCGGCTCTGTTTATTAAAAAAAAAATCAAATATTTATATTAGAGGTGTATACGGTCTAGGTTCATATATGTTAATATTTCCCGATTTGTTTTTACGCAATTCTAACTAAAGCTAAATTAACAATTCTGATTTTCCCTTTCAATTCTTTTTCTCATGCTGACGATGGCTAGCTTCAGCATAATATTATTGTTCTTGCGTGTTTTGTAGTATAGTAACCTTGACATTCAACATAGGTGGTTATCGATGCGATTGTATAAACAAACCTACATTGAAATAAACTTTTCAATTTCATAACACATTATATTGCACCTAATAAAGTGAACTAGCAACACAACACTTAACCTGGCAGACATTTGCGAATCATGCTCTAAGTACCTCAGTTTATACCTCTATAGGGCTTATCTGATTTGATAGTAGACGAACAAAGGGATGATAAATTCTTATAAGTCACTGTCATGTCGTCTAGGGAACAGATAACTCTTTTTTTAATGAATTTACTTAATTGAGACAAAATCCTTTTTTGTAAATATTAAAAACTCAACCCCAAAAAAAAAAAAAAAACTCGACATTGGCAAAATTGCGTCTATGCTGACGCAGAGCCAGCATCCAAGAAGAACAAGAAGAAGAACAAGAACTCTCATTTGTAAGTATTGCCAGATACTGACCTTCTATTGTGAGTTTCTGTAAATAGATGGTGTTTAGAACGCGGACATGCTAATTATGCGTGCACGGTTTTCGTGTATGCTTCGCCAACAGTATTTTGAAAGCGAAAGGAGATACTTACAAAACGTTCAATTGCCGAAACGGATGCTGACAACTAACAGTTCCGCTTGGCGACAATTATCAGATGCGAAAGCGCCATCACGCCACCAGTAATCTTCAATTCAAATTGATGTTTCGCGATAATTTTCTACGAAATCGAAACTGCCTGTATAGTCGCGTTTATTTATAAACATAAATCTCAGTCGTGATATAATCCTTGGATAAAGTGATATAACGTATGCACGCTGCGCCTCGAACTACTTTCTCTTGAATTCGGTCGCGAAAGTTTTCTCTGTGCGCACTTTCTATAGTTTAGCGCAAACAATCGCACAGCCTCGTTTCTGACTCTTCTGTTTTCATGTTTGCCTAAGAGTTTAGAAAACATGAAAATTTCAAAAACATCCTTCGTTCAGAATTTATTCATACGTTTTGATAACGTGCAATGATTTCTCGTAAATCTTATCGCTTACGTTTGCGCGTAGTAAAACGATAGTAGTATTTATCAGTGATATAACTCAATATACCATAAGTACTACATACAATAGGTATGTGATTATTTAATTGCGCGTAACTTTGCGTTTGGCACTACATATTTATTTTTCCTTTACTTGCATCTTCCCATTCCATATCCAATTCTACCTTATTTTAATTGAACAGCTGAACTATTCGGGGACCTTTAAACTTTATTATAAATAGGTGAGAACGTAACCTATCATATAATAATTGAATTCGTAATTTCCGGGTAATTCCGTTTAACTTACTATCGACCCACCCAAGATCTATAGTATTATATTTTAGTGTCTGCATTTGGAAAGCTGGATGCCTAGCTTGCCTTCTAGACTCAAAACATGTTAATCCACTTTCACCCTTCTCGGTACATCTAGTCAAACTTGCACTGCTACTCTATCTATTTCAAAGTCTACGGAAACCTCGAGTTTCAGGAATTCTGTTATCTATAAAATCGATATTAAACTTACTTTTAGAAAGGTTAAATACACTTTAGCTATGACTCAAAAATCACCAACTTCCGAGTTAAGCGTCTTCGTAATGTCATAAAATAGTTTGATCACACTGAAAAGATGACGCTTCTAATTTGAAATTATATGGCATAGACGTGGGATGACGATCTGCGAAAAGCAGATGCTGGATTAAATAAGCTGAAGACGCTATGGCGCTCATTAGGGGAGGCATATATCCAGCTGTGGACTAATATTAGTTGATGCTGCACATTTTGACAAGACAAACCTTTATTTTTCCTCGAACGACCCTTGCCATCTATATAGAGTTCTAAGAGTAGGTATATGGTTTTTTATTTTTTGGAAAGACCTCGTTAAAATTAAATCTTGTATCAGGATTCTCCTATGCGTGGTACTGATAAATTTATTGGTTAATTATACCTCGTTTATCGGAATGGGAATTTCCTGTTGCAGCAAAAACGATAATCTCAAATATCGCGTCGCACGCTCGCTCGTACCTATACAAATAGATTCTTGCCTGATATAACGGTTCTCGGAAGATGATTCAAGAGGAGCTTTGACCACGTCATGTGAACGACCCGAGTAGGACGCATAATTAGTCAGTCAATGATTCATTCATATGGTACCTATATCTTCAGTCATGCTGACCAACTAGATGTTCAATCCGACAGACTAACTGTGTGATCAACATATAGTTATTTTTAAATTATTTTCATTATATTTCTTATTTGATAATTAAAATCAATAAAAAGAAACACATTAAAATTTAAAACTAGTAGGTAATTGAAACAATTGAGCGAACTGCAGACGATTGCAAACTGTCTAGAGGTAGCTCAGCTCAAAATGCGTAGGCTATGTCGTTACATGCATATTTGCGACTCTTGAGATTCTCAGCCAAATCTGTAGTTATATGAACACAATTTCAGTCATACGAACATTACCAATCACATCAAAACTTGCGTTTCCTTCCAGTACCCAAAAAACGGTATTGTACCTATAGGTGCGGTTTGCGGCAATTGCAATTATTGTTTCGTTTTCTTTTCCTACACAAACCGTCAATATACCGTAAAAGGTTTACAGCAAAAAAGTTATACTTATCATAAATTATGTCAGTCTGTCGATTTGCTTGACCAATATCGGTAACGCTACTTGTGTTACCGATAAACACGCACATGTCGTGGCAATGCTGTAGGTGACATTTCAATTCTAAAAACAATACACTCACACTAATGGAAGCATAATAGAAGTCACCCGAGTGAGCTAATATTGAAAACCACGTGGCCGTAGTACTACGACTAATCAAAAAGTTAATAACTAATTTATTGACATGTTCAATTTATATTATTGTCTGATGTTTACCAATAATTTCAATTGTCTTGGTCAATTTTACTTGAGTTTATTTATTTAATAAATGATCTATTGTTAATAAAGCTTTAAATATTCTTGTATTCCTTACGGCTATGATTTGAATTGCGCGCTGTGATAATTTTAAAAACTCATTGACATGTCACGCCATCTAGTAGATCTGAACGGAACGAAATTAAACGTTACTGAGATTTGCAAACCTTCAGTTTCAGCTTGATTCAGATAGATGGCGCCGCCAGTTATTCTGTGAAATACCTTGATAAACTCAAGGTACCAGTATAATAAAATCTATGCTCTGGGTAATATTCCTTTTTTTTTTTCCTTTTCTTTATTGCAATTCTAGCAAAAAAAATGAAATTTTCTTACATATCCAAAATTATGGCAAAATTTCCTCATTTTGTCACAGTCAGATACAAACAAGTAAAACACAAAACTGATAAGGAAGTAAATTAGGTGAAAGGCAAACAACTTTTTCCTTGATAGCAAAAAATCAACAGCTTAGGTAAATCTCCTTCAAGGTCGTTACAGTTGAGGTAAACTATTGAACAGAGTGTCTTTGTTTCCAAACTTCGTCACCCAGGAAGGTTCTCGCCACCAACCTTGGCTTGTGTTTACATAATTTACTTCAGTTGCCGATGTAGAGCCCTTGGATACTGAATTATGGTAGTCAATTGAACTGGAAGATCAATTTATGGGTAGAATTTCTTTTTTAAGTTATCGTCTCGTGGTTAGTTGCTGGTAACTGGATCCTATTTATTTATTATTCTAAATATTATAATTCTTTGTTTATTTATATTATTTGAGTAGTTTTATACACATGAAGGTTTATTATGGCTTTATTATTTCCCTTTATTCATGCATGCTATACTTTTCATTTCACTAAATTGACTCTACATTTATTTCAGCATGCATGAAAAACCATTTAGTGTTATTTTTATTATTATATAATCTTATATTAGAAGACCAAGTGTCAATCTAAACAACTACGTACATGACGCCAAGTAGCATGTGAAAAGAACAAATATTACTCAGAAAATAAGAAAGGCTACTTCAAAAAAATATTTATATTCAGAGTCACTCGAAATGATTTAGGATTTCAATAAATACCCATACATCCAAATCTGTTCTGGCATTTTAAAGTTGTAGTGGATTAAATAAACTCACACACATCCAACATACATAATCTATAATATAAAAATGAATCGCAAAATGTGTTGGTAAGCGCATAACTCAACAACGCCTGGACCAATTTGACCAAATCTTTTTTTAAAATGTTCGTTGAAGTTCAAGGATGGTTTTTACGGCGAGAAAAATTAGAATTATTGCTGGAAAAACCCTAAAAATAGCCCTTTTCTTTTTCCCATACAAATGATTTGTAACTAAAACGTAGTCAATTTGAGCTTTATTGCTATGGTATAAAGTTCATATTCGCGGGCGAAGCCGCGGGGCGCATCTAGTAATAGAATAATTATAAATATATTTTTACGAGATAAAAAGTAAATAAAGATAACAATAATGCTTGAAAATCCACACATCTATTTCATTATTATCTAGCTCAAGCTAAGCAGAGCTTGTGGAATGATATGATATCTGAAATCTTTAATACATTACTCTACATAGATAGATGATTTTACTATACATAGTAAAAAAATATCCAGAACTCCCGGAACAAATTTCTGCAGACCAGCATTCGTCCAAAGGCGAGAAACACACAAAAACCTTTTCGGGCACTCGTGTACCTAAACAAGTTATTTCCAAAACTACAAGGCTAAAGGGTAGTCAGGTGGCTCATAGGAACCTCAGTAATTTAAACTGCCCTTAGCTTATTTGCTTACGTAACCCAAATATGTCTTTTCTTTTATAATATTCAAGTGATCGCATGGACCGTCTAATACACATGACATGACTAGTGTCTAGTCTCTAACTTCATATGCTTTACTAATAACAAGGTGATGGTTACAATAATATAGAATTATTTTATCTTTAAGTCCAAGCTTGTTTATTCATAGAGTCGAGTTGGTTATAATTTTGCGGCTGTTCTAGAGGTATTTCTTTTTTCGCGTTTGATTTTTGTTGTCATTTTAAGTCAGAAAAACTATCGACCTTCGCACGTTCACCTTTTCAGTGTTTTTGTAAGCACGTAAAGGTTGGTAAAAGCACTGAACGGATAAAGATTTTGGTTTGATATGTAATCGTAGAACACTAATTGTTATTCCAACTAACCGTGGGTAAACCGAATATATTCATAGATTCTCGTATTATTTGAGTGGGGTTTCTCTAAATCTGCTGTTTTCCTAATAAATTAATTAGAATATTTGGAATAATTATATTCTGATATATGACCTAGATTAATAATTCACATTAGATAATAAAACTTATAAATAACCGAGTCCTTGAACATTCAACTTTGCTCCGTACTAAATTACCGACCTGTTTGCTCATTATACTATTACTAGCCTATTTATAAACGGAATACGAAATATATTAAAAGTTATACCATTAGGATACAATGTGAATTCCATCCGAACGTTTAGTTTGAGTAAATTCAGGAAATAACGCAAAGTTTGTGAACAAAGCAAATAATTAAAGTATCAGGAAGTCGGAACAAGGTTCAATGATGCTACCTACGTATGCGTTACGTACATACGATGATAACTGGATATCGTACGAAAACAATCGTGCATTTATTTTATATTACTAATTTTTATCGAAGCGTGCGGAATAGTCTGCGCTCGAAAACACGCATCGTTGACGTTGGTCAGAAAGTAGAAACCCTGAAGTGGAACTGGGCTGGATACGTCTGATACTTTTGGGTAAAGAGTGGAGCCCATCCAATGCTAAGAGGGGATGTGGAAAGCCCAGGGTAAGGTGGCTTGATGAGCTTGGGCACATCTTCCCGAGGCCTGCAGGGAAGAAAGCTTAGCCTTTGCCCAGCAGTGGGAAAGTAATTGCTAAAAAAATAAAGTCATAAGTTGTGCGTTCGTTATTAAATGATCTATGTGTTCAGGCGGTTAGAATATCAATATCTACATTATGAAAGCAGTCTTCAAGAATACAATAAAGAAATCATCGACGGGGTCAGTGTGGTCACGATTATGATTGAGGACGGTTCTATGGAATACAAATAATGATCATTATAAATCGTGCATTGTCCACTTTGACCTCAAATATAGTATGTTAACAGTTAAGCAGCATTAACAACGTAACCGCGTTTGTAGGTATCGGACCCGGATGAAGTAAATTCATTTGAGCTTGCCAAAAATGAACTCAATATTTGCCAACATCCGCGTCCTTAAAGTTTGTTGTCGTCACGACCAAAGTCCGATTTCTCCATCTTTAAAAATTTCGTTCGCGAATTTCTCGTTTCGATCAAAACTGCGAAAGGTTTTGTCACGGCATCCAAGTTTGCATAAGGCCAGGGCCGAAATCGCGCCTGGCTGGCTTCAAATATAACTCGGTAAAAGGCTGCGTAGCATAGCAACCTTCTTTCCGTGATTGTTTCCACACAAATTGCGTGCATTTGAATTGAATAGAACTTACAACGGCGAACAGTTATTCAACCTGTGCTCAAGTTTTTTTGTGCCAGCCTTCACACAAAGAAACATGGAGTTATGTAATCTAATTGCAATAGCTGTGAAAACTGTTTCCAAAGCACACATTTTATGACAAGTTCCATTATAATTTACCTCTCATTACTAAACATTAATAGAGTCGAATAAGGAAAGTAAGGGGAAGCCCTGCAGTGTAATCCTATAGCTTATAATACAATAATAATGCCTCCCAAAGGATCAGGTCACTATATCGCCCTAGATCACGGAAATCAGAAACACGCAATAATAATTACGAGTAGACATCAATCCAATCTTTGAAGTTGAGGCAAATTAAGTAGGTATCATTGCTGATAAAATAAAAGATATGGTTGCTACGCCGCAACGTTCCAATCATGCTAATTTAGGAACCGTTTTAATCAGACGACCTACTTAGTCTCCCGTTGATTTACATTTTTTAATATTTAAAAGTAGGCCAGTATCGTTTACATAATGTACCTATGCGATACGATACGTGACATGTGAGCGTCAATTCGGCACTAATCATCATTCATGAGTTCATGACACACAAATTAACAGCTGTAGAACAAAAGGCTCCCGTTACTTCCGCCTACGTCACGCTGGATGCTGAATAAAACAGTGGATATCTGTTTTGCTGGTGACCCAAATACTAATCTCATTCAAAGTCTGTTGTTTCAAATTTACAGTTCACTTTTTATGTCAAAACTAGCTGCGCCCCGCAGCGTCGCCCGCGGGGAAATTTATTTATTTGTCAAATATCATATTTTTATACATAATATGCTATTCCCGACAAAGAGAAATCCAAAAACACAAAAATCATAAAAATCGGTCCAGCTGTTCTCGAGTTATAAGTGTTGTAACAAACACGACTTTCTTTTATATATTATATATAGATTAGCTGTTAACGTAGTTTAACTCTACACATCCAAAAAAAGCCATCGAACTTTGCTCATGAAAAAGTTGAATGAATTCTCAAGTAGTGATATTTCGGGCGCCGAAGCCTTGCCAAGCCACTAGTTTGACATGAAATCAGATCTCTATCGAAAAGTTCACGACCTCTAAGTACTCTTCAGACTAATTTTACTATATGTATATTTTTTAAAACCTCCTCCTTCTTCATCTTCTTTTTTTGATAATTAATAAGTATTTCTATGCTGAGGTTACAAATCCAGGCTTCCAGTACAAGGTCCGGGCCGGGCCCATGTTACAAGTCATGTTACACCGGGCTGTTGGTGTATTATTTTGCAAGCGACATTACAAAGGCGTACCAGCAAGGAGTCTCAGCGGCTCACGACCGGGGCACGCACGGCTGAGCCCCGGTCAATCATGGATCACTTCATTCATACAAAAAGTATATCATAATGTTTGACCGTGTCCTGGCCGGGGCACGGCCCGGTCGCGACACGGTGCAGCGGTGTAGCGTGAATGCATAAAATAAAAATTAATGATAATTTTAATAATTTTTATTTTATGCATTCATATATAATTCCGTTAAACAAAGTAATATCCAAAATTCACACGTTCTGTTTGTTAAACCTAACATAAGCTTTTTTTATGATCTGTAGTTGTTTTATTTGGTCTAGTTTAGGAAGAGATACGAAGTTGCCTTTGGTGGCCACTAAACCATGTTTTGGTATCTCTTCCTAAAATAGACAAAATGGAACTACTACAGATGCATTAAAAAAAGCTTATTAGCTGCTAGCTACTAGCTTAGGTTTAACAAACTGAACGTGTGGATTTTGTAAATTCCTTTGTTTAACTACGTAAATATAGCGCTACACCGCTGCACCGTGCTAGTTACGCACACGGTACACTAGCGACCACCCCGGCTTCGCTCGGTTTTATCATACGTATAAACCTTCCTCTTGAATCACTTTATCTATTAAATAATCAAATCAAATCCGTTGCGTAGTTTTAAAGATTTAAGCATACATAGGGACAGAGAAAGCGACTTTGTTTTATACTATGTAGTGATAAGTGGTAGCGCTGCTTTAGCTCCTGTTTGCGCCTTAATGTTTGACCGTGTCCTGGCCGCGGCCGGGGCACGGCCCGGTCGCGACAGGGTAGCGTGAATCATCCTTTAGATAAACAAAAGAGTATCGCGGTTTGTTTAAAAATTTATATCACTCCCGTCTAAATTGATTGTAGGTACTGATATCTGACCTAATGCGGATAGTACTAACATGGATGTTAAGCATATAAGTGCTTTCAATTGAAACCTATATTTGTCGCATAGGGGCAAGCTCTAGTAACATAAGAATACTAGCACTGGGTGTTAAGCTTCATCCACATATATATTATTAATAATACACGTACATATAAAATCTGAGACCTTCACTAACATGGATGATGAGTTGCCTCATACATCGCTCTCTTACATACAAACAATACTTGGGTTTCCGTTTAGAAACCAGCCGTTTAAAAGTTAAGCAATATTTTGATGTTTGCACACGTTATATGACAGTGGCTATCAAGGGTAGAGGCAGAGGCCAATCAATATCAATACAATATTGCTAATAAGATACCTATTGTCAGGACATTGTGATTGTACCGCTAAATAAGCAACAAGCTAAATCTACTAATTAAACGATTTGTTAGAATATCATCATCCGAAATGGCAATTTATCAAATTGAAAATACTATGAGTTTTTGATGGGTTTTAATTTGTTTCAATTCTATTATTTAGTACCCATAATACAAGCTCTGCTTAGTTTGGGTCTAGATGATGCTGTGTGGATTGTCAAGCAGTATTTACTTTTCTTTAATAATAAAATTTATCAGAATAAGTAAACGGGTGCTATTCTCTTTAAAGCAAATTGAAAACAAATCCAAGAAGAAATATGTTTCAAGAAAATTAATAGTTCAAGGCTAATTCGCTGAATCATAGAAGCGACAATATATCCAAACATACATATGGATGCTGTAGCGTGAATTGGCAAATTAATTCATAGAGTTTCCGACACACGTAAATCCGGCAATCTCTGCCACTCGTTGAGGTAAATCGGATAAACTTATTGCCGGGAAATGTAAATATAGCTGAGATGACGTCATCCGATAATGTACTCCAATTGCATCCTTGTCTGCATTTAGAGTCGACGCAATGCAAATATAACGCAGAGACTGTTTCCCAACAGTAATTAACTTACCAGTACTTTTAAATTGAGAGGTTTTGAAGAAATCATTGTCTTTTTTACGGAGAATCCGTGGAAGTAAAGATTGACTTCTCAAGCAAGCTGAGAGCTATCCTGTGGCGTCTCACGAAGTTGCTGCTAGGTTTCCATCATCATCATCAGCCTATATTAGTCCACAGATGGACATAGGCCTCCCCTAATGAGCGCCATAGCGCCATGTCTTCAGCTTGCCGCATCCAGCATCTGCCAGCAGGCTTTCGCAGATCGTCATCCCACCTGGCCAAAGGATAAAAACGGGAGCCTATTTCTAAGACTTCGCAGTCTGTCCGTCTGCCTGCTACCAGGCTGTATCTCAAGAATCGCGATAGCAAGACAGTTTCTAGAATTTTTAAAAAAATATGAATAACTGTTGCAGCTATAACAAAACAACAAATACTAAAAACAAAATGAAATAAATATTTAAGGGGGTTCCACACAACAGTTTTTTTGTGCCGTTTTAATAAAACCGTTCGTGCGCGAGTCCTAAAATTATTTATTTTGGAGTGTACCAAAATGAAATAAATAATACCGGAGATTTCACACAGCATCATATAGCCCCAAGCTAAACATAAAATAATAGAATGCTACAAAAAAACACGATCTGAAACCTTTCCTACGTCACGCTAGCAAAGACCCACCAATCAATATTGAAATGGAAACTAGTGTCCTTTCTTTTTGAAGGGTAGACAGACAGACAGTCAAATAAATATGAAAGTAGAATAGATAGACTGGGAGCAACGCCTTCGTTGAAAGTCCTTTGCTCTGCGCGTCAGTACGCCGCCCTTTTACTATCCTTGCGGGTTGGACAGGGTGACACGTAATATGTGTAGTAAGTAGTAAGTCTGGTAAGGGGTGATTCTGGACCCCGAGGGAATTTAGTTTTCGAATAATTTTAGAATTTTAGCTCTGGGATTTTTCGAATAATTTTAGATTTGTTTTATTTGTTTTGACGACCGATGTGGCGCGGTGGGCGAAGGTCCGCCTGCGACGCAGGAGGTTGCGGGTTCGATTCCCGCCTCGGAATAAATTTGTGTACGATCTGCAGAAATTTGTTCCGTTGGTCTGGGTGTTTTCTATGTATAATAAAAAATATCTATCTATGTAATGTATTGTATTAAGTATATCAGTCATCTAGTACCCATAACACAAGCTCTGCTTAGCTTGGGGCTAGATGATGCTGTGTGGACTGTCCGGAATTATTATTATTATTTAAATACATTTTCCTTCATATTGGTGTTCTTGTAGGCGTAAAGCATTTTTAATGTTATTGTATGCGATTAAATAAGACTAGACAATACAGCATAATTTAATAATTTAACGCCGGTTGCTCTATAATACAAGACAGCATGTAAAAAATACGAAAAGGAAGGTTTTTTTTTCGAAAATCTGGAAAATCTTCTAGTATCAACCCCTTATGTTGGTACAAATGTACCTAGTTACCCTGTATCTAGGGTAGCTTATTCTCATTCAAAAAATGAATATTCATAATCTTTTGGTTCGGTTAGGTACCTACACATCGAATAAGGTTTACGATAATTTGACGAGGCAAACATTTATTTATTTCAAGGATTTGCGTCGGCATTGTAATCTTGAATAAGCGTATTTGCATGTAGCGACCATTTAATAAATACCTACTACATATCCATGACCGGCAAGGCCGATGACCGGACTGCTAAACGGTTACCATCTAGCATAAAACCACACTACCTACGTATGCTGTTTTCCTGTGAAATTTATTATTTTCGGTGGAAGTGAACATGACAGCCCAATAATTTTATTTGTCCAGCATTATTATTGGGCTATCATCAATAATATTGCTGGATAATCTACACAGCTCTAGCCCCAAGCTAAGCAGAGCTTGTGTTATGGGTACTGGCTAACTGATATACTTACATAATAGGTATATTAGACTACATAGGAACTGACTCGCACTCAAACAAGGGGGGATTTAATTTCATGATTGGTACATTGAAACTCCCGTAACAAATATTTGCAGGACGTATAAACATTTGTTCCAAGACGGGAATCGAACCCGAAACCTCCTTTATCGCAGGTAGACCTTAGCCCGCTACGTCACTGAAGTCGTCATACTTGCGCATAGGAAAAGTTATTTGCATGTTCAAATCTGGTAACTAAGGAAAAAACCGCGGCCTCGGTGATTCAGATTCTACCTCTAGATTTCATTGATAAAGTTTTGCTAGTTGGATACTTCCACTTTTTTTCCATTTCCAGGTCGTCATCAGAAGTTCATCGTAAAAACGACGGTCATGTAGGTTTTATGTTGTAAATAAAATAATATTTGTAGTTGCTAATGTAAGAAAATTGCGATAAATAAAAATTGCTACGAAACGTAGCACCGCTACGCCGTAGCGTCTTGTGGATCAGCGTAGCAACATTGCGTAGCATTATTTTATACCTACAGTGTCACTATTTTGTAGCTGCTACGTCGTAGCCCTTACATTGCTTATCTTTAAACTAGCAACCCGCCCTACTTCGCACGGTTTTATTATACGTATAAACCTTCCTCTTGAATCACTCTATATATTAAAAAAACGCCGCATCAATATCCGTTGCGTAGTTTTAAAGATTTAAGCGTACATAGGGACATAGGGACAGAGAAAGCGACTTTGTTTTATTCTATGTAGTGAAGAATTCAGTTCAGATACAAGTTAAACTTTCCCGATTTTAAACACAATAAATATTTTTAATCGGGTATTTTTTGCTTGCCCGTAAACATACGATTGCTACTACGCGATGGAAACATAGGGGAATAAAACACAAGGTACGCGGTTAATACCCGATAAATAGGTATTATTATTAATATATTAAAGTAACGTTGCTGTAGTCTGTTCGAAAACATTTTTTTCCATACAGAAGTTAACTATCTTGAATACAAACTAGACTAGGCATTAAATCTAAAATTAAAAACGTTCACACAAAAACAATAGAAAAAAGTTGTAAAATAGGCTCTACCCAGAATGTGTAGCATTTGCCTAGGCCCCATGCTACGCTAGATTTCAGATAGAGCACATTTTACTATCAAAGCTTCTTTGCATCTCAGTGTTACATTACTACCTTAGAGATTACTACGTATGAAAGTAATGTAACATAAGTTATTCTTATAATAAGGAAAGCGCCGTCTGGCTTCTCTGGTACTGCGCAATACCTTCTAGATAAACGGTCAGATATACTTAGTCTGGCCATAAATACTGTTACACTTAAAAATAAAAAAATATTACATTTGAATTTCGAATCTGTCATTTTTATACGATTGTTCATTGTGTTTTCTCATTTTGGCGCCAATACATTGTACAATATTTTGCGATATTAAAATGGAGTGGGGTGATAAAGAGAACAGAATCGCTGTGATTGCATTACACAAAGTAGGTATGGAGCCAAATGCAATTTTTAAAACTCTCCATACACTTGGTATTAGTAAAATGTTTGTGTACCGGGCTATTAGTAGGTACAATGAGACTTCCTCTGTTTGTGACAGAAAAAGATCTGGCCGTCCACGTAGTGTTCGTACGAAAAAGGTGGTCAAAGCAGTAAGGGAAAGAATTCGAAGAAATCCTGTCCGAAAGCAAAAGATTTTATCTCGGGAAATGAAGATAGCGACTAGAACCATGTCGCGTATTTTAAAAGATGACTTAGGACTTGCAGCCTATAAGAGACGCACTGGTCATTTCTTAACTGATAATTTAAAGAAGAATAGGGTGGTAAAATCGAAACAACTACTGAAGCGGTACGCAAAGGGAGGTCACAAAAAAATTTTGTTTACGGATGAGAAAATTTTTACAATTGAGCAACATTTTAACAAACAAAATGACCGTATTTATGCTCAAAGCTCTAAGGAAGCTTCCCAATTAGTCGACAGAGTGCAACGTGGACATTATCCGACTTCAGTGATGGTTTGGTGGGGTGTTAGCTATGAAGGAGTGACTGAGCCATATTTTTGTGAAAAAGGTATCAAAACATCGGCACAAGTGTATCAAGATACCATTCTTGAGAAGGTAGTTAAGCCCCTTAACATCACCATGTTCAATAACCAAGTTTGGTCCTTCCAGCAAGACTCGGCGCCGGGTCATAAAGCTCGGTCCACGCAGTCTTGGTTGGAAGCGAACGTTTCGGACTTCATCAGAGCTGAAGACTGGCCGTCGTCTAGTCCCGATCTTAATCCGCTGGATTATGATTTATGGTCAGTTTTAGAGAGTACAGCTTGCTCTAAACGCCATGATAATTTGGAGTCCCTCAAACAATCTATACGATTGGCAGTGAAGAATTTTCCCATGGAAAGAGTGCGTGCTTCTATTGATAACTGGCCTCAGCGTTTAAAGGACTGTATTGGAGCCAATGGAGACCATTTCGAATAAGCTTTTTATATTTTTAATTGTTTTATATTTATGTATTAAACTAACACACTGTATAAGTAATAAATGTTATTTGCACTTTAAAAAATATTGTTTTCCTTTATTACAATATTTATGGCAAGACTAGGTATACATATACATTTTGATTATACATGTACCAGTCAGTTCACTTATTAATTGTATCGTTACATACAATTGACAGTAATTGAATCTTGTTTGAGATAACACCTAGTATATTATCACTACCACTACATAGTATAAAATAAAGTCGCTTTCTCTGTCCCTATGTTCCTTTGTATGCTTAAATCTTATCTAAAACTACGCAACGGTTTGATGCGGTTTTTTTAATAGATAAAGTGATTGAAGAGGAAGGTTTATATACTTATAATAAAACCGTGTGAAGCCGGGGCGGGCTGCTGGTTATCTATAAAAACGGCGAAAATATAGGAGATTATGGGTAGATCTTTGAAGTAAAAACACGGTTTGAGGATTTTAAATGTAACTGAATTTATTATCCTCTTTTAATATGGTAAGGTATGCGTCTGTACCTACTGTACTGAAGCGCAGTTGAACAGAAGGTAAGGTGGTAGAATAAATACGAGTAACCAAGTAGACTACGAAAAATTACCAAGCTACCCTATAACTTCCATTGTTGATTATTTCTTTTGTAGGTAGGTACTTTAAATCAAATAAAACTAACAGAAAAATCATGTCTGTTGTATGGGAATCCCTTTAAATATTTGATTTATTCATTCCATTTTTAGTTTTTGTTTTTATAGCGGCAACAGATATACATCATCTGTGAAAACTTCAACGGCCTTACCCCAATAAAATAGCTACGACTTAGACGTGTTTAACAGTTGTTTAACATGGTTTTGTAGGATGACTTTTACTAAACAACTGTTAAAACCGGGGCTAAGTCATGATTTCGTTTTTTGTGGTAAGGCTGCTTCTGTCTTACTATCATGGTTATATACGATACAGCCTAGTGACAGACGGACAGACAGACCGATGGACTACGGAGTCTTAGTATTAACCAATAGGGCCCCGTTTTATCATTTGAGTACGGAACCCTAAAAACTAATAGGTAAATTATTAATGCCTTAAAACTCCTAATCCTTATCATACGTTCTTTATCGTAAGTTAATGTTTGGTAGTTCTTGTTCCCGTAATACTTAAAATAAATACTTAATGATAACTTAATTGGTTAAATGCCAGACAATTTTAGGAAATAGGTAATTAAATAAATGCTTTGTCCTTATCTTCTGTCTGACCTTGAATATTTAACATAATTACTCTCATTATATTTGACTTTGATTGGTCCTTAAGTAAACACCTACAAAACATCTAACTAAATATTTTGAACGGGTTTTTTAAGCCGCCCTGTTTTTGAGCGACTTTGTTCGCTGTAAGGCGATGGAGACACAGGGGAATAAAAACTCCGGTTCGTGACATAAACATTTTTGAAAAAACTCGTGTAAAATTTTGATAGGTCAAAAAACGTAAGGCTGTTTTTGTTTGAACCAATCTCAAAAGTTTTTGCATCACAGGACAGGGAAATTTGTTGCCACTTATTTGACTTCACCGGATCTAAGAGCTCAGTTTCTTATTAGCCTCAGTAGTTACAAAAAACTTCCAATAAATATGTAATTTGCCTCTAATATTACTGTAGATAGAATGCAGTAGGTAATTTCACATTAAATTACAACAAATCGTATGCTCGTCATGTAGCGGTGTGCGAACGCCAGCTATTATGCCTCGTGGTGGATACGTGCCCCGAAAACGGTATTTTTCCGGTTTACTAGAATCCTGCAGACCGGTTTAATCTGGTTCCAAATGGATTCAATAACCATCAAATAGCTGGTAATTGTGATACAATACAATCCTAAAAAAACTCTTTTTTTTTACGTACGGTCGTCGATTTCTTTCGACTCCGACAGTTGTAAATTGATTATAAATAAAATTAAATAAAATTAAACCGATTGTTTGCTATCGTATTGAGATACCGAGATAATTCTTAAGGATTTATTTTCGAGGAATTAGTATTTGTCCCGCAAAACTTAAACAGTTAATATTATGCAATTTCAAGTATGTTATACCTATAATCGGAATTATTGCGCTTCTTCTGACCAGAAATGTTTACCTTATCCCAAACTATAGAGGCATGCTGTCGTCTCAAAAAAACATTTCATAACATTTAAACACTTTTGATAATATCCCCGAGTCCCCAAAACATACTTTCATCGAAGAACCTTATTCATTTACTTATAAAAATCTGTGTGCAATTCAAGCAATGGCTTAGTCACCGGCCGCCTTGACCCACATTCGCTGAGAAACGTGATGGTGGTCAGTGCTCACTCAGCTTGCCAGTCCACTGGTGATGAACAACTTTCACCAAAACAGAATCTCGTTAGTAATCAATGGGGTTTTGTTGTTGCCCTTTTCAGTACAGTAGGAACAAGACATAGCCTTTTAATACAGACTGTTAATCTACTAGTCAATCTTGGCAGTAAACGTGGGTATTTAATATATATTTTATGAGGCTTAGAGGTTAAATTATGATGAGAAACCCTGAACATGACCATGATAGTTTATATAGTTTTGCAATTCTTTGTATGATTTGCAATTTCAGTTCTAGCTAATCGTTCGTTGCCTAGCCGCGTTGTTAGGAACAGAGTTTTAGGTTTATTGCCAAGGCCTCTCGAACATTTGAAAACGTATGTTCCGGTAACGTTAATGGCTTGCCGTGGCCGACTGACCGCTTTCGCGAGTCTCTAAACAGACGTAGGCGTCAACTTTTATAGCCCAAAACGCGGCTCTCGTTTAAATTTTTAAACTTGATTGCATGCTTTGTTTTGTAACTCGTATGTGTTGCTCACGCACAATAGCTAATTCAGAACAATCATTGTTCATTTACGTTGTCATTCTAGTCGGAACGTGTCCAAGTATTTTCCCAGTTATTATCAAGATTTTCCTGTCTTGGTGAGTGCCGCGTTTTTCAAGGAATATACGGTGCATGCCGTGTCCGCTATTCTGAGCCGGTTGAAAACCTCATCCTGATTTATCTGTTAGGTCGTCATGTTCCCACAGATAACGTTGGTCACTGTACATCAAAATCACAACACGTATGTCCGTTACTTCAAACAGTAGTTACTTAATAATTCTCTTCTCCGATTTTTCCATTCCATTTTCTTATAAAGATTTTCTCCACGTTACTTTACGAGGCGAGATTAATCCACGAACCATTTCCTTACTGTAATTCAATACCATGTTCGCACTTTCTACTTTACGACACAAATTGCTCATGCTATTACTTGGCATCTTGGGGAAATGAGCACTTTTGCATACGGGAAGTCGCAAACCTAATCATAATGGTTGCCTTGACGCGCTGCCGTGAGGGGTGTGTCAAATGTAAGATTTTCCATCACATGCCGAGTAGAAATCTAGATCATTGAGATAGCTTTTCACTAAAAACGATTAATCATTGCGTACATGTTATTTTTCCTATAAAACTTTTCAGTAAGGAAGAGTTCTGGTTTCTTTCCTCTGTATCTTTCGGTATACTTAGTTGGGTTTCTTATGACGATCGATGTGGCGCGGTGGGCGAAGGTCCGCCTGCGACGCAGGAGGTTGCGGGTTCGATTCCCGCCTCGGAACAAATTTGTGCACGATCTGCAGAAATTTGTTTCGTTGGTCTGGGTGTTTAATATGTATAATAAAAAATATCTATCTATGTATATAATGTATTAAATATATCAGTTATCTAGTACCCATAACACAAGCTCTGAGTAGCTTACTTTGGGGCTAGATGGTGCTGTGTGGATTGTCCAGCATTATTTATCTTATACTTTCTGTACACGAATCCTTTCATATCGTGAAGGGATTATTTTTATATTCGTTTTTATATTGATATGCTCTTGAATTT
This sequence comes from Eupithecia centaureata, assembly GCA_944547425.1. NCBI lineage: Eukaryota > Metazoa > Arthropoda > Insecta > Lepidoptera > Geometridae > Eupithecia > Eupithecia centaureata. The sequence continues at coordinate 2,968,755 of OX155697.1, forward strand.
CGTTGCGCTTATTTACGCTTTTCCTTAAAATATGCAAACAGTCCCATGACGTATAATAATTAGTAATGTAATGAGCACTTAACGTATATTAAATATTGATATGTTCCTCTATATTTTTCCTACTCCTTATAAATGCATGATTGATTCATATCCTGCGTATTTCGGCCGACAGAAACACGTCCATCGAAACTTTGTATTTATATTAGTGTGATCAATACACGGTCTATGGAGAATCTATGCCATTTTAAATTGACAGGCCCAAACTAAAAGCATTCCAGTCGAACTATTTTGTTGTGATTCAGAATCCACCTTAATATAATTCAGGGAACCACTACTCTTTTATTTTCGTCTTGAACCATCCTTTGTTAGCGTTTTGGTTCGTTCGAGCTGACATCGAAGGTTATCCTCGGTGTCAGCGACCAGCCGCGCCCACACGCGCTTCTGTCTGTATACAAACATAGAGCACGCTCACACCGACGTACTGTGCAATGGTAGAGTTTAATTAATAGGCATTTCTATAAACGTCTGTTGAAACAGGCAGGTTTTGGGTGTCTGGTCTGTTTTGGCTTTAGATTGAGCACCTTTTGATGTTCATTTCTATAAATGTCTGTTGAAACCAGTAGGCTTTAGCTGTCTGGTCTGTTTTGTCTGTAGAATGAGCACTTTTGGATGTTAATTTCTCTATACATTATGTCTGTTAAAACAGGCAGGTTTTGGGTGTCTGGTCTGTTTTGTCTGTAGAATGAGCACCTTTTGATGATATGTCTACTCAGGTGCATGTTGGAACTTGGTAGATGTAATGCTCTATAACTCCTGAATACTCAAATTTCAGCTTTCAAGTAACAGCTTTTTTAATTGAAATGTCAAATTATTGTAATGTGAGTCTTGCATGAATATAAATAACGTCGAGATGAGAGTATTAGTCAAATATAAGTCAAAGTAAAGAGAACTGTGATTCAATTTCTTACTAAAGAGTCAACCACATAAATTTCCTGTTATACTATACTTATCAGTTATCATTGTTTACCACCCCATTTTAATCAGAATGCTTGCACACTCACTACCTTTAGTAATTAGCTTATCATTTTTGATATCGGACAAAAACAGTGCAAGTATTTATAACCAGGTGACGGCACTCCGTCTGCGACTTTTACATGACATCGATATCTGCTTGCCAACGCTTCCCACGTTGATAATGAACTTTGCCTTGTTTTACATGCGTTTGCAACATAGTCGTAGTACAGACGTGCTAAGCGCATTTATAGGCACTTACGCCTCAGACTGATTCTATTAAGGGGAAGAAAGGGTAGAATGCGACTGAATAAGGAACTCGTTGTCAACTTCTTAGTTTAAACAAAAAGTAGGTAGTTGAAGTTGGAATGCAACAAACATAACATTTGTATCAAAAATTACTCAAATTAATTTGTTTTGCCTTACGATATTTTGAAATATCGAAGTCTAAATTCGTCTGGGGTTCACCAAAAGTTAATCTGACAATTAGGTAGATTCGTCGGTTAATTTGACATTTAGTTCTATGCATACAAAGTTTAAAAACTTGTATCAAAAACATCCGAACAACCGTTTATAATTTAACCAATTGCTTGGTTGGTGAATTCTAGTCCTAGAGATGTTTCTTCCGTTTCATTATTTTTTTTGTTAATTCGTATTTTGGAAAACCTTGTTGTTTTTTAACTCTTAGTCCTTGAACTAGCATTTATATTTCATAACTAAGAGAATTTACTATGGTTGAATAGGTAATATTGATAAACAAAATGGTTTATTGTTTGTATTCTGCCCCTTAATATATCAATGCGCACATGCGTTTGATAAACAAGGTCATTCCAGATTGTTGATCCTAATATATCATCGTGAACGGACTTAAACCCTGGTGATTTAAATAAATAATAATCCACACAGCTTCATCTAGCCCCGAGCTAAGCAAAGCTTGTTTTATAGGTTTTAAATAACTGATTGATACATATTACATAGATAGATATTATCACTAAATACATAGTATAAAACAAAGTCGCTTTCTCTGTCCCTATCTCCCTTTGTACGCTTAAATCTTTAAAACTACCAACGGATTTTGATGCGGTTTTTTAATAGATAGAGTGATTCATAAGGAAGGTTTATACGCATAATAAAACCGTGCGAATCCGGGGCGCTAGTTTATTATAACACCCAAAACTAAATATCATTATATCAAAACGAACTTTTATCTATAATATGTGGATCAAACATGGTTTATTATTATAACAGATATCGAGCATTAGCATTGATTGGAAAATCGACTATTGTTGTTCGAATGGTACATAATTTAGCTTTTGTGATAAAACCAGACAAAATAATGGTAGGTCGGACGATGGTTAATTAAATGGATATTCGGAACTCTACCACGGCCAAAAAGCGACTAAAAGGAGAATAATTCTCTATTCTCTCGCACACCATCTATATTCGAAAATAATTTCACGGAAACAGTAATAGCAAATATGTTAATAGCTTCCAATTTACTCCAAATTAAGCACGTAGGTGCAATAAATTGCCCATTTTATTAATACAATGCCACGCGACCAAATCGATCGGTGAGTCAGTGGTATTTAGGATATCCAAAACTTGGACGTATTAGGAAAAAATAAACAATAAAACATTATTGATTCACGGGAAAATAAAAAGATGTTTTTAAGATTGCATGACTTTTTGTTTATCCATTATCACATCTGAGCTAGAGCACGTCGTCAATGTGGTGATCTAATGACGTAGAACTTGAGACATCGTTTTTGAAAACGTGTGATTCATTTATTTTTCCTTGTTGTTATATATTATTGCACTTACGGGGAATTTCGTGTTGTCACAAAGACATATATGTAATTCATCACATATTTATATTATAAATAAATAAATAATGAAATAAAAGTCAATTATTCCTTCCCCATGATTACAATAATCATGCGTAAAAATTATTGTTCGAATCTAATTATATTTTTAGCCTAGTGAAATACTTAATCAAAAAATTATAAAACATTTTAAAAAATAATTGAAACATACAATTTTGTACCACGAAATTGGTTTTCGTAGAATAATTATTTGTTTGAATTTTTGTAGGTATTATATTACTAGTAAATAGGACCTCTTTCGATTATAGGCCTCCATCACATATTATAATGTAGACTAGGTTCCTCTTTCGACACGCAAAAACAGGTTCTGCTTGAATTCGTATTCCAAGATTTATACCTCTGTAAAACGAGTTGCTCCGCAGCACAATCAATGAAAGTTTATTTTTAAATGATGGCCAGACGTTGTCAGAGCAACGCCCGTCCTTCATCCAATGCACCCCGCCTCCCTCGCCGTTTATTGGATCGACCAATACCTAGACATTTAATTTTCTCCGTAGTTAAGTAAAACAAATAATTATAAAATTCTCAACTTTCGTCGAATAGCCATTAGGCTATCAGTGCACTGGGTAATAAATAATGGAATTCTATAAATGATTCTAATTTCTAATAGTTATTTACGAATTTGTTAATTATACTAATTAGGGCTGGTAAACAAAAGGGCAAATTTGCTAATGATAGACAATATTAACATGGTATTTAAATGCAGACAGCTAAGATTAGTAAAGAAATAGCACGCGTACTGCGAGCACATCAGCTGATCAAAGTAAATAAACAAACGAAACGGACGGCTGCGTAAGGGGACTTTCTCTTAACTAAAATATTAGGAACGTTTCTCAGTGTAGGCGAGTAGTTCAAACGGTTATCTGCTGTTGTGACATCGTTGTATGTTTTAGTAGAGAAGAAATGTTTTGTTATTGTTTGTAAAAATGAGAATAGGCCGGTCGATCGGCGTGTGTCCCGTTAACGAAGGCGCTCTACCTACGTAACGTATAAAGCGTGGGCTGCCCCACCAGCGCGCCATTAGTACAGCGCCCGCGCGCGCGATAGCACGTATCTTTGACGCTCCGCGTTCACTATCTCGACTCTATGTGTACACAAGCCAGCCAACAAACATGCATTTTTGTATTCAATTGCACGATTGGTTTTATCAAGAGACCCTCGCGTCGGTGGAGTCTGCCAGCGCTGCGGCACGGCGGCGCAAGCCCCGTGATCGACGTCGCCCCCCGCCCTCGCCGCCGACGCCGTCGACGCCGCAGAGACTCTCCCCTGAAGAACTAGTGGATGCCCTCCGCCCGCATCTGCTCTCGCCGAAGCGAATGTGGGCGCTGGGGTATCCCCTCGAGATCGAGCCCAACTCCTGCAAAGCGGTGGTCTACATAAACCCACCGGCTCGGCCGCGACCCTTGCCGGCGACTACATGGGACGTCAACGCTCCGGAATTCGTGCCCGGCTCTCAGGGCGACAGCGGCCGCGGCTCCTTGGGTTCGACTCCGCGCTCGGACAGTGACGAAGAAGCGGATGCAGTGGAACATTTGTGTGTTCGGTGTGATAAAATGTTTCGAATGAATCGTGAAGGTGAATATCTTAAAGACGAATCGTGTGTTTACCATTGGGGTAGGGTGAATGGGGACTATCATGCTTGCTGCAAGATGCCGCTCGGCTCGAGAGGTTGCAGCTCGGCCCGCTTTCACGTCTGGAACGGAACTAAACCTGGAATGAACGGACCTTTGGAGGGATATGTGCGCGCCCGCTCGCCTCGCGGCGGCGTGTACGCCATCGACGCAGAGATGTGCTACACAACTGCAGGACTGGAACTGGCTAGTATCGCGGTCATCGCAGCCGATGGCCGACTGGTTTACAGATCACTAGTGAAACCGAGTTCACCCGTCGTCGACCACAACACCCGCTTCTCGGGCATCAGGCCGCGCGACTTGGCGCGCGCGACCAAGACGCTACGAGATGTTCAGAATGACATACTTGGATTCGTGGGAACAGATACGATTTTGATTGGACACGCATTGGACAACGACTTGCGCGCTTTGAAACTGCTGCACTTCGCAGTGGTGGACACTTGCGCCTTGTACCCGCATGCGAGAGGCTTTCCGCTCCGACGATCGCTACGAGCTCTTTCGGAAGAGCTACTGGGACGAATCGTGCAGCGTGGCTGTACCGGTCACTCACCGCTGGAAGACGCTCGGGCCGCGATGGATCTGGTCCTCTTAAAGGTTAACGAGGAACGATCGACCCGAGCCAGAATTTGCAACCAACTACCGATACTACAACCTTACGATCCACTTATCAGTGCCGCCTAATACTTGAGTGATAAACTGTTAAAGCAAGACAAATGTTAAATGGACAAGAAATGTGTTTACGAAAATGATGATTACAGTTCGAATTTTGAGTGACGAGTAGTCACGTTGACGTTGCGCGCGTACTGCATCCAGTATGTGCCTTCGAATTGCGATAGAGGCAATAAACGTGATATTTTTTCCTGAAAACTTTGTTTACTTTACCCCATACCGTACACTTAAAGTAGGTAAGTACAAGAACATATAAATCTAATGAGAAAACCCTATTTGAATGCTACAATAATTTTGCAGCTTATTTTTTCTGTAATAGATGACTAGGTGATGATAGGAATGGCATACTTTACAAGGTTAATTTTATAAAAACAAAAATGCCACGCACAAATCTATCTAATCCAAATAAAGTTACAAATATCAAGTCGAAACCTGTGCCTAGTTCTCTGTGTGTGTCACAGTGGAACCATAAAAACTTTCACTGTGCCAGGTTTCTCTACTACGTAACAAGTGGTTATTAACTGAGGCACGTAACCTACCTAGACGATAGCTTAGCTTGGATAATGCTCTACTAATCTTTGCTCAGGTGATAAGTATTTAGTGGATTTGCATTTCATTCATAACTTGTAGGATTCATTCAGCTGGCATTCGTTTGACGATAGGAATTCCCTAACGATAATTCTGTGAGTTATGATTCATTTAACGAACTGACGAAAGTAACAGGAAATCGGGGGCAGAATTCCGTTGAAACTAGTTGCTTTTGTATGACAATGGTATCGTCCACTGATGAAAAAACTCTAGCTAGTGCGTGCGGGGCTATTAGCACGGAGAGATTGATAAAAAACATAGTTAAAACTTGACTGTAGTTTCATTTAAAATTAAAATGATAAAATGTTCTAAAATCATTTTGAGACGATAACATTGTTATAGTGAAGCTAAAAATTTAATGGAATAAGAATTAGCTGTTTATGACACATTGTGTTTACTTGCACCTAATGATTAATAAATAGATAAATTTATAGTTACTGATTAGTCGCGTGTATCGCATTGTTTCTTTATCGGTGACATATATTTTATAACACACAAAATAGATGACTAAATGTTTTTCAGCGAGTTTTTTCTCATGAACAAACTGAGTCAGTCGAATGCCTTGTCGGTTCCCATAAGCCCTGAGCTGATCGGATGATTCATCGCTTGCAAGGGCAGTGGACGTGTTTTCCTTCTTGCTTGCATATGAATTTTATAAAAGATTTTTTCGTTTATTGGCAAAACACAGCTTTACTTATGAAATATATGGTAAGTCATACTGATAATGATACTAAAAAAGATTTACACATTATAACGAGGTAGGTATTAGGGAAAGATAATGTGCTGTATACTATTGTTACACGAATTAAATACATCAACAGGGTTTTCCCAGTTAGGTAGGAGAAGATTAAAGTCTAGACTGGTGTCTCATAAAAGTCTGGGTAAGACGTGATAGCAGTCTGTATGTATTTATGAATGGGGTACGGAAAGGTAAAGAGGGGTTACTGAATGGAGTGTAATTTTTTTAATATCCCATTTAAATTTTGGAATTTTGAGACTGTTGGAAAATATCAAGACTAGTATTCTTTGTTGTAGAGTCTAGAGTCTAGATGCTCAGCCTAGGACAGAGTTTCGGGCATAGTTAGTAGGTACTTTTTGTGAAATAAACAGCCGATTAAACCATTCATAACAATAATAAACTGCAGTTCAGTTAACGTTACACAATAATTATATAAACAGATGATGAAACTCGAACTAGGATGAGCTAACTTGATACGTCGAGCTGCCTGTGAAATTAGGTATCGGAAGACATCAACATTTTTTATATCATCATCATCAGACTATATTAGTCCACTGCTGGACATAGGCATCCCCTAATGAGCGCGATAACGATAAAAAAAGCTGAAGACTGCATTTTTTTTTTATATATTCAATAGGAAATCCAAAAAGAGATCTTATGGTGGTAAATAACAAGTGATATAGGTTCTTAAACCGTGTCTCTGTAATATCAGATGTCTCAGTGTGCGCTAAGGGAATTTCAACAAATAAAAATGTTTTTAGGGATAATATTTAATGTAATACAAAATTAAAAGATAAAGTAAAATACTAAAGTAATAGAGTAGGTATTATAGGTACTAATGACTAAAATAAACATCATAAACAGAATAAGATCTTGACATATTTATAACTAGCGACCCGCCCCGGCTTCGCACGATTTTTATACGTATAAACCTTGCTCTTAAATCACTCTATCTATTAAAAAAAACCGCATCAAAATCCGTTGCGTATTTTTAAAGATTTAAGCATACATAGGGACAGGGAAAGCGACTTTGTTTTAAACTATGTAGTGATAGTGAAACAATAGCAATGATATCTTGTAGTCTTGTATATGTACTTGTTCCTTTAAATACCCATTTAAGAGGTATAATGGACGAACAATATAGATTTTTGGCTATAGACTTAGCTTTCGTATCTTATTATTGTCGATAATTAACCAACGTATCACAGGAGGATCAACGCCCTCACGCCCGGTCGTTTTGTACTCGAGGTTTGTTTACGTTTTCAATTCATCTATTCACACAATCACGGCACCAAAAACTCAATTCGTACTCGAACATTTGTGATTAACTTTGTTATAACATTGCAATCTAATAAGGACGCGTTATCTTCGTAATTGAGGACAGATCGTCTTTGAAGTTCCTCAATAGATACCACTACGATTATGGTCTCGAGTCTCGACCCGATACAACAAAGTGCTCTCTTTGATCGTATCTAATCAGCTGGCATGTGTAACAGGGTATAACTATTATACATCACAGCTGATCAAATTTTAACGTTGTCATATTATATGTTTATGTTATACAATGCAGTCAAATTATATAATAACAAACAAATAATATTTTCGATTGTGCCGGTTGTTGTGTTTACGAATCAAAACATCGTTTAAAGAAATTTTGGTTACTTCGTACCGGTGTGAGCTGTGACGTCAGTATTCCGAGAACGAGAGCACCGCCGTCTTGCCGGATTGAACGCGGTCTAAAATAGATCTTCACAAGTGTAAGTATGTTTTGTATCATTACTCAGCTGAAGAATGAAGTCATAAAGATGATAAAAGAAATCTTTCACCTTGAACCGTCGCCAGGGTACGTTAGTATCGAATACTGTCGATTGTCGACTCACGTCGTCATTTCAGAGAAAACAGTGATGTTTACTATGAGGTTTTATGAATGTCCAACATGTACTTTAGGGATACTCTGGCTTGACAATCCACGTATATACTCCAAGCAGGTTTCAAACCTCAAGCGTAGCCAGTCAGTGACGTATGTCAGCTTGCTTGATAATACATTGACACCGAAAAGGAATATGTATGCTTTGGTAATTAGTACCTGCACTACAGTTACTCATCCTGAATTAAGATAACCGTAAGATATTAGCTGAAAGCCCAGGCGTTGTCTTGTCTAAGGTGTAAAAATATGGCGGGACTTGAACCCATGACCTTTCCGTAAGTAGGAGATCGCGGGATGAAGTCCCGCTGAAGTCGAAAATACGCTTACGAACTATAATTTGGTACATGGACATTTGAAAATCATAGACAATTTATTTGTGTATCTTCATAAAACATCTTTCTTCTAAATTCAAATACATCAACGTGTAGGTACTGTCTCTTTCACGAAGATACAATAGTCGTTACATTTTCTGAAATCATCTAATTTTTGCGCAATTTTCTTAACTTTTATCCGTTAGAACTTTTTACACAGTTCAGAGTAGTTCTTTTATCAAGCAGGGATACATTTTTATATAGGTGTACATTTTAAAGCTTGGTTTGTGTAGTTCTTGAAATGCTCTACCCACGTGTTATTAATTTTAGACCTGCTCCACCAAGCCTCTTTGTCTTCGAAAGGAAGATGGCAGACTGAGCTGTATTATTCTTTACCTTTTTTTCGCTAAAGCTTTTTGTTTGTTTTAACTTCTCGGTGGTCTGTATGAGATTTTACAAATAACATAAGTGGAGGTAATAACAAGAGAATTAAAACAAAATTATACGACTTTAGATATGTATTTGGGTTCGTTGGAGCCAACTTGAACAATCAAACAGCATTCCACAAACACTTGTTCTGGGACATTATGAACGTAATTTATCTTCCCGGCGTAGGTAAATAGTCGAATAATCTGTTAATAAAGTCCAATTTTCGCCTTCGCTGGTCGTTCCAGCTTCTACTTTGAAGCATTAAATTGTTATAGAGCCACTTATAAATGTAAACAGAACGCTTTAGTGGATCGTCTCGACGTCCATGGCGCCGGCAGTTCGCCTCCGCGTCGATACCTCTTTCACAATAAGGCTCTTGCACAAAATGAGGTGGTGTTTCGTCACCACACACTTCGACACGCCTACTCCGCGGACCCCCACCATGCTATCCGTTATTCGCATGGGTAAATCTTGTCTTGTGGCTGTGACCGTCAAAACGTTATCATCTCTGTGTGATGATCGGAAGGTTTAAAATTGAGCACTGCCTTTTGTTCTATGCAAATTTAGGTTTGTTTACGATTATTAGGTAGGTAGCAATTTTAGCATGGCAAAATTTCAGCGCTGTTGAATACTGTATTTCGCAATCGAACAATATTTCCTATTACACAGACTGTATTGCAATGCATATTTACGTTTTGACAAGCGCAAGACAAGTGTTTTGCTACGACAAACTTTTGCAAGAAAACTGAAAGCTCCTTGTTTGATTATCTTACACAATTACTACCAAACATGCCAGCATCGATCTATGTTACACGCCTATTAGCAGGAATACATTTTACACTTTACACCAACACAAACTGGAATGTCACTGAACTTGTTTCATTTCAATGAACCGAACCAGATGTTTCTGATTTGTTACTATTGAAGCGGCGCATTATGCTAATTAAACCGATTTTACTGTTAACTTCTACTATGACGGACAACTCGGTTATTGCATTACGTATCTGGTTTTTAAGTTATTCCCGCATTAAATCAGGAGTTCAACAAAACATCAAAAAAAGTTGTGAAGTGTAGGCAACAACGTTTCACATATTGGTTACAGTTATAGCATGGATTTAAACATGTTTGCTGTTCTGTATAGGGAATGTATGTATATCTATTCTATGAAGTCCCTGTAACATGAAAATCAGGGCAGGCTGAGTTCACTCACACCTTTACAACCCAGTATTGATTGCACGACTCGGGAACCTGCCTGTGTGTGTGTCCCAGACAGATCAATGCAGCTGCTATGAGCCAGATTCATGTATTATGCAAACGTATTCCTATCTACTCGGATAATGAAGTGATATACTCCTATGTGCTCAGCTTCCGACTGGTCATTCAACTCTGTCTAAAATATCACCCTGATTGAAAACGTAGATTAATCCAAAAGGCTATCGACAATGATTGTTGATAACTGCATGTTATCTTTCACAACAGCTTTATAATTGTACTTGTGCATTATCTGATGATGACTCATTGGTAGACAAAAGTTGGAAGATTGACTGATTGATGTTGCGTTTGTAAGATCATTATTCGCTGGCAAAGGTTAGCGAGCTGAGGTTTAGTTCTGCCTACGAGCATCCCACCCGTACCGTGTCCAAATCAGCAATCTTGCGGCCTCTACACCGACAATGCTGGTGGACCTTGAATTTCGTATAAGTATCACCGACAGACGAGTTTTTGTCTTGCCTGAGAGTCGGATAAGAATCGCGGAGTTCATTAAGTATGTATGGACTTGGTCCGACACTGACAGTGGTGATTATCTATATATATAAAAGAAAGTCGTGTTAGTTACTTCACTTATAACTAAAGGACGGCTGAACCGATTTAGCTGAAAATTGGCAGGGAGGTAGTTTAGAGCCAGGAGAAGGACATAGGATACTTTTTATCCCGTTCGGTACTTATAATAAAACCGTGCGAAGCCGGGGCGGGTCGCTAGTTTTAAATAAACAACGACTTATGTTCATAAGGTTGCTATGATGATGTCGTTTGTAATTTTTTGTTGCTGAATTATTAAGCAAATGATTGTTGCTTCCTAGTTCTTCTCAAGAACGTTCCTCCGTTCTACTTTAGAGGAGTATTGTATGATCATTAGAATTGAATGGGTCGGTCACACGGAAACGTTGAAATTCTTTCTGGAATAGCTGCTCAATAAGGAGGGTAGGCGAGAAAAACTTGATTCCTATAGTCGATAAACTAGATAAAGTTCAACTATTATGTAACGAAGTCAAAACATCTACAGTATCTTTCAAAATTTGCAACACTGTATGTTACACAACACTTAAGATTTCTACTCTGCTATTGTATTAAGAAATTCTGAAAAGATTTCAACGCGCGTTCTTCGTCTTTAAGTATCTATTAATTTTTAGGTAGATACAATTGAAATCTTAAAATAGTCTAAATTATTCTACAGGTAGGTATTGTATTGAATATTGTACTTAACTTGAAAATTAAGAAATAACTTTTTACTAAGTTTAAATGTTATTTGCGCAAAGTTTAAAAACTTTGTTGTTGGTAAAGTTTAAAAAACTTTATCGGTAAACAAAAGGTTGAAAAAAAAAGAATTTGTTCGAAAATTTTGGAAGCCCAAACATTTATGTTAGGTAAAGTTGTAGCCTGAGGCTTCAAAGAGGCTGTTGAGAGGCTTCAAAGAGTTGGTCCACAATTTTTTTACCTTCTTTCCAACACCTAGTATTTCGGCGCAGAGTAATAGAGGCGAAACTCGATTCGACGCGTATCATTTGTGTCACTTGGCTTGTACACCTCCATGTTCATTGTTTGATTTTGTAATTATCTAAGTATGTGTATAAATGTTTTCTATTCTATTCTTTGTAAATTAAAATCGAATTTAACTGATCATTTTTAGGCGATGGCTTAAAGATAGACTTATTATAAATAATTAAAACGATTTTAACTTGGCCAATATCAGTCCTAATAGTAGGTTAGTCTGGGCTAGTTTATAATATAATCAAATATATTATAAACTAGCCTATAATCAAATATAAAATCACGAAAAAGAAATCTGTAAACACTAAAAAACTTACATACCTACTTGTAGCAGAATATTATTAATCTGTTGACAAATTCCTACCGGAAAAAAATAGCACGACATAGCTAGAAGAATAACCTCGATACCAATGCGATTCTGCCCATCCTATAGTCTTTACCTTTGGTTTTTGGAACTTCTTTTTTGGCATTACTGTGTACAGTTAGCATTATTACTAGTATTATTAAGTATTTACACGCATGAATAATATTTGAAACCTTATTTATAAACTCTTTTGCAGTATACAAGGCACTATTGACCTAGGCTAATATTAAGACCTCAGCTGTATACATATATTTTATGTTAAATAAAAATGTAAACCTCTCAAAGTGGAACACGTAGTTGCATTCATGACTTCCGTCCACTTATCTTGACACACTATTGTCCTCAAAACCTCTGAAGTCTTGATGTATTTTCGACATTTCTGCAAAAAAACTGTCTTTTTCGCTCGTTAACCCGACTGACAAAAGTCCTGTTAGCAATTTAGTTTGGCCTTACGATTACTGCAAGAGAAAGTGGCCGGTTTTACTCTCGACGTAGGCTAGAAACTTTAGCTCGTCAGTTCCATGTTACTTCGTCCAACAAATATAAGGATGTTAGAACGTACTCAAATAACCACTTGAAATAACATTAGAACTGCACTTCTAATGTAATTTGAATTTCACTTCTAATGTAATTTGTATCTAAAAATAATGGAGATTGTAATTGTAACCGTGAAATCGAACGGTTACCGCAAATCGGTGTACTAAATTTTCTAGTATCTGCTTAAAATCGATAGCCTTGATACAGTGACTCAGTTTTCGTATCAGAAGTGGTCTATTGACATTTAACCCGTAGGTACTTTTGCATTGTTTCTTGCTTAGTTTACATTACCCACTTTTGTTTCTTACTCGTGACACTCAACATTGGCCGCTTTGTTATATCTTACGTATTTGTTCTTAGGTCTACGAAACTAAATCAATATCTTAAACAAATAACTGACCTGTCTGGCGACCTCTGTTCATTAGTGTCGAACAATTATTTAACTCGACAATATATGACGAAAATGTTTTGAGAAACAGAACCGTTTCACTCTCCTACATTTACTGCCGATTTGTTTGTAAATTTGTAATACATCTCGAGATTCGGAGCTAATATTAGGCGTAAGTGTACACACGTGGCAACGATTATAGTTTACAGTTTATAGGCGTCGATGGCTATGTATATGAATTAGGTTTCATGAGATTGGCTCAGAGTCTGAGCGTGTTTTGTAGCTATCCACCGCAGATTGCAGTTTCACACACATACAATACGCTATTCTTATGACAATGAGAAAAACGATTCTGAGTTTAGTTGGCAAGAACTCAGCTCTATGTTTGATATAAATTTTCAAGGATTTTTTCATGTAAATAACAAATTTAATACATAAAGGATAGTTATTAGGTTAACTTTATTGTCAAATACTGTCTAGTCAAACAACCAATTAACTATGAAATGTTTACACTACCTTTACCTAAATAATGAATGCGAACTTAAATCCGTGCTATTTAAAGAATAAGTTCATAGTTATGCACTTCAGCATCTTTAATATCCTTCTCAGCTTCAGTATGTTTGTTATTTATTTATATTTCTTAGGTATGAATTAATATATTATGACATCATTATTGTATCAAATCAAAAACAATTGTCTCAAACCACTAGGCATTGTTATATCAATTCATGTGAAATACCTATTACCTGTCGTGTTACCTATTGAAACGGTTTTTGTTATGATAACGGGCAAAACCAAGTTCTTCAATTCTCAAATGAAAAAATAACAAACACTAATCTGCGATCTTTATATCATCACTACTAGCTACGTACTACGGCTTCACCCGCGTGGAAATTGATGAAAAGTATTCCAGGGCTAGAACTAAACTACGTCTATTCATAATTGTAGCCCGATCCTTTCTGTAGTTTTGCGTGAAAGCGTAAGGGCTAGCGCTTACATACAACTGTTGCATCTACTAAACTGTTTCGTCGAGTTGTGTACTTTTCGTGATTTCTACTCAACTAAACAGTTTAGTTCATGGAAATGCGCATACAATCGATTTTATACCTTCTCAAATAGACCAGTCCTTATTCAGCAACGCTCGAGTCAAGGTGTTCGCTTCAAATGCTTAGGGTGACAAAACTAAATCGAGCTGTGCTGCGCTGTACTGCGCTGTGCTATGATTGGTCAACAGATAAACGCAGCACAGCACAGCGCAGCACAGCATGGTTAGTTTGTATCCTCATTAAAACATTAGACGAGCGAGTTGACGTTGACACAAGCACAGCGCAGTTTGTCACCCTTATACGAGACTGGCAGTCGCGGTCAGTCGCGGATCGACTGTTTAGTCGATGGTCTGCGCACATCAATACAATGCAATACAAATTGAGCGCTTGATCGATACTAATCGATAGTTGTCCAACTATCGATCAAAAAAATCAAATCAAAAAAGCAAATCTATATAAGCTTTTTGACTTTTTTGTCGAGCAACTATCGAGTTGAATGTATGTGCGCTTTAATATATTCTTTTAAACATATGATACAAAACAAAATAGTTGTTCAACTAAAAGTTGTATGTATGCGCTAGCCCTAACACATACATACAATCTTTTGCGTTTATATTATTACTAGCATCTGCCCGCGGCAGAAGAAGGATTGCCATTATAGGCAAAGTTTTACAGATAAACCGAATCACGGTTTTTATTCAGGCAATTGGAATAAAAAAGTACTTATTTGTTAAAAATGTCGTACCCAAAATGCAAGTTCAACTTACTGTGGGCAGTATGGATTGTTCGTCATTATTTTTTATTCATTTGTATGATACTAGCAACCCGCCCCGGCTTCGCACGGGTGTATTATACATAAAAACTTGAATCTCTCTTGAATCATTCTATCTATTAAAAACACCGCATCAAAATCCGCTGCGTAGTTTTAAAGATAAAATATTTGCATACATAGAGGGACAGACAGCTGGAAGCGACGTTGTTTGTATGTAGTGATTTGTAATCTCGTAACGAACCGAGTTGATATACTCAAGTTAAAAGCTTCCACTAAGGGCTTCTACGGAACAAGGCTAGGTTACTTTGAGAAACGTCACTGAACTGAGACAATACATATTGTTCGGATGTTGTCGTTCGCGAACTGCATTGTATAGATTCCTTCTTTGTATTCTCTTTTGATACTTGTTCACAACTTTGAGGGGTTTCTTTTATAACTTTTTAAGTATTGTTCAATTTAATTGCGAAATTGTGTTGGAGACTTTACCTAACGCTGTTTCTTACTTCATTGCGTAATGCTGTTACCTACTCGATTGAAACCCCTTGTGCATACAATACAAAATTGCAGTCTGTTGATTACTTGGTATCTAAGAGTGGGAGGGCTCATCAATTCACTTATCATATACAGGCTGTCCCACAGCCATGCGACATGGAGGGATAGTATCTTAAAAGTGAAGACAGAAAATTTACTGAGAGAAGACTTCAATTCAATTTTAAAACAATTTAAACAGAATTCATAGATTTTTGAATAATCGCAAAGAACCCTCCAAATTATAAAAAAATGCACATATTTTAACAATACCGATCATTAGGAAAGACTCTAACTTGTATGCTTAAAAACTAACCTACCGCAAGTTTGCGTTGAAAACAGATCGTATGATTGTTAAAATGTTTTACGCTTTTGTAAGAGTTCTTCATTGTATAGTTATTCATATTTAATGTACCATATTAGTTTTAAGTAAAGATGTATAGAGGTATATGTATAAGCTTTCGATCGTCGTAGATGGTCACCTTCTTGAAATTGTTTCCGAGTATACTTACCTTGGGCAGATTGTACAGCTAGGTAAAAACAATTTTGAGAAGGAGGCCAAAAGGAGGATCCAGCTAGGCTGGGCAGCATTTGGGAAACTACGTCAAGTCTTCTCTTCATCCATACCACAATGTTTGAAAACGAAAGTTTTCAATCAGTGCGTCCTACCCGTAATGACCTACGGAGCCGAGACGTGGACACTCACGGTAGGGCTGGTCCACCAGTTCAAAGTCGCCCAGCGAGCTATGGAAAGAGCTATGCTCGGAGTCTCTCTGAAGGATAGAATTCGTAACGAATACATCCGACAGAGAACCAAAGTTATCGACATAGCTCAAAGAATTAGCAAGCTGAAGTGGCAATGGGCCGGCCATATCTCGCGAAGAACCGACAACCGTTGGGGTAAACGTGTTCTTGAGTGGAGACCGCGACTCGGTAAACGTAGCGTAGGACGCCCTCCGGCCAGGTGGGATGACGATCTGCGAAAGACTGCTGGCAGATGCTGGATGCGTCAAGCTGAAGACAGGGCGCTATGGCGCTCATTGGGGGAGGCCTATGTCCAGCAGTGGACTAATATAGGTTGATGATGATGATGATGATGATATGTATAAGCTTTCACCCGCGTAGTTCCCGTTCCCGTGATAATTCCGGTATTAAATATAGCTTATGTATTATTCCAGACTATAGTCTATCTCTGTGCCAAATTTCATCCAGATCCGATTTGTAGTTTTTCGTGAAAGAGTAACAAACATCCATCCATCTATCCATTCTACAAACTTTCGCGTTTATAATATTACTAGCGACCCGCCCCGGCTTTGCACGGTTTTATTATACGTAAAAACCTTCCTCTTGAATCACTCTATCTATTAAAAAACCGCATCAAAATCCGTTGCGTAGTTTTAAAGATTTAAGCGTTCAAAGGGACATAATGACATAGGGACAGAGAAAGCGACTTTATTTTATACTATGTAGTGATTAGGATGAGATGGCTTAAATAAAGTATTATTATTATAATACTTCTTCAACAGATGGTTCGCTGATCCTCTGGGACATAAAAGACTTGAATGCGAAAGAACACAAGAACCTGCGTGTTAACATCGAGTTTGACCACGCATCCCACGTCGCATGGAGTCCGGACTCCAAAGCCTTCATCGTACACAAAGTGAGGGACAACAACATAACCGTCTACAAGATTGAGAAGAAAAAGGATGGTGGCATCGCCTCTGCAACGCCGGTCATCACGTTTGACAAGGTAATTCTTTTAACTAATAATGTTAAGGTTTTTGGGGCAGTTTACTTTACCGACCCTTTTAAAAGTTTAAGCGAAGTGAAAATCTTTTAACAATTAGTAATTATTAACTTTATTTCGTAACAAACAAGCACTCAGACAAATTTTGAATCATAAATTATTATTTAAACTAATACTACCATACTATAAAAGGAGACAATAAAAATGTTCAATAAACAACAAAGCTGCAACACCTTAAGATACAAAATCAGGTGAGTATTAAATGAATCTGTTTAGAAGAACCCTTCTTCTCCGTGAAATGATGAGTTTAGAAACAGCTGAAGATATGAAATGTAACTTGCTCTTCGTCGAAATAGGAGATAAAACTCCTTCCTTTACTGCGACCAATCCTGCCCAGCGTGGTTATTCTGGCAATAACAGAACATTTGGTCACGCGTTTTCAAAACCGCAAGGCGCAAAACGCGCAAAACTGCAGGGATATTCAGAAACTCTGTTTTCGAGTCACCGACACGCAATCTGACGTAGATTCGCGCGAAATTCTAATATTTCAGCGATTTTTATTATGTTCTGCATTTTGCAATCAATAAAAGTATCGGAAAAGTAGATTTCCAAAATGTATACCATGTAGAAAAATATCATAAGGACCTTTTGGTAATATGTATGTTGGTTTTAGTATTAAATCTCCTATATTATAAAATGTTTTACATATTACTAGTTTTTTTTCTGCTATTTATATTACCCGCCGAACGCATAATATATATATATATAAACTGCTTATAAACGCTGAAATATTTGATTATCGCGCGAATCTGTGAATGATTTCAGAGAAAGGAATTTCTGAATAACCCTGCTGGTCTGATGCCATCTGGTACAAATCTCACCGCTTCCTGGTATCCAAACGCGCACTAGAAATATGAACGGAATCAGGTAGTTACAATACTAACTATGTTTAGTCCATCTGCTACCCAAATATTGACAGTCATTCCACTATCTGAAAACATAACTTTGAATAATAAATGGTATCAAGAAAAAACACGAAAATATTCCGATCATACGCATTAGATATGTGATTTATTAATATGTATCCCAAAAGGGTCATGACATGAATGTCATCTTAATGTAAGTGCGCATAATAATGATCAGTTCAGTAGACTAGTTCTATCTTATCTCAGCCACGTCATAGTAAGCTCTGTTAGGCTGTAAATAAACTGAAGCAAACCAGAAATCATAACTCATGGACCTCATTCTGGCTTCCTTCCTAGTTGCTAACGATGATGCATTCACTACATAGTATAAAAGTCCCCACTATCTGTCTGTCTGTCCCTATATATGCTTAGGTCTTTAAAACTACGCAACGGATTTTAATGCGGTTTTTTTAAATATCAAGTGATTCAAGATATTAACCTCACACACAAGCGTCACAAGGGTCAGCGCCACAAAGTTCGAAGTATTCATAAGATTTTCATTCCGCTTCTCGCAAACGGTCATCAGCGCGTCATTTCGTATAATTTCTCTTCCTTTTACACATAGCTAAGCTAAGCTACCGTCTTCCTCGATATAATTCAACCTTTCATCGCATCTCGAGATAATGAATTCAATTTGTTTTACACAACCACGTTTTCTTGGCATACTTTTACTGGCGGTTCAGTTTCACTTGATGTTATTGGCTATTATTGCCCCCGTTATCGCCGCACACGCAACTCGTGTTATGTAACGTACAAACTTGTTATCTCCTCCTGTCATACTGTATGTGCATATACAGGGTGTCCCACGGCCATACCATATGTAGGGATATTACCTTAAATATTGAAAATAGAAAATTGTAGTTAGACTTCATTTTTATTTTAAAAATACGTTAATTAGCATTAAAAGATTTTTGAATAAGCACCTACCATTTTGATTTTAAAATAAATTTAAACAGGAATTAATTTCTTTGAATCGCGCCTGTCTGAACCGAGAATCGAACCAGCCAAATAGTAAAAAAAATCATACCTTATTTAACGATACCGATCTTAGGACGAAGGACTAAATGTTTCCAAAATTATAAAAGTAAATTTCATGTTTTTCCTTTTATTTAAGATGCAAAATTTACTCGAAAAAATAATCCTTACGATTGGGTCCTTTGATCTGTATCGTCTTAGAAGGTGTGATTCTTTTGGCGGGTTCGATGCTAAATTCAGACAGGCGATTATTTAAATTTTTTTGAAAGCTGATTAAATTCTTTTAACTCTTCAACACCCAAGCGGTAGCCGGCTACCGCATAATAAAAATAAAAATGCATAATAAAAATGAATTTTTTTATCAATTTCAAATCATTTTTTTATCAATTTCAAATCATTTTTTTATCAATTTCAATTTTTAGCAGTACAATTTTCTATCTACAATTTTTAAGGTACTTTCACTCCATTGGGCATAGCTGTGGGACGCTCTGTATATACGGTGTGCCTGGATCAATATGCGTTTTGCCTACGTTGACGGTCGGTTTCAGGTCGCGCGTTCACCCATTTCCACAGCAAGGGACTGGGTCATCGCTTTTGTTTACGGCTAGGCTTCGTGCGCTATATGTTGTTTCTTTCAATCGTGTTGTTTACACTAGTTGTTTTCTTTCAATCGTGTTGTTCACGCTAGCTTTAGTCTAGGCTTGTGGCTTTAGTCCCTATTCCACTCTGATCCACAAAGCTAATACATTTTCAGGGAAATAGAAGAGGTTTTAATTCCATTTTATTATTTGATTTGTTTTTATGTGTGTTAAAATAATTCGCTCATACTGAAAAAATGTGCTTTTTACGCCTATCAAATAAAAATGAATTGGCCGTGTATGTTGCTTATGTTTACCTCTATAATCCTAAATCTTACACAAATTAAAAAATACCCTAAAAATCTAACAATGTAACTAAACTTACAGTATAATGCATATAAATATCCATATCTCTTGCTATTTCGAATTTTTAAAATGATGAATTAAAAGTGTAAAAAATATCTAAGTCACTATCTCATTAAAATTGTCACGTTGGAGTGACGTTCGAGGCTGCGTTCTCTAGAATATGGTCAAAAGTGTTAAAAAATAGAGCTAGAAATATTATCAAACACTTCTAATTATATGGACATTAATTATTGCGGTTGCCATCTTTGCAATGCTCCGTTGAGAAGCACTTGAGCAATAGTGACATAACACGAACTATTCTTCTGATCTCATTTCTGAATCCACTAACTCGCGAACTGATTTACCGAAAATACCGTGATTTCTTCAAAACTTTTATGATCGGTGCTATAGCCCTCAAAGAAACGTTCTGAACTTCTGCTACGAGGAATCGACCAAGCTCTGAGAAGATACCTCAGGCATGAGCCATTCAAAATTACTGATCAAAGCCTTTACAAAAACAGTTAACAGTATACCAACCGTATCCTAGCGTTAAGCAAAAACAACCTTCGCATTATGACAAGAGCCCTAACTGGACACTGTCGCCTTACCAAGCACATGTTCAAATTAGGGCTAAGCGACTCACAATCATGCAGACTCTACAAATAGGAGGTGGAAACGCCTCTCCTTCTACTAGATGTGTGGATCACTAATGCAAGACGAAGCATTCATTTGGGCAAGCACCTACTAAGCCCAGAAGAGACAAGAAAAATCACAGAAAATCCTACAGTTCCTAACAGCTGCAAGGGAAAGTGACGTATTATGAACGCCGCACCTTCAAGGGTGAACACAAAGTGGCGATCACAACACAATAGAGGTATACTAAGGAGATAATAAAGCCACTTAGAGCAAATAAAAAAAATGCCCGCCATCAACCTTTAGACCGAAGATCATGCATGTTTACATCGCCCCAATGTCACATCGAGGGAGCCGGCCGCTCTACGTAGACTTGTATTATTTTGACGCAATAACACGTGAACCGTACATAAATGTAAATATAGCGTTGCTTTAAAAAGGTGGGTGTGCGTCGTAAACGTAGAGCAATGCCCGAATCTTTATACAAGAGCATGGACTATCTGGTTTATGCATGATCTTCGCGTGTAGGAATTTAGTGATCTGCATTACTTTAACGCGAAATATATTCCTAAATGTTTTCTCTATATAATGTACTGCAAATAATTTGGAGTGTTATAAAAATACTTCAACTAGTTACTTTATTGTTGTCGCTTTTATTGTTGTACTTTACCGTTGTATATTTGCATGCCCTAGATTAAGGTAGAACATGTTGTGCCTCTATATAAATCAACACCTCTATTACTCATGTTTGCAAATAAATTACTTTGATTTTGACTTTATCCCAAAATATAACAGTGCCCTTAGACCTTCAAACCAATAGTTTAAAGTTTTTAAGCATTGCCATATCGGTTGCGTAGGTCCTCTACAAAAACCAAAGCCAGGGAATATGCAACCATGAATTACCAATGATTGATATCACGAAGATTGTTGCTAGTTGAAGCTAGTGGTGATTCCTTAAAAATATTGTGTTTTTCTTAAAGTTTTATATAAATCCCTTCGGAATCTTAATCGTTTTGAAACCACCCCGGGATTTCAAGACTGTTCACAGATGATGTATTTCCGTTGCCTCTAAAACAACAAATAATTTTATTGACGTCTATCAAAAATATTTTCGTAAACCGTAGCTCCATTATTTTGAGACTTTTACGTAAACATCTAGAGCCTAGACGTTTATGTAAAAGTTTCAAGAACGACATGCATATACCTAGATTCTAGGCATATGCATGTGCATGCATGCAGATAACATAAATAGTCCTGACCCAACGAGATAGCGACGCCAGATGCGAGAGGTTGCAAAACCCAGATCCGAAACAAATACCTGCAGAAATGTTTGACCCAAATTGTCTAACTGCCTGGCCGATTGTTCAAATAGCCAGCATGAATATGCTGCATCATTGTTCAAAAATACTTGTTTATTTCGGAACGAAGTTTGCCTCTACCACCACTGTAGCTTTAGCAAATTTGCTATGAAAAGGCTTGGTCTAAAAATATGCTTTCAGTTTTCGTATCCGTGCCGAAGCTGTTTTAGTAACTAGCAACACGCCTCGGTTTCACACGATTAGCATAACAGATTATTAGATCTTTTAGCAATATCGTAATAAATTACTTACATGTAACTCTACTGTTTAACCGAAGCACGTCAGCGTATTTTTTTTTGAAATCTTCAACAATGATCTTCGTATTTGAGCCAATATGCGCAAAATTTTGATTCATTATGCACCTAAACCTATCCTATGAATTAACCCATTCGTAAATGTAAAAAACATAAAAATCCGTTCGGCACTTTTTTTTGATTCATCGCGTTCAGACAAACGGCAGACACGGCGGAAGACTTTGTCATTCATTTCATTTCATTTTCATTTCATTTCAGGACCCCAAGTTTGACGGATAACGGACCCTATGGTTGAAATAGAGCACACTCAATTTTACTAAACCTCTCATAGAGTCCACAATTGATCACAATCCAGGCTTCTATTTCGGCCAACAAATTACCATTGCCATTCAACTTAGCAATGCTGCCAGCATTCTGAACACTGACTTAAACAGGCTTTGGCTTTTAGGAAATTGATATAACTGTAATTACTACCTAGTTGTTATCGTTTTGTTGGTACTATAAATAAACGGTATTAAAGTAGTACTTTAAAATAATGACGGACAATCATTCGCATTCGCCCATGTGAGTAACCGCCTTCTTTATCTTATCACCAAGCGGACAATCACTTAATTGCCCTCAGAACAATCTTGCGACTCTCTTTGTCAATCGATTTAATTGTCGACTGGTGGTGACGGCCTTGGTCCCCTGCCTTTGTTGTTGGATCGTAAAGTTGATAGCTCGCTTATCGTTGTTACGAAAGCGATCATCGGTCGTCGATGCAATCGTACCGGACAGCGAATACACGCGATCCGTCTATTTGTTGCGATAAACGTTGTTATTTATCTACTATCCTTACTAATATTAAAAACGTGAAAGTTTTTGTGGATGAATGTTTGTAACTCTTTCACACAAAAAGGATCGGGCTGAAATTTTGAATAGACGTCGTTCTAGCCCTGAAATAACACATAGCCTACTTTTTATCCTATGAATTAGTTCTTATAAATAAATAAAAATAAAAAGTTTCTTTATTCAGACATTTTTGTCCACATAAAAATAAAAATCACAATTAAACACAAATATTGGTAACTAATTAAAAAACACAATAGGTAAGACA
This sequence comes from Eupithecia centaureata, assembly GCA_944547425.1. Lineage (NCBI taxonomy): Eukaryota > Metazoa > Arthropoda > Insecta > Lepidoptera > Geometridae > Eupithecia > Eupithecia centaureata. Next base: position 2,992,298 of record OX155697.1, read on the forward strand.
CAATTATTAGGTATTTAAAGCAATCTTTCAACAGAGTCTCAATCTCAACCCATGGAGTCTAAAGAGTCAGGACTCTGTTGAAAGACTTATGGTATAGAAATAGTCTTCAAACTCTTGCATAGAAATAACGCGTCCGAGCAACGGCAGATATTAGTTCTCTATATTTATAACTAGCGACCCGCCCCGGCTTTGCACGGTTTTATTTTACGTATAAACCTTCCTCTTGAATCACTCTATCTATTAAAAAACCGCATCAAAATTCGTTGCGTAGTTTGAAAGATTTAAGCATACAAAGGGACATAGGGACAGAGAAAGCGACTTTGTTTTATACTATGTAGTGATTTTATCTCATAATTCAGTTCCCATGTGATAGAAATTGCCTTGAGACCTTTCCATAGAAACAACATTTTCGAAGCCGTGGACAGGTATTACATAGTTTACTTCACATCGGAATTACATGTCCATAATGTAAAATGTGTTATCTGAGGTCAGGCGTACTCTCCCTATCTTTGAATGGACGACGAGTATTAGGTAGGTATTCCTAACTGATTTTTAATCGGTAAACGTAGTGTAGGACGCCCTCCGGCCAGGAGAGATGAAGATCTATGTAATGTATTGTATTAAGTATATCAGTCATCTAGTACCCATAACACAAGCTCTGTTTAGCTTGGGGCTAGATGATGCTGTGTGGACTGTCCGGAATTATTTATTATCTGCGAATTACTTCAGGCAGATGCTGGATGCTGCAAGCTGAAGACAAGGCGCTGTGGCTCTTATTAGGTGGCTTATTTCCCCGTGATAATGATTATAATAAACATACATAAATTAAAAACATTGCTTATCACTACTTAGTATAAAACCAAGTCGCTTTCTCTGTCCCTATGTCCCTATGTATGCTTAAATCTTTAAAACTACGCAACGGATTTTGATGCGTTGTTTTAATAGATATAGTGATTCAAGAAGGTTTATATACTTATAATAAAAACGTGCGAAGCCGGGGCGGGTCGCTAGTGCATAATAAAACCGACCGAAGCTGGAGCGGGTCGCTAGTTTTTAATATTTATCGATAAAACTGGTATCTACCAAAACAAAGTCGACTGGTCTTAAGATAAAAAGCCCTAATTTAGTGCTTCCGCCTCGATTTAAATTGCGGTTGGTAAGATCATTTGGAGATGACCTATAAATTATGATTTGATTTTAATTACTTTATACAACGAGATGTATCTAGTATTAACCGTATTTTGGCGCCAATAAACATTTTAATAATTAAGAGCTAGTTGCTCTTGTTTATGACGACCTTTGTGGCGCAGTGGGCGAAGGGCCGTCTGTGACGCCGGAGGTTGTGGGTTCGATTTCCGCCTCGGGTTGAATGATTGTGCTATCTCAGATATTAGTTTAATGTGTATTAGTATCTGTGTATAATTTAGTAAGTAAGTAAATCAGTTGTCTAGTATCTATAAAACTTGCTCAATAATGCTTAGCTCTTGTTCAGATGATGCTGTGTATTGTCAAACATTATTAATATTAATTTATTTTGTCCGTTTACTGTTCACTAACTTTTGGTTTGAGGCAGCCATATACTCGTAGGTACATACGAGTATACATCTGAGTAACTTTGAAGTCGTTATTTTAATACGAAACAAACAAGTAACCATTCGTCTTTTTATATATATATATTAGTGCGTACAATGTTTTGTTAATTGGTCTAGAACGAGTGTTAATTACCTTGTAATAAATTCTACGTGTATTGCGGATCTATACGAACCATAAACAATTTATTATGATTCATCCAAAGTTCATTAAATATCTTAAATATACCTTAATCATTTTTCGTACTCTACAGTTGTTGCTAAAAGATTCTGACTTTGACTAGATGGAAAACGTAGAAAATTATTAGGCGTGACCTAAAAATCGACTTCAAAATTCTTGAATAATAATTTAAACTTGGATGAACTATACCAATGTTTCATTTAAAAGTTGTTGAAGTATATTTGACGTGAAGAGGTTACAAACATCCAAAATATTATTGTTCAAATCAATTTCAGGAATTCAGTTGTAAAGCTTCGGTAGTGTCAACGTTTCAACTTCAACTTCTTGATTATGGCTCTGCGTCTGGTTTGGCGCAATTTTGCCAATGACCGTTTTTGGATAGCATCACAATGTCAACGTTTCATATGTATTTATGAGCTTATGAAATATTATTCCTGAACAAATTGATTTTAAATTGTTGTAGGTATTGGAGACCCACCTAAATATTTATTTTATTCTGTTTTCTCGAGTTTGTTTGGCAACGTAAATACATCATCAATGAAAATATAAACTACTCTTACTATTAGGGTTCATGAGATAGATGCTGAAAGACAGACAACAGAGTCTTAGAAATAGGGTACCGTTTTACCCTTTGGATACGGATCCCTAAAAGAATTAGTACCTACAGCCGATAATAGAAAGTCCTCCTTTTTATGAAATCCGTTTAAAATGCTGAACACATTGACTCATCATCAATTTACTATTTCAAATATCTAGAAATTAAACTATTTACGAATCACTGAAGGCGAAGAGAATAACGTTCCGTCATTCCGTCTTAGTAATCCGTTTTACCCTTTTTAAGGAACCCTTAAAAATAAGTTGGTACGCCCGATAAGAGAACCTCCTCCTTTTTCTGAAGTAGTCTTTTTCTTTAGTTCATTGTATTTTGATTGACTTAGAATTATTATTGTATTATTTTTTATTGTGTAATTTTTAGTTCAGGTTAAGATGTGGCAAATATTTAGTTTAGGCTGTGATTATATTTTACTGTTCATGTTTTACACTATTGAATTTGGGGCTCCTGTAATAATAGTGTAAGTACTTATAAATAAATAAGTCCGTTAAAAATGCTGAACACATTGACTCATCATCAATTTACCATTCCAAATATCTAGAAATCAAACTACTTACGAATCACTCACAGCGAAGAGATTCATTGTTTACGTTTGCTCTAAGATCAATTGTCACGAAACGCTTACCATACGTTAATGCATGTGTCATTGGATCTAGAGGTATTAGTCATGATGTTTTGATTAGGCAATTAGCTGATTTGTGTGGGCTGGCGGTATCGGGTAATGCAAACCATGGCTCGCTTAGTCACTTGCAGCTGAGTTCACAATCACTACATAAAAGTAATATAGCGGGCAAAGGTTCCTTCGCGACGCAGGAGGTTGCGGATTCTATACACTCCCTTGTAGTTTTTGAGATATTTGTTCTGGGTGTTCTAAGTAGTAACAAAAACTGTCTAAAGTAATGTATGAGTAAATAAATAATACTGGAGTGGATTACACAGCATTATCCAGCTATAAACTAAACAGAGCTTGTGTTATGGGTAGGTACAAGATATTTGATATGCTTAATACAATACATTTTCACAGGTAGGTACTTAGATATTTTTATCATACATAGAAAACACCTAAAACCCTGGAACTTGCACGTCGACAAACCATTGTCCCTAGTACGATTACATGAACCATCTTTACCGTGATGAAATGTATGTCATAATTTATTTAGTTGGATGCCATAGCAAGCAGTACTAAGTTATGTATCAAAGGAAAACCACCAGCACATAAAAAAATTTAAAAGAAAGAAAATATAAACCAATGCTATTAAAAGGTTATTAATGTATTATCCCCATAAGTATTATTATATTGGATGTTATCCCTCCGGCCAGGTGGGATGACGATCTGCGAAGGACTGCTGGCAGATGCTGGATGCGTCAAGCTGAAGACAGGGCGCTATGGCGCTCATTAGGGGAGGCCTATGTCCAGCAGTGGACTAATATAGGCTGATGATGATGATGATGATGAATGTATTATTGCAATCTTATTTTATTTGTGACTCTTTGTAAATGTTTATAACTTTTTGGTTTACCCCGTTTCAACGGGGTAAACCAACATAACGCGTTGTGTTTTAATAAAACATAGTTTTAGGTTTTGGATAAATAAAACACAACAAACAAGATATAACAAGTTTGTCAAGACTATTTGCGTTTTACTTTTAAGAGATAATTCGAAGACGAAGATTTAGATGTTATCGTACGCTGAACCCTTTGAAATAAGAACACGGCGGCAGACCATTAACAGAATCCTTAAAAAAACATGGTGTTTTTGTTATTTTATTTCAATATACTGAGAGAAGGAACTAAAATATTTCTATACTACTTTTTTTATACCTACTGGTAGAGCAAAAAAGGAGCGTGTTTCCCTAACCTTAGATCATACACCCCTTAGGCCCTTACTAATAGAATGATGTGTATAGAGGGTGCGTTTTTTTCCGATGGGAAAATGCTATTTACGCATATCATAAGGCTGTTAACGACGTTAAAAGTAGTGTAACACTGTGTATGTTAGCAGGCCGTAAAACTTTATAACTGCCAGTTGTCTTCAAATCCATAATAATATATACTGTCCAATAAATATTGGTCAAAAATTGTTACTACTTGAACTAATCTATTGACGATTTTATTATACTGACAGTGATCAAACACATCTAAAACAGTAAAGGTTATATAAATCAATGAAATCAATATTTTGTTAACCTTATTTACTATAAACTTTTTTAACTTATGTCTGTCTGTATGTGTTTTTATTTTTTTACTAAATGGGTAGAGTTTAAAATGATCTGTAGGTATTTTAATTTAATTTATTATTTCAGTGTATGTTAGGGGGCGTTCATTAATTACGTGAGGTGTTCATGGGGGGGAGGTGGTCACGCTAAATCTTTCCAAATCTCACTTGGGGGAGAGGGGGGTTTTAGCAAATATCACGTCATTTATTTTTAAGTAGAAAATGGCAAAATTTTTGCGTGAAACCGTGAAAGTAAAGTAAGTGATTTTAAACTATGGGTAATACACACAAATTTCAAATACCTACTAGTCTAAAGTGATGTAACAATTCATCTTTTTGTATATATATTTTTTTAATCCAGGGCGTTTATAACCAGAAAACAAATTTTGAAAAAGCGCACGTGAGATTTAGGGAGGGGGGAGGGAGCAGAGGAAAATCTTACGAAATCTCACCAGGAGGGGCGGGGTCTCAAAAAATCCTGAAAAATGCTTCACGTACTTTATGGACGGCCACTAAGTTATCGGGTGAAATTAATAAAAACATTGGCGTTCATTATCTCACATGTACTCAACTTTCGCATGTACTCACTCATTCATTTCACATTTCCCTCGTACTTATAATAAAATTAGGATAAGTAGGCTTAATATAAACTATCATTTTACGCAGCAGCGTATTAATTTCCATAAAGATATAAAGTAACAAGACAGAGCCACTTTCGGAACTAATTAATGTTGTTTTGTTTCACAATTTCCGTGATATTATACTGGCTTATGTAACTCTTATCGGAATTACATCGTTTTCGTAATCATTTGCATAATTTCTTCCGAATAATGCAATTCAATTTGGCTTTGCAATTCAAAGTATGTAGAGCTTGTGTTATATGTACTAGATAACTACTATTCTATACTTAAACACAACATAGTATAAAACAAAGTAGCTTTCTCTGTCCCTATGTCCCTATGTATGCTTTAATCTTTCTCTCTTTATTTTAACTACGCTACGGATTTTGATGCGGTTTTTTTAATAGATAGAGTTTCAAGAGAAAGGTTTATACGTTACCCTTGCGAAGCCGGGGCGGGTCGCTAGTTTAATATAAAAACCGATGTATATCAACTTCTTGATATGTCCAAGAGTCCTAGATCTAAAGGAAATAAAGTACTCTGAGTTTGAGTTTGAAATTATCGTACATACATTTGTCCGAGGCGGGAATCCAACCTGTGTCACAGGACCTTCGTCCGCTGCGCCAGAAAGGTCGAATACTCTTTATTTTGATGAAGCAATTGTAGAAATAAGATTATATGTCTATAAAATTTGATATGTAGTAAAGTCATTGGGAACTTTACATAGCACCGGAAATCACTTCTTTATTTTGATTCAAAACAACATTTTGCCTGTATGTAAAAGTATGCGGCTATGTAAAAGTGGTAGTTTTGAAATGCTTGTAGATGAATCCTTCCTACTAATGTTATAAACGCGAAAGTTTATAAGTATGGATGGATGGATGTTTGTTACGCAAAAACTACTGAACGGATATTGATGAAATTTGGCAAAGAGAGATAGATTATAGTCTGTTATAACAAATAGGCTATATTTAATCCCGGAGTTCCCACGGGAATGGGAATTACCGCGGGTGAAACAGCGAGGCGTTGCAAGTATGAAATAAATTATATATATAATTTATTAATATATAACATAATAAATTATATTAATAACACGATTAGAAGCTAGTTTTAATTTGATTCCATTCATTCAATGTGATTTCCTTTGTTAATAAAAAACTGTCTGTACTATAACACGATACGTGTGAGTTAGCTAAATTCTGTAAAGTAGCAAAAAAAACATCAAAACATAAGCCCTATTCAATTTTAAAACAATAAGTGGACAATAGTGGGCTTCATGAATACAATAACAATTTTATGTTTTCGCCATTTGACCTAGTAAAAGCAAAAATTAAAGGTCACATTTTATATGCCTTTGTACCTGAAACTACCTACTATTTAATTGCAAAACTGTTTAATTAAAATGACTTCTATGTGCTAAGTGTATTTACTGAATGAGTCATCCAATTTCAGCGATAAGCTAAGTATTGTGCTCGCTTTTAATCATTTGTATAGCCCAGGGGTCGGCAACCTGCGGCTCTATTTATGTAAAGTCGCGGCTCTCCAGTTCAATAATAGTAAACTAATAATGCTGGTAAATCCACACAGCATCATCTAGCCCCAAGCTAAGCAGACCTTGTGTTATGGGTACTAGATGACTGATAAACTTAATACAATACATTACACGACTATAGCTAGTATTTACAATTATAGTAAACTCCTTAGAATCTAACCCTAAACTGGGAAATTTTGTAAATTGTATCTTTAGGCTCTTTCGTCTCAAAAGGTTGCCGACCTGTGGTTTAGCATGCAGTCGTAAACGAGCCTTTACAAGATTATTTTATGCATGCCGCACCGCTATCATCACTTTACATGCAGGTATTGTAGTTTTATAAGCTTTTACCTTGGCTTCATTCGCATGATAGATAAAAGAAAAAAAACAATACAATCAATCAGTTCAACAGAAAAAACTAAACTACCTATAAACTGACTTAATAAGTGCGTGCAGCACTTTGCGCCCGTTACCATGACAACACGGTGAGGTTTCGGAGGAAAAGACAATCGAAGTATACAATTTTTAGACTGCCGGGGCAGGTCGCTAGTAAATAATAAAATGACAAATACAGACTTAAATTTCGTCTCTAAACAATTTTTCAATTTCCGCAACTTTTGAAAGACTTGGTGCGAAGCAAAAAATATGAAAATTAAGTATTATTTTGTTTTTTTACGTAACTATAAGATAAGGTGAGCTATTCAAAGTCCAAAAAATACTTTAGTACTTAAGAACAACAAATATTACGTAATTTAACATTCAAGTCTGTCTGTTCTTCCAAGTTCAATCAACAAAAACCATCCACCTTGTACCGTGAGCCCACACAACAATAGAATAAGGAACAACGAAATGCAAATATGCCTCGAACAGCTAAGTTTAACGTCCTCTCGGCTTTGACTCACCAAGGCTGAAGCACCAAGTCTTACCTACCTGATGACGACACGGATGTGTATTCGGACAATAAAACGTATGCGGCAGCGATTTCCTATAAATAATCAGCACCTGTTTACGATATTAATTATTCTTACTGGTTTAAACTGATAAGGCCATGAACCTGACACTGTTAAATTGATGTAGATGTCAAACCCGCATGGTTGGTCGAGCAAGCGTTTTGAATTACTCACTGTATTGCATTTTAAATGATGTCAAGGAAACAAATATGTAGGCGTTAAAAAAGAGCCTACAAATAGGCTTAGTTTCCTAAAAAAATCGAGTAAGTCCGTCGTTTTTCGAAAAATATTGGAGATGTATGTATATTTTCTTTTGAAAATCATACAAAAAATTATAAAGATATCCTCACTCACGGAAAAATAAAATCTTTTTTTTACCCAGGAAAAGTACCCTATTGTTACACATCCAGAAATCTTGAACCAAGATCTAAAATTGTCCTGTGGAAGAACAGAAAAAATAAATAAAGCTAAATTGAAAATTTCATTATCTTGAACTCGGTTAGTTTATTCTATAATTTACAATGATTTTAAAATAATAGGGAAACTAATGTCTACTGGCGTGCATGCATATACTCGAGCAACACGTCGAAACAAATGATAGCCGATTGTGCAATTTCGCAAAATTACATAAGTTTGCGACCACTGTGTCGAAACGCGATAGAACACATCTTTTGAAAACAATGCCATTTTATAAACGTGAAATTAATCACGTATCCACTATTTTCAAAAGCAATCGTGACAAATGTAGTGACTATGACCTACGCCTTTATTCTTGATGACATATGCTCCGATTGTAATATCAGTTTGATTAATGATTTTCAATTGCTCTTCGCAGCGAAAACACTGGTGACCTGTACATGTTTCCAAACCCTTTTCAGGTTTCTGTCTACACAAAGGAGGTTAACATAGGACTCTACGTAGGCTTACAAACTAAGTACACTTTTAAAATTTAACTTTTAAAATTTAAAAGTGTATACTTAGATTTGCAGGCCAAGGTATCTATCAAGTTCGTAAACATAAACCTTTTTGTATGTCACACAATACCTTGTGAAGGAAAATATTGATTTATTAATTGCGCAATAACTTGACGCATCTTCTTTGTGCCCGTATAACTACCATTGCACCATTGTCAGTCCAGTGTTGATCATCTCTAAGCTAAAATTCGGATTGAAAAATAAAGAAATATACCTTTTATGTATATTTAATCTCAAGCTTGTTGGTGCCCAAGAAGGAACCTATTAGTGTCCCACTGCCAAAAACTTTCCGAAAATAGCAATCATTTTTTGATAGGCTTTCTATGTAGCCTAGAAAATACGCTAAATTTTGAACCAATCAATACCTTATTGCTATTTTTAGTAGATAGGATTTTAGGCAGTGGGGCACGAATCACTCCTATGTCATAATCCGGACTTTACCCAAGTAAATCCCCTGATAGGTTCTTTACTCTCGTAATTACAAAATTTCGTTTGATCATAAGTATAATTTTAAAACTTAAAACAGCTTGCTATTCGTTAGCCGAAACATTTTGTAAAATATTGCTGAAAGTTACCTATCGACGAAGGACACTGTATACAACCATTTTTTCTCCCCTTTAGCATCTCTACCACGTGCACATTCCAATATCCGTCCAAGTTCCGTATATCCGTTTCTTTTGTAGGCCAACTTTAATCCGTACATTGCGACAGGCCTTACGCGATAATTTGATTATTGTAAACAATTGTTTGTAATGAAACGGCATCGAATTGTATAGCGGTTGCTTTCCCACGGTACTCTGATTTGATCAGGTTTCAAGTTGCCACGGTCAACGGAGTCGTTCAGTGTTTATTCAATTCAATGATTTTAGCATTCAGAATGTTCTAATAGTTCTAAATGCGAAATGAGAGTGTAAAGACCTTTTCAAGTCTACTCTAACGTGACCCCGAAAGACCTTGAATACGTAGCAGGACTTTGGGTCGTTGGCAAGCTGTTTTGAGGTCAAATAACTTTGGAACATGAAATTTATGGTATGGCGTCGCCGACGACCAAAAAAATTAAAGAATGCTTTCCGGTTTGTTAAGAGATTGGGGGAATTGCTCACCGATCGTTTAAGGTACTAGGTATATAGCTCCAATGACGTTCACGCCCCTTTTGCCGATCTTTTCATCACCTTGCTAACTCGGCAATGAACCACAGATTACAATAAAATTGTTTTTGCAAAATTCTTCCAGATCCTTGCAAATTCACGCCAAAGCTGCAGTTTGTGTTCGTTCTATTGTTGTATTTTTTGAGGTCACTTTAAAAAGTTCCTGTTTTGGGACCGATGTATTTTTTATTGGTGTAAAAAGATTTAGTAGGTATTTCTTTTCTTTATATTTTTGCAACTTAGGGGGCGTCAATTTTTTTAGTAGGTCCTAAGTATTTTTATTCCTTAATTTTCACAGCGTGATTCCAGACTGAGAAGTTTTTTTCAACACTTAAATAAAAGGATTAAAAAATATATTTCATTTTATTAAATCAACGTAGGTAATGACAATCCATCACATATTAACTTATTTAAATCAAATACATGCATTTTGAAAAACGCATGTGAGATTACAGGGAGGATGTTTAATAAAATCATAATAGGCGCTCCACATTCACACAAGAACTTCGCGAGAACGCGTGAAACAGGCGAGAAGCGTGAATGTGGAATCGATTCGCGTATTCGTCTCACGTTCTCGCCTTGTTCTCGGGCTGTTCTCCACTTTTTGTCGGTTTTTTGGCGCGAGACAAAAGAGCACGAGAACGTGAGAACAGGCGAGAACGTGTATTGACTCCACACTCGCATGTTTCTTAGTAGCGCGGGTCATCGTCATTGAGCGCGAGAACTGTAGCGAGAACTATTTGAGAAGTTTGTGAGAGTGTGTACCCAAAGAAGTTCGCGCTACAGTTCTCGCTGAGATTCTCCGGAGATTCTTGTGTGAACGTCTCGTGTGAATGTGGAGCGCCCATAAGACATCTCACCAATAATCCATTTATTTACCAATGTTGATTGGCGTGTAGTACAAAAATAATCCTCAAGAAGCGCCTTGACGCGCTTTGCTCGTTTCCTCAATACGTTATCCTCTCGCACTCGCAAAAGCTGTATCAATTAAACATTTTTCCTCGTTATTTTGCTAAAAAAATGTACTGTATATTATTTGCAAAATGTATAAAAACTAGCAATTAAAAAAATACACAGATAGCGCGGACCACGCACAAGCACCTCTTTTACCAAATGGTAAAAGAAGAATAAGACGACCAAAGAAACGATGCGATGGTCTGACGACATCATCAGCAACAGCAGGCAAGCAATAGATGACCAGAGCTAATGAATGACAGAGAAGTTTGGAATATGCTGGAGAATTTTGCTGGATCGTATGTTTTATTATTCGGAGCCTTTGTCTAGAAATCTTTTGCATGTAGAGTGACAAAAACATTAGACACGTCTTTTTTTTTTAATCTTTTGTATTTTACATACTGTTTGATTTTCATCTACAGTAGTTTTAAAGATGGAAAATATTTTCTGACAAAAAACTTATAAGGCTGCTTATTTTTTATCGTATATCTTTTTCCACTGCCCAACTTCATTTAGGTTAAGTATCACGTTAAACTGGAATACATCAATAATTGGAATACCAGCCATCGCTGAAATATTAAGAGAACTTGCGTCATCCAGGGCAACTCAGGGCAAGCTGTTCTTATTGCTCTTGCTGGAAATTTATCGCAAACTAAAAATAAGGAAGGTCAGATCCAACAAAGGAGATTGAAATGCTTTGACCCCCTAATTTGAAGAGTTTATTTATATGGAAGTATATATTTAATTCAGGCGTCAAATTAAACAATAATATACCTACTACAAGGTGGAGAAAAAGTAGTCACCCTGTTGAAAGACGTTGTTACTTTTGCGAAAGGCGGCAAATGTCGATTCTATTTTTGAAATTTGTGAAGTAAACTCAAGCAATCGTTACAAAACAGTTAAGACAAAGATTTTGCTCGTACTTTGTAAATGAAGTGCAGTTATTACGTGTAAAGTAAATACAAGTTTTACGATGTACTAATTAAACAAGATGACAAGTTTGCTTCAAGTACAAATACACGTGTACTGTACCTACGTCTTTGTTCCATTCGTTTTGTTGCAAGGTGTCCCAAGTAAACTATCATGTCAATTATGAGGTAACTACAATAATCGGCGATTGTTTAAAACAGCTTTATGCTAGCAACACAGAACCTCGAATGCTAGCAAAGATTTTGCTTATTCGTTATCTACTATTTTGAATTTAGACGGTTCACGCAGCATCATCTAGGCTCAAGCTAAGCAGAGCTATTACATTATAGGTTCTATCTAGATACCTAATACACTTACTATATGTTGATTCTATTTTTAAAATTTGTATACTCTAGCCGTTTATTACTCATTTTAGAATAAGATTTTGCCCCTACTTTTTAAATGAAGTGCATTTATTACGTGTAAAGTAAATATACTACATAGATAGATATTGTATTATATACTAGCGACCCGCCCCGGCTTCGCACGGTTTTATTAAACGTATAAAACTTCCTCTTTAATCACTCTATCTATTAAAAAAATCGCATCAGAATCCGTTGCGTAGTTTTAAAGATTTAAGCATACATAGGGACATAAGGACATAGGGACAGAGAAAGCGACTTTCTTTTATACTATGTAGTGATACAAAAAATCCTAAACAAATCTTCAGAACATACAAACATTTGTTCCAAGACTGGAAACGAATGTCAATATAATGTTTAAAATGCTATTTTTATTAATAAAGTCTTGTATTCTTGTCTACTTCCATAAAAACGTATCACAACTATCACAATTTTTGGTATATTCGTCCTTTCCGTATATATCGGAGCCGTAACCTGATGTCAGATCGATGCACGCACAACCTCGAATATATTTTTAGCCTCCGGAAGGTTCACCGGCTGTTATCCTCGCGTCTACATAAAACATGATGAGTCTGTTTGTCTGGAACACACTGAATATTAAACAAATAAGCTGTTCCGCATTAGGACGTATGAGGGTATTTGCACTTTTAATTGTCTCTTGTCTTGTCTTTGTTTTATGCTAAAACGAACGCATCAAAATTCATTCCTAAAGTAGCTTCCTGTAACTGAACCGATAACACTGTATACCTATGTCTTATACTTTGTGTCAAGTTTACAGCACGATTTACGGACGATAGCCTCATTTCCATTTTATTACTAAATCGAATACTAGGTAACTTAACGATGTACATATTAATTTTCTCGACAAACGTAGTGTAGGACGCCCTCCGGCCAGGTAGGATGGACGATCTGCGTTAGATTGCAGGCAGATGCTGGATGCGGCAAGCTGACTGGGTGATGGCGCGAGTTGGGGGAGGCCTATGTCCAGCTGTGGACTAATATAGGTTGATGATGATATTAATTTTTTTAATCTTAAATATTCATAGAAATTATACTTCGTCTATTTTCTGAATATTTCACATCCCTATCTTAAAATAGATCCAGAGTATAAATTATTGCATTATTTCATTCGGTCAAAGAAAATAAAGGCGTGGAAAGATCGTAACTGTTATTTATCATATAAATAAGAAAATCGATTCGAACTATTGTTTTTATTATATAATTGAAATTAAATATTAAATTTCTGATTATTCGCCGACCATTGAAGAAAACTCAGTATTTTTATTCACATTACTTATCGCAAAATATGGACTCTTAATGTGGGCGGTCTAAACAATCACACAGAATTGATAAATAAATGGACTCTTTTCTTAAATATTTAACCCTACGAAAAATCTGTGAACTAAAATGGGGTATTTTCGGGTAATCCAGGAGTTGAGCTTGAGACTATCATTATATGACGTCACTGTTTGGTTCTCCCTGTATTTAAAACCTTGCTTTTGGCTTGTTACAGGTCCACGAAGATGACGTCATCGGCTTCGACATATCCAGTAATGGAAAATACATGATGTCCTGCTCAAACAAGACTGACATGGTCATCTGGGACCTCAAAGGTTCACAGCTAGACCGGCTAGACACCTACCTAATGTCCACATACTCCGCGAAAATATCCCCATGCGGAAGGTTCGTGGTTGCCTCGGGATTCGCACCAGATATCAAAGTCATGGAAGTTATATTCGCGAAGAATGGAGATTTCAAACAAGTCAGCAAAGCCTACGAGCTGTCAGGACATTCGTCAGGCATTTACGATGTTGCGTTCGATGTGGATACATCGCATATAGCCACCATATCGAAGGATGGCACGTGGAAGCTATTTCACACAAAGAGTGAGTGCTAATGAAATTGTAATGTATTAGTCGTTATTGTATGCGTTGTGGCGTCTTCCTTATGCTCGGTGAGGTCGCGATAGTTTTATGGCTTAGTTTATCACTGTTTAGCGTTTGGTTATTAGTGTCCTGCTTCCTGCTAATGTATTAACGAGAAATTAGGCTTGTATTAGTGGAAAATGCTGGGAAAAGGAATCAAGAACACCCTCACATCACTGATCTACAAAATTCCACCTCCCTCTAGGACGTGGTATAGAAGGCATTGCTCAGCAACTGATTAACAAAACTGATTCGATTACATGTATCATCGGTTTGAACTATTCTCAGAGTGAATAATAATACTAATAATATTCTAAAATTAGACTTAATAATACTCGTAATAAAACTATATAATATTATGCAAATGACGTAGAAATAATACACGGAATCTGCGAAATAGATTTTGAAATTGTATCGATTGATCGCGATGATCATTTTTACTTTACGTCATAGACATTGTTTGTCAATTTAAACAAATTAAAGAAAAGGAAAAGAAATTAACTACTATATACATCCACAAGAAAAACGATAACACAAATATATTTCGCAAGTACGAAGACGCTATCCGAACGTCAAGGCGCAATATATCGGTCAACAACGTATTTCCTTTTGCATGCGTACCTACTGGACATTGATAGCCGCGCCAGATGTTCTATTGGGTGTCCTATTGCAATAAATTGCTCTCAGTTGATACTCTGATGTGACTTGACCTTTGTGATAGAATATTCAATACAATAATCCTACTAATATTATAAACGCGAAAGTTTGTAAGTATGGATGGAAGTTTGTTACTCTTTCACGCAAAAAACTACTGAACGGATATGGATGAAATTTGGCACAGAGATAGATTATAGTCTGGAATAACACATAGGCTATATTTTATCCCGGAATTCCCACGGTAACAGGAATTACCGCGGGCCGCATCTAGTAGAATATATTTATTTAGTAGGCCGATTGTATGGGTCGGTACATGCTTCGAAACATTTGCGCCTTCCCATATTCCAAGGGCATCCACGAGGGCTGGTGCGGTGACAGATTTGGCTGAGGATCTCAAGAGGCGCAAATATGCAGGTCTCGACATAACCTACGCATTTGCTCCCCGGAGTCGAGACCCTAGGTCCGTTTTGTCCTGACTCAGTACACCACGGACCTAGGGTCTCGACTCAGTACTACTGAGTCTCTCCGGGTTTTTTAATAATGATCTGAGCGTTGTCGATCTTCTCTCTTATCTACAGACAGCTCGTGTGACGCGTGCCTACTCCATATCTTAGTAATGTGCCCACTCTAATTCGCTAAATTACTTTGATTGGACGCAAACTGACGCATGCTATCGCTGTAAACACGTTTGTATCTCTTTGACTTCTCTATTACGTCTCAGATAAAGTTTTAATGAACTCTACGCTACATTTAGAAGTCTGGGTTCGTTACACTGCCAAGTACGATGCGAGAGTTTTCTTAAGAATGAACTTCTAAATTTTCCGTAAATAATAAAAGCATGAATGAAATTACGATACTGAATTTGAAAATAATGTGATATCAAAATATTATATATATAGATGAACTTTAACTTATAAAGAATATCTCAGACGGTTGTGTTTGCTTATTTTTACGGAAGTTTTTCGTTATCATTAAGTTTTGAGTATTGCATGTTCAATTCTGGAAAATAATATTTTAGATAATGCTTCGGCTTGTCACTGACCAGAAATTATAACTGTAAACAAAACGAAGATCTATACACAGGTGCCTACTTAATGTTATATGTTGTTCGACTTTGGAGTTGGCGATTGTTAGTTTGAGATCGTGCTAAACACGCAATAACTTATCGTTTAATTAGTTGTTTGCTCACTTCTTTTGCGTCGAAAGAAAAATGAGTTCCTTTGTAAAATTGAATCTTAGACTAACTAGCATCCTGCTTCGACTGCGTACGGGTAGCATAACTTTTACCGCTGCAAAGCTCTCGGTCACCAATAAATAGTGTACATTTGTTTTATTGTTGTTGATGTTTAAAATAGCATCTTCAACAATAAAACAAATGCACACTAGGTCTCCTATTGGCGAGTTGCTCATAAGAGATGGAGCACCCACACACACACTCACATCTACACAAACACACACTCACACACACGCGAACACTCTCATCCATACATATATACTCACATATTATTACACAAATAATATAACCCCAAAGAAGAATACAAACAATAACTCTTTATTGCACACCAAAACATAAACACAGGACAGGATAAACAAATACAGATTAAATTTTACAATGGGTGGCCTTATCGCTATGAGCGATTTGATGTAACAGAGAATAATGTATAATTATACGACATCTTAATTTAGCCAGTCTATTTATTTATGTTTAAGGCAGTCTAAAAGCTTTCGCAGTATAGTATAGGTATTATACCTAGACTCGTTTATATTAGTTTGGTAATTAATAATTTCTTCTCTCTAAATAGTTTCTTTAACAACTAAGAAATCTTTATTAACAACGAAAATAACAATCAAGGAATAGAAAAAAAATACAACTAGTATATAAAATTGAAACCATCGAGCTAACTGCAGACTATTGCGAACAGTCTAAAGATAGCCTAATTGATCCATGTCAATACCAGTCGGAAGCGTCCCCAAGACACTGGCTGCATTACCACGCTGTAATTGTTAACTTATTTAGAGAAAACCTATGTCTAGGAAACTACCTACGCTGCTGTAATGTTTAGGTACTTAGTGTCATCGTTTCACGTGTATTTATGAGCCTTTGTTAAACTTGTCCTGAATAAATGATTGATTTTGATTTGAATCATCGCCATATTTCAGGCTATTTATTAGATGACACTAAAATTGAATTTTTGATATTTATTTTGTAAGTAGTTCACAAACAATGTCGGTTTACTCTTCAAAACGCTGAAGCTACAGTAGACCGTCTCCTGTATAAGGGTCATCAATTTCTAGTTTGGAGTTGACAAAATGAAACGAATGGCCGAGTCGCATTTATCATTATACTTTACCCATTCCTAAGTTTAGGAATATAGCTTCAACGTTTTGAAGAGTAGACCGGGGTACTTACAGAATACATTCCATTCCAAAAACACAATTTTAAAGAATGGTTTAATATAACGTAAACGATTTTCCCGCACAGATTTCAAAAGCTTCAAGAAAATCCCCTCGAATCACCTTGAACTATAAAGACGTTCTTAAAAGTTACTTAGTGTTTTGCCCGAGATTTCCAAGTCTCTTATGACGTAAATATAAGTCGGTTGATAAATAAACTATAAACTCTAGGAAAATACAGTGAATAATTATGGCGCTACGGGTTTTACGTCATCGGGCCTGGTCCGCCGATACTTGCATCATCAAGAGTTGTTTATCTATCTGTACAGGGTGCCGCGTTAGATATGCACTAAGCCGAAAGGGGGTGATTGTAAACCCCGAGGGGATTCATTTTTGTACTAGAGTAAATAATAGTAGGTTTGAAATTAGAAAGTTTTTTAAAAAAAATTGTATTTCATATCATATCATATTTCATATCATTTATTCATTAGATTTCAGGTTATACATTGATCTTAAAATTATTCTTATATTACCACCAAAACCTGTCTTTGCAGACGTATGAATATATAAAATTTAAGTTATTGATTTTGACAAAATTAAATGTAGACGTTAAACGTGTCTTCTTACGCGTATTATAACATTATTTAAAAAAAAATGTCAAATGAGCAACACAACTTTTATAATTTCATGCAAAAACACTGGTTAAAGTTTTGCTAAAAGACAAGTAAAAAAGTTATCTTATGTTAAAAAAGGCGTGCGTGTAAAGAACTCGAATAGAACTTAACATAGACGTTATATATACGAACAAAAAATAATTTGTTTACCAAATGCGATTAGGTACATAAGACTCAATTGTATGGATTTAGTTTTATATCAGACATTGATCCCCTAGGGGTCTAGAATCACACCCTTTCAGCTTAGTACACATGTCATGTGGCACCTCGTATTGTTTTTTATAATTATGTTCAAGAGCTACACGCAGAAGGAAAAACCTTTGTAATCGGAATTTCGCCAATTCAAAGTCGCTCAGCGAGCTACATATAGATAGAACTAGTGGACTAATATAGGTTGATGATGATCGATATTTGAATAGTTATGATTGTATGTTCTATTTATGGCTCCCACGTGCTGTTTCCGTATAAAAAGAAGCCTTAAAGAAAATAAAAAAGAAGATAATAATATGCCAGCAAAATGCATACCTACTACTCTACGACGACGTGAAAAATTTCAATCTAATCCTTTTCATAAAAAATAATCATAAAAAATGCTTGACAATCCACATAACATCATCCAACTCCAAGCTAAGAAGAGCTTGTTTTATGAGTTCATAGATAATACGTTTTTCTTATACTTACATACAAAACACTCGGAACAAATATCTTCAAATCGGATAAACCTTTGTCCCTAAACAAGAAACGAACCCTCATCATTTTCAATAAATCTAGGTTTCAATTTCTAGCAGTTTTTTATACTTACATAGAAAATACCCAGAACACCGGGAAAAAAATATCTGCAGATAGTACAAACATGTGTCCTTAAACAAGAAACGAACCCTCCTCGTCGTCGATATATCCTTCTATGTAGGGTTTCAATTCATTACAAAAACTTCTTCAATTAGCTAACGATAACAGTGTCCCATCTATGGAAGCACTAATAGGATGTCGTCATGATAATTATCTTGGCTTGTCCGCGTCGTGCTATGAAATATTTATATTAAAATAAATATATAGACGTCGTATTTCCGACAAATAAGTTATTACGTCTCCAAGATTACCAGATAACTAGTCATTAAATTAGCATCGAATAATTTATCAATTAATTCCGTTACGTTGCTTTTGTCCTACTAGTTATATAATAATTGTTTTGTGGTATAAGTACCTACATTATAATCTGATTGCTTTAAAACGTAATCATTTAAGCTTTTAGAATATTTTATGTAAATAATAATTGACGACCTCTCTGGCACAGTGGACGAAGGTTTGACTGCGACGGAGGAGGTCGTGGATTCAAGCCTCGGGACAAAATGTTTGTACGATATTTAGATAATTATTCCGTGTTCTGGGTTTTTCTATGTATGATAAAAAAACCGGCCAAGAGCGAGTCTACTCAACTCTTGCACAAAGGGTTCCATACCTCTAAAATGTTAAAATGTTCCGTCCGTAAAACGGCAAAAAAATCATGCGTGTTGTATTTTATTTTATACTTTTAATGATGTGACTCTCTCGTATACTACGTGAACGAAATAAAAACATGCAATTGTTGTAATATCTAGTAACTCAGAACTTGATTTATTCAGGCTGCTACAAAAAAATACATAGGTAGTACAATACTGCTACTGTGTCTGAGCACAGAAAGCACTTTGACAAGTCCAACTTTTGAATAAAAATTAATGTCAAAATAATAAATAATTTCATTACAAAAAAATGTTAGAATAGATTTTCTCTTCTCAAAATTTTTGACGAGTGATATGTTTCTTTTTCACTAGCAAGTTGATATATTATCACTTTTTGTCTGATGCATTTGTTTTGTCTGCTAAATAAATCTAAACATTTGCTTATCATTTTAGCATTTTCAAGCGTATAAATTCTCGATTAATTAGTTGATAATTATTCAGTCATGAATTTATTCTAAAAAAGAATACGATTATTTGTTTTATTTCTACTGAATAATTATAATGAACAACAATGATTTATTATCTGTAGACAGATTGGATAACCAACATAATATGTTCCTGGTACTTATTTTTTTTGTATCTTACGGCCGGTCATTTATGTTAATAAGGAATATTATCACATCACTGACCATGCAACATGTCCAATGGCCTCAATTCTGCTAACCATGGTGTTACTATGACAAAAATATCGTTGCGAATCGTCACGTCAAGAATAATCCTTAGATAAATTAAACTAAAATGTGTGAGCCCTCGATCGGTGCATTGAGAGATTGATTGGATAGTTTCAATTGAAACTTTTGACGAGTGTATCTCCATCCATATTGTTTTCATATTAATCAAATTGTGGGTTATGTATATTCCTTTAATAAGAAAGAGAGCGGAACCTCTTGGTACAAGTACTCTGTACCTAATTTGTCTTCAATAATATTTTTGAAGATAATCTATTGAATATAACAATTAATACAACAACTACCTATTTACTGCCAGCATTTGCTCCCGCAGTTAGCACGATTGTTTTAATTTATCTTGTTTTTAGTTTTCTTTGTTGATGTAGACTATAATAAATCTGATTAGTATGTAAATTGATTTTACGAACTGTATTTATATATTTCTAAGGCAGAACGGCGTGTGTGGTTATTCTATGACGATAGTATTGTCATACTGAGGCGTTTAGTGTAGCAGAATAGGGTCCAGTGTAGTTTTTATGGTTATGTATGACAGGTGGTAATGTAACTGAACAGTAGTTGTCCACATCACCTGTCAGAGTTATCGATCAATCAAACCTATGATCGCTACTAAAAACTATCAAGGAAGTTTTTGCTAGTGCATACAAATGCACCTTTAGTTTTTTACGTCATAATGGTCTATAAATTATATGGCTTGAAAATAATACTCAGAATCCTATTTTTAATACGATTCTATAATTATTTAATAATGCTAGACAATCCACACAGCATCATCAAATATTTTTAAGTTATGGATTATCTCTGTATAATGTAAAAATATCTAGGTATGTAAGTATTTAGTATATCAGTTAGCTTAATGTGTGAAGGAACAAGCTATTTTTTTCAAGTAACCGCCTAGACAAACCGCTAAAGCTAGAACGCTGAAATTTAGAGGGTACCTAGATACTTTAACAGAAATTCGGGAAGAAGGGATTTTTAGAAAAACCATATAGCAGTGCAGTAGTAGCTTGATTTGCTTAAAACATACAGAGAATACTAAAAATATAAAATAGTGAACATGTGTTTCTGGATTTTTCAAAACCGCTCCTGAAAATGGGGTAAACAGTATATATGTCACCGTTAAATTGTAAATAACGTTAGATTACAATCTATCTAGCGATATTGTAATCTGTCGATAGATTGTAAACCGAAACATTTGCTTATAATTTAACGCTTTATTTTTCGGTACATTATAATCTATCGAAGTGAAATCGTCAAATTGTAAAACAGAACGCACCTAGCGCACTGATTTAATCAGGATGAATTTACCACAGAGTTACAAACCTATTACAGCGGGGATAATGAAAATAGTAAAAAAATACAATGGAGAAATCAAAGAATACAAAGTGTTTTAAAGTTGTTAGACGAGTTGGTAACTACAACACAATAAAATTATGTTTTCAAAAACATTAATATGTTTTCGACTTGTTTTTTTTTATATTTTGATTTAATTTTGATAGTTTTTAATTGTGATAGTTTTTTCTATAAGACATTTTCATTATTTTTTCAATTTTACGTTGTGTTTGAGGATAAAATATTTTACGTTTCTGATTTTCTTATTTTGAGACCATGTGATATGAGAATTATTGATTAAATACCTACTTAATAATAAATAAATAAATAATTCCGGACAGTCCACACAGCATCATCTAGCTCCAAGCTAAGCAGAGCTTGTGTTATGGGTACTAGATGACTGATATAATTAATTTCTGGAGATCGTTCACAAATTTGTTCCGAGGCGGGCATCGAACCCGCAACCTCCTGTGTCGTAGGCGGACCTTTGCCCAGCGCGCCACATCGGAAGTCAAAAATAAAAAAATGAAAACAAGAACTCAATTATTCTTGAAGTGCATTTATTTTATTTGACTGACACCTATGTTTAATTCCTAACTCTATGGACACAGAGTAGTCTACTGTAAGGCTGACCAATCAGGGATCAGGTCTTCGTATAGAACACAGTTTGAAAATTGTAAGATTGTGATTTGACGGTTTCACTTCGATAGATTATAATCTACCGAAAAATAATGCGTTAAATTGTAATGAAATGTTACGGTTCACAATCTATCGACAGTTTATAATCTCGCGAGATAGATTATAATCTAACGTTATTTGCAATTTAACGGTGACATATATATATATAACAGTAACACATGTATTTCATTTTCAAAAACTTACAAAAAAAGTGAAATGGGGTTTGACTTTATTGAGGGAACTTTACCATATTTGCTTGAAACTTCTACTGATTTGTAATTCTATTACAAAACATGGGCAATTTTAACTCGTGAATCTGTTCCCAAAGGGTATAATTAACTTTCAAAGGTTTCTCTAGAAACAATGTGCGAACAACTTTTAAAAGTTCTAAAAAATTTCGCATTTTCTTTTGTAAAACTTTGCGAGAGTAAGTACCACCTGATTTTGAAATCACAGTTGTTAAACTGCCGTAGGCGGTTAGCCTGAACTCTAAAACAAAGTTATTTATACCATTAATGGTACAACTTACTAACAACTTTTAAAAGTTCTAAAAAATTTCGCATTTTCTATTGTTAAACTTTGCGAGAGTAAGCACCACCTGATTTTGAAATCCCTTTGTTAAACTGCCGTAGGCGGTTAGCCTGAACTCTAAAACAAAGTTATTTATACCAATAATGGTACTAATGCCATTCATTCACATCCTTGCGTGGGTATGCCCCTCGGGGCCTGAGGATTGTGCTGCCTACGTCACGCGCCCACGCAACTCCTTGCGAGGGTAGATGGGACCTTTCCACGTAACTTTGAGCTCTATTGTATAGTTCCATTCAGATTGAGGATTAAAAAACGTTTTATTAACTTTCACGAAACCTAACAAGTTAACTGCCTTGCGAGGGTGTATGGGACCTTTCCACGTAACTTTGAGCTCTATTGTATAGTTCCATTGAGATTGAGGGTTAAAAAACGTTTTATTAATATTCACGTAACCTTACAACTTAACTACCTACTTTACTTACTTAATAATGGAATTTAACTTAAAATCGTTCTTGGTTCGACTAGTTCTTTTCGACATAATTAGATCTATTTATTTACTAGAATACATAACCATCACTACATAGTATAAAATAAAGTCGCTTTCTCTGTCCCTATGTCCCTATATATGCTTAAATCTTTAAAACTACGCAACGGATTTTGATACGGTTTCTTAATAGATAGAGTGATTCAAAAGGAACGTTTATACGTATAATAAAACCGTACGAAACCGGGGCGGGTCGCTAATCTTTTTATAAAAATACCCTCCAAAATAGGTCACTAATAAATGCATTGTCTATTTCCAGTAAACTACGCGCAAGGCGAATCCCCACACGTGCTAGAAACCAGCTCCTACACTCAAACGGCGAATCCCCCTCGCATCGCGCTATCGCCCAACGCTGAGGTGCTCGCCGTCTCCGTCGATAATGCGGTGGAGTTCTACGACACTTACACTGGGGAGCTGTACGACACTGTGGAGAACATGTTTTCAGGTAAAACTTCTGTACATGTGAACATTGTGATCCCTCTCGAATCGCTTTTTGTTCATCTCAGATATAGTCTACGTCGAACGCTCAGTGGGGGGCTGTACGACAGTCGTAAGATGCTGTCCATAGTATCGTAGTACGATGTACTACGACAATAGTGTCGTAGTACATCGTACGTCGCTGTCCATAGGGACAGCATCTTGACAGGTAAATCATTTACAGCATGTGAACATTGTGATCCCTCTCGAATCGCCTTTCGTCCAACGCAGATTAGTATACGCGCCACTAGCTCTTTTCGGGCTCCATTTCGCTTTATTTCTTGAAGATTCTAAGTTATATTGATTGAAACTACTTGAATTGAACTAGCAGAACAACTAGCTTGTAGTTCTGCTCTACTTTAAATCTTTAGCTGTGTATCCTTCCTAATAATAAACAATTAAGAAGGATACAAGTAGTAGGTATTTAGTAGTTGGTAATTCTATTAGTATAAAGTTATTCTTTAAATTGTATCCAAGTTATCAATCTAACAAGAGCGAACCTAAAAAACCTTGCCCGCCCTGACAGGGTTTTTATGCGTTATGAACCCACTAAGACTACGTACACCTGTTCATAAAATACAATTAATTAAGTACATGAATTACTGCTCCATCATGAGTCCCTGTATCAAAGAAAAACTCCTGTGTTTCTAGAAAGCAAACATCATAAAGACAAAGAACAAAACCTTATCCTACATTCCTACCCTGTTACTAGAAAAGCGATCTCGGTCACAACTGGGACAAAACCACGCGGTACAAAATCACTTTGAGCTTTCAACGTTCCACCTTTTAAAAGGAAATTGCTTACCCACTTCGAATATTAGAGAAATGCAATATTTCAGAGCGCTGCAGCAAATTGAACCATCAACCTACAGTAATCCACTTCCACCGTAAACTCGATCGACTAACGGCCTTGCCTTGAGATTCGATTTATCGAGGTTTACGGTAAACTTCCTAAATATCAAACATAGAAAAACACGTAAAATACACACAGATCGAAGGCAAAACCCATCATCTATTCATCACCTAATTAATCTGATCAGGCGATAATTTACCATGGCTATTGGTAGCCATACATTGTCCATGGTCAGTTATTTTTAGTAAAGCAATAATTGATTAAGATCTTTCAAAGGATAAGGCCGATCAGTAGATGTTTTAGGGCTGGAAAAAAATTAATATACTATTATAGGTATGATTTTGCTTTCGTTGTGTTTGTAATTTTTGATCGGCAGTTTAATCGTTTTCCACTCTCATTACCGAGACTTAAGATAAGAATTGTTGTTGAGTTTTTTTTTTGTTTAAAAGTACCTATTTATTCCACTCTCGGCAGGAAGGTACTTATTTATCGTGCGGACTTCGGATAAAATAAACTCGATGCGAAAGATTTGGATGAGTGTTCTGTTTTGGATTAAAAGTTAAATTGATATACTAGCTGTTCCCAGCGTTTTCATAGGCTTTTATTTCGGATGTTATAATTTGATCTCCAATGGAAAAAGGGCCGTCTAGGCAAAAAGTAGCCTATGATATGTACTCTCCATCCTTTCAACTAATTCTGTTCAAAGTCATTGGTTGCTTTTTTTTGTTGGGCTTAAAGGAAATACAAGCAAATACACTTACGCATTTATAATATTAATTAATAAAAATAAGATGTTTAGCCAAAATCTTACGTTATTAAGAACTATTAAAATATTTTCTTGTTTCTTTTTAATACGTTAGTTAGACAATGTTAAAGACAGTAATTGAAACAGGCAAGGAGGTCCTGCTCTGAATAACAGTATCTACAGCGTGGTATAAAGGCCTGTTCATATCAGCATTTGCTATCCAGGGACCCGAGTATCAATTATTACCGACAAGATGACACGGGAAAGCAAGTAAAATGTTTCGCTTTAGAGGAGTGACGCATAGGTCTTACTTAGTACCAGTATTCGTAGTTTCATTATGAATACGAAAAAAGTTTTAGGAAGCTAGACAGACTTCTATCTCGCTTACACGTACAAAACAGGATGAGATAAGTACATTACTCCGTGAAAATTGTTCACTGACTGCAAAACTTGAAAAACTTTCTTACATACAAAGGTAATTAGTTGATTTTTTATAATGTGGTAAAGAAAGCTCTTATTAAATTTGATTAAGACATTTAAGTGTATTATATTCATTTTCAAATTAAAGTACCTACCTTACGTTAGTGAGTTTCTGCCAAAATGTGCAACAGTTTATCGGCTTGGACATTGACTTGACATTTTGTTTTATAGCCCAGTCGTTATAGTAAGTTCACCTTAAATGACTGGACTATTATGCGTGTTTCATAATTATGTAATATCATTTTCTAGGTACTTGTAAATCTTCCGCATTTTAAACCGGTACTAAGTAATCTAAATAGGCCTTATGTCGGGGCTACATTGAGCCATACCTGTCCATTATAGTCGGATTGAAACATCAAGCTAATGATGATAAATAGAGCAATAAGTAAACTGACAGAACATTTTCTTTTTTCCCCATTAGTCAGTCGGCTGCCAATATTTACGGCTGTCGTAGGCTTTCGCCATTAATGCTGTGGAAACCAGCTCGGTATTGGAGTCACTTCGATTATTATTCAGAAAGTAGGACTGAATCTCATGAGATAAGTATTTTACCTACTTAAGAACAAATACGTGGTCTATCCATTCTATTTCGATTATCCACATATGAATCTGGTTTTATTGTAAATTTTTGTTTATAATTGGTAAGTAAAGCTTTTCTCCATATTAGTTAATAGAGTAAAAATCTGCCCTAATAATGATGGACAATTCATACATCATTACCTACTCCCAAAGCTAAGCAGAGTTATCTAGTACCCATATCATAAGCTATGCTTAGCTTGGGGCTTGCTAACAGTCTAGAGGTAGCACAATTGATCCATATCGCCATTCGTCGCGTCCCCAAGACACTGACTAAATTGGCCCGCTGTATGGCAATGCTGTGATTCTCTGCGCTAAGAACACGTTTACACCAGCGTTTGTCGGTCCTTCGCGAGATATGGCCGGCCCACTGCCCTTCAGCTTGCTATATCGATAACTACGGTTCGGATGTATTAGGTACGAATCCTATCCTACAGAGAAACTCCTAGCCCTACTGTGAATAATTCCACAAAAGCCTAAAATTAACAGTAAATAGAACAGTCATTTTGTTGACCCAGGTTGTATGTAGGTACTTATTAGGTAGAGTGAACTAGGGCAGAATAATTCGTCATAATGAATGACTAATTTGTTTAAATCACACATCCGTCGAGTGTAAAATTACCGAGCACTCAAAAAATTATATAATCTGCTGATCTTTTTGATGGTGACACGAAACTGCTTTGTAATAAGGTTGAGATTTCTTTAAGTTTCATATAACTCATTAGGTCAAGGATTGCGAAGTAGTGGGTTCGAAATAAAACATTTGTCATGTAATACAGGAAAATGTTTTGGAATAATAAACACTACACACACCTAAATAACGTACGTTTTTAATGAGCTGTGAAGGCAGTTTGCATAGTTTAAATAAAATTAAAGTCTGTTTCTGTAAACACATTATTATGATTCATCATAATCGTTATTTTAAATGTAACTAAATTTATTTATTTTGATCTTTAGTAAGTTTATCAACAAAGAAAATTATAATCAAGGAATAGAAACAAATTAAAACTTGTACATATTTACAAAAGAGACTATTGCGTTTACTGCAGATGGTTATATAGGCACAGTCTAGCTAGAAGTTGCTCAACTGAGCCATCAATACCAGTCGGAAGATTGACTTACCATACTGTATGGCAATGCAGCGATACAAGCGTTGCACACTCTGGGCTACCCCAAATCCCATGGGACTACCATCACTACATAGTATACCTAAAACAAAGTCGCTTTTTCTGTCCCTATGTCCCTATATCCCTATGTCCCTTTGAATGCTTAAATCTTTAAAACTACGCAACGGATTTTGAGGCGGTTTTTTTTTAATAGGTAGAGTGATTCAACAGGAAGGTTTATACGTATAATAAAACCGTGCGAAGCCGGGGCGGGTCACTAGTTATATTATAAATACGAAAGTTTGGATGGACGGATGTTTGTTACCACTTCACGCCAAAACTACTGAACGGATTGAAATTTAAAATTTTGCTAATTTTTTATAAAAACGCTGTTAAAGGCCCGGAATAAAACATGGTCTACTTTTCATCAATTTTCACGCCGGTGATGCCGCGGGCTAGTACTAACTACTACTAATATATACGTTTTAACTAATATTTTTTTATATGTTTATTAGCGATCTGTCCCGGCTTCGCACGGTTTTATTATACGTATTATAAACCTTCCTCTTGAATCATTATCTATTAAAAAAACCGAATCAAAATCCGTTGCGTCGTTGTTTTAAAGATTTAAGCATACAAAAGACATAGGGACAGAGAAAGAGATTTTGTTTTATACTATGTAGTGATGTACTTAATACATAGAAGCGAGTCGCAAGTCCATAATGACTACAAATAGCCTCGCTTATTTGCTCAACGTCGGAAACATTTTTCATTTGACATGAAAACCTTCCCATGGTCAAATGTCTTGTCTTGAATTATTGAGGAGTTTTTAAGTATCGATCCACCGGTTATGGAAAACCACGTGTTCCTCATCAGCCGATTAGGTCAGAGTCATTATTAGCAAGGGCCAAGGGCGAACGTTTAGGACTCGCGTTGCTAACTTACTACCATAGCTTGATTAGGTTCAGATTCCAAGATAATAATTGCGTCAAACATGGTAGGCAAACGTAACTTATTTAGTACCTACCTAAGATTTAGCATTAAAAATCATTTACTTATTTAAAAATTAATGTAATTCAGACACCTACAGTTTGATTTTAAATAAATAGGATTTCATTTGGTAACTTATTATGTACTATACTTAGGTATATTTTTACACATGGAGTTAAACAAACAACTGTTTATAATATGGCTGAATGCGAGGTAACTTAATAAGTCTATTCGGGTCTCTACAATAGTCTATCACAAGTTTTTTTAATAGTTTTATATGATTTATAATAATTAATTTATATAATTTATTTATTTATTATTATTTTATATTTACAAAAAAAAGAACTTCCAAAGTAGTTGGTTCCAAAGTGGTTGACAAGATTTTTTAAATAGTTATAAATACATATTATGATTTCTAACGAACATTATAAATAAAATAAATAAATAAATATGTTGGGGCTAGATTGCGCTGTGTGGTACAAAAGTAAGCTCAAAGTAAGCTACTCAAATCTTGTGTTATGGGTACTAGATAACTGAAATATGTGTAATAAAGGAACATTGATTGATATCTACTTATTTCATATGTATATGTATCTAATGTACCTATTTTAAGTATTTTTGTAAACCTAGATTGTAGTTAAAAATAAATATATTTTCTTTCTTTCTTTCTTTCTACATATAGAGCGATGGTAGAGGTTCAGACCAAGTTCCTTAAACAAGGGTTTGCAGTACGTAGTAACTGTTTTGAATTATTGAGTAGTTTTCAAGGTGTTTCAGTATCGATCCACCGCATTTGAAAGGCCACGTGTCCCTTCGATAGCCCTCTTCTGTGGAAGTCATTAGCTGCAAGGGCAAATTGAATAATCATGTAGCTTACCTAGCTAACTTACGTGAATGTTGACTTAGCTATGTTTAGTTAGAATATCTATAATTAGTATCGTATTATATTACTTGCGTCTATTTTGAATACCATAATGTGCCATTCTTTGAAGATACGATTGTCATCGGGAAGCGATTTCTTTAGCAGAATGTCCCTCGAGTGGTGATACTTACGACGCTTATGATTGTTCTGAGAAAGTTTAGATCGTGTTTTATCAAGATCTTGCCAGTAAGACTTAGGTATTTTGTTGACTTCGACTACATTGATGATATAGTTTTTGATTTCTAGAGATATTGTTGATAAGTAATAAAAATATATTTTTATGTAATGCATTGTATTATGTATCAATCGTCTAGTACGGGTACTAGACGATTGATAGCTATCTATTATTCTGTGCCGTAACACAAGTTCTGCTTAGCTGGGAGCCAGATGATGCTGTGTGGGTTGTACCTACAGCATTATTTATTTTTGA